>JAOTON010001381.1:0-600000 GCA_034440635.1 Lepas anatifera | reverse complement strand
AAATGGAAACGCACGTTCCCGAGAATGGGAACCCTCGGAACGATGTTTTCAGAAAATACAACAGGAGTTTAGAAAAGTTAAGGGGAATCTTTCTACCTGGTCATTTTCAACTCTTCTTAAAATTCGAGGGAGGTCCTACTTTGAATTAGAAAATCTGTCTTTGAACGCTCCCTAAAATATTCGTCTAAACTGTGTGATCCAGCCCCAACGGTAAAGAACGATTAAAATATTGCTCTGAAACCTTACAACCAGAAAGATATTATTTTTGGATAGTTTTTGGGGAAAGTCAATGAAAAATAGTAGAATAAAAACAAAATTCCAAAATTTTAGACTGCAAAAATATTTTTCTTGGCTTCACACAGTTGCTGCCCACCATGTGCCTGACGAATGAGGAAATAGAGGAAAACTGTGCCTTTTGTCTGTTTAGGAAGTAAGTAGTGCTTAGAAGTGGTATTTTCGCAATTGCTAAGCTGTTTTATATTGATTTGTATCAGAAAATTTTTAGATGTTGTAGCTTTTGTCCCCAAGATTGTTTGAATTATTCCGTAGTGTTTTGATGAATTATGGTGCGCCACTGCAACAACTCGATATTTTCTACTAGGGTGCTTCATTTATAGGCATATCCAAGCAGGCAAAGAAGGGCACGTTCCCCCGATCGACCCTCGGCGCCCCCCCCATCGACCCCTGCACCACCCCCATCAACCCTTGGCGCCCCCCATCGACCCTCGGCGAACCCCCTCCCGATTGACCCTTGTCGCCCCCTGAAATAGTCACGGCGCCCCCTGATATTTTGCTTCCCACTGCCCCCCCCAGGATGCGAAAATCTGATAGGATTTTGCGCCCACCTAATAGGTATTGCCTAGGGTCTCAAGCTCCCCCTCAAGATATCAGAGCGCATGTAGTAAAAACATACTCGGAGACTGATCGAAGGCAATGGCGGGGGATGCTTGAGCCCCTAGCCCCCCCCCAGAAGTCCTGGATGTGAGAATTGGCCACTCTGCGATAGAATTTGGCACCCGTTCGGATGACACCCCCTTTTGACGTTCCCCTGGAAAAACTTGGATCCGCCTATGCATCCTACCACTCCTTTGAGCCTGCTTCTTGCAGGGTAGGCCTTTATCCTTGGGCCGCTATCATAGGCGGATCCAGGATTGCCGATCAGGGGGCAACTTCCATGGGATGCCATTCTTGACCAGAAACCTCTATCCGATGGGCGCAAAATCCTATCCGTGGGGACCGATTTACGCATCCTGTGGGGGTGGGGGGGTGGGAGGCAACATTTCAGGGGGCACTGTGACCATTTCAGGGGGCGCCAAGGGTCGATCGGGGGGCACATACTCCCTTTGCCCCCTGGATCCGCCTATGGGGCACATGCAGACTTTGCCCCCTGGATCTGCCTATGGCCGCCATTCATATTTAGTCCGGGAAACTGACATATTGAAATATATACGCCTTTCTTCGTTTCAAGCTGTCTGAAATTCCAGTTTGAATCTACAATGGAAAATGGGTCATTGTTCTCATTGTTGAGAGCGTAGGCGTTCTTGGGGACGCTGACCAGTTTTCGCCACTGACAATGTGTGATTTTCAGGATTATTTGCGGTTAGACAGTTCTTTGCAGAGTTGTGCGACTCATGAGTCGGAGTCAGAGTTTAACTCAAATTCTGACTCGTTTGACTCGGAGTTGAGTTGAGTTGAGTCGAAAAAAATCGGCGGGTGAGTTGAGTCGGTTCACACCACATCAATGAGTTGAGATGAGTTGAGTTGTGAAGACAAAGAGTCAAATGAGTTGAAGACAAAAGTTGACTCAAGATGTAAATATGTTGAATAAGTTTGAATTTGCCTACCTTTTGGAAACCTCCTTTGTATACCCTTCCCTCCAGTGTTTCAACTGTTTCAATCAAAGTTTTAATTTGTTTCAATATATCAAATTAATTATACGGTTCAATTGCTTATTTTAAAGGCCCATTCGGTCTGAAGAAATCCCCATTCACAAATAACACATGTACGCGAAAAATTAAACAGGCTCCTATCTCTGGCCTTGTCTTAAACATTTCAGGAGGTGGAATGCACTGCGAAATGCATTTCAAATATCTGAAAAACTCCTCGTCATTAATATCTAGTATTACTTCTTTTCTACGTTTTAAGAGTCATTTTCTCAGAAACTGTTGTCAAGTAGTTAAAAATGTTTTCGGGATATTAGTCTGGGTTATTTGATGAAAAGTTTAAACTTCTGAATATTTCGAGTTTATTGATAGCTCTTTTTCAACGGAATGTCGATCATGAACAGCCAAGTTTTTCAAACACAATGTTATCTTCATCACTTGAGTTCCCTTCCTACATACCTCTCATTTAAATGAAGTATATTACGTATTTTTGCGATTCCCGCCGAACCATTAAATGCCTATTCGCTAAACGGCACAAATAATGACAAATAACACGTTTTTGCAATTCCCGCCGAACCATTAAACGCCTATTCGCAAAAAGGCACAAATAATGACAAATAACCCGTTCCTTATATACACGTTTCACTAGCTCACAGCCCCTACTATTGATTTTATTTTTATTTTCCCTGATTTTGTCCAATCCTGTTGAATTCTTGTTAACAATGATAATCCTAATACTACTACAATCCTGCAGCCATGAAGCTCCTCCTACAATGCTTCTAAAACGGGGTCCCAAATTGGGTTAAGTGTAAAGTTTCCCCTATCCCGATTTATATCTGCTTCCCTTATTCTAATTTCTATCGCTTCCCTAACAGACCTTCTTACGAATTTTTGCTCTACTGCAACAATTTTGACATCACGAGGGTTCAGATCCTTCCGAAAACTATATACATGACATGACACTGCTGATTCAGAAAACCTGCCGTTCCGAATATCCCCGATGTGTTCATCTACCCTTACCACTAGCGCCCTACCTGATTCCCCTATATATGTTGACCCACACTCGCATTTCATTTCATAAACTGCCCCCCTTTTTTCTCCCTTACTCATAGGATCCTTACCATGCGTCAGTAAACTTTTCAAGGTAGTCTTAGAACTATGAGCAACCTTTAAGCCATGATTACGTAATGCCCTACTGATACGCTCACTGACTCCTTTGATGTACGGTACTGACACATACTCCTGTTTTTCAGCGTCCCGTGGCTCCGTCTCTCCTTGCTCCTGCGGTCTTTGCTGTCTTCGCTGCGGCTGCTCTTCATCTCGCTCCTCCTGTTGATTGTTGCTCGTGGTCGTTTCGGCTCGCTCCTGCTCCTCCTGTTGACTGTTGTTTGTGGTCGTGTCGGCTCGCTCCTGCTTCTCCTGTCGGTTGGTTCTCGTGATCGCTTCGTCTTGCTCCAGTTCCTCCTGTTGGCGGGTGTGTGTAGCAGCTTCTTCTTGTTCCTGCTCCTCCCGTTGGTGACCTCGTTGGTTGGTACCCCCAGTTGCTTCAACCGTCCGCTTGAGGGCCTTATCGACGAACCGTTTTGGGTGTCCGTTTTCTTTGAAAATTTCTTTTAAGTGCAACCATCTCGTTTTTCAAGGACACTGGGTCTGTGCTTAGGTTCTTTGCCCTGGCACCAAGACAAGAAATGATTCCTGCTTTAATGCTTGAAGCATGGTGAGAATCGTGTGTGATGTATAAGTTTGACGCAGTTTCTTTCTAAAAACCGATGTCTTTAGTCTTCCTGAATCCTTGGAGATTTGCATGTCTAGGAAGCTTAGAGTTCCTCTCTGCTCCGTTTCTAGTGTGAACTGAATGTTTCTAGATAGGCTGTTGATATGATCATGGAATCCAGAAAGCGTGCTCAAACCGTGCTGCCATATGACTAAAACGTCGTCTACGTATCGACGCCATAATCTTGGCTTCAGCCTAGCAGTGTTGAGTGCTTCTGTTTCTATGTGCTCCATATAGCTATTCGCTAGTACCACCGATAGGCTGAGACCCATGGGAGCTCCCTCCCGCTGTTCGAAAAATGTTCCATTCACCTTAAAATATCTGCGGTCCAGACAGGCAATCATAAGCTCCCGCAATGTTTCCACTGAGAGAGGCGTCCTATCACACAAGGTTGGATCTTCGCTAAGTTTTTGGCATGTCACATCAACTGCATCGAGCACTGGCATTCTCGTGTAGAGTCGTGTCACGTCAAAACTCACTAGCAAGTCTCCCTCGCGAACATTAAGCTTCCGAATGTCTGTGGCTAAAGAGGCCGAGTTTGATGCAGCACACTCTGTCTTTCCGATTGCTGGACTAATGATTCTGGTTAAGTAGGACGCGAGACTGTAGGCTGGAGAGTCAATCATGGATGTGAGGTACGCCATCTTTATGGATTTTTAGAAGTCCATAAAATCTGGGCGCAACTGAGTTACGTGGCTTCAGGGCTTTCGTAAGTGCAGGATCTATTTTTCGCTCCTTTTCAAACTTGGCTAGCAGTTCACTTATTTTCCTCTCTTTAATCCGTGTGGGGAGCAGAGTCCGAAGAGAGCAGGGCGGAGGCAACCGGTGCCACCAGCCGCGGCGGCCGTCTCCAGCATACTGCTGAATGAGGGCGGCCGCGGAGGCAGCTTCTGAGGCGGTGACATGGCCGGCTGGAGCCGAGAATGAGAACTGCTAATGCTGTTTGAGTGTCCATTTTCATCTGCACACCGGACAGTGCCGGTGAGCCTGCCGATGTCGCGGCAGTCCACAGGCAAGTTTCTGTAGGTGGATTGGCAGAGAGCCCAAAGAAGGGCAGGCAGAGGCATCCAGGTGTCTACAGCCGCGGGTGGCAGCCTCCAGCATACTGCAGATCCTGAGGCGACGACATGGCCGGCTGAAGCTGACAGTAAGAGAACTGATACTCCAATTCTTTGAGCTTCTAGTTCAGTTTGCACATTAGACAGTGCTGGTGGACTTGCCAACGACGCGGACGCGGCGCCGGCACGTTCTCGTAGGGCGGCACGTTGATGAGACTGGGCTGGCAGAGAGAGCAAAAGAAGCCGGGCGTAGACAGCCAGGTGTCTCCAGCCGTCGCCGCCGGCGCCCCCAGCATACTGCTGAGTGAGGACTAAAGCTCCTGAGGTGACGATATGACCCGCTAAAGCTGACAGTAAGAGAACTGATACTCTTATTCCTCGAGATTCTAGTCCTGTCTGCACATTGGACAGTGCTGGTGAACTTGCTGGCACCGCGACCGGGGCGCCGGCACGTTACAGTAGGTCGGCTTGTTCATGTAGGTGAGCTGGCAGAAGAGTCCGGATAGGGCTGGGCAGAGGCAGTCAGGTGTCTCCAGCAGTCGCTGGTGGCCGCCCCCATCATACCACCGAAAACTATATAATAAACTAAACTAAACTATATATGAAATTGTTTCTTTTGCCTTAAATGCGCCGTCCGCAGCTACTGCTTTAATTTTACCTATTAAAAGCAGTTCTTACTATTAGCACAGAAAAGTTTGAACTCTGATTTGACAAAATATTGAAATACCACTATTGTGCGAATCAGACAAACTATTTCTTGCCACTGGTTGTATCTGATTGTCGTCTGTATTTTTATTTCGAAAGCCGTATACATTGGCAATTATCAAACTGGTCCCATTTTGAAGTGTAATAGGTAGGTGCGTGCTGTATTGAAGGTTTTCAAGCTGAAAATTGTATTGGGTTAACAATATGAATGTAGTTAATGCAACACGATGATAAAATTTCCATTTCTATGGTCCTATGGTATTGATATGGTATACTATTTCTAGGTTTTGCTGTAGTTCTTAGAATTTGCAATTGCAACTAGGTACTCTAGTAAGTATAGCTTAGATTTTGGTTCAGCTCATGGCATAGGAATGTTTCATTTAGGGAAATTATCTAGCATCATTCTTTAACAGAAACAAAAAAGCATTACCCTTGTCATTCCTGAAAATACAGTTAAGATCATTTTTTAGCTAGACCTTTTTCTGATAGTATGGAGGTGCAATTATTTCCCTATTTTGTTGGAACCTTAACCCATTTAAGTTCCTTTCCATTCCATCCAACTGGTTAAACATGCAAGGCTTCTTTCAGAAATCATTGCAACATAGTGTGGCAGCTTTATCTGGCAGTGACAGTCTGGAAGAAAAAAGATATCCATGGCTCTTGGCTATAATTAATTTTCAATGTTTAATTAATTTATCTACCATCTATAAATCTTCATTTTCCTGTAGGAATTTCTGCACAGCTTGTCCTTTAGTGGTTTATTAATTCATTATTATTTATTTATATTATTTATCCTTTATTTATATATTTTGAAACTCAGTGGGGGAAACTGTGGTCAGCGTTCCCAAGAATAGCTACATTCCCAATAATGGGAATATTGACCCATATTTGGGAACGCTTCTTCCATAAATGGAAACGCACGTTCCCAAGGATGGGAACGCCCGTAACGATGTTTTTAGAAAACACAACAGGAGCTTAGAAAAGACAAGGGGAATCTTTCTACCTGGTCAATTTTAACTCTTCTTAAAATTTGAGGGGAGTTCTACTTTGAATTAGAAAATCTGTCTTTGAACCCTCCCTCAAATATTCGTTTAAACTGCGCGATCCAGCCCCAACGGTAAAGAACGATGGAAAAATTGCTCTGAAACTCTGCAGCCAGGCAAGTATTATTTTTTAGATAATTTTGGGAAATTCAATGAAAAAATAGTAGTATAAAAATAAAATTCCAAAATTGTAGACGGAAAAAATATTTCTCTTGGCGTCACACAGTTGCTGCCCACCATGTGCTGACGAATGAGGAAATAGAGGAAAACCGTGCCTTTCATCTGTTTATGAAGTAAGTAGTGCTTAAAAGTGGTATTTTCGCATTTTCTAAGCTTTTTTATATTGACTTGTATCAGAAAGTTTTTAGATCCTGTAGTTTTTGTCCCCAAGATCGTTTGAATTATTCCGTAGTGTTTTGATGAATTATGGTGCGTCGATGCATCAACTCGATATTTTCTACTGGGGTGCTTCATTTATAGGCAGATCCAGGCGGGGAAAGAGGGTCACGTTTCCCCCGATCGACCCTAAGCGCTCCTCCCCCATCGACCCTCGGCACCCCCCTCCATCGACCCTCGGTGACCCCCTGATCAACCCTCGGCGCCCCTTAAAATGGTCACGGCGCCCCTGAAAGGTTGATGGCGCCCCCTGATGTCGCTTCCCACCGCCCCCAGGATGCAAAAATCCGATAAGATTTTGCGCCCACCTAATAGGGGTTCCCTAGGGTCTCAAGCTCCCCCTCAAGATATCAGAGTGCATGTAGTAAAAACATACGCGGAGACTGATCGAAGGCTGTGGCGGGAGACGCTTGAGCCCCTAGCCCCCCCCCCAAAGAAGTCCTGGATGTGAGAATTGGCCACTCCATGATATAATTTGGCACCCCCTGCTCGGATGACGCCCCCTTTCGAAAAAAAACTTGGATCCGCCTATGCCTTCTTCTACTCCTTTGAGCCTGCTTCATGCAGGGGTAGGGGGTAGGCCTTTATACTTGGGCCGCTATCATAGGCGGAACCAGGATTTCCGATCGGGGGATGCCTTCCCGGGGGCACCATTCTTTACCGGAAGACCCTCTTGGATGGGCGCAAAATCCTATTGGTGGGAGCCGATTTTCGCATCCTGGGGGGGTGGGAAGCAGCATTTCAGGGGGCCGTGACAATTTCAGGGAGCGCAGAGGGTCGATCGGGGGCACAAACTCCCTTTGCCCCCTGGATCTGCCTATGGGGCACGTGCCCACTTTGCCCCCTGGATCCGCCTATGGCCGCCATATTTTTTCCGGAAAACTGACATATTGAAATAATTTGGTAGATATACACCTTTATTTGTTTCAAGCTGTCTGAAATTCCAGTTTGAATCTACGATGGCAAATGCGTTTCCAAATATGGGTCATTGTTCCCATTGTTGGGAACGTAGTCATTCTTGGGAACGCTGACCACAGTTTCCCCCACTGAACTGAGTCGAAGTTTGAGTTGAGTTGAGTTGTGAATTGAGTAGGAGTTGAGTCTGGATAATTTAACATTGAGTCAGAGTTGAGTAGACTCACTGAACTCTTGACAATGAGTTGAGTCAGAGTTGAGTTGACCACTCTCAGCATATGAGTTGAGTTAAGTCGACTCAAGAAAATTCTGAAACACACAACTATGGTTCTTTGTACTTGCATCATGGATGGCCTGCTAGTTCCTGTGATATATTATCTCCTATAGAAATTCTCCTGCTTTTCGGCCCATAGTTGCTTACCTTAGCCAGCCTACCCCACTATGTTTGCAAGATTCCACAATACAGTTAACATGTATAATGATCCTTCAGATTTAAATTCAATCTGATCGGTCCTGTGCTTAATTCCTAACTTAAAACTCCCTACTTTGCTGCAGTACACACTACTTCTCAAAATTAGGTTATCAACTCACAAACTGAAGCCACCTCCTTACCTCACTCAGCTCTCCTCGACGTCAACGATGATACAGCAATTAAAAAATAGCAGAGGGAGGGAGAATAGTGAATAATTTTTGAAATGCGACACGGCCAACCAGAATTATGATACCTAATAAAAATCAGTAACTCTATTTTATACTCGGATTTGTTAGTTAAAAAGTAGCATTTATTTCCAGAAAATTTATATCTTAAATTAACCGTACGTCCAAGTTTAGTTCAATATATCTTATTTACTTTCAAAAAGCAGAGGACTATGACGCTGCAGATGCCGTACTAGAGACAATAAGGGACAGCCCCCCCCCCTCCAACAGCAAACGCATATCACCGGATCTGACGTCACACCTCCTATCATATAACATGGGAAAATCAAATGAATAAATATCCCAATGTTTGCAAAAAAGGCCCAGAATTGAGGATGAAATGTTTATTTATTGCATTTAGGATAAACTTGATTACCGTGTTTTCTTACAGCTTTGAAAGCAGGCAGTGTCATTAGCAGCAGTTTGACAAACGCCCCAATGATGAAGGAATTCCTTAACGCTTATGTGACGTCACCCGGGCGTACAGAAATCCCTTTTGGATATACCTTTAAGTAAAGGTATCTTGAATAAGGGACACACATGTCCTGGGCCCTGTTCAAGGCAACTGCTGCCCACTGCTCACACCTGCTCGCGCCTGCGGATGAACAGACGTCGTTTTTCCTGTGACGTAACGGGGCGGTGTTCATGGGCAACAGTGCCAAAACGTCAGTGAACAGCGTCGGCTGACAGAAATGGCTACAAATGCGACGCACACCAAACGAAATGTTTGCAGTCAGTGGATATTATGGGGGATGGTACAGGCGGGAGGTCAGATCCGGATTTTGTATTGGCTCTGGTGAGTAAATGTGGAGTAGGGTGGTATTGTAACGTGGTTTTCTGGATAGAGAAATGATGAGGAATATGTCCAGCATAGAAAATAACAATTTTCTATCATAATTTGTCACTAATACCTGTTTAAATTCGGGGTGCTTCAGTGCCGCGCTCGAATTTGATAATATGCGATAAGTTGGGAAGCCTGGAAATTGTATTTAATGTGCCAGTAGGATAGAATGGTGATTTTTACATTCTCTGGACCTTAAGTGACAGGCCTAATTAAGATTTAGCGAACGAAATCTGTGATTTTTCATATTAGAGTCTTAAGCTTGCCATGTTGACCCCCCCAGCTACTTCATACCGGCTAGGGGGTCAAACGTCAATTTTCTGACAAGATTATTTGCATTATTGTTTTGTCTTTCTGCACATTTCTTCTTTGTTCTCTTCTGTTTGCAGTTTTTTTGTTCTTTTCGTTGATCTGATTCGATAAGTGTCTTATTCTTGATCTCGCTGAACACCTTTTTTCTGCTCGATTGCTGAGATGTGTCTCTCCTTGTTTCGTGATGTTTTGTTTTGCTTTGTATTTGGCTTCGGTTTGATTGTATTAGGCTAATAATTTCACTATCACTGATTGCATGCTCAGATGAAATGTTCTTTGAGTTGTGATAGATTTCTTTACCGCTGAAGTGCTTGTCTATATTTTCTTACGTTTGTTCCTGCTTAATTTCACTTAGGAATGGTTTTCTTAGATTAAACATACTCAACATGTATGGGCCCCTCTACTTATCACTGTACTTATCTATATATAGATTAACTGTGTTGATTTGTATTTGTTCCTGTCTGCTTTGTTTGCTCTTAACTTTCACTTGCTTGTGTGTTTTGCCATTATATTTTCTGGTCAGTTCATTTGCCAATCAATCAATCAATCAATTTTTTTATTTCATTTTCCATATGGACAGGTGAAGAGAAGCAAAGGAGAAGAATAGCAGATAAGAAACATGAGAAAGGCAGCAATAGTCATACAGTAACGTAAAAGTGAGGTCGGTGAGTATGTTATGAGATCCTGACAAATAAACACAATGCTGGTCAGCAGAAATAACACAAAAAACAAAAAACACCGCAGAAAAGCAAAAAAGAAGAAGAAACAATACTAAACAAAGTGAGCGATCAGATAATACAAAACACGCCTAACAAAAAGAACAAAATGACAAAGACTGAACAAAATGACAAAAACTAAAAATGTATAATTCTAAGTTAGTTTGAAGTCGTGGGCCCACATATGCTGTTTAAGTTAGTCACAAACGAGGAAAATACCCAAGATCACATAAATGTGCCGGATAAGAGCAAACAATAGTGGCAGTTAATGAAACAAGAACAAAGCATCAATCAGGAAACCAAAAGCGCAAAAATAAGACGAAGAGCATAACCAGGCGAAATGAGCGCAGAGATGACACTAAAAGCGCATTAAGCAAAACGAAAAGGACAAATAATAGTGTGATTTAAGCGGAAAAGCACGACAGCAGCGACAAAAAGAAAAACAAGCAATACAAGAGACAAAATGAGCATAGCAGAACGAGATGAGCTACCGTAATATCCCATGGGTGTTAATTTCTCCCAAGGGCACAGAGCGGGCAGGTCAGCGAGAAAGCGATTTGTTGTTGTATCGGTTCATCTCGTTTTTGTTATGTTCTCTCAGTCTTTCCGTTTGTTATTATGTTTTTGTTTTTCCTTTGCTTTGTTTTTTTGCTGTTTCTATGAGTGTTGCTTCTTTGTTGGCAGTTTATGCTTTTCTTTTTCTACCTGTGTTGATTATCTGCAATAATCTAACTATGTGCTCACCTGCTTCCTTTTGTTCAATGCTGTACACCTATGTATTCCTTTTGTTGCTCTTTATTGCTTTGCCTTGCTCATGTATTCTTTTGCTGTTCTTTCCCCTTACTTCTGTTCCCTATCAGTATGTAAGATGAAATGATGATGATGATGATGTGAGCATGTTGCCATTCATTTATGTGTGGTTTATTTATTTTGACCTGTCCTTTCCATGTGATCAACTGATATTTCCTCTATTGCATGATTCTCATCAACTGGTTTCATAACATCAAGCCAATCTGGTTGTATTACAACCTGTTTTATACTTATATTAGATTCCTATTCTTGTATGCAATACACAGGTAAGCCATGATTATAATGGCTGCTTTCCTTAAACCTAAACAAAATGACTATTACGTCCATACATATATTGCACACAATTAAAACACAGATAAAACAGTACATACAAAGTATAGGAAAGATCCCGCGGGAGGAAGAGAGTAGATGAGAAAAACATGCGGCAAACGGTAAAAAACACACACACACACATTAAAAACACCAACGCCAGTCAACGATTCTCCATCCGCTCACACGCGGCACGCGGTCGGGGAACGGGCGACCCGGCCCCACGGACCTGTTCGGCCCCCAGCACGCGGCACGCGGCCGGGGCCGCGCGGTCCGGCCCGACAGACCCGTCCGGCCACTCGCGTGCGGCGGAGACCGCGCGGTCCGGCCCGACGATTGGCGACAGCGGACAGCCCGCCACGCGGCGCCACCCGCGCGCGACAACCAGCGAGCGGCGCCCCCTGGGCGGGGCGCAGGTGTGGTCGACGTTGACCGGCGTCCATCACCTCTCCAGAGTCCTGTGGGAAGCGGCGGGTTAAAGTGAGGGGGCGGAAAGAGGAGAGTGGAAGTGCGCCTGATTTATTTGGAGATAATGAAATGATTGGGTGCGCGCAAAACAGAGCCGGGATTTACTGGAACGGCAGGGAGGTGCCTGAGGCCTGCCTGTGAGAGCGCCAACAGCTGCACCAATCAAAAATTTCTTTGCGGCAAGATTTACGTTATATTAGGTATAATGGTTACAATGGTTACATTTGTTATTTTGCGGCAAACTTAACGTTACATTGTTACAATAATCATGACAGCGAGTGCAAGCAAGTGAATGGTAGACAGTGCGGATCGGCATATACAAACACAATATTAGTAATCATCTAGATACAGTTTTGCTACAACCTTGCGGAAAAAGCTTTTACTTAGGGGTACATCTTCCAAAGATCTTATTTTTGAGGCGATGACTTTGTTCCAATTTCGTGGGGCGGCAATGAAAAATGAAAATTTGCGATAAAGGGTGGGAGCGAATTCCACAGCAAAATGCTGAACGTGCCTAACATTTCTCCCAGTTTGGTTCGGTTGCACTAACTGTATTTTGTTAGAAAAAGCATGTGGTACCGTGCGGCGTAAGTAGTTGTGCAGGATGTTGATATGGCTCACTTCGATAAGGTCGGTTAGCTTAAGAATTTTGTGCTTTTTGAACAAGGGGCTGGTATGAGCCAAACGGTCAGTTTTGTCGATAACACGGATAATTCTCTTTTGCAAAGTGATTAATTTATTAAGGCGATAGGGAAATGCGTTCCCCCACACAGGTAAACAATAATTTAGATATGGGAGCACGAGAGAATTATACAGCATTATACAGCATATTCAATACAATGATGAATATAAAATAAAACAAAACATAAATTTTTGGGCTGAGTGCCCCCTACATGTTTAATAAGCTGTGCTGAATTGAATGTTGTACTTGGATGTTGTCTGAATTTGTTATGTATTGGAATTGTGCTGTCCAGCTACATAGGCATGCACTGACCATGCTATGTCGTGGATGCCTGTGTTGGCATGGGCATTCATAGTATTTTATGTTAATAAGAGCAGTGTTGCAGTGCAAAAACGGTATCTCCAATGCATTGGTTAAGGGAGATACCCCATTTTCTCTTGTGCAATGGGAAGGTCATGTGCAGGAAGAGGTTCTCAAGAAAGTCATCACTTTTTCAATTACTATGGTCGATGGTGGAAATTTATCTCAAATGCAAATTTGCTCCTTCTACGTCTTGATGTAGCTATGTGTATGGGGAGGAGGGATGTGTATGGTGATGGTGCTGCTGTTAATTTAAATGGTTTGAAAGTTTCAGCCTCAGCATACTCAGAAGCCTGTTAAAGAATAAGTTTTCGTGCTTTGCAACAAACTGACTGCTGAAATCATGGTGCTGCCAACTTTCAAAAGGATCAGGAAATCCTTACTGTTATCACTTGGTATTTGAACCTGGGTCAGCAGTAATGAAGCTATTGTTGCATTCTTTGAAATATTCCAAACTGAGTGAGACTGGAACCTTGGATACTGTTAAGGCACCTTACTGCCTTTAAGCTCTTAAATCTGCTTCCTTTAGAAATTTAAGCTTGTTTGTTGATTGATCAGCTTTTCGTTGCTTTATATACATTGAACCATTTTGCTTACTTATTGACACCAGGAAAGCTGAATCATGAACTAAAACTAGAATGGAAACAGCTGTGAATAAAGTTAATTTCCTTTGTAAAAGACCTGAAAACAAGACTATTGTTGTTTTGCACGATTTCTGTGTAGGTAATGAATTAGCTTGTCCAGTCATGTCATTAAAACACATCCTCATAGGTTTTCCTCTCGTGTTTCTACTTCCCTATTTGCTGCGAAATCCATCAAGAATTTAAATATGTGCGGAAGTTTGTGCAGCCTCCCCAAAAGGTGGGATTATGTGCTGACCTTTGCTTCTCTTTGACAATTATTGGCCAGCTCTCATACTTGGATCAAGGGGAGGGGGCAGGTGCCACCTCGATCAACCCTTGGCGCCCCTAAAATGGTCAAGACGCCCCCTTCCACCAAAAAGGTCGATGGCGCCCCTCTGAAATGTCGTTCCTTCGATGCAAAAATCAAATGGTCACTGATAGGTTTTGGCGCCCAACTGATTCGTTTTTTCGGCCAAAATGTGCGTCCATAGTCCGGATAGCGCCTCTGCCCCCCTCCCCCAATTGACAATCATGGATCCGTCTATGCCAGCTATTTCATGAAGTACTCAAATATCAAGCAGGTATTAGCAGGGATCATTATTATATGACTTAAACTTTATATAAATTCGCTGAAAAATTCCCATAGCTGGTGGCAAAATCCAATCTAAATTCAACCCACAGCCTCATTCAATTTTTTTTTACCATTGCTTAGATGGTATGGATGAAAGTGGTAAAATCATCTTAGATCGTTGATAATCTTGTTTGCAGGTGTCTGCAAATAATCTTGTCTAATGTGACTCCAGTCGTCTTCTCCGGGTTTGTTCCTCTCTTGATAATTTAATGGAATTTTCCATATCCAGCAACATCAATTATTCTACTTTTGTAATTTGCCCGTTTCTTTCCTGTAGGCAGACAGGAAAAACGAAACTTACTGATTCTTCTCCTATTTTAAACCCCACTCAGAATGAAACACATTTTAAATGAATGCCAATTGTCTGCTGTCATGTCTACCCGCCGCTTTGAATAAGCGTTAATGTTTGCTTACTCTTTCAGGAAGTCTTCGCTGCTGGCATGCTCAGGAGGCGATGGGTAACTGGCATTCGAGTTCGCAAACAAAGCCTGCAAGAAAGTTTTCGTAACTGAAGAAGAGAGCACATTCAGCCTACTATTGTCATCTGTACAATTTTGGCCGTAAATTATGAGCAATATTTCCCATGGCACATTGCCCGTTTGTTGTTCAAGCATGAGTTGTTGGTTGAAATAAATATATTAAGCTCTTATTATAATTTTTTCGTCTGGTCTGTTCATCCAAGTTAGCGTTTTCAGATGTATCAAAGAGACGCAGTGCACCGTAGTCCCCCAGGCCTCCATTCGGCGCTGACGTCCACAGCATCAACGATCTCGTCAAAGATAGCACCATCGGCCGGAGACGGTGTTCCGTCACTTCGTTTCATGGTTTCCATTCAATACTGTTTCAGCGAGAATAATCTCACAGAAAATAGTCGTTTGTTAACTTAACAAGCGATATATATTCAATACGTGCATACGGTGAATATTCGGCGGTAATGGATACGACATGATAAGCTAGTTCTGAAGGTACATTACTACAGCAGGGGAAAGTTCTTTACGGAGATTGATGTGCCCAAATTTGGAACCATTTTAGTGCTCCAATATTAAAAGAGAAAGTATAGAATGAAGCATGTGATCTATATATAATGAGGCATGTGGCCCATGAATCTATTGGACTGCCTCGAACCAAGTTCAAGACATTAGAAAATGAAAACACAGACTTAAGGGATATTTTTAACACCGCTTTCAGGTTTCACTTGATGTGTCCCAAGAACATACCAATCCATACCTCTGCGATATTCTGCAGGAACTGGTATTTTACGCGCCCAATTATTTATTTCATAAATATCACAGGAAATAGGACACTTTTGCGATAAAATTCGATGCAGGTAACAATAACTCTTATGAGGTGTATCAGATAAGCTGAACGATTAGCGTCACAGCGTGTTGTTCAACGTACAAACTGAAGAGTATCACTTTGCATCACCCTCATGAGTTCAGCGCACTTTCCCCGACATTTTCGTAAGAGTTTCTTTGCACAACCTGAATTTTTGCGGAGACTTCGCCTCCACGGTCATTGTAGTTTCGTCCACGTTTGACCGTGAGGGAGAGTAAATAACACAAAGCCAGGTCGGATGAGAAGGGAGGTTATTGCAGCACGGCAAAATTCTTTACCGTAGACTGTTGGATGCTCAGAGAATTGAGGAGATGCGTTGCCATCAGTCGTCGATGAAGGTGCCGGCAATTGTCTTCTCACAACTCTCCCCTCTTCTTTCCCAACGAACGAGACGTTTACTCGCGACAGAGCAGACATCCCCATCATACTCAGTTTGCGTCCATATACTGGGGGTAAAGGCGAACGGCGTCGAACCGACGATAACGACACCAACCCGGCACTACGCACCATCACCCCAGCTTTTCTGTGTTGCGATTCGGACGACAGTGTGGGCATCACCCAGGATGGCACAGCGGGAAAGCAGCGGATTCCCCATCCAGGGAGCCGGCTCCGCATTACCCACAATATTGCAGGGAGAGAAAGTTCATTATATAAACAAGCAGTACTGGAATACCATCACCATTAAACGGCGCAGCACGAAGCTGCGGTGGCTGATTTGGGTCTAAGAAGATGGTGATGCGGTCCGTTTCATACCTGGAGTTTGCCACGGCCGAGCACAAGTATAATATCTTGGAACGGTAGCGAGAGCACACTCTGTCCGGAATCTTGTCACCAGCCACTCAGAAGCAGGGCGCAGCAGCCAGAGCTTTGGTAGGGGGGCACACCAACTTTGAGGGGCACCCCGGGGAAAAAGGGCACTTTTTTAGCGTAAACTAAAAAACTTGCTATATCTTTGTTTATATCATTTTTTGGGCATTTTTCGTTCAATGAAAATGCAAATAAATCATTGACGGAGAAGGAAAACGCGATTAAAACCAAAAAAAGGAAAAAAATCATCAAAATGTCATGGAAGTAGCCAAAACACGACTGTTTTGGATAGATTTAAGGACAAATCAGCCAACTCATGCAAGTACTTAACATCAGAGAAATCAGCGGAGCATGTGATATCTGTTACAATGTGCAGGTTAAGGCATATTGGAGTCGAAAATTCCTTTGTTATGCCCACTGGTTTTGTCGTGACGAGTGAGCCCTGGCTGAACGCGGATTAAGTTCCTTGCCTCCCATAATCGCCGTGGGACGAGGAGTGCCATAGTGTCTTTGGAAGAACACATTTTTACTGCCGGAAAAATTTGGGAGATACCTTTTGAACGCGTTTATTAAGTTCCATACTCTCAAGGATCGGTCCCAGTTAAGAGAAAATGAAAGGTGAACAGGCCGGTGGTTTGGATGGGGAGGGTGTGACAGGGCTGAAAGTTGTGAAAACTAGTTCTTCATTTAAATTAATAAGTAGAATCCTGGTTTATGGGACTGTGCTCTGAGCCCAGGGGCACATGCCTTTTTATCTTTTCTTCCCAGAATCCACCAGTATAATACGCAATTTATATAACCAGGGGTGCCTAGGCATCACAAGCCGTTTTAGAGATTCCTCATTCCTCGTTAGCTCCGTTTTACAAGGGGAATTTCCATTGTGTTCTTATTCCCCATCTATTGAAGACCAGCTCTGGGGTCCCCAAGTGTGGATCAGAGGCCTCCAGAGCAGCTTCCCCCATCCCCCCCAGTTGTGCCTCCAGGGACTAGACTAGCTCAGTGACCCCGCCCCGAGATGATGGGAGTTGGCCGTGTGTTCTTATTATCTGTCTATTCAGGACCACCTCAGGGGCCCCTGATGTAGATCAGGGCCACAGAGCTGATCATGCTTCACCCAGGGATCAGACTAGCTCATTGATCCCAGAGATGAGGTCCTCAGACTAGCTCAATGGGCCACAGATAGGCTCATAGGGCATTAAACCAGTTCAAGAAGCCCCAGAACAGTTTAAGGCGCCAGATCACCTCAGGGGGCCTCAAGCCAACTTAAGGGGCTCTCACAAGCTCAGCGCCCAGACCAGCTCAGGATACCCTCAGAACCTAGGTCCGCTCTTGGGCCCCAGATCAGCTCTTGGGGCCCCAGATCAGTTCAGGGGCCTCAAGTCAGGTCAGGGGGCAAGATCAAGTCAGGGGCACTAAATAAGCTCAGGAATCCCTCACCAGCTCGGGGCTCAATCAGTTCAAAATCCCCAGAGCTGCTCAGGGGACACCAGATCGGCCCAGAGGGCACCAGATCAGCCTCGGGGACAAACAAGCAGATCAGTGTTCCCCGATCAGCTCGGGGCGGGTACCCGCCCCCTCGGGTTTTTCGGAGAGAGCAGAAAAACGGCGGCGCGTAGCGCCGCCGTACTTGGTATGCCTTTTCCCTCATCGTTTTTACAACTTTTGTGAAAATTTTAAGGTTAGGTCATCTCAGGTCAGGTCACCAGTACAGGTCAAGTGACCCGACCTCAAAAAAAGTTTAAGATAGCATAGGTCGGAGCAGGGTGAACTTATCCGATTGAAACTCATATCACATAATGACCCCACCGAGTTCTCTAAAATATGTTCCGGTATTTTTGATATCGATGACCTAAGGTCAGGTACGAGGCATGACCTCTCCATTGGAAATACATGGGAAAAATGGTTTTTACGGAATACTCAGTAACGGATGGTGATAGAGCATTTATTTTAGCTGCATTAGACTCGCCTGGGCTTTGCGGTTCTAATGATATGCATTTTATATAATTTGACCCTGACCTGACCTCAGGTCAGGTCAAATCCTTGATTTGACCTGGCAAGGTCAAATTATATATCATTCGATTCGGCTTGCTAAGAGGATTCATATAGTTCAAGTCGTTTTGCTCTATCTTTACTTGTTCAGATGTAATGGCCGAAAAACTGAATTTACATGTTATCCCTATGACGGGCATGTTTTGACCTCTCGTGACCTTAAATGTGACCTGACAAAAAAATGGTCCAATGTTTTCGATGGAGAAGTGGATGGGCAGCTCAACGCCATTTACCGTTTTTCGCTACCTACCGTGGTTCTCGAGATCTTGATTGAGAGAGAGAGAGAGAGAGAGAGAGAGAGAGAGAGAGAGAGAGAGAGAGAGAGAGAGAGAGAGAGAGAGAGAGAGAGAGAGAGAGAGAGAGAGAGAGAGAGAGAGAGAGAGAGAGAGAGAGAGAGAGAGAGAGAGAGAGAGAGAGAGAGAGAGAGAGAGAGAGAGAGAGAGAGAGAGAGAGAGAGAGAGAGAGAGAGAGAGAGAGAGAGAGAGAGAGAGAGAGAGAGAGAGAGAGAGAGAGAGAGAGAGAGAGAGAGAGAGAGAGAGAGAGAGAGAGAGAGAGAGAGAGAGAGAGAGAGAGAGAGAGAGAGAGAGAGAGAGAGAGAGAGAGAGAGAGAGAGAGAGAGAGAGAGAGAGAGAGAGAGAGAGAGAGAGAGAGAGAGAGAGAGAGAGAGAGAGAGAGAGAGAGAGAGAGAGAGAGAGAGAGAGAGAGAGAGAGAGAGAGAGAGAGAGAGAGAGAGAGAGAGAGAGAGAGAGAGAGAGAGAGAGAGAGAGAGAGAGAGAGAGAGAGAGAGAGAGAGAGAGAGAGAGAGAGAGAGAGAGAGAGAGAGAGAGAGAGAGAGAGAGAGAGAGAGAGAGAGAGAGAGAGAGAGAGAGAGAGAGAGAGAGAGAAACATGAGGGAGAGAGAGAGAGAGAAACATGAGGGAGAGAGAGAGAGAAACATGAGGGAGAGAGAGAGAGAGAAACATGAGGGAGAGAGAGAGAGAGAAACATGAGGGAGAGAGAGAGAGAGAAACATGAGGGAGAGAGACAAGAGAAGTAAAGAGGAAAGGAGAAAGAGAAAAGGGAAGAGAGAAGAGAAATGAAGAGAGGCCAATTCTTAAAAAGACAGAAGACTGAGCTTCTTTTTACACACCTTGAACTTCAGGAATAAATATCACATCATAATATTCAGGAATACATATCACTTCCTTGAGCAAAAACTTCGCCCCCTCTCTCTCTCTCTCTCTCTCTTCCTGGCCTGACTGGGTTGCCACGCTGCACATAATTAGTGAGCTGGATGTCGAAGGCTCCACACTCTTCCTCATCATGCAGATCTTCATGATGTCCAACACGGAATCTTGAAGGACTCTTGTGTGACATCATGTTGGAATCCTTGCTGAAATCTTCAGACTGAGTAGATCCTGACAGATTCTGGCTGCAAATAAATCTACATCATAATCAAACATGCTCAATCAATCAATCAATCAATCACTCAATTTTTTATTTCATTTTCCATATAGACAGGTGAAGAGGCAAAGGACATGAACAGCAGATAAGAAACATGAGAGAGGCAAGCAGTAGTCATACAGTACAGCACAAGGTGAGTATGTTGTGATATTAGTATGTTATGAGATTAGGACAAATAATAATGCTGGTCAGTAGAAATAACACAAAAATAAAGCAGAAAAAGAAAAAAAGAGAAGCAATACAAAATAAAATGAGCAGACAGATCATCCAAAACGTGCCTAACAAAACGAATAAAATGACAGAAAAAACTAACCAATTATAATTATATGTTTGATTGAAGTTGTGGGCCCGCATATGTTCTTCATGTTAGTCACAAACGAAGGAAAAGAAAACACCCAGGTTCACACACATTGGGACTGCTCTATGGGACTTCTGTCAGCGTAATCAGAGTGTCAGACTAGAGCAACTTAATATAAAAATTGTCTGTTTGCACAATTTCAGTGCAATCTTTTCATTCTTCTCGACAGTTGGGGCTGGATCATGCAGTGTAGACAAATATCTGAGGGAATGTTCAAAGACATATTTCCTAATTCAAAGTAGAAACCCCCCTAAAACTTGAAGATGAGTAGAAAACGACCAGGCAGGAGACTTTCCCTGGTCTTTTCTAGGTTCCTGTTGTGTTTTCCAAAACCATTGTACCAAGCGTTCCCATCCTTGGTAATGTGTGTTTCCATTTATGGAACAAGCATTTTCGAATATGGGTCAATGTTCCCATCGTTGGGAATGTAGCCATTCATGGCAATTTTGATCATAGCTTCCCCCACTGAAGTGGGCGCATCTTCTGTTGTTTTCTTGCACTACTGTCCATTGTCTGTATGTGAAATGGAATAAGTATTTGATATTCTGTTGTGCCAGTTGATTTATTTGTCTGTATTCTTCAGATGTTTTCCACTATGTTGCCTAATTTAGAACTTGATTTATCGATTATTTTGGATTCGGCCTGTTTTTTCATCTGTTTTTTTCATCTCTTGCGAGTTTGATTCTGATGGTGTTCCGCTAGACACTTAACTTTATCGTGTGTTTCTCTTCATTGTTCTCGTCACAACCATTTATATTTTAAATTTATCCTTTAAAACACACCTTAGCCACAAGAAATATATGAAATAAATAGTCCGGTGCACCTCTTACCTGTCCCATGCACACCTAATTGTAACTCAAAGCAATTAGAGACACTCCGATTACTCCAGTTTCAATGGTTATTACAATCCAAAGGTAAAATTTTGAATCCTAATTCTTCATTATTCGAGGACACCTCCGTCCAAAGCCGATGCCCGTCTGCAGCGCCTGTAGTTTCCTAACCTTTGATAGTCTAAATTGCGCCAACATAGCAAGCAATTCTTCTGCGCACGCCTGCGTCTGAAATTTTCCGACCGCAGACGCGAGCAGGCGCGAGCCGAGGTATGACGTCACACACCCCTCCCCTCTCCCCACACTGCTCGACGCTGATTGGCTGTCAGCAGCTGCGCGCAGTGGTGAGCAGGCGCGCGCAGTGGCGAGCAGTAAAATGGTGCACGTGAACAGGGCCCTGGATGCACTAGATACTGTTTGTCCTGTCCCCTCCGTATTCCGGACATGTGGTCGGGGTGCGCTAGTTGCCGGCGATGGAAACGCGGCCCCAGCCCTGGGCTGACCGTAGGAAGGCCACTGAAAAAAGGACACTTACGTCACGTGGAAAAAAAGGAAGTTAATTTTTTAAAAAATGACTAATCTGTGTAATCAAATTATTTCATGGAATCATGGAATAAATATATCTCGAACGAAATCTTCGTTGATTTCTGTGACGCCTTTATGGGGCTGGGTAAATGATCAAGAACCATACAGGAGCAAAAGCGACAATATCAAACAGGCCTTCGAGCCAGTGGTGGTGCTCCCATGGAGCGACGTTAGTGATCAAAGACCTTCTGTACTTGACTCCTTACTTTATTGCGAATCAAAACAGAATGCTCCCAGCATCTGGAAAGGACAGGAAAAGGATGTCATTACCTAAACAGAATATCACACTCCTACGTCCCCCCCAGTTTTTAAGACCGATGCAAAAACTCAATGTGCTGATATCGATAGATCCCGGGTCGGTCAAAGAGGACGTGCAACACGTAACGTAACGGGCGACACCTTCTGCATCTTGTGTAAGGTGGAATGAAATAGGATACGTAAGGTGGAATCAGTGCCAGGGGAGCGGAGTCGCCGCGCGCGGGGGCGGGACCTCGTTGGCCCGCTCTGTACATAACCCGCGACGCGGCGCCGCTCCAGACTCTCTCCCTCCACCGCTTTTATTGCCGGGTGCCGCTATAGAGCGGCGGCGACCGGTGTGTGTGTGTGTGTGTGTGTGCGTGTCGGATCTGGCGGGTTGGTGTGTTAAGGTGAGTCCCCATTTGGGTATGTTTGAACGTGGTTTAGTGTGTGTGTGGGCGTAGGCCCTGATCAAGCGAGGTGCAGGGGCCAAAAAAGTTTTCAGTGTGTCACCATTGAAAATGTCAAACCATAAATGTGTCACCAGCCCAGCCTGCAAAATGTGGCACGTTTGGCATTAGTAGGATATCAATGGATGCTCCTGGACCATCCGAGTTGTTGAAAAATATTGCGAGTTCAAATTATAGGAGCCAATTTCGGAGATTTGATCCTTTATAGGTCTGGAGGAAACATGTCGGCCAATTTTTGTCACCTTGCCCACCTTGGGGTGTCACCATTTAGAATGCCAAAATGGTAGGTTTTTTTACCCCTGGCGAGGTGTGAGCAAAATTGTGGTCATGTGTGGTTTGATCAAAATTGGTGTGATTAAAAGTGAATGATGGGATTCCCTGGGGGTGAGAGTCCGTTCCGTTCAGCGAAATCTCACTAAACATCGTCTCGAATTTACGGGCTGCCCAGACCATGCTTGGCTGAGCGCCACAGTTCTCCACTGTCCACCACTTCGATGCATCTCATTCTATCACCTCAATCGCTTCGTCCACCATTTCCGGGTGGCAGACGGATGTCCATGCTTGGCTGAGCGCCGCAGTTCTCCACTGTCCACTACTTCGATGCATCTCATTCTATCACCTCAATCGAATCGTCCACGATTTCCGGGTGGCAGACGGATGTGGCACTGCAGATGCTTCTGACATCCTCCTGGAAAGCCGTTCTAGTCGTTGTACACCGCAGCATTGCTAGACACCACGGCAAAGACAGCAATCCTTTCGCCACACGGAAGTTTGCGGGTCTATACCGACCAGGGAGTTTGTAGTTAGCCAGAGCACAAGGTTCGGCGGCGGCCGAACAGGCCTAACACTGACGAGTGCTAGTATTTGGTCTGCTCGACGGGGGAACCTAAAATTGTCACATTCGGCGTTGGTGCCTGGCATGCAAGGAGACATCTGACAGAACTGCTTTTGGTGTTGAGTAGCGAGGTGTTTATTTCCCCTTTATTACTGTCTTGAATGGCTGACGGTGCCGGGGGTGTCTAATTCGCCAGCACTCCCACTAGCCAGCTTAATTTTACTGTCCACCTCCCCTCCCCAGCTTTACACTTGGCACGGTATTACGTACAGGAACGCAATCTGACACGGGTAGCCAGAACAGGTCAACACGTTACACAGTGAAGTCGTCGAGGTACACGTCCATGAAGTTAGCGACGGATTCGCATTCGGATTCAGCGACGGATTCGCCCGAAATGGCGTCTCCTGCGATTTCACTCAAATTCACACCATAGGCTCCCCGTGCCCTCAGCAACTCACCCCTAAAGTGATTTTCCGTCACATTCACCCGTTCACCCGCTAGAGGTGAAAAAGTGAAATTCACCTGAAACGGCGTCTCCTCCGATTTCACTCAATTCACACCATAGGCTCCCCGTGCCCTCAGAAACTCACCCCTAAAGTGATTTCCGTCACATTCACCTGTTCACCCGCTAGAGGTGAAAAGGTGAAATTCTCCCCAACCGGCGTCTCCTCCGATTTCGCTCAAATTCACAACATAGGCTTCCCGTGCCCTCAGGAACTCAGGCCTAAAGTCGTCACATTCACCCATTCACTCGCTAGAGGTGAAAAAGTGAAATTCAAGCGAACCGGGGTCTTCAGCGTCGGATTCAGCGACGGATTCGCCCGAAATGGCGTCTCCTGCGATTTCGCTCAATTTCACACCATAGGCTTCCTATGCCCTCAGTAACTCACCCCTAAAGTGATTTTCCGTTACATTCACCCGTTCACCCGCTAGAGGTGAAAAAGTGAAATTCACCCGAAACGGCGTCTCCTCCGATTTCGCTCAAATTCACACCATAGGCTCCCCGTGCCCTCACGAACTCACGCCTAAAGTGATTTTTCGTCACATTCACCCATTCACTCGCTAGAGGTGAAAAGGTGAAATTAAAGCGAAACGGCGTCTTCAGCGTCGGATTCAGCGACGGATTCGCCCGAAATGGCGTCTCCTGTGATTTCGCTCAAATTCACACCATAGCCTCCCCGTGCCCTCAGCAACTCACCCCTAAAGTGATTTTCCGTCACATTCACCTGTTCACCCGCTAGAGGTGAAAAAGTGAAATTCAAGTGAACCGGCGTCTCCTCCGATTTCGCTCAAATACACACCATAGGCTCCACATGCACTCAGCAATGCACCTCTGAAGTGATTTTCCGTCACACTCACCCGTTCACCCGCTAGAGGTGAAAACGTGAAATTCTCCCCAACCGGCGTCTTTAGCGTCGGATTCAGCGACGGATTCGCCCGAAACGGCGTCTCCTCCGATTTCGCTCAAATTCACACCATAGGCTCCCCGTGCTCTCACGAACTCACGCCTAAAGTGATTTTTCGTCACATTCACTCATTCACTCGCTAGAGGTGAAAAAGTGAAATTTAAGCGAAACGGCGTCTTCAGCGTCGGATTCAGCGACGGATTCGCCCGAAATGGCGTCTCCTGCGATTTTGCTCAAACTCACACCATAGGCTCCCATTTCCCTCAGCAACTCACCCCTAAAGTGATTTTCCGTCACATTTGCCTGTTCACTCGCTAGAGGTGAAGAAGCGAAATTCAAGTGAACCGGCGTCTTCTCCGATTTCGCTCAAATTCACACCATAGTCACTTTAGGGGTGAGTTGCTGAGGGCACGGGGAGCCTATGGTGTGAATTTGAGCGAAATCGCAGGAGACGCCACTTTGGGTGAATTTCAATTTTTCACCTCTAGCGGGTGAACGGATGAGTGTAACGGAAAATCACTCTACGGGTGAGTTGCTGAGGGCACGGGGAGCCTATGGTGTCAATTTGAGCGAAATCGGAGGAGACGCCGTTTCGGGTGAATTTCGCTTTTTCACCTCTAGCGGGTGAACGGGTGAGTGTGACAGAAAATCACTTTAGCTGTGAGTTGCTGAGGGCAAGGGGAGCCTATGGCGTGAATTCGAGCGAAATCGGAGGAGACGCCGTTTCGGGTGAATTTAGCCTTTTCACCTCTAGCGGGTGAACGGGAGAGTGTGACGGAAAATCACTTTAGCTGTGAGTTGCTGAGGGCAAGGGGAGCCTATGGTGTGAATTTGAGCGAAATCGCAGGAGACGCCATTTCGGGCGAATCCGTCGCTGATTCCGACGCTAAAGACGCCGGTTGGGAAGAATTTCACCTTTTCATCTCTAGCGGGTGAACAGGTGACTGTGACGGAAAATCACTTTAGGGGTGAGTTTCTGAGGGCACGGGGAGCCTATGGTGTGAATTTGAGCGAAATTAGAGGAGACGCCGTTTCGGGTGAATTTCGCTTTTTCACCTCTAGCGGGTGAACGGGTGAGTGTGACGGAAAATCACTTTAGCTGTGAGTTGCTGAGGGCAAGGGGAGCCTATGGTGTGAATTTGAGCGAAATCGCAGGAGACGCCATTTCGGGCGAATCCGTCGCTGATTCCGACGCTAAAGACGCCGGTTGGGAAGAATTTCACCTTTTCATCTCTAGCGGGTGAACAGGTGACTGTGACGGAAAATCACTTTAGGGGTGAGTTTCTGAGGGCACGGGGAGCCTATGGTGTGAATTTGAGCGAAATTAGAGGAGACGCCGTTTCGGGTGAATTTCGCTTTTTCACCTCTAGCGGGTGAACGGGTGAGTGTGACGGAAAATCACTTTAGCTGTGAGTTGCTGAGGGCAAGGGGAGCGCATAGCGTGAATTTGAGCGAAATCGTAGGAGACGCCGTTTCGTTTGAATTTCACTTTTTCACCTCTAGCGGGTGAACGGGTGAATGTGACGGAAAATCAATTTAGGGGTGAGTTGTTGGGGGCATGGGGATTCTATGGTGTGAATTTGAGTGAAATCGGAGGAGACGCCATTTCGGGTGAATCCGTCGCTGAATCCGAATGCGAATCCGTGGACGTAATTACTCTTAACCCGCGCCCCACCGGGGGTCCGGCGCCACCTTCGCCCCACCGGGGGGCCATCGATGGCCCCCCTCTAACTCCGAAAATATGGGCGTTAGCGCAAATCTGCAAAGTGCAATAGAAAGCTTGCGTGAATTCAGTAAGAAATTACTTCGCATGTTTTAGTGCTCAGGTCAATGGTTTGACCTCCAGAGGTCAAATTAGGTCAAGATCGGCTATTTTCACTCAAATATGCAATGATTAAGCAAACTGGGCATAACTCTTATGTCATTAGAGCTATTGAGGCCTGGTAAAGTACATTTGATAGCAAATTGCCAGTACTTTTTCCGCTATGTGGAACGTAAAGACCTCCCGCCAGTGGTTTGACCGCCAGAGGTCACCTCGTGACCTAATATGACCTGAGGTCACGAAAGGTCAAAAAGTGACCTTGCCGTATATCAAATGAAAGCCAGTGACAAGACAAACACGATGGTGTTTGTTTCACCGCTCTAGCTCAATTAGGTCAAAAGTTATTGTCAATATACTGTTTTTGACCTCTGGTGACCTTGGATGACCTTGGAAAAGTCAAAGGGCAAATATGACCCCTGGGATCCGTGAAAGGGTGTCCAAAAACGTTGTTCTGAGCAGTCTGAGTATTTGCAATCATTTTTGTGGCTTTTATATCATGAAATAGCTTTTCCCCATGCTCTTCCAATGGGAGAGGTCGCCTCGTGACCTGACCTCAGGGCACGAAATCGAAAAATCCCGGATATACACCTTGTAGACCCTGGAGGGTTCATGAAGTGTAGGAAGTTTCAAATCGATCGACTTTGAAATGTAGCTCTTACAGAGCTCTAAAGGTGAAGTGAGGTGACCTTGGTTGACCTCGTCTGGTGACCTGACCTTGGGTGACCCGGGGTAAAAAATTTCAGTGATGATGGGAAAATGATGCAGTGAGAGATAGAGCCCTCAACCGCGGTGCTGCGCCTCATCGTTTTTCTGCTATCCCGGAAAAACCTTAGGGGGGGCCATCGATGGCCCCCGGTGGGGCGAGGGTTAAAGCCGATGATTTGCATCTCTGACCGTCCACGTCCTGCAGCGCAGACCGTCAACGAATGTGACGTGAGGCACTTCGCGATTCGGCTGAATCTACCTTAGCCAGGCCATTTTTAACGTGTAACTGGGGGCCATTTACCCCTCCCCCAGTCGCCCGAAATGCCCTCCCCCATAGTGCCCGGAAATTGGCCCCCAGTGAAAGACAGGAGGTGCCTTAAACTTCAACAAATGCAAACTCACCTAAGGAAAATAAGACAGAACACCATCCGATGTAATAATTTAGTTTTATTGCTGGTGCCAAATTGGTGATCCACAAAAATTGTGGTTAAAAATTGTCATCCGGCTATCTCCTCCATCGTGCGAAGAAGAAACAAAGCGCATAGTTACGGGAAAGCCCGGCAAAGTAGCCTCAGCATCAACTAATAACAACGCTGGAGATGAACACTGGCCTACAACTAATCAAACATCATGTTCTATCCGACCGGAAGCTCACACCCCAGCCAGTATCGTGAGATTATATGATGCTCTCATTTCACACGCGGTCAGTTGTGAGCGCTTAGAGCCCGTTTGTGGCTTAGACGGGACACGGTGTAGTCAAAGCGCGTAAGACTGGTTGCTGGTGTGGCGGTGTGAAGGTGTGAAGTGCTTAGCCTTTTTATTTATTATTGTGGTGGTAGCATACATAAACGTCACCACCGGAAAAAAGTGAGGGGGCCAGCCAAGCTTCTACCTGATGCTGACAACAAGCTATTCACGTTACTACCAAAAACTGTTTCAATTTGGGTTCCTCGTTGCCTTCGGCAGCAGTAGGTTATACAAATTTCCGGTGTTCTCCCATTTTGACTGAGATCAGGAAATCGCTAGTTAAAAAGTGGGCGGGGGGGAAGTGCAGGCCCTCTGGTGCCCCTTTTCCGACACTTGTAGCGTACGTGAAGTTTATAGTGAGATCGCTGCATCAATTTTTTCTGCAAAGTCGATAAATTGTAAACTGGTCTTTCTCATCGATTCCTTGATGTTGAAAATTGGGAGAGATTATATATCGGCCACAGCCCTTCGTTAGAATAATCAAACTGTCTCCCGAGAAACCCTTCCAACAAGGAAAGAGCTGGTGACGCCATATGACCCTGACTGTCGGTGCGTCTATAAGCCTAAAAATGTATTAACTGGTTTTTATACTACATTCCCTAGATTACTTTGACAGCAACAGCCACACATCATAGTAGGCATGTACATAAAAACTTATCTCGATTTAGCCTATAAACCACATGTATTCGATACCTTAGGGATTTACTTACCCTGCCACACTCAAAAGAAAAATAAGAAAATATCCTTTTCATTTGGAATACCTACATTGCGGCCGCGTTAGAACTGCCAGGCTGCCTATTTTGTGGCCAAATGTCTCGAATTGGGACGCTTTTGTCCTGTTTAGCCCCGCGATTTTTTCGGTTGGCCCTTTCTTGAAATCTGGCCTTTTTGCCCCTTTCTCTAGCAGCTGGCACCTAACTATTCTGGTTTGTCCCTTGTATAAATACGGCTTCTTTTGACCTCTTCCGCTCTTGAATAAGATATTCTGACACCGAAAAAGCAGCATAGCTGCAGAAAAACCGGTATGGTGGTGGGAAGGAGGGACAGAACTTTGTTAAAAACACAATCCACAAAAATGATGGTCACCGAAAACCAGACTCAAAGGATGCGATACTATAGGCGCCTTTTGGGTGAAAAAGGTGATGGTGCGCCCTCTGAGGCTCCGCTCTCCACCCACTTACCAAAATCATAGAGACACCACTGTTCAAGATAAAAAAATGAATAGTTTGAAAAAAGAGAAAGCATTAAATATTAGCGGGGAGTGGTGCGGTCAAGATGATTAATGATGCTAACAAATGATCTGGTTATGAGGACAAACTCATTTGATGATCACGCGGGATTGGAGGAGTACCCCTGGCTCAGTATTAAATGGGTGGTGTGCTAAAAAATATTGCGTCAAGTCGATATCAAATTGTCAACAATCAATTTTAAACAGTGATATAAGTCGCTTTTTTTGCGGGCTTATGACTACCGTTAGGGGTTGTTTTAGCTTCAAATCTGGCTTTTGTGGTATTTATTTAGCTATTTTAGTGAAAATGAAATTTTTCCCCTCTTTGACCCTTTTTCTAACTCGGTTTCACCTTTTCCACCGAACAAATGGCAACCCTGGGCAGCATGTATAATCTGGAATAACACAAAAATTGAGGAACATTTTATTAACACTAACGCGTCTAAGTTTTATTAAACCCCCTCAAATTGGGGTATTGATCCCTTGAAGACACTATAACGGCCAGCACAAAGAATGCCCCCCACTGACTTTTCCTTAAAAAATGCCCTGGCTCAGTGGGGGCGGAACTTTTTCGTTCAGGGGGGGGCACTTTCAATAAGTTCCATCTCACCAACGGGGAATGTCCTAGAGGATCGTTTAAATTTCCCAGGGGTAATCACTACCAGGGGCGGATCCAAGTGGGGAGATGGATGGGGCGATTGTCCCCCCCTTGGGCCGGCTTTAAGCACTGGAAAGAAACACCTCCTGCCGCAGTCGCCGGGCTCCTCGCGGGGGGCGGCTACCAGATTCGACCTGGGGTCCTCCCAAAGGGCTGTTCTTGGAGTCTACAATAATTTGTCATAATTGGCCCCCAGAGTTGTTCTCGTGCCCCTGCCTCACAGGCCCCACGATCCCCGCGACCGGGCCCCTAACAATCCTCCCGGGGCCCCGGCCCCTGTGGTTCAACCGAGCCCCTTGTGGCTATCCGGACCCCCTGACATGCTTCCGGGACCAAACTTAGTTCACTTTAAACCGCTGAGTCTACGACCGGGTACCTCAAAATTACCTTTGCTCAAAATTACCGGGCTCTATTCTCCGCAGTTACAAAGTATTCTAGTCCACTCGGACCCCCTTTGGCTGCAGCCGGGCCCCCTGTGGTTCAACCGGGCCTCCTGTGGCTATCTGGGCACCCTAACATGCTTCCGGGTCCCTTGTAGTCTACTTGAAATCTCGAGTCTGCGACCGGGCCCCTCAATATTATTCCGGGCCCACTGCTGTAGATGCCGGGCCCCTATTCTCAGCCGTTGCAGAGAATTCTCCTGGAATCCACCTGGGCCCTCTGTGACCCCAGCTGGGCCCCCTGCGGTTCACTCGAACCTCCTGTGGCTATCCAGGGCCCCTGAAATACTTCTGGGGCCCCTGTGGTGCACTCGGGACCTCTGTCCTCGACCGGGCCTCTCACGATAATCTCAGACATGCTGTGACCGAAGGCAGTCCACTACTTCTAAGATTAATGCCCCCAACCCCCTCCCTCCCCGTGGTCTACCTGGGCCTTCTGTGGCTACTGTCAGCCCCCCTGCCCTGCTTGCGGGACTCCTTTGGTTTCGGCCTTTTATTTCCTTTTAATACGCATGTCGACAGGAAAATAGTTCGGGGACAAACATCTTGGGTGAATAAAGGGCAGTCCGAAAATACATCCATTCTTGCATTTTTGTGGCCCTCTAGAATGACAACTGGGCGCTTATATCTAGTCACGAGCCTATTGATTAATTAAACCGGTTAAAACATGATGGAAAATTAATGAGATTGTATCCTATGTCGTAAATCTCACAATTCACGCATTAAAATTGTCACGAAAATGATTTAATTCTCTGCACACTCAGCCTTTCTTATAGCCTCGGCACACCTAAGGTCATTTCACTGGTCGTCTCTTACCAGATGCAAGCGCATCAATTTTCATAAGTATTAGACGTGTTTCGGTCCCGAATGTGCACAACCTAGCGTAAAATGACTGCGGCAAGGAACTCGCGCATTAGAACCAAGTCGACACACCGGGAGTTCGAAAATGGAAATGGCAGCGCATTCTGGAATTTTTTAACCTGATTATCGGAAGCTGGGTTATTATCATGATCGTTGCTTAATCTTCAGAAGCAGTCTTTCATAGAAAAAATTGATAGAATCAAAGAACTCCCAGGTTTTTATTTATTCTCCGAACCAGTGATAAAACAGTGGCATTACAAAATTGTACATCACAAAATTTCTAGTGTCACTGCACGGAAGGCCCGGTGAAGATTAAAGTTAACTAAACACGAATTTTTCCAATTAATGAGGGACCTTTTCAGGCTACTTTCTATGTCCTGCCCGTAATTTCTGGGAGGTCTGGAACCATGCTCCTCATCCACCACCACCTCAGCGGCCTAGCCAGTGGCGGATCTAGCTGGTTGGTTTGGAGGGGCAAACCAAAGTCGAAAAGCAAAAAAAAAACGTAAGGCAGTGAAAAATTGCGCTGGAACATGACTTACCGGTAGAATTTTGGGAACTGGAGGCCAAAAGCAAAAAAGAAAGAAAAACTCACGGAGTGAAAAGTATGGGCTCAATATATTATTTTCCTATCGAAGGCCAAATATATACACTGAACTTAACTGGTTCTGTTTGAAGTTGAGAGGTGAAGCACCGAAATCTTCCTTATAAACTAAAAAGGAATCGGGAAAAAAGAGATCGATATATTTTTTTGGAGAGGGGCAAAAACATAGTTTTGCCCCGAGCTTTACCGTTTGGGGAAATGCCTTTTTGCCCTCCCCCCTGGATCCGCCACTGGGTCTAGCGTCTTCGCTCTCAGTGCCGAGAGCGAATGATTGTGGCGATGATAGTGCATGTAGCGTTATTTTCAAAACTCGCCTAGCGGGTTAACTTTGTCATTATTTTTATGTCAAATTTCATTGCAAATTTGAATTCGAGGCTTATTTTTCATTTCATAAAGGTTTAGTTATATGGGTTTCCACTTTTCTGTAAGCATGTTCGGGCGAAAACTGTCATTTTCCTTCCATAATTTTTGTTTATGCAGGAGCTTTCTACACACAGTGAGGTAACAGCAGACGGTAGTAGCCTAACATACCTGCAAAAATTCAATGTTCTACCGTAAAACTACGGCCAGTAGCTTAGTTTTTATCGTCCATTTTAGACTCCACCGCGTCGAAGATACTGTCCCGCAATACACGAATCAGTCGGCAGTTCGCAATTTCTCCACTCGCCGCGGCACCGTCTCGATGTCGTGCATCCTTTTCCACAGTAACGTTTCGTTTCCCTCTTCTTTTGCTGTGTATGAAAGCACGATAGTGAATTTTGGAGTGCTATTGCGGGCTTAAGACCTAAGTCAGGATTCAGACGTATCCATGAATGCTGCAAACATTATAGTATTGCTGATGGTCGAGACGAGAAGGACTGTGCCGTGCCCACAGTAAGATGTTTCTGATTCGACTCAAAACTTTGGCTTCTCTTTGCCACGGCGTATCGGTACACGCGACGGCAGAATAGCATGCAGCGCTCTCGTGGACTTTGGCTTTGTGTCTGCCAATGACACTGAAATGGTGGTTGGTCCATCGAGAATTCAGAGAGCTTGGGATAAGATGCTGAAAGAAATACGGGATAATGACGAGGTTGAGTTGCGTGAAAATGAAATTATCTGCATATTCTTTGCTGGGAGGAAAGGCGAAACCAAGTTTCACCCGACCATCGAAGGGGGTGAGAAACTCTACCCCTCCATAGTTAAAGAGGAACACTGCACGGTCTGCATAGAACCTGGTGGTGGATATGTGCACCATTTCACCCCTTCCCGATGAATCTGGGCGAGTGTCTCGCGCCGAGCAGATAGCTGATGGCCTCGTCGAGGGAATGTAGAATCACTGGGTTGATGATTCCCAACTCGCTATTGGAGGCGATTCCACTAACGTAATTACTGGATGGAAAGGTGGGGTCATGCACTTCGTAGAGACAAATTTAGGGAGAAAGCTCAACTGGCTAGTGTGAAACTACACAAATGAGCTTCCGCTAGAACACCTTATAGTAAAACTGGGCGGGAAAACAGGCAGATCGAACACTTGCGGGACCGCTGGGGAAGATCTTGGGCAGTATGATGAATTAGCCAATCAATAGTACGTTTGTTCTCGTCACAGTCGGCTCCCATTTAATCGAGCTGCCTGAGATTGTTTGAAATGACCTGTGAAGAGACCAGCAGCATGGTTAGATATACGATTGTGGAAGCAATCCGCAAAGGATCCAAACTATTTGGCACCGCTAGAGATTGTCCCTGTCAGCCATTCCCGTCGGCTTACACTGGTGAATCAGCTTCTTCGTCTCCATGTGTCAAAACATCAGTTAAACACGAGCAGTGGAGAGGGGTCTGGCGCAAGGGTTCCGCCACGGGCTTGAGAGTGGGGGACGGTGAAATTCTTCTGGCTCCCTCCAACTTTGCAAACATCAAAAACTCATTCAGATTCTCCATCACTGTGGCAGATTCCGGCTGAGTTAGCCGGTTGTAAGCCCCAAGTCTCACCTCCTCTCACAGCCTCAGGATTCTCTGACATATTGAGTGATGGTTTGTCAGGACAGGAGACTTCAGGGATAGGTGAGCCCTTCTCCAGGTCTCTAGAATACGGGGAGCCATGTCAGGGTTATCATCCGTACTGAATATTGCCTCGTGTTCGAAACGTTTCTCTGTTGAAGCAGTTGACCAAATCTAAAAACATCCCTCACAGTTGGGAGCTGTGATAGCTTCAGTTCCTTAGATGGTCCCAAAAGCTTGGTAATTTGCGTCTCTAACCTCTGATTGGTAGCGCTACCCTCCATTGGAACCCCAAAACCTCGACGGTTTTTATTCGACAATACTTCCCCATAGCGAAAATAAGTTTGTTTATCTCAAATAAAGTCCGCAATGACAGTCCAAAATTCACTATCGTGCTTTTCCTATAAAGCAAACGAAGAGAGGGAAACGAAACGTCACTGTGGAAAAGGATGCACGTCATCGAGACGGTGCCGCGGCGAGTGGAAAAATTGCGAACTGCCGACTGATTCGTGTATTGCGGGACAGTATCTTCGACGCGGTCGGAGTCGAAGTGGATGTTAAAAACTAAGCTACTGGCCTAAGTTTTTATGGCAGAGCACTGAATTTTTGCATGCATGTTAGGCTACTAACGTCTGTTGTTATGTAATTGTCTGTAGAAAACTTCTGCATAAACAAAAAGTTATGAAAGGAAAATGCGTTTTTCGCCCGAACATGCTTACAGAAAAGTGGAAACCCATAAAACTAAACCTTTTTGAAATGGAAAATAATTCTCAAATTCGAATTTGCAATGAAATTTGACGTAAAAATATGGATAAAGCTCGCCTAAGCGGGTTTTGAAAATGACTCTACAGGTTAATGCACATGACATTCCAGTCTATAATTATTAGGCAGTGAGTCTAAAGCGGGAAAACAAAGCAATCTCAGCGTTTTGTTATTGTTTTTTCTACGTCGCTGCTGCGGCTCATGTTCCTTGCTTTTATTTGTCTTCCATAGGTCTGGGTTATAGAAAATAGTAAAATGTTTAGAGACATGTCCTGTTCTAAATTCAGTGTCTGGCGGTTGGAACTGCTGCTTCCTGATGATATCATTATATCAACAGCTGAAAGTCGTTTGGCCGCGCCACAGTCAAAGAATATAAATTTGATGACCAAAATATAGGACTGAACTAGATAAAAAACGCCGAAGATTTGAAATCATACCAGAGCCTCCTTACCAGTAAAAAGTGAACGAGCCAAGTAATTTACCACCTCCTGCTGACTGGAAAATATCACTTCTAGAATCCAAAACTCGGCGGATTCGGGCTGTGTGATACCGTCAAGCTTTTTCCCAGTTTTACTGAAATGAGGGAATTTTCACGGACAGTGAGGACAGGTCCAGAATGACTTCCTTATTCCATTATCATAATCATTAGCGTCTTTGGTGTTTTAGGGCGCCCCGACTACTGATGTCATTTTGCGCTTATTACAATAATAAAAGAAAAGATAATAGTAAAAAGGTCGGAAATCACGTCAAGCTGCGGCTACGTCGTCATCTATAAGACCAAAAAATGTACGTACAATAGCAGGTGGGTGTAAAATAGTAAATAGGGCTTAACCCTCGCACCCACTGGCAGGTCAAGAAATTTTATATAGGAAACCTAATCGGCTACCAAAGAGAGTAGATGAAATTAAAGCCAACGCTCTCCAGATAATACATTATGCTAGTGATCTCAATAGAAAGATGCTTCCCTAGGAGCGAATCCAGTGTGGGAGACCCTCTGCAGATAACGAGTCCTCTCTATCTCAAAGGCCAAGCGCCGCTTCATTGCTGCCTTTGCGATTTAAGAGGGGGGGTCACACCTCAATGGTGATTCCCCCTCTGGTCCGTCCAAGAGGGGCACGGTGCCCCGGTGTCCCCCTCCCTGTTCCGCCGCCTATGCCCGTAGTGATGAGTGGGGTGCCAATAGAAGAGAACGGGGTGTCAAAAGGTGGGAGAGCCACGGTGGGGCTTGGAGACGCTGGTGGAGTAAAACGAAGGCACCGATGATGCTCCTTGAGAACGTCTGTGGTACTTAGCGCGGTTTCAACAGGTGGGGCGCCCACGGTGAGTTGTGGGGCGGCAATGGAGCAAAAACAAGACACCGGTGAAGCTCCATGGGGGCAGAACTGCTATATAATCGAATTTCGGAAGGTGAGGGCGCCAGCAATGCATCATGGGACACCGATGGAACGGATGAAAGCACTTATGATGCACTATGGGGGGCACCAGTGATACAGGCCTGGTAGTCAAAATTTGGTACTTTAAAGTAGCAGCATTTTACCACGGGGCGGTGGTGTTTCCGTAAAGGCATGCAAAAGCGGAGCAGATGGAGGCGGCCCCGGGGTGCGCCTTACCGCCGAGGGGGCGCCTCGCCATCGAGGGGGCGGTGGTCCCCCACGGCTCCTCTGGATCCGCCCCTGATAGCCACAGCCTTCCGCAGGGACTTCCCTCTGTGATATGCAATCAATGGGCTCTATTTCTTGAGTGTTCCGGTACCGATCGCTTTGAGTCGAGGTCAGCTTTGCAGTACCGTTGTGCCTTTAGTGCAGCACCGCTGCGTTGCATGATATACCTGAGGGGCTTACAGCCGCATTATCTGACCAGGCTTATCCGATAAGGCCGATGCCACCGCTAACTTGTCAGTAGTCTTGGGCGGGAAGGTGAAGTTGTTGTCTGCCTTACAGAAAAAATGTCACCACTTGGTTGTGTGTTCTGTCATAATGTTTCAAATTGTCGGTAGGTATCGCTCCTCCCGCTTTACTTCGAAGTGACTTGTCTAGAAGCGTCAGGCGATGCTAATATTTTACTGTCATCAGGTCATGAACTCGGCATCAACCAGAAACTGGAGATAATACATTCTGCTTAGCCCATCACTCGCCCCATATCAAGGAAATCACTTCTAAAACCCAACGCATTCGGATGCTGCTGTGCTCTCATTGTTTCATTCTCCCATTCTCGCGATAGGGTCTGGGGACTTGTGCCATATTTGTGCAATGCCCAGTTCTGCTTCCTCTCCCTCTCGATGGCGACACCTCTGTCCCAAGTAATCGATGGAAAAGACACAGGTAAGATCGACAGACGAACTTCCCTTTACTTGAATTCAGGAAAACATAGTTATAGATACTGACAGGTCCACGGCTCGTGTTTGGAAAGGATAGGGGAAAAATGAGCCGACATTTCTGTGAAGAGGGTTAAGGGTGGAGTACAACACGACCTTCATGGATGGGACGGTGCATTTTTCATCATGCTTATGCTGGGGACCAATGGGGGAAATGGGCTCTAGGATGGCTCAAAGCGGCACTCGTGGTTTCTTTATCAGGTGCCTTTATTTTCTGTTTTGCTCAGTAGGTGTAGTTAGAGGGCCATGCAGGCATTCAGCAAACGGCAAAATAGCCATTGCTGAAAGGGCAATTTATGCAGTAATTCAGGACTAGAAGGAAACTGATCCCTCGTGGACGGACATTCGAAGGGCTCAGGACCATTAGAGAGGCTTGGGACCAAAAATGGTCCCTAATCTGGTAGCAGAAAATAATCTGGGAGAAAAATGTTGTCGACCTGAGCATAAGGATGATATGTGCTTCATCATACAAATGAGATGAATATTGTTTTGCCCATTCTGCATGGCTTTGCTTTACCAGACCTCGGAGGAAAGATGGTGGGTGGTCTTTTACATATTTTGCAACTGTTTGCTTGAATTTCTTTTGTGGGCAAATCATTTTAGGATCAAATGACACACTTTGGCATTGTGAGGGCATAACCCTTTTGGCCCTCTTGGTCGCTAGTGTCCATAGCGTAGGATAGTTTGATTGTAGGTAGATGGAACATGGCGTGTTAGAAGAGTGCCGCTGTAACCAGGTACTCCAAGAGGGTAAAACACATCGTATGCAGCAATCCACTCAAATTACGGAATCAACGTGGAGTCCTGCAGAGGTAGTTTCATATCTAGGCACATACATTTTGGGTAATGTGATCAAAGGAACAAGCAAAGACCCATGAGAATCCCTGGTGGACTGCCGGGTAAGCTATAGTTGAGCAGGAGGCCGTCGCCAGCTAAATCTGTCAGGAGCAGGCCCTCCGCAGCGATAGGGCGGCTCCGGCGGCGCGCCGGGCCCGTATTGACCTCAGTGAGGGTGCGGTCGCAGCTGGGGCAACTCGTCTGTCCCCGTGTCTGACCGGGCCATTGAACCAGCCGCCACGTGCAGCAATGGCGGAGAGGGCCAACAGTCATCCGGTCAAAAAGGTGCCTCTCCATTTGCAGGTCAGTGCGAGCAGCTGTGTTCTTTTGACGTCAGTGAGATTTCAGTGGTGAGTGCCAGAGCTCGAGTTCTTCTGGACCCTGTATCGTCTCTTAAATCGTAAATGAAGGAGAGTTCTTCGGGTATTTTAACGCTTTTTCTTTGTATGCAGTATTTAAAAACATCACAGTAAGTATGCGGACCAGAACGTGGTGAATAAATATAAGATAGCGGATCAATAATGGACTCTGATCTGCTTCCAAAAACATTAAAAAAATGCACTAAAGTATCTTCATTTTGACTCAGTAGTCGCGCCCGTCCTTTCAGTTCAACGGGCTGGTATTTGGCAGTCATTTGTACGTGATCCACGGCACAAATTTGTGTGATGATCCTCATTATATTGTTTCTCTTGTTCCACTTTTTGAAAAATTGTCAATTTTTTTGTTCCGTGCCAACGGAATGGGATATCCCACTGTATATAAAGAATTATGACTAGACTGAATTATGTTTTATTCTTATCTACACCTTGTAGGTGAATCAAAACTGGAGGGATAATAGGGATAAACTAATTATTTGGGAGGACATTGGAATATAATGATTCGGATTCAGTGATAGGCTGGTTTTATTATACCAGTAAGTCAAGCTTTCTCCAAACCTTCCCGAGTAAAATCCACGTTGTGTAAGGCATGAGGAAAAATATGCAAAACAATAATGTATGGATAACATCAAGCTTTTGCGTATCTACGTTCACCCATCAACGCTGGTTCACATGAATGGGTTGTCACGTATTTAATCTGCGGCAGCCATCTGCCTCAGCGCTGGACACGGCTGCTCTGGGGACGCGTCCAAAACAAGCCTCCAGGCGTCGCTTGGCGACCCCGGTGCCCGAGGCTATTTCTGGTCGTGTTATGGGGCTTCCTGTGAACTTGAACGGGTTTCAAAATATCGGTGACTGGACGGAACACGTTGGTTGGTATGAGCAACGCCACATCTGTGAAAAAGGAGGGCAACACTTTTAATTTAAGTTGTAATACTGCGTGTCAAGGGGCAACAATTCCTTGATTTTTAGACCTCTGAAGAGCTGAACCAACGCTGGGCAGACAGCTAAACTTACGGAATGAAGAGAAAACAGGATGTTTTGCCTGAAATGCACGTAGCTTTCTACCAGAAGATGTCTTCATGTCAGGGTGTTGTGGTGGCCTATTTTTCGGTTGATTATACCGCGGCAGAGCAGCAGCTCCGACGACACACCGGCTGCTCAGATCATTTGGCGCCGCCAACTCTCACCCTGTTGGGAGGGTATTATGGGCTTCTAGAAAACTGAAGCAGAATACCCGCCCGGATTTGAACCCGGGTAAGCCGAGTCTTCTTCCCCACGCCACTGCATCCCACATGGGTCTATTGCAAATAAACACAGTTCCCCTCCCCGACTTTGCATGGGTCTACTGCAAAGTCCGGGAGCGGAATTATGTTTTTCCAGCTTTACGAACAATGTATCCTCCTTTTGGGGTAAGTTCGAGAATATTTCAGATGTGGGAATCGCTTGAAGGCAAAGGATGACGATGCTGTTTAAGTGAAATTACCGATATTGTGAGAACGTGCCGCTTTTGAAGAAGTGAACATTTTCAAGTGCCAAACTTGGAGAGAAGTCTCCATCTCTAAAGTTGAGAGAAGACCGGCTGCCTCTGACCCCCAATGCTCACCTCTTTGATTAGGTACAACCATTTTTCAAACCCCTTCTCCCCTCCCCGTTCTTCAACTTGCATATATAACTGCATATCAGTTTCATTTGACTTAACATAGAGGAAAATATTTATCAGCAGATACAAAACCCATGGTCTGCATATATGATACAATATGAAAGAAAGTTTGAGACGTGACGAACTTGCAATCTATGCTTAGCTGCATAACAGTTTTAACCTAGCCGATGTCATCGTTGCTATGCCTAAATTTAATATCCAGATGGGATGAATTATTTTAGTTGAGGAGTTTGCCATCCGCAGATGAATTTCGCGATAATGAGATCAGGAGCATGTATTTTCTAGCCACATGATTAGTGGCATGGACTTAGGTCGTGGCCCAATCTCAGGCTGGTGGTGACACGCATAACCAGTTGTTAGACATTCATTTATGAAGCCCATTCCGAGATTCATTTCTAACACTCACGGCAAACGAAAACTAGTCCCTACCGACGGCTAGTTGCCATGCTAGGAATGTTTTCACCCTCGTGGGGAATTGTTAATCCACACTCCTGGCCTTTTCATCGACTCATGACCTTTGTTCAGGACATTAATCTCTCCTCAGATGCTAGCGTAAGTTTTAATAGATTCAACGCCCTAATCTGTCGCATTGTTCCATAGTTTTGAAAATGTATTTTAATTGCATGACGGCAGCAGTTATCGGTCATCTGTTTCGTACGTTGACACTGTGGCTTCTGCACTCAGAGTATAAAGTGACTCAAACAATGCAAGGGTGAGCTGGGCATGCATGAAATCATCGCGACCGTTGTCAGCCCCGTTTGAATTGTTATCGGTCACAGCATTGCACTGACGTCGAGGCGCGGCACCGTTTGCGGAGTGTGGGATCAATGATAGTTATCTTTAAGATCGCCCTGTGTCAAACTGGGTAGGTCTGGGCCGTGGCTGTTACGTCAGGGTTGCCCTGGACTGCGGGGTCAGTGGTTGACCGGTCATCGCCTGCTGATGACTAGGTTTCAGCCGAGGACAGGGGCTCTCAAACTGCCGAGGCTGGTAGCTCTCAAACTGCCGAGGCTGGTAGCTCTCAAACTGCCGAGGGTGGTGGCTGTCAAACTGCCGAGGGTGGTAGCTCTCAAACTGCCGAGGTTGGTAGCTCTCAAACTGCCGAGGGTGGTAGCTCTCAAACTGCCGAGGGTGGTAGCTCTCAAACTGCCGAGGGTGGTAGCTCTCAAACTGCCGAGGGTGGTAGCTCTCAAACTGCCGAGGCTGGTAGCTCTCAAACTGCCGAGGACAATGACTCAGACTGAGTTATCTTTGTTTGATTTCTTCAAAAATTGTGACTGCTTAAGAGAGACGGTGGATTAGTGAGAACACAATATGACAGGATGTGAGGGCAGCCACGTGGTGGTGGTGCTGTCGTTGGCGAAACGTTCGGCAGTCGGTACTCGCTTGATGATGGACATGCGAGACGAGGACAGTACCGGTGCCACACTTCTTCTGACAAGAATAGAAATGGCAGATATTAGCGTCGCGACGTTTCTCATATTACGCTGTAGCTGCTTGGCTGGGTCAAGTTTAAAGGGAAATCCGGCAGCTTTATAACGTGATTTTTACTGAGATAGCCAAGTTGTAAAGCATGCCGGAAAACCCGGTACTCAATATATCGTTTGTCTTGAAACTCAAAATTTCCGTGGAGAACGGCTAAAAACCTACGTGAAATGTACCCAAAATCTACCCCAGCCAGCCGGCCACAGCTGTCAGCTGTTGGTATGACGACAGCGTTGACGTCACGGTGAGTAATCAGCCAATTGAAGCCCTTGAAGCCAATTGAATATGGTAGAAGTTGCCAGATCATGACGTTATCCACAGGCAGAAGTTTATTTTTCACCATAGATGAGCATTTTAAAAATCAAAACATTGATCTCATTGTACATTTTTTTTAGAAATCATGGACGTCTTCATGATTTCCGGCTAAAACTCCCCTAATTACACTAAATTCCTGGATTCGACCAATGTGCCACATTCCCTTTAAGTGTGACATTTTCAATTTAGCGTACGCTGTCAGCAGTGTTTGTACGCGTCTTAAGCGTTAATTGAACGGCGTAACTCTCCACAGTCAGGACAGGAGCTTTGCCCCATGGATTTACTGATACCTGGCCGCCGTCCAGACCGTTTAGTTTCGTCGGCACGCAGTGGTACGCACAGTAAGTGCTGCAGTCAAAGTGCAGTGGCCGCGGAAAGATGTTGCGGACCGTTTCAAACCCGGCACGGGTGACAAACCCTGTCGGCAGATTTTACTCTTAGATTCAGTACAGATCAAGCTTCGAGACCCTGCCCTAGTGGTTGGTGCCTTACTTTTCGAGTTTATTTTTTTCCGGTCCGTAATAGGATGAACAGTGAGGTTTGAACTTCTGTTTTACTGTTCGGTAATATTCTCTAAGCCCAGCATAACTGAGAAGAGAAAAAATTATCCATAACCAATACGTAGTTTTGTAAGAGTCAAAGTTCTCACGTGGGGGCTGTCAAGTCATTGTGTCAATACTGATTGAAAAGTAAGTTTTCCCTCAATATGGTTGAAACAATAAGAGAGCTGTTTTGACAATGGTTAGGACATTTGTTTTCGGAAAACAGTCATTTTCGGAAATTTTAGTTTCTTTACAGCATCAATAAATTGGGAAGTTAACTATTCAGTCAAAAGTTGTAATATTGCCGACACAATCAGAGACCTGTTTTAGAAACGGCTAGAGCAGTCATTTTCGGAGATTTAGTTTTCTCACTTCTCAATAAATTGAGGGAAGACTACTTTTCAGTCAAAACTTACCTAAATATTTACGACAAAACTGTTACAGTCCAATTACTATACACAATAATAATTGTTGGGGTTTCACGAGGCACAAACTGTCAAGGTTATACTGCGTCGACAACTCTCACCTTGTTGGGAGGGATTTGGGGATCAGATCGACTTATCCAGAGGCTCCGCCGGGGCTTGAGTCCGGGACCAGTGACTGACAAAATTTTGATGTTATCCACTAAGCCACCCATCCCGTAGATGCTATAGACATGAATTTCCTCATGGTAATGTAAGTACCTCACATGCAATAAATTTGGAATATATTCCTTGTCGACAGGTCCGCATAAAAACTTGGGTTGACTGACCCACACGTCACGACTCCACCATGAATAAAGGTATTCATGGTAGGTCTACTAAACTAACAAATTGCACCAACCCACCCGTTTTAAATTCGTGATATTTCGTATGTTTCTGAAAGTCATTTATAGCATGCCCTGTATTTCACTCGACAATCCGCTTTGCCTTGTTTTAGAGTCCATTTATAACGGGGTGCCGGGGGCGGTGCCAACCACCTGCCGCGTGACTCACTAACCCCCGGTCGGAGGTGAAAACTACCGCTCGGCGGTTACCCGGGGCACCGCAGGCTAAGTGCACTTTAAACAAAAGCCTCTGCTCTGTTTGGCTGCGGTTATCGCGCTCGACCCCCTTTGGTATTTTCGTCTTCTTGTGTAACAATGATCGCTCTTCGTGCCACCCTCCAAACGAAATGTCAATGGGTTGAGACGAACTGCCGTTAAGTTCTTAATCGCATGTATTTCTCTGGCTGTGACATTTCGATGTGGACATTGCAGAGCGCCCAAAATCGTCTTCTGATAAAAGGAGGCACCATCGTGAACGCGGACCGACAGTTCACCGCGGACGTCTACGTCGAAGACGGCATCATCAAGTAAGCTGACTGCGCCGGAATACGAACGTCTGCGAGTTTATCTCATTTGGAAGACCGATGTATTGGGGATCAGAAGCAATGGCTTCTCTTTCTGGCGGGAGCCTGTCCTCGCTTGTTGGCCCTCTTTAACATTATTTGTATAGCCATAGTGTCGGTATGTTATGTTGGGCTAAGTTTCAGACCATTCTGCGCAAAGTGTGATCATCAGTGGAGAGGGTCTTGCACTAACATGCTCCGGAAGGAAGTAGGCATTTTGAGTACCCCGCCGCCCCGATAAAGAAAAATGTATAGGGAAACGCGCCCCTTGGACTCTGTGAGGGCTGTAATAATGTATATAAGACCCAACTTTTATTGAGGTAGGTCAATATCTTTAAGGTCAAACGAAGTCAATTAGTCTGCGTCTCGTCAGTTTTGAAAAGTATATCGTAATTTTCCCGATTACGTGACAAAAAGGCCATGAATGCATTGCAGAGAGACCAGCATAGTCCCGCAGTAATTTTTAACGTTAGTGGGTCGAAGTCGCTTGAGGTCGTTGACCTTCAACATCACTTAATGGCATATCCCCTGTAGTACGCGGTACAATCGCACCCTGTGGAGCATTTAAGCTGGAAATGAGAATTTAAGACTTGACCTTGAAACTTAACTTGTAACCCTGCACTGAGAAATTGGCTTTCTCCAAATAGTTCCCAAGCCTGAAAGCCTAGTAAAAATGTTTTGACCAAAAATGTCTCATCTTTCGGTGTGCTCAGTACTTGTTTTAACTGACAGATGAGTGTTAGTAAAAGCGACAGGGATAGCACCCTATATGCAAGACAAAGGCCTTCGGTAAAAAAACAACAAACAAAAAAGTGACATAAACCGAAGAAAAAGTATTTGCATCTCTGTTTAGGTGGCTCTATATTTTTGGTTTAAGTTGATGTACAGCAGTCATGCCATATCCCCCATCAATGTAAGAGGATGATGCCAACCACTGCGATATGTCAAAAAGATCAGCAGTGTATAGCAGGATAACGACGGTAGACTTCTACTGTCAGGCAGGTGGGGGTGAACCTGATTACACCAGGTGGCGCGCAGGTGGTGGACGCCAAGGGAAGACTGCTCCTCCCAGGTGCGCATAATGGCTAAACCACTCAGATCCATGTTGCAATAGAGAATTAGAGCTTTCCGATGCCGTACATGTATTTTTCTTACAAATACTTAAACAGGTGCTGCGATGTAATTTTGAGCTATGGCATGAGTATCGCCTTGGTGTTCGGCCGTTTTCTTCCTGGTTAGCTTTGTGCTGTATACCTGTCTGTCGAAACCTGACACCGTTCCTGTCATCTTGGTGACGAATTATTTATAAACAACTCAAAACAGCGCGTGATGCTCCTGCCAAACACAGCACCCGGATAACTGGGGTGGGTGCACGCATTAATAGCTACCGGGTGCGAAGCGTAACGGCTTTGGTGCGAGACGAAAACACTTTTGCGGGGCGCGTGAAGCATTCGACTTATCTGTCAAGTAAACGTTCAGGCATTGCCTGTGATCGAAGGCTTTTGGAAACATTTTATTACGTGCTACAGTATTTAACAGATTTTTTCTAAAACTGATTAGGTCTGCGGCCAAACAAACTAAAATTTATTCCGAACAGGACCGGATACCTTTGCTCTGTAGGGGGAAGGAAACTCCCTATACAGGCTAGCATTGGCACATTATAAAACCTAAAAAAAACATATGGGGGACCCAAAAAATTGGTCCTGACTCTTCTCACTCCAAACTCTCCTAATCATGCTCTCGGGTAAGAGTGCCAGGAGAAACGGCTGGTTTTTCCCAGTTGTCTCTTTCTAAAATACTTATCTCGATTCTTTATTTTATAAAATTGCATGCGTTTGAACAAGCATGCTCGAGAAATGTTCACAATGGGCTCCTCGACTGACTCAAGCCTCACCCTGCCATGAAAACAAATCAATCCACTCTTGTTTTCCGGATACTAAATTTTATTTTGGGTCAGAGCTATTTAACCTTTTGAATATTTAAACTGAATTCTAACTTGTAGGCTTAACTACAGATTACATCTCTGAATCACGTTAGGCCACGAAACGCTAAGTCATCGTTGAAAGTATGCATGGTGTTTCAATACTGTCCATCGCTGCGTTGCATGGATGTGTCTAATTGGAAGCTTGCGAAAGTTTTGGGCCAGCAAGAGCTGCCGAGTTGCGTTGAAAGGGCTCTTTCAGCCATTATTACTTACAATTAGAAGTGGGGCTCATTGCGATTTTCCTTGATAATATTGATGACTTCCGGTTAGTGCACTTCGCGATTGAACGATAAGATCATTGGAATTGATGTCAAACTCATTTTTATGTGTTCATGATAACTACTTACCGAGGTTTCTAGCTCCTTAGAAGTAGTTCAAGCTCCTTTTTATCTCCGATTTTACGGAGTCAAGATAAGCAATCTGGAACTATGGCGACTTATCTTCGATAATTACAAGTGCACTGAGCTAAATCTAAACAAAATCACTAACGAACAAATGCACTAGTGAGCTAGAAGAAATTTGGTATTGCCACTTTAATTTGCTCAAACAGCTAGAACGCAATTTAGACCCTCGTGGGCACTGGTGGGTCCAAAGGGGGCCAAAGGGCATAGCCCCCACCAAAGCCTAAAATAGAATATTTTGACCACCTCAAAGGCCCAAATTATTTTTTTTTCTTTAAAATTATTATTTTTTTCGCGCTTTGTTCTCGTGGAGTGCTAGAAAAAGCATGGTAGGACGGAGTTATCGGGTATATATCTGGCACGCACACGTCTGGTGGTTTCGGTCCCCGCGCATGCGTTGACCAGACGCCTTCCACCGTTACCGCGCAGGCGGGATTGACACGCAGACGCACTTCCTGTCGCCGGACGGCCAGCCCACGTCTCCCGATGACTTCTACTGGGGCACGCGAGCGGCGCTGGCCGGAGGCACCACCACCGTGCTGGACGTGGCCATGCCCTGCGGCGACCTGGGTCCGCTGGAGGCCTACAGAGCCTACAGGGAGGCGGCCGACTCACTCGTCTGCTGCGACTACGGGCTGCACGTAGCCGTCACGAAGTGGTCTCAGCTGGTAAGGAGAGGCATAGTAATCTTCAGCGCTTGGGTTTGAAGTAAGATTTCGAGTTTAAGCTTGAAACGAGTACAGATAAAAATTTTGTGACCATGCATTTTTCTACGAACTTCGTCAGGGACAATGGTATGGTTGGTATACAATGGTTATGGTATGGTGGACTACAATGGTATGGTTTCTAGGGCGGTATTTTAATGGAGAACTGGAAAACAGAAGTGGCTCGTGGAAGCTGTCTTGTTTTATTAGCAAGCCAGATCAGTGCAGGTCTTAAAAATACTTTCAGACAGAGAGCGAGATGACCCAGCTGGTCGATGAATGCGGCGTCAACTCGTTCAAGATGTTCATGGCGTACCACGATACGTGGCAGCTGTTGGACGAAGACTTGCTGAAGGCATTCACGTTATGTAAGAACATCGGCGCCATCGCACAAGTACACGCCGAAAACGGTGACGTCATCAGAGAGGCAAGTGGCTCGTTCATAATCGTGTCGTATCGGGATGGGGGTCATAGATGATGTCATACAATTAGGCAAAGTGGGCACCTGCAAACTTTGTTAACCAGCTTTGACAATATCGATTATTAGGCCCTTGTTTACTCAAAAGTGACTTTTTAAACCTCCTCAACTCGCGAGCACTTGATGAAACGCTAACGAGCCTCTTCTTTGCTCTTATAGCCTGAGACTAGAGGTTCGTGTTCGAGTAACATAATAACAAGCATGAAGTACTCCTAATCAAGTACATAAATACATGTCGTCAGATGAGCAGGCGGATGCTGTCAGCGGGCGTGACCGGACCGGAAGGACACGAGATGTGCCGGCCCGAGGAGGTCGAGGCCGAGGCCACCAACCGCGCCTGCGTGCTCGCCAACCAGGTGGGCTGTCCGCTGTACGTGGTGCACGTGATGTCCAAGTCGGCGGCCGACGTGGTGTCGGCCAAGCGGCGTCAGGGTCACATCGTGTACGGCGAGCCGATTGCAGCCGGCCTGGGCACCGACGGCACCCACTACTGGAACCGCTGCTGGCGACACGCCGCCGCCCACGTCATGGGTCCGCCGCTGCGGCCCGACCCCAGCACGCCCGCCTAACCTCATGGACATGCTGGTCAAGTGAGTCACCTGGTTGGTGCATGTTTTGCCTTTCGTGTATCAGTGAACTGGGTTGTGAGCCGATCTTACGTCTCGCCCCACCAATCTACCTACGCTTGCGGGGGGTCGATATATATTGGGGGGTATGTTTATATGTCGATATCGGGGGAGGGGTTAATCGATATAAAAAGGTGTAAAAAGCTTCCTTGGTCACTGGTTCTATGCAGAATACCAGTCCAAAACATACAATGACCTGTTCTAAGGACAGATCAAGATCACTATCTGACCTAATATAGTCAGTAGGCATATCAATATACTCTGTATAGAAGACCAAATTTAATGGTATACAAAATAAAGCTCTATCGCCCTTTCGCAAAGTTATCGCTCCAGTTAGGTAAACCTTCTCAAATAGTCGCAGATGACCTCAGAGATTGCAGATGGAAACTTACATGACCCTGGGGAGTGATAGCACCATTTTGAGAAATACGAGAAAGTTGGGCGAAGCCGTATCTACAGAAAAGAGCCATTTTGGGTCAATTCCCATTTCCCCATGCATATCCAATGGAGAGGTCATGTATGTACGATATAATAATCTAGTTCCCACGGCTTATGGTATTCGGTGAGTCTATTATGTCATGTGACTTTAGATCAATAGATACCAGGGCATATTTTAAGCTACAAAGTGGTGGGCATTTTGCCCACCAGTCCCCCATGCTATGTTCACCAGTGAACGGCCCTGGACGGCCCAGTGCCCACCACTCACCAGTCATCTGATGCTCTAAGTGTGCCCTTTTAGTGGGAATTTGTGCCCTTTTCAGCCGAATGCCCACCAGTCCCAATTCCTTAAAATATACCCTGATAGATACACCTGTTTTCACTGGTTTCAATTGACAATGTTTGAGAGTGAAGTCACTATCTGACCTGAGGCAATCATAACTTAAAATTATAAACATATTTGTACAGTTAATCGTGCACCAAATACGGCAGCATGAAGCACTGCCGTTTTCCGGCACCGTCATTGAAACTCGAAGGACTGTTCAACTCCCCTTCCTCCACGACCACCGTGGCAAGATTTATGAAATTTAAGTCCCTTGCGTCGCCTTTTCCCGCCCATACATTCAGTCCGATGGCATTTGCTATTAGAGGGAATGTGGCACCTTCATAATGCGATTTCAACTAAGATAGTTGTGTGATAGAGTATGTCATGAAACCACCTCAGACATTTTTCATTTGTCCCATAATTTTTCCATTTGCAGAGAAAAGGGTTAAAATCCCTCCTCCCCGGGTGGTCACGTGAAATGAGTCGCCCTTGGGAACGTGACGTAATGCTCAATCCCCGCTGCGCGCACAAATATACCTTGCTTGGGCTGGTTTTAGATCAATGTGCTAATCGTTAGTTTGAAACGCCAGATGTTTTAATATATAAAAATAAATGTATAAGCTCACTTTGGTTTCTAAAGATAGCGTCTTTTATCTAGAAACGCTTCATCTGTATTCGTATTCATTTATTGTGAAAATCAAAGAGGTTCAATCGGACACAAAATACTATCAGATCGTTCGCCGATTGGACGTTATGTTCAATTGGGAGGGTTAATATGCACCTCTAACAAATTGAATAAAGTGAAATACTATGCGTTACAAAAATACCCTTTTTCAGCAATAATAAGGCCAAATGAAATATTTCCAATAGAGATTGTCCATAAAACCACTTCAGTCTGGAATCGCACCAAGGTGCCTCATTCTCTTTAAAGGGAATGTGGCACCTTCACAACGTGATTTTAACTGAGATAGCCAAGTTGTAAAGCAGGTCGGAAAACCCGGTACTCCGTATTTCATTTGTCTTGGAACTCGATATTTCCGTAGAAAAAAGCTTAAACCTACCTGACACCAGCCCCCTCAGCCCCCGTTCGCCGGCGGCCATTGTTGTGAGCTACTGGTGTGACGACATATGCTGACGTCACGATGAGCTTCAGCCAATCGAAGCTCTTGAAGCGTTTCAAGTATGGTAGTGGTTGCCAGATCGTGACATCATCCACAGGCTGATATTTATTTCTTTTTCTAGAGGAGTATTTTTAAAAACAAAATATTGAGCTTATTGTACATTTTTCAGAGAAATCATGAGTGGTTTCATTATTTTTTACTAAAAGTACGCCTAATTACGCTAAATTCCAGGATTCGACCAAGGTGCCACATTCCCTTTAAAGGGAGATACGTGAAAACAATTATTGACTAGATCAAAAGGTCACAAAAGTTGTTTCAGAAGTCCTTTTCTTATTTTTGCGAATTGGGCCTCCAAAGGCCTTAACATCTCTCTCAAAATCATCATTTCTTGACGACTCATCGACAATTCTTACTTTCGGTTAAATTGCGTAGTCTCGGCTATCACCATCAATTTCTCTAACAATTAGGTCATATTGGTCCTAAACTGTGATGTAGAACTTTGAAACTATGACAAAAAACTACATTTCAAAACTCATTTAGAACAGAAATATAGGACTTCAAAGAAATCAATTGACCAACCAGAAGCACAGGAATTCTCATATCACGGTCACGTGACCTATCTGACACAAAAGCTTCGCCATCAAGGAAGTTTTGTAGAAAATGACTGAAGACCCGAGGCATTATTTTACACTCAACTTTAAGGGCAAATTGATTCATTTCGTAGATTTTATGGGCTGTGTAAAATTGATTCAAATACAAATGCAGGAGAACAAACATTTTTATTACAAAAGAAGTAGTATTTATTTAAGCTTATATTATATAGAAATTAAATATACTCTTGTGCGGGGTAACATGGACACCATGTCCATCATGCCCCACACGTGGTGTCCGTCTTACCCCACTTTGCTCTTTCTAAACAAACTTGGACATTAATGGGACGCCATTGTGATTACACTGTCAGCGACTGCGGTGAAAAAATGTAACATCTTGAAGAGCCATATTACGTAATACCAATAAAGTATCTGGAGAAACATCCATGCAATGACCTTACGAATTCGATTGTGAAAAAAACACATGAGTTGCAGTTTTTACTATAATGAAAATTGTATAAAACCTAGGGAATTTACCGGACCCAACGTTGCTCTGCGACCGACGCGCGCTAAAAGGAAGCGTATCACACGCTTTTCCCGGTCGTAGCGCTGTCATTTCGTCCCAAACAGGGGGCGTCCGTCTTACCCACGGTGTCCGTGACCCCCCACTTCCCCTAATTACTTATAGCTTTTGAAAACTAGAGTTGAAGAGCAGCCTTTTACCGGTATCGTTAACATATTTCAATAATTTTTGAGTGGCCTCCAAAAATGTTGCCGAAGATACAAAAATAATTGAAAGTTTCGTAATCAAGATTTTTCAAATAGCAAGAAACCACAATAACTTTTTCGCGCACCTCCCTTTAATTTGCTTAAATTTTTCTTTAGGCCTCAGATTTACAATGTGGAGCAGCACTAGACCTGATGCGGTGCCGAACTCGGATGGCTTAGGTAGAAGTTTTAACGATGATGCAGCACCAAGGTAACCCATTGTGAAACTAGACAAATGGTGATGAGTGGCGCGTGACAGCACCGTTCCCAATGACTGACTGGTGTGGCCCAGTCTCTAAGCCGGGGTGTGTGTGTGCTGCCAGGTTTGCATTGCAAATGACGTGTGAACAGGACCGGCATGCAGGAAACAGTGGATTTCCGAGGTCGTCACTAAATGCAGAGATGGGTGGAGCTGGCAAACGATCATTTCGGCATTTATAAAGCAGCACCACTGTGCATATTTTTCAATCTCGCCAAACTAGATAAATTCATTTCGGAACAAGTACAGGCCAATAATATGGCATTTTCGAATTTAATATAACTGTCAGAAACACACCGACATTCTATTTCTGCAGCAATGACCTGCAGTGCACCGCAAGTAGCAACTGCACCTTCACCAGCGAACAGAAGGCGATGGGGAAAGGCAACTTCACCAAGATCCCCAACGGTGTCAACGGAGTGGAGGACCGCATGTCAGTCGTTTGGGAACGCGGCGTCCGCTCCGGAAAAATGGATCCACAGCGCTTCGTTGCGGTCACTAGCACCAATGCCGCCAAAATATTCAACATCTATCCAAGGAAGGTTGGTGCTGTAGTTATACTCACGCGCTATCAATCTGGCGAATGTATTATTCTGAGATTTCATTTACGTAAACCGTTATAGCGCTAGGTGTGATAATTATTAAGATAGAATATATCCGTGCAATATTCACCGGGGTGCAACACCCTGCTTTCTTCCCTAAGCCACCATCTGTACATGGGAAGAGGTAGTTTTGTTCAGCCTTCACGCCCTTCCGTCGCAGGGCGTGATTGCGGTGGGCTCCGACGCCGACATCGTGGTCTGGAACGGCGACGCCAGCCGCACCATCTCCGCCAAGACCCACCACCAGCGCTGCGACTTCAACGTGTTCGAGGGTCAGCTGGTACACGGCGTGGCCGAGGTGGTGGTGTCGCGGGGCCGCGTCTGCGTCGACCACGGCCAGCTGAGGGTGGTGCAGGGCGCCGGCCGGTACGTGGCCACGCCGGCCTTCTCGCCGGAGGTGTACCTGCGCGTGCAGCAGCGGGACCGGGCGCGGGTACCCAAGGCTGTGGACCGCAGCGACGACGGCGACAGCGTGCAGCAGCAGCAACAGGAGCAACTGCCGGAGGAAGCGGGCGACACAGCTTCTGTAACTGATGGTGTGGCGGCCGGCGACACCATCGCTGTCAGTCCTGAGACGGAACAGCGCCCTGGTGAGTTCGTGAAGCGGGCACAGCCGGCAGAGGGCGTCAGAGACCAGCAGGACTCCAGCTTCGCCGTGACAGGTGGGACCGGCTGCTGGCCACCGCTTGGCTTCCGCAGTACTTACAGCCTCAGGGCACAGGCCAGCTCTGTGTATTGGAGCTGCCATGCATGGTCTCGTGAGACACGTAACGACAAGGTCTGCCTCAGTGAGCAATGTGTGATGTGGCAATAACACAAACTAACGGTGGCTCATTAGTTGGAGTCGGAGTCAAGTTAAGGCTACAATTAATACCATTTCCTGTTCATTAGCAGAGCGTAACACTCTGTTACATGGATTTTAAAGGGAATGGGGAAACTTTATGGGGTTGAACTTAGATTGCCCTGTGATAGAGCATACTGGAAGGCCTCTGGTCAAATTTGTTATGTAAATTTTGTCCAAGCTGTTGCAAGTTCGGTCTTTGGAGTTGGAGTCTTACTAAAGTCATCAAGGACTTGTTACGGAGACCCTGACCCCACCATCCAAACGAGCAACTCCCGCAATGAAGGGCTAATCTAGAAGCCAAAGTTTAACGTCCCACAAAGCACAGAGACCGCTGCCCACTCAGGTTACCCTCTCACCATTCAGTTGCCAGCCAACCTACTTCGGGTAAATATTGAGCGCCGGAGCGTCTCAGGGGAACCGATCCCAAGCCCGTAGATACACTGCCACTGCATGCTTCTGAGCACCGGACTGGAGCCCAACGTTCTGCCAACTGAGCTACCGGGGCGGCGTACTCACCCAGTAGTCCCTTTTAAAGGAAATTTGGCACCTTGGTTGAATCCTGGAATTTAATGTAATTAGGGGTACTTTTAGCCGAAAGTCATCGAAGCGTCCATGATTCCTTTTGAAAATGTACAATAAGCTCAACAGTTTGATTTTTAAAATGCTCCTTTAGGGAAATAAATAAATATCTGTCTGTTGATGATGTCATGATCTGGCAACAACCACTATATTTAATACGCTTCAGGGGCTCCGATTGGCTGATACTCACCGTGACGTCAGCATATGTCGTCACACCAACAGCCATGACAACTGTGACCTGCTGCTAAGGGTACATGTAGGGTACATTTCAGGTAGTTTTTAGCTTTTCTCTACGGAAATTTTGAGTTCCGAGACAAATGATATATAGGGTACCGGGTTTTCCAGCATGCTTTAAAACTAGGCTACCTCAGTTAAAATCACGTTATAAAGGTGCCACATTCCCTTTAACGGATAAACACCGTGCATGTAAAGCACGTCTCAATCCAATCGAGCCAATGCTCCCCCGTCCCAATGTCTACACATCCGCCGCCAACTGTTAGGCCTATAGCCGGGCGGGACTTATTTGCAGAAATTCGTGATGATTAAAAAACGCTAATGAGGTGCTGTTTTTGCTTTTTCTACAGGCGATTTCGATAGAAAATAAATTTTATGCGAATGCTTTTTGATATGCTATATTCAATTGCAATTTAAATCCAAGGAATGCTCAATATTCGATTTGTCAGCTTTAGGATCTGAGTTTACTTGAATTATTAAAATTGAATTAATATTATCAGTCGGTATCAACCAGTAAAGTCAGCCTTATTACTGACGATAAATACAAACATTCACCCCCGCCACGCATCAAAATTTTTGTTTCCCTTTCAATGCCAATTCGTCTTATTTATCCTTCAAGTCGTGCACGTGGTTACGTTCGATGCTTGCTGACTTTTCTCAGGTATATAACCTTTCAGACCTATTTACTGAGAAAGTCTGCCGTGACATAACCCATAATCGATGCCGGATACTGCCACTACACCCCTCTGAATCAACCAGTCACCTGCGCACTGTGCATGCGCAGTAGCACCTATTCCTATATGTTCGATATCCGGAACTATTGGGCCGATTCGTCTGAAAATTGGTATGTAGGGGCTGTGGTATAAACTTAAGTCAGCAAGGTGGAAGTTTGGCACGTGCAGACATCAGAAAGCTAATCTATCGAGGGTCTTCCATTCCGGAGATGCGAATATGCCTTTTTTGCCGATTTAGCTGAACGTTGGGATGTAGGGGTTGCTTTATGAACTTAAATCAGTAAGGTGGAAGTTTTGCACGTGCAAACCTTACAAAACGGGCATCTATCGAGGGTCTTCCGTTCCGAAGATGCAAATTTGTCATTTTCTCCCTGATTGCTCTGAGGGGTTTTAAGAACTGAAAACAGGAAGGTACAAATGTTGCACGTGCAGACGTCACAAAACCTTTCACTATCGAGAGTCTTCCGTTCCGGAGATGCAAACATGCCATTTTTCCTTCCAGGTGCCCGAGCAATCACGTTCGGTGCCGCGATGCCCCTAAAGGCGTCGCCCCCACGTAATCGATGCCGGATATCGCTTTGTTTGGAGCTTTATCCCTGGATGGAACTCGGTTTTTAGGTAGATATCGCCAAAAAACGGATAACAAGTTTGACTAAGTTTTAACATGCCGCCGGCTGTTGAAATCATATAGGCATGGCCAGAGGTGCAGTGGTTACTGGAGTAGGTAGCTGACACATTTGCATTATTACAGAGTGTATCATTGGGAAAATACAGATTTATACTGCATGGCCCAGGCTCAAGACCCATGTTTTGGAGATACAAAACTAATCGTGCAACTAATATTTCAATTTAGTAGCCATTTTATGCAATTTCACGGCGCGCCATTTTTCATTTAATATATGCACCGTGTTAAGTTATTTCCCCAATGATAGTCTCCTTGCAGGACACCTGGATTTTTCTGGCTCAGTTGCCAGTTTTTAACATACGACCCAATGACGGGGGTTCAGGTTGGCAGTTGATAGCAGGTTAGAAACCAGAAATGTGACAGCTATATTTAAAGGGAATGTGGCACCTTCACAATGTGATTTTAACTGAGATAGCCAAGTTGTAAAGCAGGTCGGAAAACCCGGTACTCCATATTTAATTTGACTTGGAACACGATATTTCCGTAGAAAAAAGCTAAAACCTACCTGACACCAGCCCCCCTCAGCCCCCCGTCGCCGGCGGCCATTGTTGTGTGAGCTACTGCTGTGACGACATATGCTGACGCCACAATGAGCATCAGCCAATCGAAGCCCTTGAAGTGTTTCAAGTATGGTAGTGGTTGCCAGATCGTGACATCATCCACAGTCTGATATTTATTTATTTTTCTAGAGGAGTATTTTTAAAAACAAAATATTGAGCTTATTGTACATTTTTCAGAGAAATCATGAGTGGTTTCATTATTTTTGACTAAAAGTACGCCTAATTACACTAAATTCCAGGATTCGACCAAGGTGCCACATTCCCTTTAAAGCACAAGACGTGACTGTGCGCAAACATATGACATTACCAGTAATAAAAATACCTGATCAAGTACTTTTCGGCCTGCTCATTCATTATTTTGCAAGGAAAATCACATCTGCAGCTCTAATATCTTCAACTTAGTGACTCATATTGCCTTGAGTTTAGGGGGGATGGTCCAGGCCCTCTTGCGAAAATCCGTGAGCTGTTCGTGCCAGGTGCTTTGTCAAAAATTACCCAAGACGAGAATTGAAACACGTCAGTCATAATTGTCATAACTAAGAACAATGCAATAGTAGCGCATTCGGTACATTTCCTTACGTCATTTATCTGGGGGTATTTTTCAAGGCCAGTAGGCATTTTCTGAAAAATTGTCTGGCACCAAAAGCTCCCGGATTTTCGCAAGAGGGCCTGGATCATCCCCTAGTATTCGGCACATATATCAATTACACAAGATATCTGGGCAGCATATCTACATAAACTGCGCAACAGCGACAAAAGAAAACGTTTTAAAGGGAATGTGGCACATTGGTTGAGTTCCGGAATTTGGAGTAATTGGGGGTATTTTTAGCCGAAAATAATGAAAATTTCCATGATTTTTCTGAAAATGTACAATAAGCTCAATGTTTTGACATTAAAAATGCTCCTCTAGGGTAAGAAATAAACATCGGTGCATGCCGTCATGATCTGGCAACTACTACCATATTCAATAGGCTTCAACAGGTGGACTACTCACCGTGACGTCAGCATGATGTCACCCCACCAGCTGACAACTGTGGCCGGCTCCTTGGGTACATTTGTGCATTTCAGGTAGGTTTTTAGCTTCTCTCTACGGAAATTTCGAGTTCTAAGACAAATGATATGTTGAGTAGGTACCGGGTTTTCCGGTATGCTTTACAACGTGGCTATCTCAGTTAAAATCACGTTATAAAGGTGCCACATTCCCTTTAATTGAGTGTGTAGATACGACAACGCAGAGCTTGCAAGCCCAAAGTTTCTGAAGCGTAGTAAGCAACACACTCAAGGAACCTTAATTGCATGAAGTTAAATAAGGTCTTTGACCAAGCTGGATCTTCCGCTTTTGGGCATACTTTAAGTATGCTAGAAATTTTGAGTTGCATATTATTTGATGTGGGGTGTTGTAGTTGTGATAAACGTTGTGGTTCTATGTCCTGATTTATCCGTGATGTTTTGCAAAGAAAATCCGACGCTACTGCATGTTCGAACCTTGTCTGCCGTGAAAAGGACGAGGCCGGTAAAGAATATTCAGCATATTTTTGCTGTAGAGAAATTATCCCACCAGAAAATCAGGAGCTGAAGTTTACACATAGTGTAAACTTCGACACAAGGTGGGTCAATCATCACTGGCCTGAAGGAGCTGAAATTATTTAGCCTCTCAGACCGAGTGTAAACCGGTAAATTTTGACAACTTTCTATTGGTTTGGAGGGGAGGGGCAAAGTAAAGTTTTTCCCGAGCTTTCCATTGTGGGAGCATATTCTTTTTTTGCTTCCCTGGATTTGTCACTGCCAATGGTCGAAAATTTTGTTAGGAAATAGCATATTACACTTCCCAGCTCCGTGTGACAGAACAGGTATATTACACATTCAATTTGTGACAGCCAGCATACTTCCTGTGCATTCAAACCTGGACAAAGTTAATTGGCCAGCGGTGTTGACATGACATTTTATCAGTATCATAGCCTAACGGTGATCAATTTAATTTCCTGTGTGATTTTGGCACGTCCTGTTTGTTTCTTCACTATTGTTTACGAACCGCATCAGTTTTCCCTTACCTAATATATAGCTAGGTCGCTTACTTGTCACCCGTTCTGCACTCCGGGTTTTGAAGCAAAACCCCTGGAAATGAAGTTGATCATGAATAGAGGCATCAATAAAATTTTACATTTCCCCGAAAAAATAAAGAAAATAATTTTTTTTTAAACTTTTGACCATTTATGTTCTTTTATCTGCTTGGTCATAGCTCGCTATTTCATTGGTTTTATATGTGCTTTAGTATTATGAAATTGTATGCATAATTTTGGATTTTCTTTGTAGGAAACTAACGAAGCTCATTTCATACGTTCTATCATGTCTTCAAACACAATTTCAAAGCTTCTCGGTCGATTTGATTATATCTATAATATTGCACACCAGGACCCGGTCAACGGTCATCATAGTTGACGGTCTAGTATGTATTTACTGACTGATATATGATATATGAAATATACATATGTATACATATGTATATATATATATATATATATATATATATATATATATATATATATAACTAATACAAGATTCACGCAGTGGTGGATCCAGAACAACACTTCGGGGGGGCTAGGGGACTCGAACCCCCACCATTACCTCGGAACAGCCTCTGGCTATGCATGATCTATAAGCACTCTGACAGGACGTTTCGGAGGGAGGGCTTGAGTCTCTAGCCCCCCCTTTTTGTATCCGCCACGGGATACAAGCCATGATACGAATATGGTATTCGGCAGGTGCCCAAATCGACGACGCCACCCAGAAGAGGGCAGCGGTGCGGGTTCACGCCCCGCCTGGGGAAACTCCGCTGGTGGCTTCTGGTAGCCTCCAAGTGTGACTAGTGAACATCTGAACACGTGACGCGCACCTTTTCCTCGGTGGTCGGCTCCACTGGCCCTTCGCTTAGCGAACGCCTCAGTTATCACCGGCCAGTGACGCACTGATCGTGTAAAATCACCCGTGATCATTATTGCCTGAGTGATGCGGTGAACCATGGCCGTTCAATGCTTGCTACATATTCGTTTCACTGAGTTCGAAGAACAAGAGATGTCAATTCTCTCGGAACCATCTACATGCCGGAGTGAAGCCCGGCTAAATCCGCTTAGAGCTGTCTCGATACCGTAGGCAAAGCAGACCAAGTCTGGTCATTATTCTGCCATTTATAAGGAGGAAATATAACTTGAAAAATGGAGGGTCTTTCGAGTGATAGTGCTCTCGACCAGCTTGCGCCTACACTTTTAGAGGATGTAGGAATCATCGATACAACATATCAATTGAAATCACAATCGTAAAACCTTCGGTCCAAGCCGATTGTAATTTGTTTCACTTCTGGTCACGTCAATTGAATTCCTATTTTAGATTCACTGCACTTCCAAACAATATCAAATGTCTCGATATTTTTTCCCAGAAATAAAATCGGGAAGTTCATACACAGCCACCATGAAGTCAGTCGTAAATATTTCCAGTTTTGTTGTTCACAAAAGCGGTACTCGTGATCAGCATGATTTTAATACGAAATATGTAAAAACAAAACACAGTATGAGCCACATATCCACATTATACCAAATCAGAGGCTGAAAGCATATTTTGCATGTTTTATTTGACCCAGTGTTTGTACACAGTGCGAAAAACACCCATAGGCATCTGGGCGGTGCCCACCTATCAAACCAGGAGTTGTCTCTACTTAAGTTTAAGGTCTCTACATTGTCTTTGTTGTATATCCCTATCATCATTCCATAACTTTGTTAATATTCACAGTTCTGGTGATGAGTTAAAATGGAAACGGTTCCGAAGACAGCTGAGGCGGTCGAGCTTTAGTTTCCGCACCTTCGCCTCCGGTCACCGCCAGAGTGGGGTCTACTGCACCGCCGTAAAAAATCAGCGATGACGCTCTACAAACGCACCATAGTCTCATCAGTATGATAAAATTATGCTTCACTATCGACACAGTACAAACAGGAATACCCTACTGGCATTATATCAGTGGCATTCTACTACCCCCACCAATTGTTACATACGTGAACGGACCACTTATCCACACACTCAGGCAACGTTCTCAAACCCACCGTCGGGCAAGGTGGTGAGAGATGTTCACTCCCCCTTTCCAGTCTGAGCTAGCGTTAAACGCCCGTCGCTGTGTCCTGGTTTTGGTGCTGCCCACCACAGGGCAGTGACACAGCCACCACGGGCGCCCCCGCTGGCGCACAATTCACCAGAGAGCCGAGGACTTGCCGCCTGGGGGCGCCTGCACCCTGACGCCAGTCCGTGTGTTCGTGGCGGCCGGGGCTGTCTGTCCGCCTGCAGGGGTTGAACGGGGAAACAGTGAATCCACTGCACCCTCAAATGCCTCCGGACGCACCCGTTTTCGTACAAACCGCACTGGCTCAAACCCTCGCTCAGACTATTGGGGCTGTATGTTATATAATATTGAGTCTTAAAGTAATGAGACCAAGATGTATGGGGACCGGGGAGTAATTCTAATAGAAGCGTTTCGGGTTTGAAACCATACCAAAGTCCGATGGCTGCATAATGTGGTAGAAGAGTCCACATCGGTACCCTCCTCAGAATTATACCTTCCATTTTGGATAAGGACAGAAATAAAGTTCGAGAGCATACTCCCAAAGATGACAGTCAGCCTCTATGTTTCCTCCTCTGTCAAAATTGAATTTTCAAGAAGCATTTTAAGAAATGAGGCTAGCGACTTCCTATGGGTACGTAGCCAAAGCAGACAGCACAAGATACAATTACTTCAAAACCTGATGGAGTGGGCGAAAGTGTCCTGGTACATTATAAAGAAAAACAGAAAACTACCCTGTTTAGTGCGTGCATCTTCAACGGAAATAATCATTTTAGAGTTTGACATCCTTCAAGGCGGCATATATTCTATCAGACATGCTTCACCTATCTCAGAAGTACTTCATGCTTGACACCCCAGGTGTCACCCGAGTGTTTTTCTCACCTTGGTTGACAGCAGGATCTCGCCGCATCTCCGGCGGCGGCTGTTGCTCCTGTTGCTGCTGCTGCACGCCATCGTTTTCACCGCTGCGGTCCACAGCCTTGGGTACCCGCGCCCGGTCCCGCTGCTGCACGCGCAGATACACCTCCGGCGAGAAGGCCGGCGTGGCCACGTACCGGCCGGCGCCCCGCACCACCCTCAGCTGGCCGTGGTCGACGCAGACGCGGCCCCGCGACACCACCACCTCGGCCACGCCGTGTACCAGCTGACCCTCGAACACGTTGAAGTCGCAGCGCTGGTGGTGCGTCTGGGCCGAGATGACGCGGCTGGCCTCGCCGTCCCAGACCACGATGTCGGCGTCGGAGCCCACTGCAATCACGCCCTGCGGCGAAAAAATAGGGATAGCGCACCAAACTCCCCGGCAGTTCTCTTCGGGCGTTCCAAAGGCACATATATGATACGCATGTACACCTGCTGGCTTTGAAGTCATTTACATTAAGTATGTTTGCTTCGCAATGCTCCTAAAAGATAAAAGAAGAAAATTGCATTTACGCTAAACACGTCAACTAGTTCTGTTGACTTTCTAACAACCTTTCTGGGGTAGATGTTGAATATTTTCGCGGCGTTGGTGCTAGTGACCGCAACGAAGCGTTTGGGGTCCATTTTTCCAGAGTGGACGCCGCGCTCCCAGACGACTGACATGCGGTCCTCCACTCCGTTGACACCGTTGGGGATCTTGGTGAAGTTGCCTTTCCCCATCGCCTTCTGTTCGCTGGTGAAGGTGCAGTTGTCCGTGCCAGTGCACTGCAGGTCGTTACTGAGGCGATGGTTCAGACAAGGTTAGCACGGGCCACGAAAACGGACGAATATACTTCCACTGAGACGTAAATTATATGGGATTCGGGTAATGAAAGACCTTTCCTGGTCATTGAAGACGATATTCATTTGCTTTGATCATTATCAATGGTGATCTTAAACGTATTGCTATTGACGCAGCTAGTTTCTCATCCCAAGTAAATCCTGGGAAAAATGTACCTACTGGAACAATTATCAGGTTCATTGAGAGTGCACTTGAAGCTCAATGCGGTAGTTACGTTTGACACGCCAGGTAGCACTTCAATCACGTGACTCACTTGACCAGCATGTCCATGAGGTAGGCGGGCGTGCTGGGGTCGGGCCGCAGCGGCGGACCCATGACGTGGGCGGCGGCGTGTCGCCAGCAGCGGTTCCAGTAGTGGGTGCCGTCGGTGCCCAGGCCGGCTGCAATCGGCTCGCCGTACACGATGTGACCCTGACGCCGTTTGGCCGACACCACGTCGGCCGCCGACTTGGACATCACGTGCACCACGTACAGCGGACAGCCCACCTGGTTGGCGAGCACGCAGGCGCGGTTGGTGGCCTCGGCCTCGACCTCCTCGGGCCGGCACATCTCGTGTCCTTCCGGTCCGGTCACGCCCGCTGACAGCATCCGCTTGCTCATCTGACGATGACATGCATCAACGTTATTCTTTTTTAGGGAAAATGTTACAGCTACTATCAGTATCATACATCTTCATGTTTTTAATATTCGAGCGGGGAGTTCTAAGTCCTATTTTAGGTTTACAATTCCCTCTGAACATACCTTAATAATAATTATTGGGGGTTTAACGACGCACTAACTGCCAGGGTCATACGGCGTCGCCAACTCTCACCCTGTTGGAAGGGATTTTCGGCATCAAATCGACTTATTCAGAGGCTCCACCGGGACTTGAACCCGGGACCGGTAGCTTAGAAGACTAGGGTGCTATCCAGCCCCCTCCAACTGCAGGCGCATATCACCGGATGTGACGTCACACCTCGTAGCATAATAAATAATTATTGGGGCTTATCGACGCACCAACTGCCAGGGTCATATGGCGTCGCCAACTCTTTCCCTGTTGGAAGGGTTTCTCGGGAGCCAGCTTGCTCCTTGTTCAGGGAAGCCGCCGGGCCTGAACCCGGGTCGGCTGCGTGGCAGACAGCTACGCTGACCACTCCACTACCGCGCCCCCACCTCGTAGCATATATCATGGGAAAATTAAATGACTAAATATCAAACTTTTTGCAAAAAGAGGCCTAGAATCGAGGATGAAATGCTTATTTATTGCATTTGGGATAAACATGATTACCGTATTTTCTCACCAATTTATAAGCGGGCAGTGCCATTAGCAGCAGCTTGACACACGGCTCAAAGGTGAAGGAATTCCTCCACGCCCGTGTGACGTCACCCGGGCGTGGAGGAATCCCCCTTGAACCTACCTTTAAGTAAAGGTATCTTGGGTGCTATCCACTAAGCCACCTCATCCCCTACTGAACATACCTTCGGCGTAGCAATTATATATTGGAAATACTGTTGTCAACTTTCAGGAAAGCATTATGTCTCGGTAGCTGGCCAAGCGTATATCCTCAGTGGAAACTGAGCGGCACAGTCTGTTCATGAATGTATATCCAGGATAGGCTCATCGAGAAGGAGCTGGTCCTCACGGCAGTGCTGCATTGTTTAAAGAAAATGGGCGAGGAGCCTCCTGCCTAAATCATGATCCGCTCCTACCGGCCGACGACAACCAAGTAAAACACGGTACCAATCAGCGAGAACAGGAGTCGAAGCATCATCATCTGGCCTGTGACCAGCTACTCACCTCCTTGATGACGTCACCGTTCTCAGCGTGCACTTGTGCAATGGCACCAATGTTCTTGCACTGCGTGAAAGCCTTTAGCAGGTCTTCGTCCAGCAGCTGCCACAAGTCGGCGTACGCCATGAACATCTTGAACGAGTTGACGCCGCATTCCTCGACTAGTTGCGCCATCTCCTGCTTCACCTGAGGAAACAGAGAACTGCAACATTGTCTGATAATGTCTGTCGCGAGTCAGTGGAACGTGGGCGGGGATTGCTGCTCACAAATCGGAGTCAACATTAGCATCTTTAGCTGACTAGTTGCAGTCTTATTCCAGCACCAAGATGCTCAAAGCAGTCGAACCAAAGGCGCAAAATGTTTGCCGATCGTTCAGCGAGCAGCAGATTCTACTTTCCCAACTTTCCTCTCTAGCCTAATTTTGCACTGACCTGTTCGGACCACCAGGTGACCCCGACATGAAAGCCGTAGTCGCAGCAGACCTTTTCATCGGCCCACTCGCGCCACTGGATGTAACCTTTGATGAGGGAGGTGCCCCTCTGCGGCAGCACGAAGTCCAGGATCATGGTGGTGCCGCCAGCCAGCGCAGCGCGGGTGCCCCAGTAGAAGTCGTCGACGGCTGCTGTGCCCATGAACGGCAGCTGCATGTGTGTGTGGGTGTCGATGCCACCTGAACACGAATTATGAGTGTGATAGACGCGGTGCCTGGGTCACGGCTGCTGTATTGGTTGACACAACAGCGGGCGAACCCGCCTGGTGGCCTCAGGCAATGACTTCGTTTCCAAAGGCGAGAGGCGATCAGGATAGGGGGATCAGGACACGGCGATTGCGGTTTCCATGTCATTTGAGCTTGAATGAGGATAGAGGTGTAACGGATCTAAAAGTTTTTAATCTCAGTTTTGTCTACACTTCTGCCACAATCGTGATATTTCCCTTAATTTCCTTCGCCCAAATGTGCAACGAAAGTTTGCACTCTGCATTTTACTCCCCTTTACCCTCTGCACTGTAAGGAACATATTTCCCATCACACTGCCAAAGACTACCACATCTTGTTGCATGTGAACCGACGAGAATCGGATTAAAAACCAGTTTTCATTCCCACAAGCTCTGTCACAATCGTAAGTGTACCTGCATGTACCATCCGATTGGCGATTGGAATTGTGCATGGGACCTGGGTCAATCTCTTCTGCAGAGAAAGTGCCAGGGTAACTGACACGGGTACCTCGAGCTGCTACAGTTGGTAAGAGGGTGGCCCCAATAAACTTTTTTACTTAATGCCCAATGCGCATAAAATTAACACTAGACGCGGTAGAATTGATGCTACAATATGTCTATCAGTTTTCGGGGATAATTACGCTTGTATTGTGGGTTTAATGTCAACAGAACTACAAAAGAACTACAGGAAGGCTCTCCTTACGAGTGCACGTGCTCGGAAATGTAAACAGTGGAACGAGTGGAAGCACTGCCCCAAACTTATGATATCCCAGGCCGCATTAGGCTGGACCAGACTGAACCCAGCTGTCCAAACAGTGTATCATCATCATGTATTTCTCACACTTCCACACAAATGAGGTGGCTTTTAAAGTGTCGTCGCAATGAGTATGAAGTGATTACAAACTATGGAAGGAGAAGGTAAGGATGAGGAAAGGTGAGGATCAAGAGGATGGGATTCTACCTGTGACAACAATTTGGTGTGGCACCTAACCATCCCAGTTTCCGTCTCGTAGGGAGTCCCTGAGCATGTTAATTTGTGTTCGATCGATCAACAGATAATCGATCGTATTCAGTGCAGTCAAATTCACCCTTCATCAATATGTCTATATACGACGCTTTATAATGGTGCGTGTTCATACAATTGAATAATTAGCACACAGTGCTATAGAAAGTGCAACTGGGCATCCCTCCACTATGATTACGTTCCAGGCCAGAGCAGCGATTACAAAGCCAGTCGCACCAGTCGCATGAATGCCAGAGAAATCCCATCGCCGGAGGCTTCGATGCTTTGGCGTAACAAATTTCATTCGGTTTCTCAACGGTCATTATTGCCTTAAGTTTCAACTGCCATTCCAAAATAAATTCTGAATTTGACTCAATATAGCATCGCGTTCAAGCCCCACACGTGTTTAGAATTTCTAGTTTTACTTACAATTGAGGAGTGTCAACCCACATTCATACCGCGGAAAAATCTGCTGCTCGTTTCACAAGTGACATGTCTTCAAGGTGTTCAAGGAGCTTCGTCTAACCATTCCCAGCCCAACCTGACGCTAAGTTGAGCCACTCTGCTTATGCTCTGACCTGACCTAAACATTTTGCAACATTCCCTGACCGACCTTGCGACACTTTGACCAGAGGTGGGCGCCGTCACCATTTTTAACTGCTACCGCTGATAATAAGCAATTTACTAATATTGGATTTACGCAAGCCTCGGAAAAATATACCTAAGAATGTACTCTTTGGCATTTGCCAGTGGACTCCGACCCAACTTTAGAATTACCTCTTGTGTTCATAAAACAAAACAAGCGGATGTCGGTAGTGGTAGCGGTTTTATTTTAGTCCGCTCCCCACTTTGGTTCCGCTGCTTTTTGGGTATGGAAGCCGCCACCGCTACCCCGGTTCCATTCAGAGAGTCTGCAAGTAGTGGAGTAATGCAGTTGCAAACTTGAGAAGCGGATCTCCTGGCTCTGAAATTGACCCATCTTGCTTAGATCTGAGGTTTTCGGAGAGCTCGTTTGAGATATGACATCATTTAAAATATTAAGAAGGAATGAGCTTTCGCCCTAAAAATATTCAACAATGAAGAAACGAAGTGTCCAGAATGCTATAAGAAATAAGATAATTAAAACCCACCCAATGAATCATCGTTCCATTGGTTGAAGCTACAGCTATCAATAAAACTTTAAAAGTAAAAAAAACGGAATTAGAATAAGACACTAAAATATGTTCCCTGGAGAGACAATACGCAATAAAACTGGCTTAAAAGTTAAACACTACAGCAGAACCATCCAAAAATGTGCAAGAACCTAAACCTCTAATGCTAGAACGGTCCTAAGGACCGAAATAAAGTGGATTCTCGGAAGGAGAGGATGTAAATTATCAAATTAGGTAAAACAAACCGCACCTAACTAAACCGTAAAGTAAGGACGCTTAGAACAAAAGGAGCTAAAAGAGACGGGGCGAGGTACGACACAATGTTTGTGTCATAGACCTTTGAAGGGAGGGCTTATTAGGTGGGTATTTTGACTTTTATTGGTATTCTGGACACTATTCATCTTTTGAATCACTTTAAAACGAAAGGTCATTAATTCTTCCTTAAACCCTCGCTCCGGTGGGGGATGTTTGAACACCCCCTCGGGTCTTTCCGGCGGCACGAAAAAAAGCGACGCGAAGCGCCGCCGTTCTTGGCACACCCTATCCTTGATCAATTTCGCAACTTTCCCGAAAATTTTAAGGTTGGGTCATCTCAGGTCAGGTCACCAGTGCAGGTCAAGTGACCTTACATTCCAAAAATTTTAAAGTGGCATGAGTAAGAATAGGGTGAATCTATCGAATTCAAACTTATACCACATAATGGGCCCACCGAGCACTACAAAATGGATTCAGGCATTTTTCATATCGATAACCTACGGTCAGATACAGATCATGACCTCTCTATTGGAAATGCATGGGGAAAACATGAATTGGGCTGCATTTGTGTAGATACAGCTGAGAATACCTTCATATTCTCCAAATCGTAGGTATCCTGGGCCCCTTTCCAGGCTCATGTTGCAATTTTTGACATGTGACCTCAGAGAGGTCATTGGGGCCACTTAAGCAGGTTTTCAGACTTGGGTCAATAACTTTGCAGGAAATAACGATAAAGCTTTTATTTGGATACCATTCCATTTGGATTGTTCTTGCAAGTCGATTGATGTGCATATTGACTATGCTAGATGGGATATGACCTGACCTCAGGTCAGGTCATTTTTGTGCTTTGACATAGTATAGTCATATCATACATCATTCGAAGTGCCGTAACGAGAGGAAGCGAATAGTGCCTAACAAATGATTCTAACTCAACTCTGTCAGACGCTAGAGCACAAAAACTCTCCTATAACATGCAGCCTTCTTTGACCTGTCATGAACTCAATATTGACCTGAGCAAAAAAATGACCAGTCTAGTTTCGTCATGAATTGTTATGGGCTATCCACCAGTGTTCGCGTTTTTTTCGCTATTCCGCAAGGGAGCTGAGATCAAGGCGGGTGTTTGAACCCCCAACCAGGGCGAAGGTGGCTCGGAGGCCCAAGCTCAGGTGTTAACACCACCCTGGTTGCACTCAAACCCAAATACTTGTACATATTTGTACCAACCAAGATCTGTACTAACATGTTGGTTGGAACAAGCAACATAGTCTTATCTTCCCAGAGTGTTTTATGATCCAACACAGTGATTTTGAGCTGTTCAGCACCGTTCCGAACCGTCTGGAGCCGCACCGGTTAGGTTAAGCCCGGTGCTGGCCCGTCGGTGTCCTGACCTGGCATGACATATCGGTCGGTGGCGTCGATGATCCGCGCCCCCTCAGGAGCCCCGAGGTTCGGCCCCACATCCCTGCGGAGCGACGCAGACGGTCAGCTTCCCAGCGCCCAACCGTGCAGTATGGAATGTAATGAAAACGTAACTGGATATCCAACCTAATTTAATTCGATGATCGGTTTGGTTTGGATTGACTAGGGAGTTTTGGTAGCTTTGAATCTGCCCATGGATTTAGACAAAAATATGTGTTGATATAATCGTATTTGTATATATGTATATATATATACATATATATATATAACACACACACACACATATATATATATATATATATATATATATATATATATATATATATATATATATACATATATATATGTATGTTTGGTTCATAATGACGATTATGTAGAAAGTGACTACGATGAATCTAGAAAACACTTGGCCGACTGTTTTATAAGGTGTAGGTCTAGATTCACCGTTGTCATTGTCACTTTCTACATAACCTTCATTATGAACCAAACATATATATATATATATATGTATATATATTACAAATATAAGTTATATATATACAAATATATTTACAAATATGTTATTTACAAGTAAATATTATGTTACAAGTATGTTACAAATATGTACAAATATTAAGTTATATATATATATATATATATATATATATATATATATATATATATATATATATGCCCCACATGGAACGTACACTTGTCTCTGAGATCAAAGCAAAAGGCAAGAAGTGTGTGACGGAGCCAAGGTTTACTCTCGGCGAGCAGACCTGAGCGTTTCGCCTCTCACCTGATGATGCCCCCCTCCACGAGCACGTCGGCCTCGAACATGCGGTCATCATTGACGACCGTCCCGCCCCTGATCAGCAGCGGACCCTGTAAGACGAGGTTCCACTCTTTTCAGCTCATAAACGGACCCTGCCCTGCCTAACGAGGATCCATTATTTTCGGCTCATTAACAGCAAAATTGCAGTTTGAGAATATCGTGCTTAGTAAGCGATATCTTACATTGTGTCAGCAACTAGTTGATAGCTCTGATGATCATCGTCTTTATGTTTGGGGTTCGAGGGCACACCGACAACGTCGGTCATATGGCGCCCATCGATAGCTCTGAGGGCAAGGCTATAAAACCAGTAGAACACTGAAAGAACTAATGAAACTCTATGAAATCTGACAGCAAGCGCACGGCGGGCGTGCCTGCCTGTCAGATTTCAGTCAGACACACGCCTGGTAAGTCACACAGTGACTTACCAGGCGTGTTGCCACCGGGAGCTCGGGATTCTGGCTAGTGGCGTGGGAAAGTTGGGAGCCTCTCCCCACCTCCAACTTCGGGCACCCCAGCTATTTTCCGTGACACTTTTTTACAAAAATAGTCAAGGATACCAAACTCTAGCTCGAAAAATTGTATCTGTGAAATTCCTAGATAAATGCAACTCTGTTTAAAACGGCAAAAACTTTGTCGTTCCCTATGTGACTTTTTCCTTCCCTCTGTGACTAACCAAGATGCCGAACTGTAAATCCATCTCTATATCAGGGCGACATACAAAAATATATCGTAACGCACTCGTACGCTCCCAAAATACACTTCAGTATGTTCAGATCATCATTTTTCAGCAAACTAGTGTTGCCCTCGATGTAAAATAGGTTTCTTTAGTCGAGTATGCTTGACACGTGCAGTGGAGAGGAGTCTGGCGTCAACGCGCAGTGGTGAAGGTCCCAAAGTGTCCCCCGCTCGAGGTATCGGAAACCAAAAGGTTTAGAAAAACGCCCGTTCAAGGGTTTTATACCCAACAGTCATTGACCTAGGTCAATATCTTCAAGGTCAAAGGCGGCCATAAAGGTTAAGGCCTTGAAATTCAGGGGAATCGGGGTGGACGTCGTGATATTCCGCGGATCCAGCTGGGACGTCTGACCGAGGCCACCAAAGCAGCGACAGTCTTATATTATTTACTGCATGCGCAAATCTTCATTACCTTCATTTAGCTGTTATTAAAGGTTCCGATTATCCTGCAAAAACATATAATGGACCTTTCAAGCAGAAAAACAGTCCACGAACTACTGTTACAAAAACAGGCGCCGCCATCTTGACGGGACGCTTTTCTATTCCCACCGTTCCGCGCAATGCGGAATATCCACGAATCCGGAAAGTTTCAAAGAACGGCTGTACGTCACTGTCCCTGGATCCAGGCGAATATTTCAAGAACGCACCCTTCAGCTGGCCCGTGCTTGGAAACTGTTGCGAAATGTCGTGATTTTGCGAAAAAACGAACTTACATCAAAAGCAGACTTACCCCTTGTAGGAAGGGTTCCACACGACATTTTCTGAAATTTGGGGTCAAAGCCATTCAAGGTCATTGACCTATCACGTCATCAATGATATATTCCCTATAATGCACACTTAAGCTACCGTTGGAAGGGGAATGAAGGTTTAACTTGACCTATGGCCTTTGAACTTGGCCTGTGGCATCGACCCAAACATTGAGTAACTTTACCTGTGACATCAGAGCATAATATACGTTATAGTGGGAGCCGTCATCTAACCGGAAGCACTGAGGCCAATGCCCCTGAAAATCATTGTATGAACTTAACCCGTTATATTTGCCATTCATGTCAGGTGACCTTGACATACCATTCCGATTATATAACGTTGTCACCACTCGGTCTACATTGCAGGCGATCTGGTGCGAGCGTGCGATTGTGACGGCCTCAAAATATGGGTCTGGATTTGAAAGCCTATAAGTCGAAACGTTATCGACCGATTTTCAAAATTATCTTCCCAATCGACACTCCCGTAAATGATTAGATTGATTAGCATAGTATAGATTAGGCTCTCCTGGGATCACTCATGTTTTGCGCGGCATTTATATAAAAGTGATATTTAAAGGAAGGCACCTTCACAACGTGATTTTAACTGAGATAGCCAAATTGAAAGCGGTCAAAACCCGGTACTCCATATTTCATTTGTCTTGGAACTCGATATTTCCGAGAAAAAGGCAAAACCACCGACACAGCCCCCTCAGCCCCCGTCGCCGGCGGCCATGTTGTGACTACTGGTGTGACGACATATGCTAACGTCACGATGAGCATCAGCCAATCGAAGCCCTAAGCGTTCAAGTATGGTAGTGGTTGCCAGATCGGACATCATCCACAGTCGATATTTATTTCTTTTTCTAGAGGAGTATTTTTAAAAACCAAATATTGAGCTTATTGTACATTTTCAGAGAAATCATGAGTGGTTTCATTATTTTTACTAAAAGTACGCGTAATAACACTAAATTCGGATTCGACCGAGGTGCCACATTCCCTTTAAATGATAGCATTATAACTTAGTTACAGAATAACACATATAATTGATTCCTGCCTGCTCCTGTTTTTATACATATATTTTACTGCCCAATACTTCATCCGGGGAGCCTTAATAGCAGCGCACGTTTCTCGGAGTAATATGCTTGTGAATTGTTGTGCCGTGTTACCATCGTTCGGTTTGCAAAGTGTGATCAAGGGGATAGGATTCCCCGAAATATAATTTGAACTGTGTCAGTTGACTAAAGATTTCATTATATATATATATATATATATATATATATATATATATATATATATATATATATATATATATATATATACATTGATACAAACATGTATTCATGATGACAGAAAAATTAGCTCAACTGTTGTCTAGTTTATTCCCTTCCTTACATGATCGCAAAGACGTACCCAATAAAAATAATTTTACTTTAGCGTATGCAATGTTTAAACAAATGCATACTATGCATTTGTCTCCAAAAATTATGGTTATCTTATTTCCAGTGTAGGTTACAAGCGATTCGAGCCGTGAAAGTAGGATCAAAGCACTGCGTCGGCGTGGCGCCGCCCGGCCCGTCGGCCAAGCGCAGATCCACGCGTGAATCGGCGTCATCGGTGTAGTGGGGCGTTTAAGGGCGCTGACGGCTCGGACGACGCGAGCAACCACTTAGGTCCTGTTTGCACATATAGGAACAAACAATACTGATTTTATGGATGAATTCAGAACCTGATATAATTTCCTTCCGCATGTACAGGTTTTTCCGTCGAGCAAGAAAACAGGTAGAATGATTACCATATTATAACGTAAAATAATAACCATTAAACGCTCATAATGATTTAAAATGGTAAAAAGGGCTAAAAACGATTCTTATCATATCCTTTTTGACAGCGTATCTTTACTAGATGAACTGGAGATGGACTTTCAATTTGAATTTTTGAAATTTCAAGTTTTACCCACATCATATCAAGCACAATTTTATTTTGAAATTGAATTTTGGCAGACGCAAGATTTTGTTTCATCTCATAAAGACAAGATGTCAAAATACTATATAAATAAACATTTCCCGCCCCTTTTTATTTTCTATTACCATGACAGAAGAGGCGCGGTGGTGTAGTGCTCAAAACGTTCGCTTTTCACGCGGGCCGACCCGGCTTCAAGGCCCGGCGGATTCCCTGAACAAGGAGCAATCTGGCTCCCGAGAAACCCTTCCAACAGGGAAAGAGTTGACGAAGCTTATGACCCTGACAGATGGTGCGTCGATAAGCCCCAAAGATTGCTATTATTATCATGACCGAGCGTTAGACGGTGATTATTTTACTTTATACTGATGAATACGCTCAAGGTAAAACACAAAACCATTAAATAATATGAATCTCGAACCATTTTTGAGGCAAAATTCAGTTTTGAGGATAGTCTTCTTATCAAACTCTTGGAGACTTTTTTCTTCAGAGTTTCCTTAATCCAATAGTATAAGTCGTTTGCCATAAGCACTCTATCTTCCCAAAAAACCTGCGATAAAAATGTCGTTCCACACGAATGTTGTGGATTCGCCAGGAGCTGTAATTTCCAAACAACTGATCATAGACGGAAAATATCACAGGCGTTTTCAGAGATGCAAATAACCCATCAGACAAAGTTTGGTGTAAAAATTATAGACACGAGGGTGTAACTGGGTTGTCGCAATATCATGGAATGCCCCAGGCCCCGGACACTACCGATCAGTCGGACACTACCCATCGGCCGGACACTACCGATCAGCCGGACACTATCCATCGGACAGACACTATCGATCAGCCGGACACCCTGATCAGCCGGACACTACCGATCAGCCGGACACTACCGATCAGCCGGACACTACCCATCGGCTGGACACTACCGATCAGTCGGACAATACCCATCGGCCGGAGACTACCCATCGGCCGGAAACTACCGATCAGCCGGATACTACCGCTCAGGCGGACACTACCGATCAGTCGGGCATTACCCATCGGCCGGACACTACCCATCGGCCGGACACTATCCATCGGACAGACACTATCGACCAGCCGGACACAACTGATCAGCCGGACACTACCGATCAGTCGGACACTACCCATCGGCCGGACACTACCGATCAGCCGGACACTACCCATCGGCAGGACACTACCGATCAGCCAGACACTATCGATCAGCCCGACACTACTGCGGCCGGTAGTCCCAGCGGTTTAATGTTACTGAGGAAGACTGTCACTAAGCAGCTAGTGTGCCCGAATAACCGATTCACCTCCCTGTTCCTCTCTATGTCACTAAACAATTTTGGAGCATTAAAGTGGAGACCCAGACCTAACTCAGTCCGGCTCTCCGACCCTTCATCGTAAGAACTGGCCACCCAGTCGGAGCACGTGATTAACCGAACCCTCGGATGACCTAGCTCGGGTTTTCATGGCAACCATTTGATTTTTCGGACGCACGATTACATATGGAAGGCCCTATGCCAATTGCCGTGAGCAAACGGGAAAGGGTCACGTGAGCAAACGCGGGATTGAGCCAGAGGAAAGATTCAGCACGCTACCCTAACGCAAACCTAGTTCATCCTCCCTCCCTCGACGTCATATAACCTCGTGATCGGAGCGCCAGTAACCCCCCAAGAAAACAAAAACAGTATCGTGGGCCCTGCTCGGCCGGATGCACCAATTAACTAGTGGCCTGCGGCACGTTCAGCACGCATGAAACGGCGACCCTGTGCCAATCCGTGGCTCCGGGCTGCTCTTCCAAATAAACAGATAAAAACTACCACTGACTGGTGCAAATCTCGGCAGTCGTTGTGGCGCCGGGTAATTAGGGTGGGCAGCGGTCGTCATCACTCTGTAATTATGTACATACATGTCAGGTGGTGATTGAATACGGCAGCCATGCCTGCCTTCTCCGCCAGTGGCTTCCTCTTCCGGAGCGTTGCCACGCCGCTGGGAACCAGTCGCGCTGATGCGTGGCGGCACGGTATACGCTGGCGACGTCTGTTCAAACCGACCACAGGCCACGCCAGCAGACATCTAGCACAGAACTGTAGCTTATTCTTTTGAAATTCAGTGCTGGTAATTAAACGTGAGCTTGCTTGCTGACAACGCGCACAGCTATTTGCCGGAAGATGTCCGACTAATTACTTAACTGAAATCCTGAATTGCAGCGCTTTATCGCGGCGTAGATTACATCTTTTTTGCATCGAATTCAAATGCCTTTCTGACGTATCGACTGCCCGAAGAACTGAAATGCATTTACTGGCACAAACCCATGAAATCTAGGCATCGGTTTCTTCTCAGCAGTTTCTTATTTCCCATTGGAGATTACTCTGAGGTCTCCACCAGTTGAAACAGAAAAACATTCACGACAGGTTGTGATGCTTTCTATACAAATTTCCGGTGTTATCACATCAACCATGCAAGCAATCCCCGCGACTGTAAAAAAAAACATATCCATCAAGCAGAACGAGATCGCATGGCAAGTGTTTGCCCGTCGTGCGAAATACAGACTGTAATATAATCCAACGATGACGATGATAATGCCGCACTTCAGCTCCATCCTGTCACAACCAAGGCCTTACAAACGATCACACCCACCTCGTCAGCCATGTCGCACTGCTCCGCCGGTCGCAGAGGACGAACACCTGAGTTGCAGCTGTTGTCGCGCTTCCCCCACACACCTCCCGACCCCCTCAGTCACCGTGAGCGAGTGAGCCCGGCGCGGCGCCGCCCCTGCCGCCGCCGCACGCCATACTCAGAGCCCGGCCCGAGCCCCAGCGGCAGAGGCGACCTCAGGCTGCACCAAACCCCGGGCTAGGTCCTGTTGAATTTACTCTTCTCTCTGCCATAATTTAAGCCACAGGCTTCCGAAAATACCCGGTCACCAAATGAGTTTATTTCCCTTTCGACCTTGTGCCGCCGCTGAAGGACCGGTCTGGTATGGTGAGGACCGATTCATGCAGAAGCAGTCAGGGGCCGTCATTCAGAGCCAGGGAACACCAAAACAACGAGCTGCTCAGGGGCACACACATTCATTCTCTGAAGGAAGAACAGTAGCTGCTCGCGGTGTTGAGAGGCGAAAGCAGTGATTGGGTCACATCTGCGAATAAATCGTGGACTATATGTCTTATTATGGATTTTGACAACACGTTGGTGATAAAAGATGCAGAACGTTCACTGTCCATCGAACTCTCACAGCTCTCGTAACATAAATGGCTTCATTGGCCTACATGTGTTGCCTGCCAGCCCAGCCTGAGCACGCCTCTGCGTTCATATCTGCTTCATCAGCAGGAGGATCAGCGACGCCTTGCCACCCACCAGACGCTCTCTTAGGAAAGTCAACGTCTCGGTCCCCTGGAACGATTGTAGGCTCCCTGACGTTATAAGATGAGAACTATGCATACAGCTGATGCATTTTTGTTCCACGAGGAGCCTTGATTAAGTTCTCGCTTCCTCCTAATGCCGAGTGCATAATGGTGACCTTCATAGCAAACGCCCCACGATTCTAACCTTTGAAAATCTGGTGTTATCTACCGAATTTTTCGGGCCAAGAGGTGGCCTTGGATTCATGCTCAATTTGGGTCGAACACAGTACTGAGTCAAATAATGTCAAATAAAGTCAGATTTAACGCATTTGATTCAAGATCAAACCAGCTAAGATAGACTCCTAAAGAATCCTGCCATAATTTTTGCTTATGTTTTGCATTCGTAAACGTGACCTAATCTAGGTCCAAAATTACTTCCAGACAACTACGCAACAAATTATTTTAAGGAAAAATGCTAAATTGTAAAGGTACAATTATTTCTGTGAAAAGAGCTAGAATTTTAACCGAGGCATTGAAAGACTAGTGTTTCTGCATACATTTGGTGAAATGTAGGTAATCTAAGTGGGCCAGGAATGTGAATTTCCGAAAAAATTAGGGGTCCCAAATTTGAAGCAATAATACTAACCTCCACGTAAAATGAGAAATCATCATATTATCATCATATAATCCTCGATAATATGATGAGATCGGTATCAATAATATCGGTATCGAGCACTCTGGCTAAATTATCCTCGATATTAGGGATATTATCCTCGATAATAAAGCGTGTATAATCCACAATATCATCCTCGAGGGCCGAAACAATGTTTTAGCCATCACAAGACCTTTCGAACCTCATAAATCTAATGCAAAGCCTTGAAAACTAAAAACAATATGAAGGATATCTTTTCACTATCTCGACCTGTCAAATTGCGGGTGTCCAGGCACCTCCAAAATTTATATGAATCCAGACCCCTTATGTGAGCCTTCCATTTAAAGCATGGGTGGTGACTCCACAGGAGCGACCCTTGTGATGTATGATAGTATTTATTCGTTGATCAGTTTGTATGCAATGGAGTGTGGGTAAATTTACAACATGCATTCTAAAATATTTAATGAGTATTTTTTCGCAGATGGCCAAGTAAATAAGATGCTAATTATTGTTCTCTCAAGAAACAGGTAAAACATTGTTGATTAATAATAAATTGATTGGAACAGGTAATTTTGAAATAATGAACAGGCCTTACAATTAATAGCGGTAATCTAGTTGCATTATTAAGGTTTAAAAAGGGCATGTAAGGGGCCCCAAGAAGGAAAATAATTACCACACAATACCGCACGCCAATGACACAAGCCTTCCCACCAAAATTTTTGCCTGCCATTCGTTAAATTCTGTGATAGTGATGAACGTTACCCAGTAATTTTCTTTCGGACGTTCTTTGCGTTTCGTTAGGCTCGAGGATTATGTTGATTAAAACAGTGTTGCAAAGTAATAAGTTAATAATAAAATATACCATTTGTGTTTCATAATGAACTAGAGCTGTTAATTTTTCGACGCTAATTGTTATAACATTAGTGCTGCCAATTTTGATGTTCAAGGCCAACTGATAATTATTTTGAGACCACCCTCCAACAATTTTTGCTCAGGGCACTGCCAAGCAAAAGAAACCTGGAAAACGCAGGGTGCACGAGCCCACTCTCACACGCATAGGAAGATCGGCAAGTCCAGCAATATTTTTGTTTAATATGTGTTATTTCGCTGGCAAGACTCCAGTGAAAATGGGACGGGCTGAATCACGTGACTGCAATTGATGTTTCAGGAATGTTAATAGTTCGTTGAAATTATTAGGGAGGGGAGCTCGAATATTAATCTGATTATAATATGATGCCTTTGCGGAGAAAAATATATATATCCAATTTTATTTCAATTTTACTTAGACCCTCCGTAATCTGTATCGAAACTTAATAAGTCACAATGAGTAATGAGTAAACTGAATGCATTCGTATTTGAGAAGGTTTCATGGATAATGTAACGTTTAACGTATATGAAATGTAAAGTAATGTTTATCATCTTAATTATCATTCAATAGTATTTGAGAGGCTTGCCATACATAAGTAAAAGTAAAACGGATACGATGGTCGTTTCTATTTCCATAACTGGAGAATCTCTAATATTGTGTCGGAACTCAGAATAATGCGTTTGAATAATTCTTCGCGATCACAACATTGCAGTTACAAATTAAGCGTTTCGTCACACGTAACCTCCTTCTACAGAGATTTCCAGAGGCAATGTGCGTGTGGGCTGTGATGTTTCATAGTGACGATGTCATGTTTGCAGTTCCATTGGCGTGATACTTGTCACGTGATACGCGCGTGATTTCTACGAATATTTTCGATGAAGGCAAACTAGACAGTATTTTTCAACTCAATTTTAAGACTTCTTTGAACTAGCAAAGTATCAAAACAGCTACCAAAATACAAATAATCGTAAATGTCACAAAATTCGCTTTCGATTAATATGTAAATCATACCACAACAACCTGTTTATAACCCTATTATGATCAATTCAAAAATATCATTCTTTATGAAACACCCTGTAGGAACAATTATAACAAAAAAATCCAGCTTCTTTGCATGTTCTCTTAATTCCTGATTTTAGAGGCATAAACATTCAGTTTTCCACAGACATTTCTGTGCATAGTGAGGTGTGACAAATAATGTCATATAGGAGCGGAATGATGGGCGTGCACATCCACACGGAATAAATAAGTTTCGTTTTATATAAGATCCTTTAGTTGTCCTTTGTTTAACTTTGATACACGGAAATGTTAGATGTTTACTGGTACACGCGGCTATGCACGTTATGCAATAACATTTATAAGCTCCTTTTACAGATTTGGGTCTGTGGTTGATAACCGAAAATGGATATCCTGTTATTTTGTAATATGATGGGTCATGAAATATAAATTTCAGATATCCACTGATGTTTTTCATACACAGTAATGAGTACCTGATAGTAAATATGTTTCTTCCCACTCCCTTTAATTCTACTTCTCATCTTTAACATAATTTAGCACCGCATTTCTCACGAGCAACAATAATAAGAATTAGTCATTTTCTCACTGTGCAAACGGCCAAGCATTTCGATATCCGTTTTAGGTCATCATCTAATACTTAACGCATTTAAAACGGTAAGTTGTGTAGTATGTGATTGTGAAGTGTTCAGACAGAAGTGAAAATACCATTCAGATTGATAAAACGTTTACATTTTGTCACTGAACATCCACTTATTCCATCAACCATCGTCTTCAGGTCAAGTTCAGGACGCATCATTTACCCCGCGCTCCGGTGGGCCTCCGAGCCACCTTCGCCCTGGTGGGGGTGTTTGAACACCCCCCTCGACCTCGGCCCCTATGCGGGATAGCGAAAAAATGCGAAAGCCGGTGGATGGCTCATACAAATTCATGAAGAAGCTACATAGGTCAATTTTTGGCTCAGGTCGATATTGAGGTCATGAACTCAGGTCAAAGAAGGTGGCATTTTGAGTATAGTTTTTGGACTCTAGCATCTGAAAGAGATGGGTTCGAATCATTTCTTAGGCACCATCCGCTTTCTCTCGGCACGGCAAATCGCATGATGTATAATATGACCATACTAGGTCAAAACACAAAAATAACCTGCCCTCAGGTCATGTCAAGGTCACTTTTCAACCTAGCATAGTCAATATGCATATCAATCGACTCGCAATAGCGATTCAAACGTAATGATATCAAAATAAAAGCTGTATCATCATTCCATGCAAAATTATTGACCTAAGTCTGAAAACTGCTTTAGTAGCCCAAGATGACTTCTCAGAGGTTACAGGTCCAAAATTGCAACATGAACCTGGAAAGGGGTCCAGGATACTTCGATTTGGAGCATATGAAGGAATTCTCAGCTGTATCTACACAAATACAGCCCATTTCTTGTTTTTCCCATGTATTTGCAATGGAGAGGTCATGGTCCGTGCTTGACCTTAGGTCATCGATATAAAAATCCCGGAATATACTTTGTAGCTCTCGGTATGCCCAATATGTGGTATAAGCTTCAATCCGATAGATTCACCCATTTCTTACTTATGCCACCTTAAACATTTTTGGAGGTGAGGTCACTTAACCTGCACTGGTGACTTGACCTAGGATGACCCAACCTTAAAATTTTTGGGAAAGTTGCGAAATTAATCAGAGGTAAGATGTGCCAAATACGGTGGCGTTAAGCGCCACCGTTTTTTCGTGCCGCCGGAAAAGCCCGAGGGGGTGTTCAAACACTCCCCTCCGGGGCGAGGTTTAAGAGAAGAGGTGAGCGTGCAATGTGCATTGCCATTGCGCAGGGCTTGAGTGCATCTCAGCACTCTTGAGATGTTTTCTTTCACATACTCGTGTCGGTATTCAAATACACGCTGAAGAACACGTGTTTTAACTAAATTACTGGTTGAACACCTCACACCTTTAACCGGCATGTCGCAAGCTTTAGGACCGTAATTCCAACCGCTGAAACAAAGGGTAAAAAACGACAGAAATTATTGGAAAGAAGGTCTTCTGTCCACACACAACCCCTTGCTCGATCGGCAATTATATTCAGGTCAATGTCACAGCATCTAAGGTGTAGGGGGAAACAAACGTGTCATGCGTACCACGCAGGGTGCGCAGACGGCACGTACCCATGATATATGTTGGTAGTTTTATGCTTAGAAGCAAATACTTCAGTTTATGTTCTTGATCTTAATACTTTGAGACGTGCTCTTTTAAACGCTGTGGTCAGTTTTAAAATCAACGCTAAATAACGTATTTTAACACCACTTGAATTGTTTCAAGAATTACAACTTTTTTCAATAAAAATGAAATATTTTGAAATTGCCACCGTTGTGCTATTGGCTTATCCCAAACATTTTGATGTATAAATTTTGCCTTTTATCATTATTCTTATTGGATGAAATAGCTGCAGAAGAAACTGCTGTGCCAGCAAAGGGTAAAATTACCGGAGCTATATGTCCTGAACCGTTGTACCTAGCGAGCTAAAAATGACGAAGCTAAGCACCGGGCAGCCACAGTGGAGGAACGAGTCGCCAGGGAACACAGGAGAGTGTGCATAAAATCAACCATCGCGTGTATTGAAATGCCGTGGCATGCCCCAGCTGTAGTGTAGAAACAAAAAAATGGCATGCAAAGACCAGGCAGAGCAGCACGTTTGCAAGCAGTCTTTGCAGCTCTGCCTTTTTCCTTTTGTTTTCCCTTTCGCCTCAGGCTGCGTATAACTTTTGCTTTATGAGAGTCAACAGATAAGATGACGACGCATTATAGAAATAAAATGTCTTCTATGTCTGTAGAGAAGACAACGAATCGGTAAAAATGCAAACTTCCTCGCCCTCAGCTTAGACACCTGGTCCAAACAGCAAAAAAATGGCGTTTAGCTCCGAGGTAAAAAACGGGTCCTTCCGTAAGGCAAACTAAAAAACTTCTTAACATCGTCACCAACAAATGCACACCCTGTGCCATTGTCACTTTTGGAGCTGTTTGTATAGAAAGAGATGTGATTTTTGAACGGCTCCGAACGCAAGTTCATAAATAACTGGCGCGTCGCTTTAGGGGGGAAATTTTTGCTTTGTTCGAGTAGGTCTGTGTTCGTGTTAAATGTCGAGATGAGCTAAGGTTCAATAACAGCTGCTTCATGTGGTTCTACGAGGCTGCTGTCGATACCAGCCTCCGCTAGCCAGGCACGGACTCTCACTCCCGGGTGACGGGTTGCAACACGCGAGCCACTGTCTATCTGACGGAGGTGGGCGTCGCCATAAAAAATGGTTGGTATGTGGGGTGTGTTAGTGACTGTTTTATTTTAATGGCGTAACGCAAAGCGGGTATCTTACGGCGCATTTGTAGCGGTATTTCGCCAATTTCCACCAGCATGCTTATTATGGGTGAGTTTTGGACTGCTCCTGTTACAATTCTGATAACGTGATGATGGACAATATCGAGAATCGTTTTCGGGACTGAGGAGCGGCCTCATACACAACACAGTCGTAGTCAAGCTTTGAACAAATAAGTGATCTGTATAGCATTAGAAACATGTTGCTAACATTCTTCTATTTCTATTTTTCTATCATCCTCGTCAACACCTTCGGTATTTTCAGCGTATCGAAACATTTTGCGGAGTTCCTTCAGGTGATATAAAAGTTCATCGAGTGTGAGCCCAAAAAATCTGGTTTCCGTTACAACGTCGATCGGACTACCGGGAATTTACAACATCGGGTCTTCAGTATACACGTCTATTATAGAGGTGAATACACTTGGTTTTTTGTGCTTTAAAATTTCAGTCCATTACGTGTGCTCCATTGCTGCAATGTGTTGAGGCCAAGCTGCAGCCGCCTCGGCGCAGCTGCTGTAGTAGACGCTATCACCCATATAGTGTAAAGCTGTCAACGAAAAGTGCATGACGTATGTTTGCGGGAAGAGTGTCTGCAATATCCTTGATAATAACCGCAAACAAGGCTATGGAGATCACAGAACCCTGGGTTATACCGCTCTGTTGCCGATACTAATCCGATACGACTGAGTTTACACGAAATCTAAAATACCTATTTTTCAGAAAATCGGAAATAGACCATCCTATGTGGCCTCGCACGCCGAGCCCAAAGAGCTTCTGCAGTACGCCCTTGGAAAGTAAAGGCCCCCCAAGGGATGAAGGCGCCCCCTGAGGCAGGGGAAAATAATACTTGTGTAATGCACGAATTCTTACGTAGTGGGCTTTCAGACATGAATCAATTTTCCGCCGTGCGCCATACTGGAATACTTACGCAGCGTAAGAAACTCGTAGAATTTTTACACATTTTCGTAAATATCAAGTATATACTTTGCTTATAGATGGTTTATTTTTCCTTGACAATTCAGTAACACTTTCCACAGAACCATTCCCGAATCAAATAACATTTTCATTAATCCTTAACAGCTTGGACGTTCCCACAAGTTCAAAGCAGTCCCACGGATGACATTATGTGATCCGTGGCAGTCCCATCTTATGTTACATATTTTTACACGCTTTAAACCAAAAAGTCTAGGGCAAACGTGGAGGACTTCGACTGGTTCACCCTGAATGTTTTGATGACGATGCAGCCGCTCTGTTCTGTACGCATATTTACGTTATGTATTTTGTGGTCGAAAACCTACGCATATGGCCGGAGCTCCCAAATTTTACGTTGTGGTTTCTCGGCGCAAATCAACTTTTATTTCCCCCTGCCCTGGGGAGGAAGGCGCCCTCTCGAAAATCTTGCACCCCTTCTCGAAAATAAAATCCGCCGTCTCTGACAATGTATAACCTTGATAGTGGTGTTCGGATAGATGTACTGATACGAACTTCACGCAGAATATAAATGACGATTGGTTGCAAGTCGACCAGTAATAAGGAAGGGGGAAATTGTAAAGAGCCGCAACAGTAAAAAGGGAGATGTAGACGGTCAGAAGTACCACTCCTATGTGGATTAGTTGGGAGGGAGCACCACAGATTCTACTATTAAAAAGTATAATACTTCGATACTAATAGAATTAATTAAATTGAACTGCAAACAACAACAACAACGAAAAATGTTAAAACAACATCACAATGAATTAAAACGTAGTTTAGCAACGACCCAATTTGGCCACCACCTGGATTTAAATATTTGGCACTTAATTCGTTCCCCTTTCATACATGCCCGGCTGGTTATTTTGTGTGCTGTCATGCTCATTGCAATGTATTGTTAATCCAATGTTGTGTGCAATCCAATGCCTGTCCAAACGACCCATCTCCCGAAATATTTGCGACAAAGGGGAAGGTGTTCTTTCGGAACTTTATTAACTTCAAACATATGCTATATTAGAATGAACATTTAGTAAAAATACCTCCATCGTCTCTTCCACCGACCAATATGTCACAAAAAGCACATCTAGGCAGATGTGGGGACAAACAGTTCTGAAAAAGATCTACCAAAACCGGCCAGCCTACTGGGGGCTGGCCGGTAAGCACATACAAACTTCAATTAATTGGAATTCACCATCAGTACTGGCTAATGCAGGGGGTGGGCGACCCGGGCAAATACCCCCCCCAGCCCCCGTACCTGCGGCCAACTGCCGTTGATTGTGTGATGCGTGTCAGGACACTTTAGCTTCTGAGCGTCTCACGCCTAACTGGTTAAAGCGAGTGCACGGGGGGTGGGGGACCTAACGGAGTTGTTGAGTCTAGTTTATTTTAAAGGAGATACGCGAAATTTTTTTGGCTAGATTCAAAGGTCACAAAAAGCTGTTTCAGAACTCCTTTTCCCATTTTTGCGATTTCAGCCTGCAATTGCCTAAAAATATCTCTCAAAGTCAACATTTCAAGACGATTGATCGATAATCCCCCACCATCGGTTGAATAACGTAGCCTCAGATATGACCATTAATTTCTCTAAGAATTAGGTATGTCATATCCGTCCTAAATAGTGATGTAGAATTTTGGAACCATTGTAGACAAAAATTATTTAAAAATATGCATCCAAAAAATCTTTTAAAGGGAATGTGGCACCTTCACAACGTGATTTTAACTGAGATAGCCAAGTTGTAAAGCAAGTCGGAAAACCCGGTACTCAATATTTCATTTATCTTGGAACTCCATATTTCCGTATAAAAAAGGTAAAACCTACCTGACACCAGCCCCCCATCAGCCCGTCGCGGGGCGGCCATTGTTGTGAGCTGCTGGTGTGACGACATAGGCTGACGTCACGATGAACATCAGCCAATCGAAGCCCTTGAAGCGTTTCAAGTATGGTAGTTGTTGCCAGATCGTGACATCATCCACAGGCGATATTTATTTCTTTTTCTAGAGGAGTATTTTTAAAAACAAAATATTGAGCTTACTGTACAATTTTCAGAGAAATCATGAGTGGTTTCATTATTTTTGAACCCTAATTTCACTTAAATTCCAGGATTCAACCAAGGTGCCAAATTCCCTGTAAAACAAAAAATATGGGACTTTAAAGAAATCATAATAGACCAATCAGAAGCCTTGGAATTCTCATACCGGGGCCACGTGACCTACCTGACGCAAAAGTTTCGTCATCCTGGGGATCTTGTAGAAAAAGACTGAAGAGCCGAGGTGCGAAACGACTGGGGATTTCAGTAATTATTTTATGTTCCATTTCTAGGGCAGACTGATTCATTTTGTAGTTTTTAGAGGCTAAGTGAAATTAATTCAAATGCAAATACAAAAGAAAAATGTTGTATTACAAAAATTATTACATAAAAACTTTAAATAGCTTTCGAAAACTATGAGATGAAGAACAGGTTCCAGCCCTTTACCGGTACCGTTAACATATCTCAATAATAGTTGATTGGCTTCACAAATTTTGCCGCAGGTACAAAAATAATTGATAGTTTCGTAATTAATATTTTTCAAACATTAACAATCCACACTAACGTTTTTCGCGTATCTATCTCCCTTTAATTAGGCTGTCGACATGTGTCACCGACAAATCTCTCATATGTGCAATCGTGTTAGCCCTTATCGGCTCGTCTCCACCGCCGTGTCCAGCCGGTCACCCCTTCCGATCACCGCTGGTAATTTCTGGCGGGCGCGATAGCCCCACTGTTGTGGAGGAGGGGCGCGCGCACTGTACCGGGGTTCGCAGGCTCCGAGCAGTCGGAGTCGCTGCCACCATGGCAGCCGGGCCACCCACGCTGATGGCGGCACCGGTTGAAATCTGGCGCCCTGCCGTGGCGTGCAGGCCGAATTAGAAATGACCCGTGAAGACCCTGCTATTCCGGCTGTGCTGAAGTGAGGCGTCGCCAGTGCTCGCCCCTGCACCCCCTCTGTCCCCCGCTGTGTTAGCCCAGTCAGGTAACGGCATCCCTCTGCCGCATATTTGCGCCGACCGATGCACAGTGTTATAAGCGGCCGCGAAAACGGACAGAATACCCCGAAACCGACTTCCTTATTTCAGTAAATAGCCTTAACTGGCCCGTGCAGAATTGTCTAGTGCATGCGTTTTTGATATTCATTTGTTTGTGGCTTATCTCGTTCTGCTGCTATATTGCTTCAAAGTTGCCACTTCTTCATGCTCGTCCCGCGGATGAATGACGTCGTTTTCATGCTGCCTTTTTCTTAATCCTGCTGCGCGTAGGCTTATTAGTGGATTTTTTATTGTTTGGTATCAAATGATAGTTTGATGTGTGTTTTATAGGATAGACTATATAGTTAAGCCATGCACCATTTACCCAAGGATCATTGACTCCCGAAATAGAGCTATGTATTTTTTCCGTTTTCAACTCGGAGTATTTTGTTCAACTAGTCTCACACTTTTGTGAACAAAAGTGAACAATTCAATTTACGTGTCAGAAGAAAGCCCAATAAATTCTGGACAGGAGCCATCATGACTTTTTTGCATAGTTTTGCATATATACGGCTGAGACGGCATTGGAGACAGTGGTGCCCCGATCTCGGCGGCAGTTAAGGCACGAACGCGTCGCGCGCCGACTCAGCTTACACCGGCGCGCGTACCCTTCGACGGGTGAATTTGATGCCTTAGGGCTGTGGTTGTATCAGGCACTGGCGGTATTCCACCGAAGGAGAGAAAGCTTCATTGATTTCAAAAAGTTCAAAAAGTTACTGGCCCGGAAATTGTCATGCACTGCTAGGCTTAGTTAGGGTAAGTGCTAGTCAGAGATATACTTCCAGCCGTGTGTACGATAAGTCCTGTAACGGGTCAAAGAGTATTGTGACACCTCTGCTCTGTGAATGCTTCCCTGGTACAGAGCAATACTTCAGGTTTAGCCTCAGTCGTGCGAAGAACAGTGTCGTGGTTACGTGCGGGGATAATGGAGTTCCGAGTGAGCAACGCCGAGCTGTTCAAACGGCTGAAGGAAAACGCTCTTTTTCGGAAGAACAGAAGAGATTTTGTCGAAGCTGCTTTTAATGATACCGTTGATTGCTTAGGTATTCAAGGAGCGAGCATTTCACGCAATTCAGAGGATGCAATCCGAATGGAATGCAATGGAAGCTGGTGTCCTTCCATGTCATTCTCAAGAGAAAAGTGGAACAGTGTTCCAGATCAATCGTGGTGTGTGAAAGCAAAGAAACTGACTGTTTAGCGGGGAGGACATATGTGAGCCCATCACACTTGTGGATAAACAGGCTACAGTTCTACCGGAAAACGCCACCTAGGCCGGCCTCCTTCTCCGTACGACGCAGCCGGAGAAAGAGACGTCGCGTCACCAGTACTGCTGAACAGCATGGCACCCACGAGCTCGTCATGGCTGCCGCCCGAAGTGCCAAAACAGACGAGGATTCAGATTTATCAGCTGTGCTTAAGGAAAGCGTCGCTACTCCAACTCGGCCCTCCAAGCTTCGCCGTGGAATGCGTGATAGTGCCAGGCTACAGAAGGCTCGTGCTTTAACTCCAGATGAAGCCCTGGCTGTTACCGTATCGGCACACATGTCAACAAAAAGTTATAACATCGTGAGGAAGATGACAAGTCAAGTAAGTGCGAAAGAAGTGTACCCGCCCCATTAGAAAGTTGTGAACGCCCGGCAGCGATGTTTTCCTGGCGAACATATCAGTGTAACCGACAGCTCTGCCGATGTGCCACTGCAAGTCATATTGGACAATACCACAAGGAGTCTGATAGAGGCCGAGGTTGACCCCACAAAGGTCGGAGCTGACGTTAGCCGGCCTCAGCCAGGTACATCCATCAGAACAACAGCCTATCCGCAGTGAGGCTGTATCTGGAAAAACTACCGTAAATGGGGATTTGATGGCGCCACTGGACAAAGTATATATAAGCAAGCGAGGCAGGGTGGTGCTGCTATGGATGAAGGAAGCATATTTTGATCATCTTTAGTCCCTCTACGGTTGGAGATTAACGACAAATGCGTGTGGATCAACAAAAAGCCATCGTCAACTCGGTATTGCCGTCCAATGCACCTTGAACAAAAAGTCAAAGAGACCCCACCCCCGCAGTCTCCCGACAAGAAATGAACAATTTGTCTGCCCAGATGGAGAAGCTCCAGCCCTGTGCGATCGACCTCGCTGGGGCCACTGTTCTGGTACCGTACAGTATGCAGTCTGGGACAGCGTCATCTCAAAGATGTTACATCTGTGGAGCTAAGCCGACAGTGATAAATGACTTAGAACAAGTTCGTCAGAAGGTGGCAAACAAAGAGGCTTATCATTTTGGCCTCTCTTCATTCCATGCGTGGATTATACTTTTTGAGCTTGTACTTCACATTGGCTATCGTCTTAGCTTAAAGTGTGGTCCGTGAAGGCAAATGAAAAAATCAGCCATCATCGGCCATTACGTTTGGATTACTTTTGCGAGTCGATCGATATGCGTACTGATTATGTTAGGTTGGAAAGTGACCTTGACCTGACCTCAGGTCAGGTGATTTTTGTGTTATGACCTAGCATAGTCATATTATACATCATTCGATTCGCCGTGACGAGAGAAAGGGAATGGTGCCTAAAAATGGTTCTAACTCAAACTCTGTCAGAAGCTAGAGCCCAAAAACACTACCCTAACATGCCACCTCTTTTGACCTATCATGACCTCAATATTGACCTGAACCAAAAAGTGACCAATATAGTTTCCTCATGAATTTGTGTGAACTATCCACCAGCCTTCGCACTTTTTCGCTATCTCGCATAAGAGCCTGAGTTCGAAGGGGGGATGTTCAAACACCCCCACCAGGGCGAAGGTGGGTCGGAGGCCCACCGGGGCGCGGGGTAAGTGTCTAATTTGGTGTTAAAAGGTGTGGTAAGTGTTAAAGTACACATCAGTTTTTGTTTCATGAGGCTCCGTCACTTAGTTCCCGAGATATTGAATTATGTCCGTTTTCGCGGCCCCTTACAACACTGTGCGATGGTGTGAACTCTACTATGGAGTGTTCTCTACTACCCTGTGGTGTGGTGTGTTCTCTACGATGGTGTGTTCTCTACTACCCTGGTGTGAACCAACAATAGGACCGGGCAAAACAACTCCCCGTGGCTACCGCAGTACCGCCACGGGACCGCGAGGAATGTGGCTAGGATCTGGCCGGAACTCCAGCATCAATGGAAGGCAGACTGAGTGCCGTCAGAGCTGGGTGACAGATGTTACGCGGCGGTGGCGGAGTGGACACCTATATTTACGGCCTGGATGGAGCATCCGACCCTTCGAAATTGGAAATTGACACTGGAATGCTGTGCTTTGTTGGAATAGCTGGTCTGTGGTCCGCCAGCGCTGAAACTGGTTGTGCGTATGTCAGCGTGATGTATGTACATATGTGTGGCCGACCGGCTGGCTACGCGCCGGAAGGCTATTGTGTTTTGGGAAATGTTGCCGGAGGGCACGGAGATGTCCTCTGAGAGGTATGCCCTCGGCAGCATCAGTCTGCCCTGAGCTGTGGTGCCCGCTGGTTCTCTCTCTCTCTCTCTCTCTCTCTCTCTCTCTCTCTCTCTCGACCGCTCGGCGGGTGTACGCATTTTTCTAGAGACGGCCAGCGGGCAGGCACAGCTCGTGCGCCCAGAGGCAAATCTATTCAGAACACCGTGAAAGTGACTATACAGTGCAGTGACGGTCGGAGCACGGAAACCTTCGAAAAGAACGGAGTCAGCGCCGCCAGTGTATACCGGTTCTAGACATCTATCAGGATGGTTCATAACTGCACGCACCAATTCTCGTCAGCTCAGTCGGTGGTCAGGTCTGGCGAAAGCAGCGCTCTTGCCACCTTCCCCTTTGCTCAGGGATTACGCAGCGGGCGACTGGGTTTCCCCTTGTGTCTTTGGTGCCGCGTCGCGGTTGGGGAGGTCAACCTTGTCCTTCTGGCTTAGCCAGCCATCGCTTAAAGGGAGATACGCGAAAAAATTATGATTGTGATTTCTTGCTATTTGAAAAGTCCTGATTACGAAACTGTCAATTATTTTTGTATCTTCGGCAAAATTTTGGGAGGCCACTCACTTATTATCGAAATAGGTTAACAGCTCCGATAAAATGCTGAAACCTTCACCCATCATGGTGGGTAAGTGCACTTACTTTTGGAAAACTATTTAAAGTTGAAAAGTAATGTTTTTTGTAATAAAAATGTCTGTTCTCCTGCATTTGTATTTGAATTAATTTGACAAAGCCTTTAAAAAATACAAAATGAATAAGTTTGCTCTAGAAACGGAAAAAAACATAATTACTCAAGTCTTCAGCCGTTTCGTACCTCGGGTCTTGAGTCGTTTTCTGCTTCAGCCCCAGGATGGCGAAACTTTTGCGTCAGATAGGTCACGTGACCCCGGTATGAGAATTCCTAGGCTTCTGATTGGTTAATTGTGATTTCTTTTAAGCCCTATATTTCTGTTTCAAAAGAGTTTTGGAATTTTGTTTGTCTCAAGTATTTTTTCTGTGGTAGTCCGAAGTTCTACATCACTGTTTGGGATAGATATGACCTAATTCTTAGAGAAAATGATAGCCTTAGCCGTGGATACGTCATATACATCGATAAGAGGTGTACCCAAGGCCCTAGAGAGAGAAGGTAGAACGCTCCGCCTCCAAAACATGGCAACCGCTTGTTTTCAAGGTCATTTTTGTTATTGTCGAGTGATGACGAAATATCAACCAAACAAACCGAAACTCCCCGTCCAGATAGCATTGAGGGAGGTGAGATGGAGATTTGTTATGGGGTGTGGTGAGTAGAATTGGGGTAGGGTGGTATTGTAATATAATTTTCTGAATAGAGAAATGATCGAGGAATATGTCCAGCATAGAAAATGACAATTTTGCATCATAGTTTGTCACTAATACGTGTTTAAATTCGGGGATGCGTAAGTGGCGCGTTCGAGTTTGATACTATGCGAGGTGTTTTTAGCCTTTTGGAAGCCTGGAAATCGTATTTAATGTGCCAGTAGGATGGGATGGTGATTTTCACATTCTGTGGACCTGAAGTGACAGGCCCAATCGAGATTTTGCAGAAGAAATGTATGATTTTTCATATCAGAATACTAAGTTTTCCATGTGAGTCTATTGCCATTTATTTATGTGTGGTTTATTTATTTTGACCGGTCCTTTCCATGTGATTAACTTACATTTCCTCAATTGCATGATTATTATCAGTTAGTTTCATATCATCCAGCAAATCTGGTCATATTACAAGCTGTATTATACTTATACTACACTACTATTTATGTATGCAATACCTACATACATGGGCAAGCCATGACTATAATTGTAATGTGTGCTGCCCATTATACCCAAGCAAAATGCATATTCAATGCAACTTCAAATATAAAACAAAACATCCATTTTTGGACTGAGTGTTCTTAAATGTTGAATGAACAGTGCTGAATTGAATGTTGTACTTGGAAGTTGTCGGAATTTGTTATGTATTGGAATTGTGCTGTCCCGCCACATAGGCATGCATCAGTCATGCTTTGCCATGGATGCATGTATTGACAAGGGCATTCATAGTATTTTTTGTTAATAAGAGCAGTGTTGCAGTGCTAAAATGGTATCTCCAATGCATTGGCAATGGGAGATACCCCATTTTCTCTTGCACAGTGGAGAGCCACTCTGCAAAGTATGGCAGCAGGCTAGTCGAGTCGCCCTAGCAATGTAAAATTCTTGCACCACCAGTCTCCAAAAAATTTCACCAATCTTTCATATACCAGGGAGAAAAATGCACACATTGCTACCCACACAATGCAATACTACCTCTCTTATTAGTTAGTTGGTTAAGGACTTTGTACAAGGCCACCTTCTGTATTTTAATAACCATTCAGCCATTGTTTGTTTGGTTTAAGTGTCAACTTCCTCGCACCAGTCTTGCAAATTCACACCAGGTTGATAAAATTCACATTACTAGCTCCTGTCTTCAAGGGAATTCGCACTGACAAGATCTCGTTGAAAATGCCATACTTTGCACACTGGGTGGAGAGGTCACATGCTGAAATAGGTTCTCCAGAAAGTCACCCACTTGTTCAATTACTATGGTCAAATGCAAATTTCCTCCTTCTTTGTCATGATGTTACTTTGTGTATGGTGAGGAGGAAATGCTGCTGGTAATCTTAAATGATTTTAAATTTCAGCCTCAGCATACTCAAAAGCCTGTTTAAGAATAAGCTTTAGTGCTTTGCAACAAACCAACCACTGAAGTAATGGTGCTGCCAACTTTCAAAAGGATAAGGAAATCCTTACTGTATCACTTGGTATTTGAACCTGGGTCAACAGTAATGAAGCTAATCCTGCATTCTTTGAAGTATTCAAAACTGAGTGAGGCTTGTACCTTGGATACTGTTGAAGCATGTTACTGCCTTTTGCCTTTAAACTCTTAAATCTGCTTTCTTTAGAACAAAGCTTCAGGTTGTTTGTTGGTTGATTAGCTTTTTCTTGTTTTATGTACATTTTGTCATTTTGCTCACTTATAGACTCCAGGGAAGCTGAAATATGAACTAAAACTACAATGGTGGCATGGAAATTAAAAAAATAAGAGCAGTGAATAGAGTTAATTTCCTGTGTAAAAGACAGGAGCACAGACCATGGTTGTTTTGCATGATTTCTGTGTAATATATAATGAGTTTGTCCAGCCATGTCATGAAAAACATTCACATAGGTTTTCCTCTTGTGTTTCTACCTCCTTATTTGCTGCTAGATCCATCGAGAATTTAGATATGTGCGGAGGTTCGTGTAGCCTCCCCAAAAGGTGGGATTCTGTTCTGGTCTTTGCTTCTCGTTGAAAATTATTGGCCAGCTCTCATATTTGGATGCAGGGGGGGGGGGGGGGCAGGTGTCATACCGATCGACCCTCGTCACCCCTAAAAGGTAGATGCCCCCTTCCACCTGAAAGGTTGATGGTGCCCCTTTGAAATATCGTTCCTTCGATGCGAAAATCGGGTACCCACTGATAGGTTGGCGCCCACCCGATTGTTTTTCCGGTTAAAACTTTTGCCCCTGGTCCGGATGGCGCCCCCCCCAATGGACAACCTGGATCCAGCTCTGCCAGCTCTTTGATGAATTACTCAAATATCAAGCAGGTATTAGCAGACATCATCATTACATTACTTTAACTTTATATGAATTCGCTGAAAAATGCCTATGGCTGGTGGCACGATTCAATCTTGATTCAACCCACAGCCTCACTCAACCATGCTCTTTCTGCCTTTGCTTAGATGGTATGAATGAAAATGGTAATATCTTAGATGGTTGATAATTTTGTCTGCAGGGGTCTGCAAATAGTCTTGTCTAATGTGACTGCAGCAGTTTTCTCGTTTGTTCCTCTCTCGATAATTTAATGCAATTTTCCATATCCAAGCAACGTCAATTGTTACGATTTTGGGATTTAATGCAATTTTACGTGCTCTTTCAGGAAGTCTTCGCTGCTGGCATGCTCAGGAGGCGATGCGTAACTGCCATTTGAGTTGGCAAACAAAGCCTGCAAGAAGTTTTCGTAACTGAAGAAGAGAGCACATTCAGCCTACTATTGTCGTCTGTAGAATTTAGGCTGTGAACTAAGAGCAACATGTCCCATGGTACATTTCCCCTTTGTTGTTCAAGCATGAGTTGTTGGTTGAAATAAATATATTAAGCTCTTATTATAATTTTTCGTCTGGTCTGTTCATGCAAGCTAGCGTTTTCAGATATATCAAAGAGACGCAGTGCATCGTTGTCCTCTCTGCCTCCATTCGGCGCTGACGTCCACTGCATCAACGGTCTCGTCAAAGGTAGCACCATCGGCCGGAGACGGTATGCCGCCACTTCGTTTCGTGGTTTCCGTTCAATACTGCTTCAGCGGGAATAAACTCACATAAAATAGCCATTTTTAACTTAACAAGTGATATATATTCAATAAGTGCGTACGGTGAATATTCGTCGGTAATGGATACGACATGACTAGCTATTTCTGAAGGTATATCACTACAGCAGTGGAAAGTTTTTTACGAAGATTGATGTGCCCAAATTTGAAAACATATTAGTATCCCGATATTAAAAGAGAAAGTATAGAATGAAGCATGTGATCTATATATAATGAGGCCTGTGGCCCACGAATCTATTGGACTGCCTCGAACCAAGTTCGAGACATTAGAAAATGAAAACACAGACTTAAGGGACATTTTTAACACCGCTTGCAGGTTTCACTTGAGCTGTCCCAAGGACATACTAATACACACCCCTGCGATATTATGCAGGAACTAGTATTTTACGCGCCCAATTATTTCTTTAATAAATATCACAGGAAAAAGGACACTTCTACGATAAAATTTGATGCAGGTAACAATGACTCTTAACAGGTGCATCAGATAAGCTGAACAATTAGCGTCACAGCGTCATGTTCCATGTACAAACTGAAGAGTATCACTTTGCATCACCCTCATGAGTTCAGCGCACTTTCCTTGACATTTTCGTAAGTGTCTTTGCACACCATGAATTTTTGCGGACACTTCGCCTTCACGGTCATTGTAGTTTCGTCCACGTTTGACCGTGAGGGAGAGAAAATAACACAAAGCCAGGTCGGATGAGAAGGGAGGTTACTGCAGCACGGCGAAATTATTTACCGTAGACTGTTGGATGCTCAGAGAATTGAGGAGATGCGTTGCCATCAGTAGTCGATGAAGGTGCCGGCAATTGTCTTGTCACAACTCACGCCTCTTCTTCCCCAACGAACGAGAAGTTTACTCGCGACAGAGCAGGCATCACCACCATACTCAGTTTGCGTCCATACACTGAGGGTAAAGGCGAACGGCGTCGAACCGACGATAACGACACCAACCAGGCACTACGCACTCCTCACCTCAGCTTATCTGTGTTGCGATTCGGACGAAAGTGTGGGCATCGACCAGGATGGCACAGCGGGAAAGCAGCGGATTCCCCATCCAGGGATTCGGCTCACGCATTACCCACAATATTGCAGGGAGAGAAAGTTCATTACATAAACAAGCAGCACTGGACTACTATCACCATTAAACAGCGCAGCACGACGCTGCGGTGGCTGACTTGGCGTCTAAGAAGATGGTGATGCAGTCCGTTTCATAGTTTGCCACGGCCGAGAACAAGTAGAATATCTTGGCACGGTAGCGAGAGCACAGCTGTCTGTCCGTAATCTTGTCACTAGCCACTCAGAAGATCTCTAGTTCGAAGGTGGAGAGCTTCCATTTTCTTAGCAATCTGCTGCTTATGCCCACAGTGCGGACAAAGCTGAGAGCAGAGATAATTATAACCGAGCTCTGTGCCGGCCCAGGACCCGTAGGTACCCCGATATCCTACCCTGCAGCCTCGCATCTGGTGAGAGAAAGAGGAGAGTAACGTCAGTAAGAAGAAGACTGGAGCAGTGGTGATGACTTTGAGCTGCCTCGTAATCCTACTTTTTGAATTCTTCTGAATGGTAAGGAGTGCATTTTGAAAATGGTTTGCATTTTGGAATTATTGTTGTTGGATGCTGGAATTTTGCATATATATTTATTAACATGGACAGTTATGAAAATATGACTCAAATAATATGTGTTGTTCAATTGTCTGAGCACAATTTCAGCGAGCTGTTCCAAGTAGTACCTTCAGTGAATGTCAGATAAGAAATACAATTAAAAGACTAAATGGCAGATCGGTCACTCATGTTCTTGAACTTATTGGCTTACAATGACTTCTTGTGAGCGAGTTCAACAGAGAAATTCAAAATAGAGCAGAACAAAGCACAAACAACACAAGCGTATCTAATGAAATCCACTGCAAAGGCTCTTCAGACAATCATGAACACCAAAATAAAAATCAACGAGATGGAGCTAGAACTACTTATAGCTTTTCAATTGTTAAGTGCCCAAACTGGGACCACCCACCTCATGACAAAAGCTTATTAAAGCATTTTTATTATTTTCAGTTAAAATATCGATGGCATAATGATAAAAATTTCATTCAGCTGAAGCCTTCTTTGGTTAGAGTTTGAAGCCTTCTATATAGTTTGGAAATTTTAATTTGCAAATAGTAGCAGTATTACTGAAATTGGAAAGTGCTCCAGAAATGATTAAGCTAATATATTGTGCCACACAGGCTAGAAGTACCTGGAATTTATTTGTGAATTGTATTTTCAAAAACTACAAGGTCCTTAAAGGGAATAACTACTTTTTCAAAATTCTAAAAAGAATGATTGACGGACAATATAAACATAATTTAGGCATAATACCACCTACAATTCACATCAGTGTCCACCCTGATCACCCATGGGGCCACACCTAGCACCAGGGTGCCATAGCTATCCCTGAAAATTCTTTCAGGACAGCTGACGGAAATGTGAGCTTTGGTTTTGCAGACTATTTTTCTGCCAACTGTTTTATCACCAGGACGATTTTCTGCATCATTATTTGTTTAGGAAAATGGCAAAGAGAGCTTAACCAAATTTTTAAAATGTTCTTTCTTCACTCTCATATTTAGAGGATTTAGCCATCACTGAATATTCTTTGCAGTGCCCCACAACTGGTTTTCCACTGGGGTGCTAGCTGTAAAAGCCACCAGGGAAAATATAATCAGTGGGTGGAAAATTGAAATGAAATGAGAGTCAAGCCCTTACCTGTGCAAATCATTCAAACTACCATACAAAGTTTTGGAATAATTGTTAGCAAAATGTCTTTAATACCATATTTTTTAAGAGTTCATAAATTTACAACAGGAGTATCCAAATGTGTTAAAAAGACCACTTCATATCCTGCAACAACCTTATTGGTAGTCTGCTAACATTCACAATTGGTGCAAATAGTCAGTATTTACAACAATAAAATTAGGGCACACCCATAGAGTGTCTGCTCCCCAAGGACTTCATAGTTGAACCCAGTTGATACTCCCTGCCCAGTTGCACAGATTAACAAAGACCCTGCTTCCATGCACAATGCTGACCAGGATTGCATGATTGATCTGGATGCATTTACAATATGGATAAAGCTTTAGGCAATGGAAACCAAAGTTTCAATCTGATTGCATCTATCCATATCGAGCCAGGTCTGGCAGCACATGGCAGTGGACGTTTAATATTTTCCTTACACTGCAAAGAGAAATAAGAGTAGTCCGTTGAGAGTAAAGCTTGCTTTGTTAATAAAAAGTTATACTAAACCTTAACAAAAACTATTCAGTACACAACATTCAGGAAACAAAACTATTATTAAATACATGAAAGAAACAAGCTTGTACAAAGAATAACAACTATTTTTTTAGAAAAATTGTACATTTGAGTGAAGGGAGCAAAAGGAGATATCGATGGGGCACTAGAAATGTAGCCCAAAATCGAGATAAAAGACTATTCTAAACGTCAATGTCCGAGCTCTATACATATCCATCCAATCTATCCATATCCAAGCCAGTGTTGGGATAACCACAGTTGTTGCTTCCTGATTCTCAGCTCTATCTGGGTTGGTCCATCAAGCAGCAAATGAAAGTCTATTACAAATGTAGGACAAATCATACAAAATGGTTTTAAAGGACCACAAAAAGGAACAATAGGGACTGCATAAAACACTATAATTCTGCAAGGAGCAAAAAAACAGCATGCCAGACAACAAGAAGCATTGCTAAGCCAGACACAGAAATAAGTAGGTGCAATTTACTCTATTACCTAAGGTGTAGAACCTAATAGTACATAAATAGGTGCTATTTACTCTATTACCTTAGGTGCACTCCTGTATTCGAGGTAATACATATTCCTGCGCCAGATTCGTAACGCTCCATTCAACACAGAATTACTATAAAGCTACATCAAAAATCCCAAATATTTGTGACTGAAATCATTTTCCAGTCATTTCTCTACCAGAAAAACTAAATTTCATGACCCTACTCCCACGGATAGTGCAAGAGAACACACAAAAATCCCACCCGAGTCACAATTCCCGCCCACTTATCATGGAGCCGTGCTGTTGCATGGTTGACCTGACGTCATCGCAGCCGTCAGGGGTCGCCAAACGGTTGCCACTTTCCGCCAATGCTGAAGGGCCGGAGCGCACCCCCTGGGTGTACCGAAAGTCGTCTAGAAATGTTGACTTTGAGAACAATTTAAAGGCATTTGCAGGCCCAATTCGCAAAAATGAGAATCGGACTTCTGAAACAACTTTTTGTGAACTTTTGGTCTAGCCAATACATTTTTTTCGCGTATCTCCCTTTAATTAGTGCTGTATCCCGTCTTAGCTGAGCTGTGGCTGCGGCGCTGGACAGCGTCGCTAGCTTCTGTATCAGCTGAGAAAACTCTGTGACTGCTAGTACGCAGCAAGCTCCCGGCTCAGCTAGCCTTTGACGGCTACTCTGGGCGGAGTGGCCGGCATTGGCTTCAGCTGCAGCAGCTTCCCCATCTGAACACTGAGCTCCGACGGCTACTCTGAGCAGAGTGGGCGACAGTTGCATCAGTTGAGGATAGCGTCCAACCAAAAGAGTTCGTGGTAGTTTTTCCCTTCATTGTGGTAAGATACCGCCCCCCTCCCGCGCCGCACAGCCCAGCAATTTTCCACCACATCCGCTCTGTCTCGACCCGCTTTCGGCTTAACTGGCTGCCGGTCAATGTCACGCCCGTCGACCCGACACAATCACCGATACAGTCCACTCGCATAGTAAAGAGGTCGGCGGACGCCACGACATGTCCTGTAAAGGTGCGGGGTTGGCTCGGAGCCAGCACTGAAGCCTCGAGCTCCTCCTCCACCACTGCACAGTGTTCTAACGGAGCCGAAAGTGGGGACATAATTCAACATCTCAGGAAGTATGAATCCCAGACAAATAGTTTTGGTATCAATCGAAAGCTCTGTTCCCACAGATTATGTGAACAACATATGAATGTCAAGACCTGACCACAGCGGGCATGACTGGCAGGTATTTGACCCTAGGTCAGCAGCAAAAAAAACTATATGTATATATGATAATAAGGGGACTTTGCATGGATGTTCTAGTTAACTTCCAGTCACTTAAAGTGTATACGCGCGATATTCTTGACATTGAAGACGTTATTTAACCCTCGCTTAACTCACGCAGTGGAGGGGGCCCTAACGTGCCCCCACCTATTTTTCCAAAGCTGCCAGAGAACTGTTCGCCGCCGGAAAACGCTACTCTGCCACATTTGAGAGAATTTATGAGGCCGTCGATTTATTAAGAAATTTTGGAAATCGGTCAATATTTTTTTACTTATAGGCCTTCACAGTCAGACCTATATTTTGAGACCGTCACTCCCGGGCAGTCGCACCAGTTCGTCTGCACTGTAGACCGAGTGATGATGTCATAACGTCATTTAATCAGTTTATATGTCAATATTAACCTACAAGGTTAAGGTCAAGGTCAAAGGTCTCATGTCAAAGTCATTGACCGCAGTATTCCGGTCGGGCATTACTCAGTGGCATTACTCAGTATGACCTATGTTATGCTATGACTATAGTTAGGGCTACTCTGGGCCAAGGTCACAGGTCAAGGTCAAAGTTTTTCAAGGTCAAACCCTCATCCCACCGAAAGGCTGCTATAGTTTCGGTTATATTGTATATAACCACCCCTTCCCTTGGGTGCGCTACAGCATGCAGCCATGAAGACGAAATTCATCACATTCAACGGTGATATGTTTGTTCATACACCAGCATAATGGTATGAGATTCCTACTGTATAAAAAACAAAAGCTTGGCCTGGTCCATGACCGAACTGTATTTTTTATGGAATTGGCGTTGCGTCGAACGCACAGAACTATTTTTCCAACGAGCCTGCCTCACGTTTTATGTCACCCTGTGTGTACTTACTTGGTAAATATCAGTGGGCTGCTCGTTCGCCTTTTCAATAAAATTCCCAAGTCCAAATGCTGTATCGACTGTAAGCAGGTTTACCCGCATTTCTACGCTTATTCGCACCTCCATGTTTACAGCATTCAGTTCGAAACTCAAGCGACGATGAAACAACATGCAACAAGTGCGTGTGCTTGCTGAGAGACTCTTTTCCCTGATGTTATTTGAAGTGAACTTCGCAAACGAGGAAGGGTAATTTATGTATCTCGGTTCTCACCCCATCGTGTGGTCTTAAAATGGCCTGTGCAAATACTAGCTGCGATTCTACGAATGGTTACTGGGTATGCTAGTGTATAGAGACATCAATTGAAAGCTTGGTTTTCTCATACCATAACCATTGCACTTTTTCACAATTATTGAGTGAAGACGTCAACGACAGTGGGTTAAAAAGTCCAGTCGACAAGCAATGTCAACAAAAAGTACTCATTTAACTCATTGTAACCAATGCACTGAACTTTCGCCGTGCCCCGGCCCGCCTCCCTTCAAGCCTCCAGGCATACCTCGCCGACGGCCGCCGCCCCCGACCGACAGCGCGCGCGACCTGCCCCTGTATAATGTGTCGCCATCACCACTGCCGCAGCGTGACGCAGCTGAAACTTGCGGGGCAGGTAGACGAAACATCCTGCCTTAGTTTCTAAGTGGTCCCAGGGTGGGGCAGGCGACGCAATTTTTTGTATGCTTATCGATAATTGACATAGTCTCAAAATGTATGTGAAATGTATATGGTACATATTTTGCTCTCCAAATTTAATTGCAGCGATCACTGGATAAAACTGTGTGCAAAATCGCATTCATCATGCCTTAAGCTTTCTAATGAACCCTGGTTTGTCTCATCTTGTGCGTTCTCTTAGCCCACAAAAAAACATCGAAAATGAGCATTGCTCTTGACCTTTATCGTGCTATGCGGCTAGAGATTCAAAGACAGCAGTTTGGTGCCTTGTGGCATCGACATCAAAGGCCTTAATTTTTTTGTTTACCATTTTCTGACACTCTGTTCATTTTGCTACTAGTTTCAAACATCAAAATCAATTTTAAAAATAGTCGGAAATTCGAATAATGTCCCCATTTTGGCCTCCCTTAGACCACTGTGCACTGCAGCCGTGGATGCAGGGCGTGCATGTCATAAACACGCTTGGAAGGTAGTGTTTCACTGGCTGTTGTGTCCTTCAGAGTGGTGTGAAAAACCTGTGGCAACGGCGTGCGTTCACTTTGGACCGGTAAGCGCTCGTCCGAAATTTGTCCGCGCCTACAGCGATGGTTCGGGTTGTGGTAGCCACGGTAAATAAGCATCATGTGCGGGTGGACTAACCTTTATGGTATGTTTGTAGATTTTAGCAGCTGAGGCAATCTTGCATTATGAAAGCATGTATTTCCTTGTACGTACTGGCGGCGGAACTAGGGGCACCGGAGCAGAGTGCCCCCTTTAAATCAGAAATATTAAGACTAACCCTATGGCGTTAAGATGGCACTAACCCTATGGCGGAAAGAAATTAGTTGAAAAGCCCATGGTGCCCCATCCCCTTAAATTCGGACGTTCTGCCATCACTGCTTTTGCGTTTTAACGTATTCTCCTAGTTTCCCCAACCGCCTCCACGTCGTTGGATGCATTTGCTAAGCATGTAGCGATAGGTACATTTGAAAAAGTGTTACAAATAGGAAAGAAGAAAAAGAAGGAAAGCAGAATATTTTCTCTTTATTTCACATTACTAAGAAGTCATTTCTGGAGTGACAGTTTTAAATGACCGGGATTTTATCCATAAGTGCCTTCTTATTTCAGCCATAGCTGACCATCACAAACATCTCAAAGCATCTAATCAGTGTCGAATCTAGGCTGATGGCTGGGGGAGGGGGCTGGGGTGGACAATGACGGCCAAAATAGTGTTGAACATAGTATAACCTATGCTCTTATACATGGCCAAGACTATGCCCTCTCAAGTGTTTCAACACTTCACGACCCATTACTTTAAATTACCTCCCCTTTGCTTTGCGACATCAAAGTAAACAGCCCTCCCCAAAAAATTGTCCCACACACTTTAGAGGCGGGCAAATGTGCCTTGCACAGAATGCCTTATAAGAAGCCCCTAAGTAAGTAAGTCTTTTACATGAAGGTTCTTTGAAGCCAATAAAACTATAGACAGTATGCATGCTTATCTTTGCAAAAGTTTGGAATTGAATTTTATACTTATTCGTGAGAAATTAATGTAATTTAACTCATATATTTGTATTGTTCAAACTTTTATAATTATCTTCCTGAAGGGTTTTGTAGGATTACCTACCTTCAATTTAAATGGCTGAAAGCTCAAGCGAAAGGTCCGATGCACGCGTCGGATACTGGATTGCCCGAGGCGATAACTCTTGAACCATTATCCGGACGAGACTAATATACCACAGTCGTTTTCGGCACCACTGAGAACGCAAATCCAATTTTTTTAATGAAAATTTGAGAAATTAGAGTGCTATTTCAACCCATAGCTTGGTCGATTTGCCGTGAATGACCCTAGAGCACTAACGGGGCCTGAGGGTGCATTAGGGCATACCCCCTCTCCTTCGGCACGATGGTTGTGACGAAGTCACGGAGCTGCTGTGATGGTGGGTAGCGAGAGAACCATAGGAGAGCGTTGTGTGACGTCTTCACGTCTTTCGACGCCAAGTTTCCACCCATCAACGAAATTTTACGGTCCGGTTTGGAAAAAAACATCTCATAAGCTTCTCACAATGTTTCACCCCTGCCAAGGCCTATGGCCTGAGCGTGAACTTAGAAAAGAGAGAGGGGGTAAGTCTATGACCCTCGATTTTCAAGATCAGGGAGGGAAACGTCAGTGTAGGAAAGTGCGTCGCGACGAATTTTCGAGCGGCGCGACCGGGGCCGTGGGGGGTTCTAGGGCAAATTTTCGTCAGCGCAAATGTTCGCCAGCACCAATAATGGTAGGTCCAGTATCTCTATTGCTTTGGTAGGCCCTAACAGGCGCAGGTACAGGGGTACGCGCCACCTTCGCCGGTACGGGGAGGGACGGCACCAACCCACCCACCTCCTCCCTAAGATCTAGAAAACCAAGCCGGTTAGCGAAACGCTGAAAACGGCATAAGATAGCTCGATCAAACATCTACTGAAAATATTTTAACTTTTTTGTCGGTCAAATTCAAGGTCACCAGACGTCAAGACATATCACCATAGAGACACAATGAGATGTATGCGAGACCAGAGCTCAGTGGACTCCAAGGCAAAGCGGGCAAAGCTAAATAACTATCTGGAAAATGTTGTTATCCGTCGCCCCTGTGGCTTTGAATGCCGCAAGAAAGTTTTCTTACCATTGCCTTGGGGTCCAGGGGAAAATTTGCGTGAGACAAATGTTCGCAAGCAGATGTCAAAAGTTTGTATGTCAAAAGTTCGTCAGTGCAAATGCTGGTTAGCGTAAATGTTCAAGAACAGCGCCAAAACAAAATGAGGGGCAGGGATGCAAATTATTGTCCACTTAAATTAGGCATATTTAACCTTCGCCCGGGTGGGGGTCTTTTTAGACCCCCTCGGGTTTTTCCCAAGTGACCAAAAAAACGGCGGCACGCAGCTCCACCAAACTTAGTCTAGCTGTTCCTTCATAATTTTTACATCTTTCCTGAAAACTTTAGATCAAGGTCATATCAGGTCAGGTCACCAGGCCAGGTGAAGTGACCTCACCTAAAAAATGCTTAGGACTGCATAACTAAAAGGAGGGTTAATCGATCAAGTTGAAACTACTACCACATATTGGGCCTGCCAGGGGCTACAAAATTTGTTCCGAGATTTTTTATATCGGTGCCCTAAGGACATGTACAGAGCATGACCTCCCCATTGCAGATGCATGGGAAAATCACGAATTGAGCTTTTCTCAGTAAGTATGGATGGAATCAACTTCAAACATCGGTTACGACTTGCTCTTAGCCCATTTCTGAAGTTGATATAAAAAATGTTGACCTGTGACCTTTTTTAGGATCACTTCAGGTCAAATAAACATTTTTTCGATATTTTACTCTAGACATCTTGAATAAACAAGCGTGTAACTTTTATTTTTTGTCACCAAAGTGTTTTTATGGTCACTGCAAGTCAAATGATGTACATCATGACTATACCAGGTCAAGTTGGGTCAAACCGTTGACCTGAGTCAGGTCAAACTTTAAATTGGACCTGGCATAGCAATACCATATATCATTCGATTCGTACTGACGATATCCACTACAATGTTATGTCCTTTGTTTTTTTAATTTTGTGCTTCTAAATCAACATTTGGTCTTTTATTTCTTAATGTTATATAATCTTGCTCACGGGAGGAAGTGTATCTAGGTACCTGAATAAGCAGAAAAAATGATGATTTGGCTTTGGAATATGTGTGAAACTCATTTCTTAGTTGCAATGACTGAGCGAGGAAGTCGATCGGATTGGATGCTTCACTAAAAACCCTGGATTTGGGACCATGAGTGCCTACATAGTGTATCACATTTTAGTAGCTGCTGAGATCACAATTAATTTTACCGCCCTAAAATGGCTGTTTGATGACTGCTAAAAGTTTTTGAGGCACCAGTCGGAAATTTCATGGTCGACTTATGACCCACGAGCTTCAGTCACCCTCTGGGTTGGTGAGGACTGGATTTGTGAGTTGAGAGAGCTGACAGCATTTGACTTTAGCTACTTCTGCTGATGAGCACATGGTCCTGAAATGGATGGATGACCTTTAAAGGGAATGGACAACTTTTTCGAAATTCTAAAAAGAACAATTTAAGAACAAGAGAGGTCTGAAAGTCAGAAAACAACATTTTTCCCCACTTCCATAGGCTAAAAACAAAAATATCTCTTCTTTTCTAACAATAAGTGACGTCATCAAAATGACAGTTTTAATAATCAGTGAAATCCCAAATCTTAATCATAGACTCGCTGTAAAAGCCCATTCGCAGCGTTTCCGCATGACACAATTTGTGTGCAGTACAAGAAGTACTGGCACAAAAGCTGAACGTCAGATGTCGTTGCGGCAGCCGTGTTTATTGAGTGGTCGAACGTTAATCCACATTTCTGATGTAAAGAAACAATTTCAGAGTTCGATTTTGACAAAAAATTGACACTTATTCCGACAAGTCTGGAGGAGGAACAATGCGATTTGTGTTACATCCATTGGGCGCAATTTGGCCCAAATGCACATTGACTGGACGCTAACTTGCCCTAGGCTTTCGGTCCACAAGCAGTTGCATGTTGGTTCACTCGATAGCATGGTATTTTCAGCGAGTGGGTGAGACTCAGGGCTTACGACCAATCAGATTACTGCTACCATATGGTAGGTATTCCTTCAGGGTTTGAAATAAGCCAATAAGCCCCTTTACTTTGAACTTTAAAGTTGGCGGAAATTTTATACCGAGAGCTTTGGGTGAAATTAAATATGTCAATAATGGTTTCTCAACACGCTCTACAAAACTGTTATCTCAGTTCAAAACCCATTGTAAAAGTGGGACACTCCCTTTACTGTAATTGTGCGATTCAGCTATTGTGCCATGAAGAGGCTGTTGCTTTGAGCGGATGGGTGCTGGTGGATGGTGAAGAATTTCAGGTTACGGTACAGTGATGACTGTTTTGATGCTGGGGCTCATTATTTGTTGTATATTTATATATTAGCTGATAGAAGACCAGCGGGAAATGCATTAGCCATTCGCGGAATCGTTCTTTTCGATGTCTCATTTATATTCCTCTGTCTCATTTCTTGTACAATATTTCATAGCATGAAAAGTGTAATTTCGTTTGGTATGACCACAAAAGAAATTTTACAAAAACTAGTATTTACATGGAAAATTACAGGGAGCGAAGCGTACGTAAAACGCCAGAAACGGAATAAAGGAAAACAGAGAAATGGTAGAACATAGTACAAGGGTTGAGAGAGTTGTACAAACCTAACTAACTATAGTTAACCTAATGGCAAAGACAATGGCGACAAGTCCCAAAGCCTCTACAGGTCATGATTACCCCATAACAAGGGTAGAACAAAGCCGGTGTCCGGCAACCGCAGCCCTCTACAAGAGCGTGACAGATTAGAACCTCACACAACCGCTACCAGTGCGTAACGGGAGGGAACAAGGTGTTGCAAGGCTGCTTAAAGGGAAAAGAGACTCGGATTACGTCTTACAACAGCGGCAGATCCAGGACTTCATTTGGGGGAAGCGGCGCGCGCCTCCCCGCCATAGTGTTGACACATCCACACCATTTCTTAGGCACGACATTAGGTGGGGGGGCTGAGCCCTCAGCCCCTCCCGTACTACCCCTTCAAAGGAACTTTCAGTCTCTATGCAAAGCTAAAGCGTTTTCGCAAATGCAACCGGAAGACGATCGGTGAAAAGGGTAAGCATTGAGCCACTCTCAAGCAAGAAAATAACCCACGTTGTCACCATATTGGTACAACACAGCATCACTCATCAGGCGCTGATCCATCGAAGACAAACAAATCAATCGGAACCAACCACCAGGGCATATTTTAAGCTACAAGTGGTGGGCATTTGCCCAGTCCCCAGCCATAGGCGGATCCAGGGGGGGGGCAGTGCCCCGATCGACCCTCGGCGCCCCGAAAGGTCGTGGCCCCCTGAAATGTCGCTCCCAGGATGCGAAAGTCGGCGCCCACCGATGGTTTGGCGCCACGATAGCTTTGCCGGTCATAAGTGGCGCCCGGTCGGATGGCGCCCGGTCCGGATGGCGCCCCGGGAGGTGCCCCGATCGGCAATCCGGATCCCCATGCCCGCTGTCCACCAGAACGGCCGCGGCCCGCCCCCCAGCACATCCAAGTGTGCCCTTGTGGGATTGGCCTTTCACGATGCACCAGTCCCAATCTAAAATATACCCCAAACCTATTTTCAAACGGGCCCAAAGGCAAAACAATGTTGTGGTTGCACAGGTTGTGTACCACAGGTTCTACCCTGCAGGTACAACCAAGCCATATGATCAAATAGTCTGTGCTTGTTAACACGAAAAAGAGCCTTAATACCAATAGGCAACAGCCATAACCACATACACACCGACGGACCATTCCAAGCCTCACTCAACTATTGGAACAGAAACAATACTCCACCCAGATCACGACAAATATTCCAGACACTTCCAAAGTTTCACGATTGATTAAATAAGTCACATTTATTCTTACCCAGGCATGCGCCAGGCCACGTGGCCACGGGTAAACAGAAAGCAAGAGCGGCCGTAACGAGCAGGTATTGAAACCAACTATTCACAAACGACAATGGCCGAGCAAGGGTGCAACAACGCCGCACCACAGCTATTACAATGCCACTACAAGCCAGTATTCAGTAGTCAGCGCTGGTGCGCAAGCAAGGTATGAACCAGGTATGAACAGGCGCGCACTATTGTGGCACAAGGCAGGTTGTCATTCCATAGTAATTGCATTGCTTTATGCTAGTGACGTAACCAGGGTTGTTTACTGGTAATTGAACTACGGTGCAACTATTGTTCTGCAATGGTAAAACTGCAAAAACAATTTGAGCCGACCTTAAAATACGTGCAGTGAAGTTTGTTCTCGAGAGTAATGACAACCAACCCATTCAACCAGAGCAGCTGACCAATTTCTGTACATTAGTGCCTATTTTGTTGAACTGACTGATCGCAAACTGGCTTGACCATCACGTCCAGTGTTCCTCCCCTAGTACAAAAACGTGACCAATGGTCTCGCCTGCATCATGAGGAGCTTCAAGGATATCAAGAACCGCCATGCCTTTTATCTTCTCCGGTCTCCGTCATCTTGGGTGGTAATTTGATTGAAAGGTATCTCGACCTCTCCTGCGACAGTAAAAGAAGTGGAAAAAGCTGACATTGGCGTGCCCCCGACTTTACGCTAACCTAACAACGGTTAAGTTAGAACTTCTTCGGGACCTGAACAGCTCAGTCTTCACGTTCATCTCCGATAGATTCAAGGCCTGTCTCTACTCAGCCAAACGCTTGGAGCCTATACCCTGCTGTTGATTAAGGGGAGCATGAGCGATATGGTCACAACCCTCAAGATCCTGCTCCTCAAACCTACCAGGGGCTGGGCCCTACAGCGGGCAACATGTCCCATTTCAGGAGCAATTTGGATGTCAGCTGTAATACTAATGGTGCCGAAAATGATCAAAAGAAGCCCATACCTCGGCCGATTTAAAATGTGGATGCTGAAAATACAGTATATGCGATGATCATGAGCTGAAGATCAGGGGAGCAAGGAGCTGAAGGAAGCGAGCACCTAGCATGTGAAGAGAAGGCGGGGAGGCTAATTGAAGGCAGATAAATGAATAGGCAGTTCATGAGGCTGATCATGAAGGTGGGGGGGGATGAGCTACCCCAAAGAGTGAAATGTTGGAAATAGAAACAGAAGAAGCTCAAAAAGGAGAGTCTAGAGGCAAAGGAGGTATATAACATAGCTCCTGACTAGCAGAGAATATCTAACCTGGCCAAACTCAAACAGGAAGATGAACCGTTCACCAGTTCTGAAGCTGCTGATATCATCTTGCGCAAGAGGATGTCACTTATGATGTTAACAAAACATAGTGTGCCTTGAGATTTGCCACGCCCATTATTTTATCTCTCTTGTTCCCAAAGTAATCTGGGTTGTTCAAACGGGAGAAAGAAGGGAAGGGCCTGCCATCACCATCAATCACCATCACTTACGGCAAGATCCCGACGACCCACTTGAGACGGATCACTTGCTGTATCTAGTTTAGCTCAGGCGACTTCAGGGAGGCTCTGCTTAAGCTTTCCCACAAAATATGTTTAACGAGCTAATATTTGTTAGCTTTAATACATAGATCTGACAAAAAGTGAAACGTTTTCCAAGCAAATGCCGAAATCGAATTGCACTACAAGATTCTTGTAGACTGCACCATAACGGCAAATAGCCCGTTACATACAAATTTTGAAGTGCTCGGTAGCAGGGGTAAGACGCCAGTTTCTGCTCAAATCAAACGTTATTCATTTAGAGGTCGTAGCATATAAATCAGGCCAAAAAGGAATATTTTTAGGAATGGTCCCACTTCTATTCGAAAGCTCCAAAAATACAACCGAACTCCCTCTGGCATCTTGAACAACTCCTCAACGAGCTGCATCGTTGGTTGTGTTTCATAAGCAGCTATAATTCTAACCCGACGTGGCTCCAGGAAAATAAGGAAAGGGTGCCACGTGATTTTGTATAAAATCTTGCGCTTTTCGCACAAGATTCAACGCAGGGTTTTCATTGGGGCAACTGTCAGTGCGCCCTACATCTATTCGTTCTTTACACTCGTAAGAACCAGCAAAATTTTTGCTTTGGGTCTAATTTTCTCGTGCACAACACAGCGGCGCATAGGCGGATCTAGGAAGGCCAAGGGGGTACGCGCCCCTCCCCCCGATCGACCCTCGGCGCCCCCTGAAATGGTCACGGCGCCCCACTGAAAGGGCGATGGCGCTACCCTGAAAGGTCCCTTCCCCACCCTCCCCCGATGCGAAAATCGGCGCCCACCTGATAGGTTTTGCCGGTCAAAAGAGGCGCCCCCTGGTCTGGATGGCGTCCCCCCGGATCGGAAATCCTGGATCCGCCTATGCAGCGGCAGTCGCTACCTTTCATTCTGTGCTAATGCCACACATCAGATACTCTCACCCAGGTATCTTACTTGCCCAAGGGCTTTTTATAAGGCATTCTGTACAAGGCACCTTTGCCCGCCTCTAAAGTTATACGGGCATAAAAAACTACGTCAATTCCAAGATGGTTGCGCCGGACAGTTTAACAACCGGAACAACTTTTTGAATATCTGTTACCATCAACCGGATTATGGCATTGCGCGTGAGTGGTACTTTTTCACCCCTTCACATGGAACAAAATGCGTGTGATGGTATCGGTTGCTCTGTGAAGTGGTCCGTGTACCGCGTGGGTCTTAATACAGCAGTGAATGAGTAAATTGTATGTGCTGAATAATTGTTTTGCAAAACGAGGCTCGGGGAAAAGATTAAGCTATTTTTTGTGATTAGTGCTGCTATAGCCAGTATGGCCAAGAAGCAGGAAAAGCGCTTCCGTAGTACCAGGCTGGTAAAAGGCACCTAAACATTTCATCGCATCGTTCCATGGTCATGACAACAGCTGCTGCGTATCCTATGAGGTCCTCTGACGAGAACTGTGTTCGAAGTGTCCAGGGCTGAACTGTGCACAGAAGTGAGTGATGGAGAATATAATGATGTGCATACCAGATGCTGAAAACTGTTTTTGTCCCAATTTTGACGGTTGATATCGTATCAGATGTTGAAGAAGCGAACTGTTTTTGGTGCCTTGTTCGCTCTTTAAAGGGAATGTGGCACCTGGGTGGAATCCTGGAGTTTAGCATAATTAGGGTACTTTTAGGTACACCTGAGGTACTTTTAGCCGAAAATCATGGAATCGTCCATGGTTTGTCTGAAATATCTACAATCAGCTCAATATTCTGATTTTTAAAATGCGCCTCTAGGGAAAAATAATAATTATCTGCCTGTGGATGATGTCATGATCTGGCAGCCACTACCATCTTCCATAGGCTTTAAGGGCTTTGATTGGCTGATACTCACCGTGGCGTCAGCATATGTCGTCACACCAACACCCTGACAACTGTGGCCTGCTGCTCGAGGTACATGAGGGGTACATTTCAGGTATATTTTTAGCTTTTCTCTGCGGAAATTTTGAGTTTCAAAACAAATGATATATGAAGTACCGGGTTTTCCGGTATGCTTTATAATTTGGCTATCTCAGTTAAAATCACGTTATAAAGGTGCCACATTCCCTTTAAACCCGTTGACGTGATTTGGCTGTAAATTGTGCACGCCCGTCCCTGGCATCCTTAAACAAACACGCCACGCAGAACCGACATAAATTAGCGTCAGCACAGTTTTGTCAGCAGGACCTCAACCTCTCCTCCAGAAAAGTAACATCAGCAAATCGCCTCTTGTTTGTGCTAACAAAGGGAACTCAAACCTTATACCATTAAAAATATTAGACTGCCACTTCCTGCACCTATTTTCATCAGCGCAAACAGCAGGCCGTCAGCCCGTAAAACCTCTAAATTAGTTCCCGGAGAGGCTACAGTCCTGTGACGTAGCAACGCGGCCCGCTATTGGTGCTGACAAAACTGTGCCCAAGGAACAGAGCTAAGCCACGGAAGTGGAGTGGAGGATTGGATAGGGTTTTCTATTATGTTGAGTGGGCGGTTGGTAACTTTCCGTCCACCTTTCACCGAGACGCTCACCTGACTGCGTGCCCCTGTCCCTCGCCCACTACGCCCGCCCACTGTTTACCCTTTCCTTCTCTGCCGCTGTCCACCGCTCCCGTCACTAACTGACAATTGGCGTTTGCGCTATTGTTACATTTGGTGCCTTGTTCGCTCCTTAAACCCATTGACGTGATTTGGCTGTAAAGTGTGTGACCTTATGTCTGGTCACGTCCCTAGCAAACAAAAAACAAACAAACACGCCAACACGTCCAAACCAGGAGTGGTGAAGCCAGGGCCCAAGGCCTCCCGCAGAATGGAAGAGAGACGCTGCCGAGTCAGCGGCCGGCCAGACGCCAGAGTAAACACAGGCTGGTTGGTCTGCGGTGGAGTCTGGGCAACATCGTGTACACCCGCCCTGGACACGATGTTTGTCCATGTTGTTCGGGTAGCAGGGATGACCAATGTCTGCGCGGGGCCGGTCTGAGAGTTTTTTTTACACTCAGACGAACCAGGCGTGCGTCTGCGCCGGCACTCAGCAGCAGGTCCCCACCCCGCAAGCCACGATTGTGGCCAATGCAGAGATAATCGCTGCTCCGCAGCCCCCCGTAAAAAGCCAGCGTGCACGCGGCCCAAACCCAGCGCTGGTCCCATAGAAACGACAGGAGGCGCCGCAGGCGTGCTTTGAGCCGACGCAGAAGGTTGATGGTAAGGGCGTGGCGTAGCCTCCGTCTGTCGCCTCCTGCTCCCCTCTGTGTGAAGCCTCGCAGTGCTGCTCCAACCAGCGGCGACCGAAGTCGGCTTCGCTAGCCCCACCTTGGAGCTGGAGGAATCGCACGGCAGCCAGGTACTGGCGTGCGGTCGGGCGTGAGACGCCCTGCCGTTTGGGATGGCCGAGGTAATGCATAAGGGTGTCTTCCTCCAACGGGGACCGGAATTCGGTACCTGGTGCAAAACGCTGTGAAATTTCGCTGTCCTGTGATGTAGATCCGCTGTGACGCCGCTGATAGGTTGTTGGACAACAGTGCGGCGGCGTGCCGCTGGAGTCACCGGTCGGTGGCACATGGGTGGTGCCGGTTCTTTGGAAAATTGGGAAAAACATTCCTGGGCAAGATCGGTCGTGATTTCGCCCGTAATCTCAGATCTTGCTCCACACGCACACGAGGGTGTGTTCCGGCGACCGACCACTCCCCACGCACTCCGCGCTCAGACTGCGGTCAATGAACTGTCCCAGTGCGGCATGGCGTCTCCACGGCGCCCTCTCGTGTGAACGGCGCCGCAGTCCGGGAAGCGTTAGCTGGGGACCTTGAGCTGAGAATCTTCCGAACTTCGAGAATGCATTCTAAAACTCACAACTAATTCGCACACCTGGCCCACAAATCCAAAACGAGGGAAACAGTTGCGAAATGAGGGACGCCCCTTAAAAGTCTATGACTCGGTTCGGATTGAGTATACTCGCCATGAGGTGGTGAACAGCGCTCAGTTCAGTCTTTTAGGAGCTTTAGAGACACAGCGCATGACTGTTAACAGAACCGAGGAATTGAATTTCTGCTAAGCTTGCTCATCAAGCTTTCCGAATGGCTTTCCTGGCCCGAAACACCAACAGTCATGTACGGCTCAGAAGAAAAATGCAATGGAGAAAAAAAGAGAAATAGGGACTGTTGCTTGTATCAACGTAAGATGAAAATGTGCACAAGCGGGAATTTTGCATTTGTCTATTTCGCTTTTTTATGTACTCATATATAATATACTTTCCCTTTCTAGCGCTCTCGTTTTGTGTGGGCCACCAGGTTTTTGAGCTTCAGACTCCCATGCTCCGCTGACTGCGCACGCGCTTAAGCCAGCAACAGTCCCTGTCGATGGCAGCGGCGAGCCGGGACGACAAACGTGTTGTAGCGGGAAAGCTGACAGCAGGCAAGCCAGGCCTCCCCGCCCTGGGAAAGCTGCTGGCCAACCAGCGACGGGAGCGATCGACCCTAAAAAGAGAAAAACTCCGCCCGCTCTGACGAAGCCTGGTCGCCTTCGACTCAGGAAAGGGAGCAAGTCCCGGCCTAAGGTTCAGGCATGTGGACAGCACAGGTCGACACAGACTTGCGTCTCGAGCAACGAGCGGGGTCTCACCGCCAAAATGGGAGACACCCGTACTTCAATAAGTTTTCAGCTCAAGGCCCGTACTCAGAGCGTGCGATCGCAGCCCCGCCAAAGACTCGGGCAAATCGCATAACAGTGCGATCGCAACCCCCGCCAAAGACTCAGGCCAGTACTTACCAATGCGATAAAAAAGGTCCTGCCAAGGATTCAGGCCAGTTCTCGCACCATGCGATCACAGCCCCGCCAAAGGCTCGGGCAAATTCTTCAATTATGCAATCGCGGCCCCGCCAAGGACTCGGGCCAACGTTATTCAACTATGTGCCTCGTTCTTGCACACGTGACTCGACAGCTAGATTGTGCCTTGTGTGGAGAGCACTACTGCCTCGCCGGTGCCTGAACATACCACAGAAAACAACAAACACGCGCGGGTGCGGGGCGCCAAGAGCTGTATCCGGGGAAGGGACCAACCTGCGATGTCCGACATGTAAATAGCTTGGCTTCGTGATGGTATCCTCTGTCAGGCAGTCCGAGACGAGCACGTAACTTTCCGTCCACCTTTCACCGAGACGCTCACCTGACTGCGTGCTCCTGTCCCCCGCCCACTACGCCGCCCACTATTTACCTTTTCCTTCTCTGCCGCTGTCCACCGCTCCCATCACTAACTGACAATTGGCGTTTGCGCTATTGTTACATTTGGTACCAATTTTGCCGTTTGGTATTGGTTCTTATTGCATATTTATTTAACCAACGCATACAACTCAAGACTAATTATGCCACTGGGAAATGCAACGTTCCATACACATGATCTTTGAATATGAAAATAATTTGGTAAGAACAAACAGGCGGCCAAATGGCCTTTCAAATGGTAGGCGTCTCGGCCATGGTTTAATGTGATAAAATAGCAAGTCATTTTAAGTCATGAATTAAGGTCACCTAAGATTGGTATGACTTCGTAATGCTCCAACACATCCACAGCACCATGGACCTGCAATGCCTTGAAGCGAAATCGGGAACGACGTATTTGCGCAATTTTCTTTTAAATGACATTCAAGGTCAAGCCAGGTCATTTAGTTAGGTTACAAGGCTCGCTTCATATCCAAGGCACAAATAATAATACAAAATTTGTGGTGGGTAAGTGATCAGCTTTCATTTGACACCATATTAGCCATGTTGCAGCGTATCCGCACGAAAGGTACTTCCAAAGAGCGTTTTGCCCCAGGTGATGACCTCTGTGACCTGTTATCTGGGATAAAAAATCGTCCACCACTGGTTAGCTTATACCCTGAGATACCTCATCCTTAAGATGCTGACAAAGACTACGGTAGAAACGCGTACATCTGCTGTGTTGGTTCAAATGTAAAGAAAAGGTCAGAAGGGTTAAACCTAACCTGAGGTCAAGTATGTTATTTTTCTTATATGGCCCCTTGTACCTTCTAGCCTTTGATATCCATTTCGATTAATTTTGATGGGCCACTTTAAAGATAGAAAATTATTTCTCCTTCAGTGTTTGCGTTGACCTCGAAACTTTGATTATCTTTATCTGAAGACCTCTTTGACATGGGCGCACGGTCAGGGATTTCTTTAAGGGAAAGTCAGTGGGGGCATTTCTTGTGCTGGCCATTATAGTGGCTTCAGGGGATCAAGACCCCATTTGCGGGGGTTTAATAAAACTTAGACGCGTTAGTGTTAAAAAATGTTTCTCAATTTTTGCGTTATTCTGTGTTTAGAGATTACAGATGCTGCCTAGGGCTGCCAGTTTTTTTCAGCGGAAAAGGTCAAACCGAGTTAGAAAAAGAGCCAAAAAGGGCCAAAATTTTATTTACACTAAAATAGCCAAATAAACACCACAAAAACCAGATTTGAGGCTAAAACAACCCCTAGCAGTAGTCATAAACACACAGAAAAAGCGACTTGTATTATTGTTTAAAACTAATTTTTGACAGTTTGATATTTACTTAACGCAATATTTTTAGCACACTACCCATCTAATAGGAAGCCAGGAGTGCCCTTCCAACCCCGCGTGGCCATCAAATAATTTTATCCACATAACCAGAACATTTTTTAGCATCACCAATCACCCCCGCTCACTTTTTGACCAACAATTTCCTGATCTCAGTCAAAATGGGAGTAAACCGGAAATTTGTATAACCAGCCGCTGCGGCAGGCAACGAGGAGCCCAAATTCTGAAAAAATTGGTACTAGCGTGGAAAGTTTGCTGTCCGCAGGAGGCTGAAGTTTGGCTGACCCTCTCACTTTTTTGTCGGTGGCGACGCTTATTTATGCTAAATGCTGCCACCACAATAATAAATAAAAAGGCTAAGCACTTCATACCGCCACACAAGCAACCAGTCTTATGCACTTTGACTACACCGCGTCCCGTCTAATCCACAAACAAGCTCTAAGCGCTGACAACTGACTGCGTGTGAAATGAGAGCATCATGCAATGTCACGGTACTGGCTGGGATGTGGGATTCCGGTCGGATACAACAAGATGTTTGATTGGTTGTAGGCCAGCGTTCATCTCCAGCGTTGTGATTAGTTGATGCTGAGGCTGTTGCCGGGATTTACCATTACTACGTGCTTTGTTTCGTCTTCGCACGATGGAGTAGACAGTCACGGGTGGAAATTTTTAAACACAATTTTTGTGGATTGCCAATTTAGGACCAGAAATAGAACCAAGTTATAATTATTGGGTGGTTTCTGTCTTATTTTCGTTAGGTGAGTATGAATTTTGTCAATTTTAAGTCATCTGACTATTTCACTGAGGGCCCATTTCCGGGCACTGGGGGCGGCTGGGGGGGGAATGGCCCCCAGTTAACATGTTAAAAATGGCCTGGGCGCGGTAGTGGAGTGGTCAGCGTGGAGTGGTCTTCCATTCAGCCGAACCAGGTTCAAGGCCCAGCGGCTTCCCTGAACAAAGAGCAAGCTGGCTCCCGAGAAATCCTTCCAACAGGGAAAGAGTTGGCGACGCCATATGACCCTGGCAGTTGGTGGGTCGATAAGCCCCAAGAAGTGCTATTATTATACCTCTTTGACATTGGAACCTGAAAATGGGCCAGAATTTTTCTTTTGTATAGGGGACCTTGGGTACCAAATTTGGTGGAAATCTGAGAGATGATTGTGAACTCGCCTGAACGATTTGTCCTGGAATGACCCAAATATAGCAGAAGACATGAGCCATTTTATCTTGCTTCACATTGCAGAAACGGTAAACCATATAGAGACCAGCTCATTCCCATCCCATCTGAAGAAGCAAAATAATGTTTCGTCGCCCCATGAAAATGTGTTGAATCACCAAAACCTAGGGGGAAAAGTACTTGTCCCTGTGACCTCTCACCTCTCAAGAGATATTACATCTAACCTTCTGCTCTTGCTGTTTGTTTTTCAGTGCACACGGGCGAGATTAGACCCGGGTTGGAATCGACGTCGTCGGAAGCTTCGGTGGTGGAGTGCCATATTATCGGGCGCGAGATAAAGGAGCGAGCAGGCTTGAACAGTCACAAGAGTGAGCATACACGTGGATGTGACAATCAGTCGGTGTCGCTGTGGGGTGCCCGGTGCAGAAGAACTGTTCACAATCTCGCAGTGCCAAGGTGTAGGTACGTCTCCTATGAAGGTGTTTTACGTTATTTCTGCCACCTGAATAAGAATTCGCGTTCAAGAGAAAATGCAAACGATAATTGAATAATATTTTTGTATACTTCTTGAATCTCCTTCTCTTAATCTCCTTGAAGCCTCTAATGTGAAAAAATACAAGCCCATCACATACAAACAAATTTACGTGATAAACTGGAATCAAACGTGAAGACAGCATGGCGATTGAAGATGAGCTCGGAATCGATAGCCGCGGGTCTTACTCTGATAGCGCGAACAACGATGCCCCTAAAACAATACATTCTTATGGATCTATAAGCACCCTTAACAGTTCGTGCGTAGCAGACAGTACAGTTGAAGGCAATGATCATAGAGGAGGACATAATTCACCACATGGGGAGTCAGCCAAGACTAAGACCCCATCAAAGAAGTACACTCCAGAGCAGAAACGCCTCTTGATCGGGATGATCATAGTCAGCGCCCTGAACGGTTCTCTTATGGCTGTCATGATACCGTTCTTCCCAGTGGAGGCTTCGTCGCGAGGTGTTTCCCAGCTGGTCATCAGCGCCGTCTTTAGCTGCTTCGCCCTCTCCCAGCTTCTTCTCTATCCACTGGTGGGACGCCTGTCGTTATGCATCGGTGTCACCCGGCTCTACAACATCGGCATCGCCACCGCCGGCGTCTCCACCGTCCTGTTCGGCACGCTCGCCTTCTTCAGCAGCACGGACTTGTTCGTGGCGGGATGTTTCCTGGTGCGTATGATAGAGGCGGCAGGCACGGCCGCTGTCACTAGCTGCGCTTTCACCATCATCGGCAACAAGTTCGGCAGCAGCGCCAGCGGCGCAGTGGCGCTGGTGTCGGCGGCACAGTCCGCGGGCATGGCTGTGGCTCCGGCAGTGGGAGGCGGTCTGTATGCTGTCGCCGGCTTCGGAGCGCCCTTCTTCGTGCTCGGCGGCATCATGATTGTGGCAGCTGGCATAAACGTGACCTACATGCCCGCAGTAGAGAAGAGCAATGACACACAAGCAGTGAAAGTGGTGACGATGCTGCGTGCGATGATTGGAGACCACGAGAACTGGCTGTGCCTTCTCATTGTGTTTTTCTACTCCTTTGACTTCTTCACCTTTGAATCGTGCGTGGCACCCTACGTAGACGCCAATCTTGGCATTACTCCAGCTTCTCTAGGGTTCTATTTCCTGGTAGCCACGGGAGCTTACGTGCTCACGAGCTACCTGTGGGCGTGGCTGTCCGATCACACCTCCAACCCTTACCCGCAAATGGCTGCATGCATTCTAGTGGTGGTTGCCAGTCAGATCTTTATCGCTCCAGAGCCGGTGATTGGCCTGAAGCCCAACTGGTGGCTGGTGGGCATCGGAATGACTCTGATGGAGGCGTTCTTCGGCGGCGCCTACATCCCCTGCTTCAAGCTGATGTTGCGCAATTGCGTACACGGCGGACTGCAGGACGACCTCACCACCCATGCCTTCGTGTCGTCCGTGTACTGGTTGGCTTACTCCCTGGGGACGGTAGTGGGGCCAGTGTCGGGCGGTCTCCTGGTGGACACCGTCGGTTTCCCGCTGATGATGAATGCCATGTCCGCACTGACCCTGGTGTTGTTCCTGCTGACGACGATCCAGGCTTTCTTCAGCTGGTGCCGCGCGAGAAACCCCGAGTATGCCCGACTGGACTAGGCCGGACGAAGGCGGTTCCACTCAAATCATGTATTTGGGTGCAACAGTTGCCCGGTATACATGAGCAGGCTCGTTATCAAGATCATCGGCACGCACCATTACGTCTGGATGAAATATGGCGGGGCACAGACAAATGTGGCCGCGCGGAACGGACCCCTATAAGAAGCAAAATCATTTGATTTGAATGAAACATTAGCATAAGCCCAAAAATTCATTTTTGTCATTTCTAGAAAAATAACTCTGTTGTCAGATTAATGATATCCTATGAAAAATTGTATTTCAACAAAAAAATTGTCAATAGTGCAGACTAACCTCACGGTCTTTCTAGAGAGCAGCCAGGACCGAGTGGCAGAACTGTAACAGACTGCCAGATACATGAGTCGATTGGGCAGTTCCCACGGTAGGTACCGTACCCAGGCTGCTGGTGCTCATGCATCCCGGGTAGGTGATGACATGCTCGCGTCTGGGAACAATACTTGTCAATCAAGAGGTACAATATGTGGATTTTAGAGTTCATGTGCGTTTGGTGCGAGACATCAAACAATAATTTTGACCACTTGTTTCGAGTGCATGCCATCCATGACAAGTAACCGAGTCGTCCTGCAACGGTGCCAAATACGAGTGGCCACTATGTGATCTAATGTAATGTAAAAGGCCGGGCAGCAATGCGATACGATAATACTTTGGGGAGCTGGTGCTGTGTTTCCGCGTGTCACGTTTATACGACAATTGCCTCAACAGGAGGCGACACCAGTTGCCTGGATAAGTTGCAGGGTATTAAACAAAATATCTCCATTAGACTGTGCCATGCTGATGTGTACGGAATGATATTGTTCGACATCAAAAGGTTTGTATAGTCATATTCGAAGTCAATCATAAGCTAAGTCATTTTTGGTCCTTAGGCTTGAAGGACAAGGGTACAGCTAAATTGCAGCTTCAGGTGTCTGTCTGGACTGACAGTTTTTAACACACTTACCTATACTTTTGGTTTAGCACTATAACCAGGTATGGGTTTTAGTTGGCATTTATATAACAATACATATTTTGAGATATCGTAAACATGTTTTGATGAATATTTTAGTTTGGTTTATACCAACAATTCTAACAACCATCCTATCGCGGGTGTTGTATCACCTGTTACAAGCATGGTGAGCGCGGCCTGGAGCCCAGCAAACGATACCAGTGGCTGCACAGGCGGCGGGGGCACGGGGTGGGGGGCACCGCGCTCCCCTTAGACGGACCAAAGGGGGAGGGCACCACCATTTGGTTGCCCCCCTTAAATCGGCGAAGATAGCAATGAAGTGGCGCTTGGTCCGGACTTTAGGAAAGAAACTTTGAGTTTGTAACGTTTTTTACAGACCCCCACAGCCCAACAGCGCATCCAATCTGCTGGTTTTCCTCAGATATACTATGTATTACACATGCAATCCTCAACCTCATCGCGTAGCCTCTCCCAAAACCTAAGGTGGACCGGGACGTGGTCATTGAGAATGATCGAATTTGGCCGTGGTTGACGAGACATGTGTTCAGAACAGAACAACTGTCCGGTGTAATAATATCAGAGACACTAACTTTAAACTGTTCCCAGTTTATAGCTACACTAAAATTGGTTTAAAAACCCGTTTTTAAGAAAAAACGATAGTTTGGCATTAAAAGAACAGCAAATAACATGCCGAAATAGACGGATATTTTCCCAAGACGTTTCAGTTCGTTCTCTCTTAAGTACGTATAGTTGCAAAAACCTAATTCCTATTTTGCTTGTCCAAAAACATGTAGTCGTCGATAATAAGCGTATCGTGAGTGGAAAGCAGCCCATTCCAGGGCTTTCTGCTCTCTGTTAGTGGTATCCAGGCTGGGCGCGCAATAGCAACACATTTTGACTGAATTCCGCCGTGAAAACGTTCACTGCTCCACAAAATACATGTTTTAGGATTAGCGAGATAGTAAATCGAGGATATACAGCACACTCTACAGAGCTTAATTTATTAAATATCTTTCCAGATTTTGCATACCGTAACTTCTAGCGCTGCTCCATTCAATGCTTCAGATATGTTCCTTGCTCTGAGACAGAAGTGTCATCCTGATGGCGCGTTTTTCTTTCCATTTATAATATTCTTTTGCAGCGCGATTGCTTCCAGCCCTCTTTTCATATGCGGATATTGCGATTGCTCTCCCATTTTAAGCTAACATTTTGTTGCATTGCGCTATTCCAAGGGCAGAGGCTCGACACCAAAAGCGTCGACGCGTTGCAAGTACTGTAGTGGTTGGAGGAAAAAATTGGTAACTTCCAGAGCAGAGTCGACACGTTGTTACTGTTATGTCCCTGTCCACACACGTTTGTGCAGCACACATGCGGCTTGGCAATGTGACAAACTCACCACAAATAAAAAATCTTACTTTACAAGCTCGCAAGTATACGTACAGACCCGGATGTATAATACCGAAAACGTCGGAATAAGGAGGCCCTGTGACCCTAAGAGCAGCAACTCAGAGAGTCAAAGCCCGGGTTAGGATCCTCGCCGTCCAGCGGCGGCAACGTGGGCTGCTGAAAGGACGGGGTCACGCTCGGTAGATTGCAATTGGGACACACCCACGCCACGCACACCTATCGTTTAGCTAGCCGTGTCCAGAAAGAGCCCCGCGTAGGCTCGCTGTAAAGGCCCATTCACAGTGTTTCTGCAATGCAAAATGCGCATGCAAGGGCTATTCAAGTACATGGTGAAATAATCCCGGGACCCGCAACCGATTTTTTCGCTGAGAACGTCCGCTCTCATCATCAGTACCATGTTCGTTCACTTGCCATGGCAATCGTACTCTCAGTTCGTCCGTTCGTTCTCGGTCTTGTTAAGCACTGGTGAAAAAACTGAACGGCAGGACATTTTTTAAGGAAAAGTCAGTGGGGGGGGCATTTCTTGTGCTGGCCATTATAGTGTCTTCAAGGGGTCAAGACCCCATTTTGAGGGGGTTTAATAAGACTTAGACGCGTTAGTGTTAAATGTTTTTCAGCTTTTTAGTTATTCCATGTCTAGAGATTATTGATGCTGCCCAGGGCTGCCAGATTTTTTCAGCAGAAAGTGTCAAACCGAGTTAGGAAAAGGGCCAAAGAGGGGCAAAACTTTATTTCCACTAAAACAGCCAAATAAACACCACAAAAGCTAGATTTGAGGCTAAAACGACCCCTAGCGGTAGTCATGAAACCACAGAAAAAGCGACTTGTATCACTGTTTAAAACTAATTGTTGACAGTTTGATATTGACTTGACGCAATATTTTTAGCACACTAACCATCTAATAGGAAGCCAGGAGTGCCCTTCCAACCCCGTGTTGCCATCAAATGATTTTATCCACATTACCAGAGCAATTTTTGGGATCATCAATCACCCCCCCCCAAATTTTTGACCAAAAATTTCCTGATCTCAGTCAAAATGGGAGTAAACCAGAAATTTGTATAACCAGCCGCTGCGGAAGGCAACGAGGAGCCCAAATTCGAAAAGTTTTTGGTACTAACGTGGAAAGTTTGCTGTCAGCGTCAGGTTGAAGTTTGGCTGGCTCCCTCACTTTTTTGCCGGTGGCGACGCTTATGATTGCTACCACTACAACAATAAATAACAAGGCTAAGCACTTCATACTGCCACACCAGCAACCAGTCTTACGCACTTTAACTACACCAAGTCCCGTCTAATCCACGAACGAGCTCTAAGCGCTGACAGCTGGCTGCGTGTGAAATGAGAGCACCATGCAATGTCACGGTACTGGCTGGGATGTGGGCTTCCGGTCGGATAGAACAGGATGTTTTGGCTGGTTCTAGGCCAGCGTTCATCTCCAGCGTTGTGATTAGTTGATGCTGAGGCTGCTTTGCCGGGATTTCCCGTAACTACGCGCTTTGTTTCGTCTTCGCACGATGGAGTAGACAGCCACGGGTGGAAATGTTTTAACATAATTTTTGTGGATTGCCAATTTGGGACCAGAACTATAACCAAGTTATAATTATCGGGTGGTGTTCTGTCTTATTTTCGTTAGGCGAGTCTGCATTTTATCAATTTTAAGTCATCTGTCTATTTCACTGGGGGCCAATTTCCGGGCACTGGGGGGCATTTCGGCCGACTGGGGGCAAATGGCCCCCAGTTAACATGTTAAAAATGGCCTGGCAGGAGGCGTTACAGTGGCCGTGTTTATTTAGTGGTGAAAAAATGATACATATGCTTGATACGACATAATTTCGGAGTTAGATTTTGAAGAAAAAACAATTGATATTTGCTTTGGCAGTTACAGGGGAGGGAAAATGTGGCTTGTGTCGCCGCCATTGGAGGGCACTTCGGCCCAGTGACGCCCTGAAATGGACAACTACTCGCCCGAAGATTTCGGTCGACATGGGTATTGAATGCTGGTTTACTCACTAGCATGGTGTTTTCAGCCAGTGGGCTAGGCTTAGGACTTACGACCAATCAGATTACTGCAATCACATGGAAGGTATTCCTTCAGGGTTTGAAATAAGGCAATAAGTCCCTTTACTTTGAACATTAAGCCGGCGGATATTTTATACCGACAGCTTTGGGTGAAATTGAATATGTTTACACTGGTTTCTCAACACGCTCTACAAGACTACTTATCTCAGTTCAAAACCCAATATAAAATATAATTCTTTAAGTATCTGCTCTCCTTCGTAGCAGCTTAGGTAGAGATTGTATACAATGTCTTGACCTGCCCGGCGGGTGCGATGGCTGAGCCCTATTTACTATTTCACACCCACCTGTTACTTCATGTATCGTTTTTTGGTCTTTTAGATGACGACGTAGCCGCATCTTGACGAGATCCCCGTCCTTTTACTATTATCGTTTCCTTTGGTATTTGTGTGGGCGCAAAATGACCGCAGTAGTCGGCGCGCCCTAAGATACCAAAGATATACGATGATGATGATTAAATAAAGATGTCATTGTCGGCCTGCCCCCCCCCCCTCAACTGTTAGTGAAAATTTCCCCATTGCAGTCAAACTTGGGAAGAGCTTGAAGGTACCAAACAGCCAGAATCCGACGAGTTTTTATACTAGAAGTGGGGTTTTCTTGTCAGCGGAGGGTAAATTAGTTGTTCCCTTAACCTTTCACTGGTGACAACACTCATGTATAACATAAGCCCTTCGGCCTTTTTGGCCTATTTTAGTGCTATATTTTGATCACTAAGTTTAAATTTTTAGACTGAGGCCTGGCCAAACGACGTTTAGCGGTAGATATAATCCCACCAGACACTGAATATAGCGGGACATTTATCTTAACATTCTACCATTTTGTGCGCCAGTCTTATGGAAGACTAATAAAAGCAAGGAACATAAGCCGCGGCAGCGGTGTGGGAAGAGCAATAACCAAACACTGAAGTTGCTTCCATTTTTCCCGCTTTGGCCTCACTACCTATCAGTTATAAACTGGAATGGCATGTGCATTATCATCGTTTGACCCTTGCCCCGGTGGCGTGTACGAGCCACCTTTGCCCTGGTGGGGGGGGCTAAAAAAGACCCCCACGATCTCAAAAACTAAGAGAGCTAGAAAAAGCGCAAAACGGCAATCGAAAGCTCTTCAAAAACGATATCGAAAATAATTAGGTCATTTTTCTTGTCAGGTCAATATCAAGGTCAACAGAGGTCAAAATAGGTCAAAATCGCTAAGATGAGGTGTACTAAGAAAACCTCATATATCTCAAACACTATGATAGCTAGAAACATTTTTCTAACGCCATTCGAAAGCTCTTGAGTTTCTCTTCCATTGCAATCCGATTTATTTTCGTATCAGGCCAAAGCCTAGTGAGCTACAGGTCACTGAATATTGGGCATATTCTTGGGAATGTCCATAGCCACCCATGCATAAGGGCGTGTCCTTTTTCGCTAATAACTCCCAAACCAAACAAAATACAGCCATAGTTGATGCACCATTGCAATCCTCTCGTCAATACGAATCGAATGATACATAATATTGTTATCCCAGGTCAAATCTAAGAATTTGACCTGACCCAGGTCAACGGTCTGACCCAACTTGACCTGGTATAGTCATGATGTATATCATTTGACTTGCAGTGAGTATACAAACACTTTGGTGACAAAATAAAAGTTCTATCTTTGTTTATTCAAAATGTATAGAGTAAAACACCAAAAAATGTTTATTTGACCTAAGGTGACCTTTTAAAGGTCACAAGTCAAAATGTTTGGCATCAACTTCAGAAATGGGCGAAGAGCAAGTCGTAACCGATGTTTGAAGTTGATTCCATCCATACTTACTGAGAAAAGCTCATTTCGTGATTTTCCCCATGTATTGACAATGGGGAGGCCATGCTCTGCACATGACCTTAGGTAACCAATATCAAAAATCCCGGAACAAAATTTTTTAGCTCCTGGTGGGCCCAATATGTGGTATGAGTTTCAACTTGATCGATTGACCCTTCTTTTAGTTATGTGGTCCTAAGCATATTTTTGAGGTGAGGTCACTTCATCTGGCCTGGTGACCTGACCTGATATGACCTTGAGCTAAAATTTTCAGGAAAGATGTAAAAAATGATGAAGGAACAGCTAGACCAAGTTTAGCGGCGCTGCGCGCCGCCGTTTTTTTGGTCACTTTGGAAAAACCTGAGGGGGGTCTAAAAAGACCCCCGCCCGGGCGAAGGTTAAAGGGAATGTGGCACTTTGGTCGGATCCTGGAATTTAGTGCAATTAGTCGTACTTTTAGTCGAAAATAGTGAAGCCACTCATGGTTTGTCTGAAAATGTACAATAAGCTGAATATTTTGATTTTTAAAATGCTTCTCTAGAAAAATAAATATCAGCCTCTTGATGATGTCACGATCTGGCAGCCACGACCATACCTGAAACGCTTCAAGGGCTTCGATTGGCTGATGCTCATCGTGACGTCAGCATATGTCGTCACACCAACGGCTCACAACAATGGCCTCCCGGTGAGGGGCTGAGAGCGGGCTGGTGTCAGGTAAGTTTTAGCTTTTTTCTACGGAAATATCGAGTTCCAAGACAAATGACATTTGTAGTACCGAGTTTTCCGCCTTGCTTTACAACTTGGCTATCTCAGTTAAAATCACGTTATGAAGGTGCCACCTTCCCTTTAAATCGTTTGCTCTCGGCATTAGAGCGAAGACGCTAGGTCGCTGTGAGGTGGTCGTAGATGAGGAGCGTAGCCCCAGACCGCCCATAAATGATGTTTCAAATTAAGAAGTAGCCTGAAACAGTTGCCTCGTTAACCGAAAAAACAAATCGTGATTAGGATAAGTTCGTTTTCACAGGGCCTCCCTTCCAGTGACACTGCGTTCGACAGAGAAGAAAACACCACGAAAACACCAGACTTTTGAAGTCACATCAGAAAACTGTGTACAGTTTTGTAATGCCACTGTTTTATCGCTGGTTTGGAGAATAAATACAAACTTCAGAATTCCTCCATTCTTTCGAATTCTTCTTTGGAACGCTGCTTCTAATGATGCATAAAGCGACCATGATAAATCAGATTCCTATAATGAAGTTGAAAAAAGCTACAGAATGCGTTGGCATTTTCATTTTTGAACTCTCGGCCTGTCGACTTGACTCTGGCGCGTGACTTCCTTGACGCAGCCATTTTACGCACGTAAATCTCCGGGACCGAAACACGTCTAATATTTATGAAAATTGGTGCACTTGAACCTATTAAGAGACGATCATAGAGAAAACTTTAGGCATGTCTAGGCTATAAGAAAGACCGTGTCTGCAGAGAAGCTAAAGTGTTTAGGGGAAATTTCTGTTTTAACGCGTGAATTATGAGATCCTCGATATGAGTCATCAGTTTCATTAAATTTTCATGGTGCTCGAACCCGGTTTAATTAAGTAATAGGTTCGTGTCTACACTGAAAAAGTACGCCAGAAATTTGATTTTTTTCTACGGTGCCAAAACCCACTCTTCTTTCCGTGAATATTTTACACCGGATATTTTTAGATTGAGCATCCTAAAATGTCATGAACCAGGAATAATAAAACCCCATCCCATGGGTTGTGCAAATATCAACTACGAAAAAGTACGCCATTTTTAGGATTTTTTCATACGGTGCCAAAATCAAGTCCTCTTCCCGGCATTATTCCACTACCTTATTTTACACCGGTGTAATGTAAAAATGGATGTGTTTTGGGGAATATTATTATACCACTGGAGTAAAAATATTGTCAGCTAAACCGGAACAGTGTAAACTGGAAGTGGGGTAGTAAAAATTAGTTCAAAATGTGAAATTCCTGGCGGAGAAAAATCTTCGCAAGGTGCAAAATGAACCCGCGTTCAATATTCCATCGCTGCTAAAAACAAACACCGGTTAAAACAAAGGACCCAGTTTATTCTCATGAAGCGTTTGAGCTCAGCTTACTCTGATTACGCGGAATTAATATAAACTCTGATAAACATAGACTGCAACGGAGAGTTTAAATCAATTGTTATCATGATCACTTCTGATCATCCAAATACCTCTAATTTACCCTCTAACTCCAATCTTGAACAATATTCAAATGGACCATCAATCACTGCAATAATTTAGTTTCTCTTTGCACAGTCGTCGCTAGGTTTATGGTCTTTGCCTTTGGCTTCCTCGTTTTACACTTCCCAACTTTTCCTCATTTATATCCACTTACCACTGCATCATCACCACTCATCACCGAAGATCACCTCTTTGAGGCGCTGCACAAATTTCGTAACACGGGCACTGAAGGGGGTTTCGGTGGCCAGCCCCTACCTATTTTTCCGAGTTGGCCGGAGAACTGCTCATGGCCAAAAACCATAACTTTCCCTAGGCGGTGACCTCTGCGACCTGTTACTAAATCTGATTTACACAAAGGTCACCCACCATTGGTTAGTTTATGCCCTGAGCAGCACCCAGTGGAAAAAGGAGAATATTATTTTTTCAAATTATAAACTTAAGGAACAGGTCACAAGGTCACGAGGTCAAAACGTGACCTGAAGTCAAAGTTTTTATCTTTTATATGACCCGTTGTATCTTCTTTTCAGCGATATCCATATAAATTAATTTAGATAAGCTATTTTTAAGATATAAAATTATTTCTGCTTTAATGTTTGTGTTAGCCTCGGAATTTTCATGACCTCTAACTGGTGATCTCTTTGACCTTTGGACATGAAAATGGGCCCAAATTGTTTTTTTGTATAGAGGGCTTTGGGTAAAGGTTTGGTGGAAATCTGAGGAGTGGGGCATGCTGAAATTTTTCGTGCCTACCTGGACGATTTGTCCTGGATTGACCCATCTTTTTCCCGAAGGTGGCCAACAAAAGCATCGCAACGGGGGTGGGGAGGGGGAGGTGAAATCCCTCTACTGTTCGGAAACGGGTACATTCGATATCTGTGCTGGGAATATTATTGGATATGCTTAATTCAAGCGAAAATATAGGTTTGTATCACTACCTTACCACTGTGGATCCGGGTCTCCTGCAGAAACTCCTTGACGAACGCCCTGAATGCCGGACGAAGATAGGTAGATAAACAATTCATATCAGGCCCACTGAGGCAAATTCAACAGCTCTTTTCTATTTGTTGCACTTAGCTAGAACGATTTAGTCTTAGTTTCTTCTCCATGACTAGACTAACCGCCACGCGTCATGATCAACCCTCTGTGGAATGCAGAACTGCAATGCGATGGTTCAAGCTCAGAACTGTAGCGAAAACAAAATGGCACGATTTTACCCACATGTTAACGGTAGTAAAAAATACTTTCTTCTATCACAGAAACACACTCAAATGAAGATCAGAAGAATCAAAACATTGATTTGGCGTAGTTAAATCACAAATATCTCGTTTTAATATATTGTCATAATTATTTCATCCCAAGAGAGTAAGACTATTGTTGAGGCAGTTTACGAGTTCCATAGAAATACTCTGTCCTGATAATTTTACCTCTTTGCATTTTCAGCACGAATGGAACTGCTATGTGTTAAAATAACATACGCTTGTAATGCTACACTTCTAATTATAATATTAAGCTAGTTGTCAGAATATATTTACTAAGAATTCTAGACAAATGCTTTTAGGACTTGACAGATTGAAATTCAACTCTCGAGGTGTTGTTTTTTTCAGTGTTGATATGCGTGCCGGTTGTCACACTTTGGGCACAAAATAGAAGAATGAATGTATTTTTGGACTGCCCCGTATTCGCCGCAGAAAAATCTGTCCCCGAATTATTTTTTTCTGTGGACATACCTTTAAAAGAACATTAGAGCTGCACGATGCGTATTTTGCCCCTGTAAGATGCCTTAGAACGGAGCAAGCCACAAAGCTAGAAATCTGCATTCTGATCAACACCTTTTATTAGACATTGCCCGTCAATAACGATCGGCGTGTAAACATTTATCTCTAGACAGTAAATTTGTACCACTTTTGTCAAAGTCGAAGTGGGTGAAATTGGGAAAATTTCATGTCTTCGACCACACGTGATTGTGGGTGGTTGTAGCGAATAAGTAGTATTGATTATTCTTGATCAGTAGTTTTGAGAGACATTAAATGTATTTCGCAGTCAGCTTCACAACTAAAAATGCTTAAAAAATTGCAGAGGTAGGAATCTCTTTAATTTTTAGTGTGCATGTATTACTTGTCCCTAGGAATTTATTCAAACCGGATGGGCCTTCAAAATAAGCAATAGAAACTTTGAATTGAATTGAACCATTGGAACAAACTAAACAATTGAAACTTTGATTGAAACAACTGAAACACGGTGAGAGGTGGGGACTGCCGTTTCTAGTCACCAGTTCCCTAATTTTCTTTTCGATTATGTGATTAGTTCTGGCGCCCTCCAGTGCCGGTATGCAAAATAGGGATTTTTTCCCAATTTATAGTCATTTTGACCAGGGAACTTAGTATATGATTTTTGTGTACGTCACTGAGCTGTGAAATAGTCAAGTGAAGTAATAGAAATTATTAAAGCTAGGATTCAGTAGATCTTCCACCGGTGGTATCGGTATTCAGTAGATGAAAATAGGCCATTCGGTTCAGTATTTCGGTAATTTCTAAAAATCTACCGAATGATTCGGTATTTTGGTATGCTGGTTAGGTAGATTTTAAAAACCTGTCATACATAAAAACACCTTTAAAATCATTTAGCCCTCGCCCCGGTGGGGGTGTTTGAACACCCCCTCGGGTTTTTCCGGCGGCACGAAAAAACAGCGGCCCGAAGTGCCGCCGTACCTGTCACACCTTTATCCTTGATCAATTCGTAACTCCCCAACATTTTAAAGTTGGGTTATCTCAGGTCAGGTCACCAATGCAGGTCAAGTGACCTCACCACCAAAAATGACCTCAAATCAAAAATCCAAACCTCAAATGATAACCTTAAACCTCAAATCATGACCTCAAACCTTAAATCCAAAAATCGAAGGTGACATAAGTAAGAAAGGGGTACATCTATCGAATTTAAACTTATACCAAATAATGGGCCCACCGAGTACTACAACATATATTCCGGGATTTTTCATATCGATGACCTAAGGTCAGGTACGGATCCTGACCTCTCGATTGGAGCTGCGTGGGGAAAACAGGAATTGTGCTGTATTTGTGTAGATAAAGATGAACATAACTTCATATTCTCCACATAGTAGTATACTGGGCTGCTTTCTAGGTTCATGTTGCAATTTTTTACCTATGGCATCTGGGAGGTCATTTGGGCCACTTCAGCAGATTTTCAGACTTGGATCAACAACTTTGCAGGAAAGGCGATAAAACTTGTATTTTGATACCATTGCGTTTAGATTGCTATTGCAAGTCGATTGATAAGCATATTGACTATGCTAGGTGAAAAAGTGACCCTGGCCTGACCTGAAGTCAGGCCAGTTTTTGTGTTTTGACCTAATATAGTCATATTATACATTGTTCGATTTGCCGTGACGAGAGGAAGCCAATGCTGCCTAAAAAATTATTCTAACTCAGCTCTGTCAGACGCTAAAGCCCACAAACTTTACTTAAAATTCCACTTTCTTTGACCTGTCATGACCTCAATATTTACCTGAGCCAAAAAGTGACCTGGTTTCTTCTTGAATTTGTATGAGGTATCCACCAGCGTTCGCTTTTTTCACTATCCCACATAGGGACCGAGTTCGAGTGGGGTTGTTCAAACCCCCTCCCCCGCCCCCCGCCTACCAGGGTGAAGGTGGCTCGGAGGCCCACCGGGACGCGGGTTAATATATTCTAGAGACCATGAAACACCTATTTTAAGCCTTTTGCTACATTTTAGAGCGTCTAAAACATTTATTTCAGTGTTTCTCAGCCTTTTGCAACCATTTTATAAATGTATAAAGCCTACAAAGAAATCTAAAGCGAAAACAATTAATAAGCTATCTTCGGCAACAAGTCACTACAATTGAGTCAACTGGCCCCCTCTGCAAGAGGTCTGTGCACCGATCAATGAGACGTCGATGTTATAACAAACCAAACAAGCTGCAAATCACTGAAACGTTTTGGGCGCAATCAGAGAGGTGAGAGGCGTGGGTCTATCCTGCTCGAAAGATCAGAATAGAGTGGGCATCCCGACAAAACCAGCGTTATCTGCTAACTCGTCGCTCGCTGCTGATTGGCTACACGAGCCGGTACAGCCCGTGATTGGTTGCAGCAGGGGCAAACCCAGACTTGCATCTGCTGAGAAGACTCTCTATCGGCGGGGTAAATTCAAATCTACTGAAGAAAGTCATTCGGTAGATCCATTGAGTATAGGTATCGGTATCGGTAGAGGTTCGGTACAGAAGATTCGGCAGCGGCAGATGAATCTACCGCAGGTATTACCGAAATACCCAACTTCACTCGGAAGTCTGAGCTCCGGAAATTATGAATAAAAATGTGGTTTCCAAAAAACCAAATTTAGTACAAGGTTAGTTGTGTTAGTGTAAGAGACCGTCAAGTTTGAAACATTTGTTTTGGGTGAAAATACACTTATATGTACCATTTTTGTTTAAAATTGTGATTTGTACTTTTAAAAGCTGAACAAATTGTGTTTTGTTGAGACTATATATATATATATATATATATATATATATATATATATATATATATATACTTACCAGAGCTATGTATGAGTAGTGACTAGTCCCGGCATGATTCCGGCATTTAAAGGGACATACGCGGAAAAAAATATTGGCTAGATCAAAAGGTCTAAAAAATTTGTTGCAGAAGTCTTTTTCTCAATTAAGCGAATTCGGCCTCCAAATACCTTAAAATCGCTCTCAAAGTCAACATTTCAAGACAACTTATCGATAATTCTCACTATCGATCAAATGACGTGGCTTCGGCTATGGCCATCAATTTCTCTAAAAACTAAGCAATATCTGTCCTAAACAGTGGTGTGGAGCCTCGGACTAATACAGAAAAAATACTTGAAAAACAGCATTCCAAAACTCCTTTGAAACATAAATATATAGGAACTTTAAAGAAATCACAATTGACCAATCAGAAGCCAAGAAATTCTTATACCTGGGTCACGTGACGTAGCTGACACAAGTTTCGTCATCCTGGGAATTTTTTAGAAAAAGACTAAAGACCTGTAGTACGAAACGAATGAAGACTTGAGTAATTATTTTATGCTTCACCTTTCAGGGCGAACTGATTCATTTTGTAGTTTTTACAGGCTATGCAAAATTAATTCAAATACAAATACAGGAGAACATACAATTTTTATTAAAACAATAATTACTTTAAAACTTTCAATAGCTTTTGAAAACATTGAGATGAAGAGCAGGTTCCAGCGTTTTACCGGTATCGTTAACATATTTCAATAATAGTTAAGTGGCCTCCAACATTTTGCCGAAGATACAAAAATAATTGACAGTTTCGTGGTCAATATTTTTCAAATAGCAAGAAACCACAATACATTTTTTTCTCGCGTATCTCCCTTAAAGTCCAAATACCGGCCCGAATCCACACCGGGATCAGTTTGGTTCCTGACATCGGGACTTCAGGACTGAAAGCTCTCCATTGAGAATGGAAGCAATAAAGCAGCCACAGATGGCGCATTGAAGACCAAAGAAAAGTAATGCCACATGGTATGATAAAACACATATAAACTGTTATGATAATCATGAGCCTTCATACCCTTCTTGTTCCCTGAGGCTTCTAGAGCCCCAGTCTGTAGAACGTGGCAGGCCACTAAATGAGGTGTTTGGGGCAACCCAAAACCTGCCCCAAATGGGACAGAAATTTGGTTGTTGGGTCAGACTCTTCCCAACTGGTGGGAGGGGTTTATTTTTTCTCAATACAAGTCTTTGTTTTCCCATTTTGAACGAGATCCCAAGAAATAAAATCGTGAATCTGACCCTAGACGACCACGTACGCACGACCCTTCATGTAGTTCAGGAGAGTGCACCATTTCAAGAATTTTTATTTAAGGGCTTACTTAAGAGGGGTACCCTCTCGCCTGGGTCACGTCACGCTCAAATTAGCGGTGTAACTTTTTGGAAAAACTGATCCCGGTCCCGGCAGCCTATTCTCACTTCACTGACATTCAAACTCTTTATTTTCTTGTGGAATAAAAGCCCGGCATATCATGCAATTTCTTGTCATCAGTAGGTAAAGAAATGAACATAAAGTATGAATGATAGCTTCAGAAAACCCTTACCTACTATCATGAAAAACTTGCCACAATTATCTGAAAATAATCTCGGAAGGAAGGATTGCAAGTTAAACACTTAACAGGTCAGAAACTACGGTCAATCCAAATATAAGCAATATTAACACCTCCCTTCTGTCCATCCATAGGCGGGGCCCACGACGGGGGCGCCATCGACCAGGGGGCGTCACTATGACCGCAAACACAGGGGGCGCCAAACCTACGGGGCGCCGACTCGCATCCGGGGGGAAGCACATTTCAAGGGCGCCATCGACCTCAGGGGCCCGAGGATCGGGACGCCCCCCCCCCGGATCCGCCAGTGTCCATCCATAAACATTCAGCCAATAAACATACCTAAAATGCATCAGGTAAGGTCATGACATAAACATCTTCAGGATCTTTAAGATCAAATCACCAAAGCACACAGGACCAATTTGACACATCACTTTTGCACTTGGCATATGACTAAAGGAATGACAGTGTTTTCGCTGTTTATAAAGAATCATGCAAATTGCTAAGCTGGATGAAGGACCTGATAATTTTTCTTTTAGAATAATGCTGTTTTACTTAAGAAAGCGTGCTTTATTTGGTCATGGATTTAATCAGAATTGAAGCTATAAGCACAGCTGGAAATCCCAGGAACAGAACACCTATAACAGTACCCCACGAATCTATGTAAAACCTTTTCCATTGACGTATATTGATCATTGCAATACACTGGAGATAATAAAAGCGACTGTACAGCGATAAAAGCAGATGAGATACGTAGGGTGCGAGCTCGCAACAACATGCATCAAGAACACACTGCGTGTGGAATCATCGGCGTTAGATTTTCTGACGGGCGGGGACGCGACGTAATTCGGTATAATTTGTTTGGCTATAATGCATGTGTATGTCACTTGGTGGTGAGTCGGGCGGCTGAGTCGGGGCTCCGCAGGTAGCCTAACTCCAACTCTACCAGCGGTACCACCTGCGCCCGGCAGCACGGCCGATGGCCTCACGGGCCCTGCCGTGCCATCTATCAGGGCTCACTCGGCCGCTAGGCAGCGCCACCGCATCTGCACCGCGAACGGCCAGCAATCTCGCGAACGAGACTCGTTAACGGGAATGTGGCACCTTTATAGCGTGCTTTTAACTGAGATAGCAAAGTTGTAAAGCATGCCGGAAAACCCGGTACTCAACATATCATTTGTCTTGAAACTCGAAATTTCCGTAGAGAAAAGCTAAAAACCTACCTAAAATGTACCCAAAATGTACTCAAGGAGCCGGCCACAGTTTTCAGCTGTTGGCGTGACGTCATGCTGACGCCGCAGTGAGTAGTCAGCCTATTGAATATGGTAGTAGTGCTGCCAGAACATGACGTCATGCACAGGAAGAGGTTTATTTCTTACCATAGAGGAGCATTTTAAATTTCAAAATATTCAGCTTATTATTTCTCAGAAAAATCATGGAAATTGTCACGATTTTCGGATAAAAATACCCCTAATTACACTAAATTCCGAGATTTGACCAAGGTGTCATATTCCCTTTAAGTAAGATACTGTGGTTGGCTGGTATTTTTGTGAGACGACTGTTCAGAAAAGAGATGGAGTCTATATGAATAGGGGATTAGCTGAAGTGTTAATAAATTATATGAAAAGCTAGAGGCTCTTCCCGAAACCAAGGAAAACGTGCGCAAGACCACAACTCGTGCAATTTTCGACCAGTGAGGAGGGCAAATGCACATCGTTCACAGAGCCACAGAGCAAGGGAGTGGGGGGTTAATGCAAAAAATGCAGATGAAAACATTGGAACTATGTCACAATAATGCTTAAACCGTGTTTTCCTAAAACAAATGGGAAAAATATACATATAATACGCATTTTAATCACTTACTTTTGTCTCGGTTGGCTGTGTATTGAACCTTGTCGAGCGAAGAGGACACATGCAATAGTTTTACTTTCGTACCAGCCAGTGTTCTGCTAGCAATCTAAAATTGAGGGTGCCGGAGATTATTTTATTGTTATCGGTAATATGCAGCGCTCATAGGTGCAGCAACGGGGGGTGCAGGGGCAGCTGTCCCCCAACTTTTGTACAGGGGGGACAGTGCCCCCAACTTCGGGCCGATTCCGGAACTTTTCCGTTAACAAATCAAGTGAAAGGCTCAATCATATTCGATCCCACCAGCGATGACAACTTTAGCCCCCCCCCCACTTGAAAAACGTTCCTGCGCCTATGGGAGCGCAGCAGCAATTAAGTGATATGAAGAGACTGTCCACATCTACTCCACAAATATGCAGTGCCGTCCCTAGGTAAGCACAGCTAATTTAACAACCTAACCGAACCATGTATCGAATTAGCGACGTATCTTCTTCGTTCTGGCAGGTTCAACGACCTTAACACCCGCACTGCAGGGGGGTCTGGCACTAACGCGCACTGGAAGGGGGCCTGGTAGGCCCCTAAGATCTCAGAAACTAAGAGGCGTAGAAAAACTAAATTTGAGAGGTGGATGGGGGTTATGGTGATCTAAATCATGACCAATTTTTATTGACTTAGGTCAATATCTTCAAGGTCAAACGAGGTCATAAAGGCCAAAACTAGGCCATGCTGGGGACCGACCGGTAAATGCCGTGATGATGCGGGAAAATGGCGGGAATAAGCTAAAGGCGGACCAGGGTCATATAGAAAAGGTCTCAAGGAGCCTTCCCTTCAATTTTGAGGTCAAGGCCATTCAAGGTCATTGACCTGTAAGGTCACAATATAGTATACTACTTATAATGTACACTTTGACTAACACTACAGCCACTGTTTGGCGAGAAATAAGGATTGACCTTTGAAAATGACCTTTGACCTTGACCTTGGTATTGGGGTACCTTATCGATGACGTCATAGCATAATGTACGTCAGACCGGGTAACGTCATTTGACCGGAAGCACTGTGGTCAGTGACCTTGAAAGTGCACATATGACCTTGACCTGTGACCTTTGACCTTGAACTTGACCTTCATGTGTAGCGACCTTGACATATAATCCCGGTTATATGGTGTTATGACTTCACCACTCGGTCTCCACTGCAAGCTATCTGGTCCGACCGCGCGATTACGGCGATCTCAAAATGCAGGTCTGACTTTAAAAGCCTATAAGTCAAAAAATTTCGACTGATTTTCAAAAAATCTTCACCAATCGACGCGTTATTAAATTCTGTTTAATGTGGCAAAGTCTCATGTCTCGGCTACAAGCGGTTCTCCGGTCACCTCGGAAAAACAGGTGGGGGGCCTCCGAGGCCCCCTCCAGTGCGCGTGTTAATACATAAACCCTACCCAGCTAATGAAATCAAAACAACCAAAATCACCCTTGGAAGATGGCAGAGCAGCCTCTGAGTGGGAACGAGTGACCAGCAACATTACGTTCGAGAGGCACATTATTCAACGACATTTCCCCGGTGGCGAGTGGAAGTGCAGTGAAAACAGTAGCAGTAGTGCGCGTGGAAAAGACGAATGTATGCATGTGTGTGCTGGTAATGGAAGTGTATGTACGTAGTGAGTACGCGTGTGGTGCGTAGTGAGATCAGAGGAATGCTGAGTGAGAGCCGCGCTGCGATTTAAGCCTATAATGGCTTTTGCGCCAATATCATACCAATCATGTATTTGTTACATGTGTAAGACGGGTAAATAACTGTATTGGATTTTGATTTTTGGTCTTTGCCTGCGGCGCCGACTTTCGCCTTCGGAGGCTCAAATTTCGGCGGGAAAGCCTCACATCCGCTCGCTTCGCGAGCGTGCTGTCTTACGGGCATTATGTAAACATAGTTTTCCTAAATGTCGATGGCAGCCCGTATGCTGTGACAATAACGTACTAGTGACAAATCTGGCGTGCAGTTATGCAGTTTTGTCCCATTGTGGTTGGAGAGGACATATTAACCCTCGCTCCACCGGGGCCACCGATGGCCCCCAAGTTTTTTTCAGAATAGCAGAAAAACGCCGAGGCGCAGCACCACGGTTGAGGAGTCTACCTCTTACCCCATAATTTTCCCACCATCCCTGATTTTTTTAAACCCTGGGCCAAACGACGTCAGATAACCAGGCCCGGTCAAACAAGCTCACCTCACCAGTGGCGGATCCAAAGGGGGGCAAAAAGGCAATTTCCTCCCCCAAACGGAAAAGCTCGGGGCAAAACTATGTTTTTGCCCCCCCAAAGCGATCGACCTCCTTTTTCCCCGACTCGTTTTTAGCTTCTAAGCAAGATTTCGGTGCTCCAACTCTCAACTTCGAACAGAATTAGTGAAGTTCAGTGTAAATATTGGGGCTTGGATAGGAAAAAAGTATCTTGAGTCCATTTTTTCACCCCGTGTCGTTTTTTTTTGCTTTTCGACTTTGGTTTGCCCCTCCCAAACCACCCGGCTAGATCCGCCACTGCACCTCACTTCAACTTTTGTGCTCTACCATAGCTACATTTCTAGGCCGATCGATTGAAACTTGATGACTGGCTACACCTGATACACTTGATGACCACTCCAGGGTGTAGACAATGTATATCCGGGATTTTTTTGGTGACCTGAGGTCAGGTCACGACGTGACCTCTCCCATAGAAAAAACGCATGGGGAAAAGCTCTCTTATGATCAAAAAGTCACAAAAATGATTGCAAATGCTCAGATTTCTCAGAAAAGCATTTTTGGCCACTCTTTCACGGATCACAGGGGAAATTTTTTCCCTTTGACTTATCTGAGATCATCACAGGTCACCAGTGGTCAAACACAGTATTTTGACGATAACGTTTGACCTGAGCAAACTAGAGCAATGAAGTAAACGTCATCGTGTATGTCTCGTCACTGGGTTTCATTTGATTTACAGCAAGGTCACTTTATTAACTTTCGTGACCTCCGGTCAAGTTAGGTCAAGGCATACCCTCTGGAGGTCAGACCACTGGCGGGAGGTCATTATGTTTCGCATAGCGGAGAAAGCCCTGGAATTTGCCTATCAAATATTTTAACAGACCTCAATAGCTCTAATGGCATGAGAGCTATGCCCAGTTTTCTTGTGAAATGCATATGTTAGTGGAATGAAACTACCGTGACCCAAACCCAACATCACCTCTAGAGGTCAAACTGCTGGTCTGAGCGTTAAAATATGCAAATAAAACCATGCTGAATTCACATAAACTTTCCAGCGCACTTTAAAGATTTCCGCTAGCCCTCATATTTTCGGCGTTAGAGGGGGCATCGATGGCTCCGGTGGGGCGAAGGTCGCGCCGGATCACCGATGGGGCGCGGGTTAATGCGGTGAAATGAGTAATGGTTGGAATTGTTTATGCAGTCAAGTTTAATGGATAGAGTTCAACCTGCCGATTCCGTTGATGTATGCTTTTCTATAGAAAACGGTTTCCTTCTTGGAACCACAGTCCCTTAACCCTCGCCCCGGTGGGGGTGTTTGAACGCTCCCCTCGGGTTTTCCGGCGGCACGAAATGCCAGAGTGATTATAGTTAATACAGCGCCGGAGACTGATCGAGACAATAGCGGCGAGGGTCGAGCACCCAACCCCCCCCCATGAAAGCGGCCAAGTACGGCGGCGCTTCGCGCCGCCGAGACTTGGTCGCTTTATCCTTGATCAATTCCGCAACATTCCACAAAATTTTAAGGTTGGCTCATCTCACGTCAGGTCAACAGTGCAGGCCAATTGACCTCACCTCCAAAAATACTTAAGGTGGCATAAGTAAGAAATGGGTGAATCTATAGAATTGAAACTTATACCACATAATGAGCCCACTGAGTGCTACAAAGAGTATTCCGGGGTTTTTCATATCGATGACCTAAGGTCAAGTAAGGATCATGACCTCTCCATCGGAAATAATGGGAAAACAATGTTTTGCAGCAACCCATATCAACAAAACAGTATACACCCTTCCAGGTCATGCGCAGTTTGAGCGTCACCTCGAGAGGCATCGGGGCACTTAAGCAGTTTCAACAACAATAACCAAGAGATGATGCATATTTTATTTGATACTCCAACATTGGATTCCTATTGCGAGTAGAGTAATATGCACAATGATTATGCTAGTTAAAAGTTACCTACCTGACCTGAGCTCCTCATTTTGTGTTTTGGCCTAGTATGGTCATATTATACATCATTCGATTTGCCGTGACGAGAAAAAGAGAATGGTGCCTAAAAATGATTCTAACTCAAATCTGTCAGATGCTAGAGCCTAAAAACTCTGCTCAAAAAGCCACCTTCTTTGACCTGTCATGACCTCAATATTGACCTGAGCCAAAAAGTGACTTATGTAGTTTCTTCATAGATTTGTACGAGCTATCCACCAGCGTTCGCGTTTTCTCGCCATCCCGCATAGGGGCCGAGTACGAGGGAAGTGGGGGGGGGGTGTTCAAACACCTCCACCGGGCCGCGGGTTAACACAGGAGGGAGGGGGTGTTCAAACACCCCCTCGAACTCGGCTCCCATGCAGGATAGCGAAAAAACGCGAAGTCTGGTGGATAGCTGATACAAATTCGAGAACAAAATATTTTAGTAAATTTTTGGCTCACCGCAATACTGAGGCTATGGCAGGTCAAAGAAGGTTCCATGTTAGGGTAGAGTTTTGGGGCTCAGTCTTACAGAGTTAAGTAAGAATCATTTTTTAGGCACCAATCGTTTCCTCTCGTCACGGCAAATCGTATGATGTATATTATGCACTATGCTTGGTCAAAATCCAAAAATGATCCCACCTCAAGTCAGGTCGAGTCAAGGTCAATTTACCGACCAAGCATAGTCAATATGCAATGCATGCAATGACCCATATGCAATGCAATGCCATATGCAAAGACCCATTGATATGCATATTATGCATATTAATCAACTCACCATAGTAATCCAAACGTAATGGTACCAAAATCAAAGCTGCATAATAATTTCCTGCAAAGTTATTGAACCAAGTCTGAAAACTTCTTATGTAGCCCCAGATGATCTATCAGAGATCACAGGTCAAAAATTGCAACATGAACCTGGAAAGGGGCCAGGATACTACGATTTGGAGAAAATGATGGTATTTTCAGCTGTATCTAAACAATTACAGCCAAATTCCTGTTTTTCCCGTGTATTTCCATTGTAGAAGTCATGATCCGTACCTGAACCCAGGTCATCGATATGAAAAATTCTGAAATATATTTTCTAGCAATCGGTGGGGATGGGGTATAAGTTTCAATGCGACAGATTTCCCCGTTTCTTACTTATGCCACCTTAAACATTTTTTGAGGTGAGGTCACTTGAACTGCACTGGTGACCTGACCTGAGATGACCCAACCTTAAAATTTGGGGGAAAGTTGTGGAATTAATCAAGGATAAGGTGTGCCAAGTGTACAGTGGTGCCTTGCGCCGCCGTTTTTCGTGCTGGCGGAAAAACCCGAGGGGGTGTTTTAAACACCCCCACCGGGACGAGGGTTAATTTAGCTCACCAAATAATGAGGGCAGCGTTGCCATTTGGTTATTTTCGAGCGTACCATAATTTTCCGAAATTGTACCAAATCGGTACCAGAATGTAGCAAAGGGGCACCCGAGTGTACCACGAAAAGTACCTAAATCTTAAACGTCCATTTTCACGAACATTTTACAGAACTTAAGCGATGAAAAGTAAATCGCATTACAGGTTAGCACCTTGCAGCCATAGGGGAACACTGTCGCGTGTTTCATACTGGAGGTCTAACGAGAATCAACACAAATATCGCAGTCATCTTTGGCCATGGCATGAGTGGATCCGGGATTTGTAGGAGGGGGAGGGGGGAGGGGGTTGCCGGTTGCACGGAACCTTCATTTTTTGCGGCAACACCTCTAAATCTGAGGTTAGAAGCTTAATACGTAACATGGGTGGGGATAAGGCACGGTCACCCAATATTGAGTTTCATTGATATATTGGTTTATATTGGTTTCATATTTGATAATTGTTGTAAATAGTTGAAAATTGATAGACCATAGTTTCCCATAATGTGTTTGAAAAGAGCTAAAAAAATCCAGTTGGAGAGTCCTGCAGATCGAGTTTCTTGCTTTAGATCGCAGTACGATATCTGAGGCCTAATACACGGGACCTCGCACAACCCCAGGGGACCCCATATCAGCTCAAGGACAGATCCACAAACTTATATTTAGCCCATTAATCAACATTTTTGCCAAAAACCAGTACTAACCTTGAAATTGCGGTGCTCCCGAGGTTATGCAGCCTCCATTCCTTCATCCTAAGGCCTACTTCAAACGTTTCCTCAGCTTCTAGCTGGGGGTCCACTCATGACAAGACGGGAACACATTCTGCTTGGTGCGCAGCAGCCCCGCAACCGTGTCAACTTCCAGGCGGTTACGTGTCGGGGTTTTCACGAGGCTCATCGCTGAGAACACTCGCTCAGCCGCTGCACCCGAGTGGGGGAGTGCTAACAAGCTCTTGGAGAGCTCACCCAGCTTGGGGAACGCTGGACGGCCACTGACGTCTCTCCACGCCTGAACTTCCCGCCAGTAGTGCTCGACGGGCAGCTCGGGGCTGGGGAGGTTGTCTATGCCTCTGTTTTTCAGCTGGCGCCACTCCGTGTTTGCATCTTCTAGCTCTTCTCTGGAGAGGATGTTTGGGAATCGTACCGCCAAGGGCACTACCGATTTTGCGTCTGATTTTGGGTCAAGACTTTCGAGCAGTTGCCATGTTGCATCATTAAAATCAAACCGGCTTGTGATCTGCACACAAAGTTCGATGTAAAACATCTGCACACGCACCCGGAATGACGTCAGTACGTCCAACTATCTCACCCAGCACAACGGATTCCACTTCTGTACCATAGTACATTTCTTCAAGAGGGATGAAGTTTCGTGGGTTCGCTGGGTTGAGACTTTCCAACGACTTTCCTTGTTCCGACCGGAGAAAGTTCTTGGCGATGGTTAGGTATAACTGCAGAAGGACACTACGCACCGCGTGCACCTGGGCAGCTTCTGACTGAAACACCTTGTTTGCCTTCGTGATCAGCGGCAGGACATACTTCAAAAACGCGAAGTACAGTTTGTACACAGGTTCCTTCAGCGCATTCAGGGTGGTTCTGGCAGCCTGCAGGTGGTCATCAGCAGAAGCAGCTTCAAAGTAGGAGACCAGAGCTGGCCACTGTTCATACACACGATGCACCACGGCGTCCAGGGACAACCAGCGTGTTTGAGATGGGCGAAGTAGCCTGTGCACAGGAACCTGCGCTAGACACTGCACGGTCTCAAAGTTCACCAACCTTTTAGGGCTACCACCGATGTAATTGTTAACGTCTCTCGCCAGGTCCTCCACAGTGGAAGGTAGCTTCAAGCACGCTGCTGACGCACACAGGTGCAACGAGTGGCAGACGTAACCAGTTACAAGCACGCTGGGATTATCCCGCTTGAAAGCGCCTGCACCCCCCTTTTTCTTCCCCATCATAACACTAGCGTTGTCGGCGGCGAACCCAATCATGTTTTTCACTGGAACGTCCGCTTTAACCCGCGCCCCACCGGGGGTCCGGCGCCACCTTCGCCCCACCGGGGGGGGGCCATCGATGGCCCCCCTCTAACTCCGAAAATATGGGCGTTAGCCCAAATCTGCAAAGTGCAATAGAAAGCTCGCGTGAATTCAGTAAGAAATTACTTCGCATGTTTTAGTGCTCAGGTCAATGGTTTGACCTCCAGAGGTCAAATTAGGTCAAGATCGGCTATTTTCACTCAAATATGCAATGATTAAGCAAACTGGGCATAACTCTTATGTCATTAGAGCTATTGAGGCCTGGTAAAGTACATTTGATAGCAAATTGCCAGTACTTTTTCCGCTATGTGGAACGTAAAGACCTCCCGCCAGTGGTTTGACCGCCAGAGGTCACCTCGTGACCTAATATGACCTGAGGTCACCAAAGGTCAAAAAGTGACCTTGCCGTATATCAAATGAAAGCCAGTGACAAGACAAACACGATGGTGTTTGTTTCACCGCTCTAGCTCAATTAGGTCAAAAGTTATTGTCAAAATACTGTTTTTGACCTCTGGTGACCTTGGATGACCTTGGAAAAGTCAAAGGGCAAATATGACCCCTGGGATCCGTGAAAGGGTGTCCAAAAACGTTGTTCTGAGCAGTCTGAGTATTTGCAATCATTTTTGTGGCTTTTATATCATGAAATAGCTTTTCCCCATGCTTTTCCAATGGGAGAGGTCGCCTCGTGACCTGACCTCAGGGCACGAAATCGAAAAATCCCGGATATACACGTTGTAGACCCTGGAGGGGTCATGAAGTGTAGGAAGTTTCAAATCGATCGACTTTGAAATGTAGCTCTTACAGAGCTCTAAAGGTGAAGTGAGGTGACCTTGGTTGACCTCGTCTGGTGACCTGACCTTGAGTGACCCGGGGTAAAAAATTTCAGGGATGATGGGAAAATGATGCAGTGAGAGGTAGAGCCCTCAACCGCGGTGCTGCGCCTCGTCGTTTTTCTGCTATCCCGGAAAAACCTTAGGGGGGCCATCGATGGCCCCCCCGGTGGGGCGAGGGTTAACCAGCACCTGTTTTGCACTGCTATACAACCCCTCCGCGGATCCATCGGCAACAAAAACCATGTCCAAAAACAAGTCCTTGGTCATCTTTTCCCGGTCGTCATAAACCCGGGCGACGACCGCCAAACATTTCGAGGTGGACGCGTCTGTGGTTTCATCCATTATCAAAGAAAATCAATTTTCTTTCATCAGAGAAGCGACTCTTTCCTTTTCTTCCACGCCAACTACATCCTTAATCACAGCCGTAACCGTCGTTCGGGCACACGTGCTGTTCTTTGCTATCTTTGAATCTGGGCACAATTTCCCGATTAAAGGAACAAGATGATCGGCCAATGACATTGGCAGGTTGTGCTCCGCGATGAAACCCGCACAATATGGAGCTGAGAATCTCTTGCTCGCTGCTCTGCCGCGATTTCCTGGGAGGCTTTTATTAAGCTCGGCAAGTTCGCACACAAGGCAAATGCACGAACATTTCGAACATGACTAACACTCTGCTGCATGCCTTTTCAGGTGCGGTAGCTGCGGCGTCAGTTCTTTGTTGCAGAAACGGCAGAAGGCCTTTGTAACATCCCTTCTGGATGGCGAAACCCATGGTTTTAGGTCCTGCACTCCCTCCTACTCCTTCCTATATTTATGCACATATTCTTTAACCTTTGGCATTTTTCTTTCTTCCCAGGTAACCCAGAGTCACTTTCTAATATATGTACGAAAATACCACACTCAATCCCTTCACAACCAACAAACCGCAACAGACTATCACCCCCATCACCCCTCATCTCATTCGATCCAAATGCGCGGTACCATGGCAACAAGACCAGCAGAAGGCATCCCGTCATTTTGGCGCGTATTTTTGTAAAAGGGAGATACGCGAAAAAACTATTTTTGTGGTTTCTTGCTCTTTGAAAAATCTTGATAACGAAACTATCAATTATTTTTGTATCTTCGGCAATATTTTGGGAGGCCACTCTTTTATTATCTAAATAGGTTAACAGTTTCGATAAAATGCCCATCACCTACTTTTCGAAAACTATTTAAAGTTGAAAAATAATGTTTTTTTTTAATAATACAAATGTTTGCCTTCCTGTATTTGTATTTGAATTAGTTTTAAAAAGCTTTCAAAAACCACAAAATGAATTAGTTTGCTCTAAAAACGGAAAAACATAATTACTCAAGTCTTCAACGGTTTCGTACCTCGGGTTTTGAGCCATTTTCTGCTTCCGCCCCAGGATGACAAAACTTTTGCGTCAGATAGGTCACGTGACCCCATTTGAGAATTCCTAGGCTTATGATTGGTTAATTGTGATTTCTTTTACGACTTATATTTCTGTTTCAAAAGAGTTTTGGAATGTTGTTTTTCTAAAGTAATTTTTTCTGGAGTAGTCCAAAGTTCTACATCACTGTTTAGGATAGATATGACCTAATTCTTAGAGAAATTGATAGCCTTAGCCATGTGGACGTCATATTCATCGATATGAGGTGTACTGGTAAAGTCGTCTAGGAATGTTAACTTTGAGAGCAATTTTAAGGCATTTGCAGGCCGAATTCGGAAAAATGAGAATAGGACTGCTGAAACAACTTTTTATAACCTTTTGATATAGCCAATAAAATTGTTTTCGCCTATCTCCCTTAAACAAAACAGCCGCTCAGCTGAGTGAATCAAAACGTCCCCGATTCAAAACTTCTACCGTTTAAAAAGTCAACGCGTCGGAGGCTTACATTTAGAATGCCCTCTGTTCAAAAGTCCCTCTGTTCAAAACTTTTCCGGATAAGTCTCCCTCAGTTCGGAAATTCCTTCGGTGGAGTTTTTATTTTTTAGTCATGGTCAGGGTAAATCCAAATCCATCGGAACTTTTTCCCTCGTGTGAAGCTCCGAAAACAAACAAACAAAAAATACCAGCTTCACCTGAAAAAAGCCGAAATGTAGCAGAAATGGTCCATATACTCAAAAGGTGTACCTGCGTACCAGAGTGCCTGAAAATGTACCAAATCTGCTACGATCGTGCCAACGCGGCAGCGCTGAATGAGGGATGAGATCCAGAGCAGACCCCGTTCAAGTTGTTTGGCAGCATTACGTCATCATGGCTGGAGAGGCACTACAGTTACTATGCAGGGCATTGGAGAAATCGCACTTTTTCGAAGCTCTAAATAACCTGTTTTAGAACTGTATCAACAAAACTTATATGGTTCAACAGAAAGCTAAAAGATTTTTATTTGTGAAACCATCAGACGTTTAGCAAAAACTCCAGTGAAGAATATTATTTTTACAAATTTTCCAGAGCGTGTCAAAATAAGGACATGTTCAGCACTAACAGTTGTTTGCAGTAAGACTAATCTCGATTTTGATTGGCTGTTGATTTCTGACCTTTGATTGGCTGTTGGTGGTACCTGCAGCAGAAGACAATAAACACCGGTGATCTCTTGGGCGAAGGTAAATTTATTTCTCTCGGCTATTATGTAGGCCTGAGTTGATCAAATAAATGCATCCCCGTTCAACAAATTCTTTGAAGTGTTATAATTTTTTCATTAGATGTACGCAAAATACGCTGCTCGCCGTTGAGATCAAGGTTACTGTCAAATAGGTGAAACAAGTTGATTTTGATTTATACTAGATTGGTGCCAAATACGCCCAAACTTGGTATGTTCCAGCTGATCCTTCCAAAAACTTAGTAGAATCTCCTATAACTTAGTAGGAAAGGGCGGTGACGTCATCATGGGAGGACTATATTTAGTAGGAAACTTGGTTGTACCCGTAGTTAAAGTACCCTGATCCAGAGATCCACAATACGCTGTGCAGCAGAGCAGAGCTTCGTATACTACCAGAGTTTCTCAACAGTCACTTATGAACAATAATCATCGCCCCTGCAACCGGTGATTTTGAGACAACCCCTATTTGGAACCATACTGGATTTCACATACACACACTAGGACAGCACAGCGAAAAAGGCAGTACCTACAAGTGCCACACATGAATGAAGTCAAATGAAGAAAAGGTATGAAGTAAGGAATTTGCTGCTGTGTCCTGGTCAGAGTAAATGCGCAGTTATCCCTGCAACGGTTTATTCTCAACACACCTCAGTGCCGATCCAAACACAACTGCCGTCGGCTTCTCACGACTCCGCAGCGTTGCCATGCCAACGCTGGTGGTGGTGCAAGTTCCGCGCGGCGGTACCCGCCGGCGGCTGGGCTACGTCACTGCACTCTTTCCCCTTGTTTTTTCATCAAATCCATATGTCGTTGGAGCTCGCCGCAGACGTTCTGATCGGCGGGGCGCAAGAATGGGAGCCGCCGGCACACGAGGAGGAGACACAGTGTCGCGAACCGGTGGCGACATCTCAGGCTGCAACGCACCTTTAGCCGGGCCCGACTCGGCAGGGATGTTCGGTGAAGAAGAAGAATCGGGAAGCCTGCCGGTGCCGGCACTTAGCGGAGGAATCTGCGCGTCCTCGAGCATCTCAGCTGGGTTGGGATTTCCTCCCAACAATGGATTGTCAGCTGCAGCGCGAACAGCTGATTTACGTGTCGGTGCCACAGCTCACTCGTCCCCACATCTACCTGATAGGAAACAGGGCCGGATTGCGTGACCACGCGCCCTTTCCGCCACTTTAGCCCCGAGAAGCTGCGGGCCAACACGAGCTCACCCTCTTGATAGCGAGGTGGCTGGGAGTCAGCCAAAAGACTCTGATGATGTCGACGGGTGACGGTCTGGTCGGAAGGGGTCAGCAGGTCCAGGCGAGTGCGGGGAGCGGCGTCCTAGCAGGAGTTCAGCCGGCGTGCGGCCGTCTGCCAGGGGTGTGGTGCGGTACATGGCGAGCTGACGAACTCGTGAGGCAGACCGAAGCGCGCAAACATGCCTCTGAGTTCGCGGGCAGTTTCGAGAGCTCCTGTGTGTGTCATCACGGAGGCCTCGATCCATTTCGAGTAACTGTCTACCACCAGAAACACCGTATGACCCTCGATAGTGGCGAAATTCCCATGCAGTCTGTGCCACGGCTCACCAGTGCTCGGCCACGACATCACTGGTGCTGTGGGCGGTGCTGCCCTTTTCTCAACACACTGCTCGCATCCTCTTGCAAGGTTCTCCACGGCAGCGTCAAATCCTGGCCACCAAACGTACCTACGGCCCAGCTGTTTCATCTTGTTGCTTCCTAAATGAGTTCGATGGAGCTCACGGAGCACTTTGGCCTGAAGGAGTCGAGGAATTATTACTCGGCTGCCCCACATGATGCAGTCACCCTGAACGTGCAAGTGCCCCTTAAGGGCTTGAAATGGCCCCACTGGCTCTTCCGGCCACAAGTCAGCTTTCACCGCTGACAGTAGGCTAGCTAACTTGGAGCGTCTCAGCAGCGACATCCTCCGACAAGAGAATAGGGCCCTCTGCGTCCAAAAACAGCAGCGGGACAGGCAGCGCACTTTCCACGCCAGCCGGCATGCGCGAGAGAGCATCAGCATTCTTGTGGTCTTGCGTCCGACGGACCTTCAGCTGGTAACGGTACTGCGCCAAGAACACGGCCCATCTTTGCCACCTGGCAGAGGCCATCTGAGGTATCTCCGCCCGGTCCCCAAAGATCCCTTGAAGGGGCTTACAGTCTGTTTGTAGGACGAACTCTCTACCAAAGAGGTACTTGCTGAAGTGTTTGATGCCCCAGACCAAACATAAGGCCTCTCGATCCAGTTGAGAGTACCGGCGTTCAATTTCCGTCAAAGTGCGGGATGCGTACGCGATTGGGTTCTCTCCCGTGGCCGTCTCGTGGGAAAGGACTACGCCCAAGGCCTGCCCGGACGCGTCACAGTCCAGACGTGGAGGCATGTCCACGTTGTAGTGAGTACCGGGGCCTCGGTGAGCATCTTTTGATGTGATTGAACGCATGGTCCTCAACGGCCGTCCATTTCCACTCCGCGCCCTTTTTCAGCAGCGCAAAGGGAGGTGCTGCTGTGTCAGCGAGGGCTGGGACGAACTTTCCACAGTACTGGCCAAGTCCAAGGAAAGTCGCCAGCTGTGAGACACTCGTTGGCACCGGCGAAGCCTGAACAGCTTCAACTTTCTCTGAAGTTGGACGGATCCCGGCGCGTGATACCCTGTGTCCCAGGTACACCACCTCTTCCATCATGAACGAGCATTTTGCCCGGTTCAACCGACAGCCACGCGCCTGCAGCCTATCCAAGACTGTGGCTAGCCGCTCCAGGTGCTGCTGGTCATCCTTTGCAGTCAGGAGTACATCATCCACATACACTACACAGCCCGGGATACCAGCGAGGATACATTCCATAGTATACTGACATAGTGCGGGAGCGCTGGCGATCCCGTAGGGCACACGGTTGTACCGCATCAACCCCTTCACGGTGGTTATCACCGTGAGGCCTTTGGAGGCGTCGTCTAGTTCGAGCTGCTCGAAGCATCGAGACATGTCAAGCTTCGTAAACTTGTCCCCGTTCGCGAGAGTAGCAAATAAATCCTGTGGGCACGGCAGCGGATACTGATCTATATTCCGTTGCGGGTTGACAGTACCCTTGAAATCACCGCACACGCGCACCGAGCCATCCGGCTTAGGTACACAAAGGATAGGCGAAGCCCATTCACTGTACGTGACTGGCTCGATTACCGAGCGCTGTTGCATGCTATTGAGCGCGTCTTCCACCTTGCCTTTCATCGCGTATGGCACCGCGCGGCATTTGGCTCGCTTGGGAACGGAGCCTTCATTGAGAGAGAGGGACACTTTAACGTCTGTTATGCACCCCATGTCGTCGCCGAACACTTCCTTATGGCAGTTCAACACCTTTTCCAGAGAGTCATGTTGCGTGATAGCATGAACGTTGAGAAGCTTTGGCCAGTCCAAAATGAGCCCCTCCGGACCCAGCCAGTTACGGCCCAGGAGCGGAGGTCCCGAGCCCTGAACTACAATGAGTGGGAGCCGGGCGGTTTGGTCACCATACTGCACCATGACAGTTGCCATACCTAATACAGGCAGGTTTTCTCCAGTGTACGTGGCGAGCCGCTGGTTACACTGTTCTAACCTTGCTCCCGGCGAGAGACGGCGCCATTGGGTTTCGCTTATGAGGCTCACACTTGCACCTGTATCCACTTCCATCGTCAGAGGTTGTTTTCCTATGAAAACAGTCGCATGGAGGGGCGGGCGCTTCCCGGTGACCGCATGAACAGACTGCACCAAGTTCGGAGGGCTGGCGCGCAACACCCCCTCGTCCTCAGTCTGCTCTCTGTCCTCTAAGCAGTGAATCAATCGCGACCTACATGCCCGGCGTATGTGGCCCCGCTTAAAACAGGTAGCCTGTAGGTGCGGACGCTCAAACCCGGAGTGCTCCGCCCCGCACCGATAACAGCCCCTCTGGTCGAGATTACCCCGGGCCGCTGGTCTGCTTCCGTGCGGTCGCTGTCTCTGCTCTCGGTTGTGCAGGCGCTGGCTTACGCCGCCCTCTGTCCCACGCGGTTGCTTAATTCCAACGCGGGGCGGCGCCAGCGGCGCGCGCCAGCCGCGATCAACCCTGGCCGAAACTGCGCCGACCTGGTGTGGCCCGTCCCCAGGCCCGCCCAGGGCCTGAACATCACTGGAGGCGGTTTCTGCCGCAATGGCCAGATCATGGGCCCGCTGCCACGTGAGACTGTCGCCCTCCTGCAACAGCCGGCGCTGTATCCGGTCGCTGGATAGGCCGCACACCAGTCGATCCCGTAGGTGCTCGTCCAACTACTGAAACTGGCAGTGTCGCGACAGGCGTTTGAGCTCAGCTATATACGCAGAAATAGTCTGGCCTTCCTGCTGGCGGTAAGAATGAAAACGGTATCTAGCCACAATGGCGGAGGTGCGGGGAACGAGCTGCGTCCGAAGAATTTCAACCAAGGCGTCAAATGATTTTGAGGCTGGTTTATCCGGCAGACAGAGGCTGCGTATCCGTTTATATGCCTCAGGGCCCACTCCTTGGAGAAACGTTACCACTTTCTTAGTAGTCGGAATATCCCACGTCTCCACATAAATGTCAAACCTCTCCAAATACTCATCGAAATCACACTCCTCCAAATCCAGCGGTCCCAACTGTGGACGGGAGTTTGCCGCCATCCCGAGCTTCAAAAAACTTCCACTTTTGCACAAAGCTGGCACAAAGTCACTGAGATAACGCACTCAAGTGCAAACTGACCTTTTGTTTAAGTTCGGGCGCCAATGTTGTGTCCTCGTCAGCGTAAATACGCAGTTATCCCTGCAACGGTTTATTCTCAACACACCTCAGTGCCGATCCAAACACAACTGCCGTCGGCTTCTCACGACTCCGCAGCGTTGCCATGCCAACGCTGGTGGTGGTGCAAGTTCCGCGCGACGGTACCCGCCGGCAGCTGGGCTACGTCACTACATTCGAGCACCGCACACTCGAGAAGCTGGGGGGGGTAGAGCGCGACTCCAACGCGTCCCACTCCATAGTCGACCGCAAAACCGATGGTGGCGGCGGGATGGGGGGAGGGCACGGCAGCGAGTCCGAGCAGCGGCGGCGGCGAGTCCGTGCGGGGCCCCTGGTGGTATATACCGCAACTGACACGGTAGCGGAGAATTAGATGGCGCGAGTTATGGAGCGCCATCTAATTGGGGCTCGAGTTATGGAGCGAGGCACATGAGCCAGTGTTGAGGGCGAGACGTAATAATAATTATTTTTGGGGTTTAACGGCGCACCAACTGCCAGGGTCATATGGCGTCGCCAACTCTCACCCTGTTGGAAGGGATTTTGGGGATCAGATCGACTTATTCAGAGGCTCCGCCGGGACTTGAACCCAGGACCGGTGGCAGGGTGCTATCCACTAGGCACTACATAAGTGTCGCCACCGGCAAAAAAGTGGGGGGGCCAGCCAAACTTCAACCTGATGCTGACAAAAAACTTTCAACATCAGGACCAAAAACTGTTCGAATTTGGGATCCTCGCTGCATTCCGCAGCGGCTGGATATAAGAATGTCCGGTTGTCTCTCATTTTGACTGAGATCAGGAAATTTTTGGCCAAAAAGTGGGGGCCAGGCCCCCCTGGCCCCCCTTTTCCGACGCGTATGAGGCACTAAGCCACCTCATCCCCGCAGGGGCGCAGCCAGAGCTTTGGTATGGGGGGGGCACACCAACTTTGAGGGGCACCCCGGGGAAAAAGGGCACTTTTTAACGTAACCTAAAAAACTTACTATATCTTTGTTTATATCATTTTTTGGGCATCTTTGCTTCATTAAAAATGCAAATAAATCATTGAAGGAGAAGGAAAACGCGATTAAAACCGAAAAAAGGAAAAAATATCACCAAAATATCATGGAAGTAGCCCAAACACGACTGTTTTGGATAGATTTAAGGACAAATCAGCCAACTCATACAAGTACTTAACATCGGAGAAATCAGCGGAGCATGTGATATCTGTTAGTGTGCAGGACAAGGCATATTGGGGTCTAAAATTCTTTTGTTATGCCCACTGGTTTTGTCGTGACGAGTGAGCCCTGGCTAAACGCGGATTAAGTACCTTGCCTCCCACAATCGCCGTGGGACGAGGAGTGGCATAGTGTCTTTGAAAGAACACATTTTTGCTGCCGGAAAAATTTGTGAGATACCTTTTGAACACGTTTATTAAGTTCCATGTTCTTAAGGATCGGTCCCAGTTAAGAGTAAATAAAAAGGTGAACAGGCCGGTGGTTTGGATGGGGATGGTGTGACTGGGCTGAAAATTGTGAAAACTAGTTCTTCATTTAAATTAATTAGTAGAAATCCTGGTTTAGGGGACTGTGCTCTGAGGTCAGGGGCACATGCCTTTTTATCATCCCTTCCCAGAATCCACCAGTACAATAAACAATTTATATAACCTGGGGTGCCTAGGTATCACAAGCCGTTTTAGAGATTCCTCATTCCTCGTTAGCTCCGTTTTACAAGGGGAGTTTCCATTGCGTTTTTATTCCCCATCTATTCAAGACCAGCTCTGGGGCCCCCAAGTGTGGATCAGAGGCCTCCAGAGCAGCTTCCCCCATCCCCCAGTTGTGCCTCCAGGGACTAGACTAGCTCAGTGACCCCGCCCCGAGATTATGGGAGTTGGCCTTGTGTTCTTATTATCTGTCTATTCAAGACCACCTCAGGGGCCCCTGATGTAGATCAGGGCCACAGAGCAGCTCATGCTTCACCGAGGGACTGGACTAGCTCATCGGTCCCAGAGATGAGGTCATCAGACTAGCTCAATTGGCCACAGATAGGCTCATAGGGCCTTAAACCAGTTCAAGAAGCCCCAGAACAGTTTAAGGCGCCAGATCACCTCAGGGGGCTCAAGCCAACTTAAGGGGCTCTCACAAGCTCAGCGCCCAGACCAGCTCAGGGTACCCTCAGAACCTAGATCCGCTCTTGGGCCCCAGATCAGCTCTTGGGGCCCCAGATCAGTTCAAGGGCCTCAAGTCAGGCCAGGGGGCAAGATCAAGTCAGGGCCACTAAATCAGCTCAGGAATTCCTCACCAGCTCGGGGCCCAAGCAGTTCAAAAGCCACAGAGCTGCTCAGGGAACACCAGATCGGCCCATAGGGCACCAGATCAGCCTCGGGGACAAACAATCAGATCAGTGGTCCCCGACCAGCTGGGGGCCCAGATCAGCTCGGGAATACCAGGTCAAGTCAGGAGGCACTTAATCAGCTCAGGAGCTCCATACCATCTCAGGGGCCCTCACCAGCCCTTGTGGGCCCAGCTCAGCTCAGGGTCTGGGAGCTGCTCAGGAAATCACGTAATCAACCCAGGAGGCCCGGGTCAGCTCAAAGGGCACCATATTAGCCATGGGGCACCAGACAAGCTCAGAGGGAATAAGATGGGCTCAGGAGACACACTGATGACTCAGTAGGCACCAGATCGACTCAGGGGCATTAGTTAAGTTCAAGAGGCAGTATATCTGCTCAGGGTGCACCAGATCGATCAGCGCAGGGGGCAAGTTCAAGTCAGGGGCACGAAATCAGCTCAGGGATCCTCACCAGCTCGGGGCCCAATCAGTTCAAAAGCCCCAGAGCTGCTCAGGGGACACCAGATGCCCATAGGGCACCAGATTAGCTTCGGGGATAAACAATCAGATCAGTGGTCCCCGACCAGCTCGGGAATACCAGATCAAGTCAGGAGGCACTTAATCAGCTCAAGAGCCCCATACCATCTCAGGGGCCCTCATCAGCCTCTGTGAGCCTAGCTCAGGGCTTTAGAGTTGCTCATGAAATCACGTAAGGAGGCCCAGATCAGCTTAAAGGGCACCAGATTAGCTCAGGGGGCACCAGCTAGCTCAGAGGGCATCAGATGGGCTCAGGAGGCACCAGATCGACTCAGGGGCATTAGTGCAGCTCAGGTGGCACCAGATCGATCCGCTCGGGGGCCAGATCAGCTCCCAGCGCTCCAGACTATGTCAGGAGTCTAAATCAGCTCAGGGAGCAACATAACAGCTCAGGGTACACAAAGTGGGCTCAGGGCCCACCAAACCAGCTCAGGGGGGCACCAGACCATCTAAGGAGACATCAATAATCAGCTGAGGGGGCACCTAATCAGCTGAAGAGGCACCATATTGACTTAGGAGACAGAATCAACTTGAGGAGGCATGAGATCAGCTCGGGGGTCCCGAATCAGCTCAAGGGGCGCTAAATCAGCTACTAAGGCACCAAGCAAGCTCGGAGGTATTAGACTAACTCAGAGAGTATTATATAGGTTCAGGAGGCACAATTATTTGCTCAGTGGGGCACTCGATTGACTCAGGGGCACCAGATCGGCTTAGATGGCAAGTAATCAGCTCCGGGGGCCAAGACCAGAGCTCAGGGGGGACCCGATAAGCTCAAGGGGCACCAGTTTAGCTCCGCCCGTACGATTATTGGCGACGATGAGGCATTATCTGGAAACGGATTACGTGCCTTTGCTCTTCCCGGGTGGTTGGAAAGGCGACAGAATGCTCTAACTGACCAAAAAGGCACTTAATTGTCAAACAATAATTCAAATCGCCAAATGCAGTCTAGTTCCATCTAGGCTCAACGGCTTGGGGCACTAAATTTCGAGCGGCACGGCCCAAATTGGGTACACCACCTGGAAATCAAAAAGGGCACCCCGGCAGTGATGGGGGCACGTGCCCCATGTGCCCCCTCCCCACCGGCTGCACCCCCGGGACAGTAGATCAACTCCGGGAGGCATAAATAAGCTCAGGGGCCCCGGATCAGCTCAAGCGGCACTATAACAGCTAAATAAAAGGACACCAGGCAAGCTCGGGGGCATCAAACTAACTCAGAGAGTATTATGTAGATTCAGAGGGCACATTTATTTTCTCAAGGGGGTACCAGATTGACTACGAGGGCACCAGATCAGCTCAGAGGGCACATGATCAGCTCCAGGGGGCAACAGATGAGCTCCGCCCGTACGAAATTGGCGATGATGAGGCATTATCTGGAAACGGATTACGTGCCTATACTCTTCCCGGGTGCTTGGAAAGGCGACAGAATGCCCTAGCTGACCAAAAAGGCACTTAATTGTCAAACGGTAGTTGAAATCGTTAAATGCGGTCTAGTTCCATCTGGGTTCAACGGCGTAGGGCATTAAATTTCGAGCGGCACGGCCCAAAGGGGGTACACCACCTGGTCATCAAAAGGGCATCCAGCACCGATGGGGGCACGTGCCCCTGTGCCCCCTGGCTGCGGCCCTGGACAATAGATAAACTACGGGAGGTCTTAAATAAGTTCAGGGTGCCCGGATCAGCTCAAGGGGCACTAAAACAGCTAATAGGGCACCAGGCAAGCTCGGAGGCATCAGACTAGTTCAGAGAGTATTATATAGGTTCAGAAGGCACAATTAGTTTCTCAGAGGGGCACCAGATTGACTACGAGGGCATCAGATCAGCTCAGAGGGCACATGATCAGCTCCGGGGGCCAAGCCCAGAGCTCAGGGGGCACCCGATGAGCTCAAGGGGCACCAGATTAGCTCCGCCCGTACGATTATTGGCGGCGATGCGGCATTATCTGGAAACGGATTACGTGCCTATACTCTTCCCGGGTGCTTGAAAAGGCGACAGAATGCCCTAACTGACCAAAAAGGCACTTAATTGTCAAACAATAATTTAAATCTTCAAATGCAGTCTACTTCCATCTAGGCTCAACGGCGTAGGGCACTAAATTTCGAGCGGCACGGCCCAAAGAGGGTACACCACCTGGCAATCAAAAGGGCACCCCGGCACCGATGGGGGCACGTGCCCCCTGTGCCCCCCCTGGCTGCGCCCCTGCATCCCCGAGAGGGCGAGACGAACGGAGCCAGTGCTGAGGGCGAGACGAACGGAACTGATGATAAATAAGTGGCCTCCCAAAATTTTGCCGAAGATACAAAAATAATTGACAGTTTCGTAATGAGGATTTTTCACATAGCAAGACAGCACAATAATAAATTTTTCGCGTATCTCCCTTACAAGGGAATTAGTATTACGTATTGTAAGAAATAGATAGAACTCTTCATGAACTATCACGTGGTTTTACACGCTTTTTTACCTTGGAGCTATTTGGTTGAATATTTTCTTGAAAGATAGCAATGGCGCACTTGAATGGCGCACACTTTATTGCTGGACCAGGTTAGAGAACTCTTGGACGACCCACGGTTCCTATAGACCACAGCGACAACACAACAGTGACGCGTGGTGGTGGTGGTGTGCGGCGGCCGGCGAGTCGAAGTGAAGGAGTAATATCAAATATTATTGAGGAGTTTTTGTGAGATATTTGAAATGTATTATGCACTCAGCTGTTTAAGGCAAAAATAGAGATAAGTGTCTGTTTCATTTTTCAAGCACATTTTGAATTTACTAGTTGTGCTAGTTGTGCAGGGATGTCTTCAGACTGGATGGGCCTTTGAAATGAGATATAGAATCTTAGCTTTTAATTGAACAATCGAAATGAATTGAAACTCCGATTGAAACAATTTGAAACACTGGAGGAGGTGGGCACTATCGTTTCCAGTCACTAGTTCCTGAATTTTCCATTCAATCAAGTTGTTTGCTCTGATTGTGATGCCTTGCAGTTTGAGTTCCTATATAGGTTCAAAATAGGTTTTTCAAATTTTAAGTTATTTTGACCTTGATATCCACCATTTGTGTTTTTTTGGTTGTGTCACTGAGTCGCTTAAGGGTCAAGTGAAGGAATAGGAATTACACCTGAAAACTGTGTCCTAAAATTACTTTTCTGTGATTGTGGGATGTCAAATTTCAAGGAAAAAAGGTTTAAATTAAGTGAAAAAGGGCAAAAAGCATATGCAGAATCAAAAGAAATTCCTTGAAAAAAATTACACATACTTAAAGATACTATGCTCATGAAATGCAAAAACAAAGATAGGCATGGCAGATTGTAAAATTCCCTGTATTCACAGAAATTAAACTTTCTTAAGGAACCCACAGTACCAACTCTTTCAGAGTGCTGGATTTTTTAAAATCAAAGCATCAGGTGTACTAGGCAATGCATCAATAAACCACAAACACACAGGATAAAGATATCAATATAAGCTAAAGCTGAGTATCAGCGAAAGCTCAAATACCAAAACAATACTGACCTCGGGTGTGGAAGGTCTTGCTTTAAAGGGAATGTGGCACCTTGGTTGAATCCAAGATTTTAGTGAAATTAGGGATATTTTTAGCCAAAAATCATGAAAAAATCAATGATTTCTCTGAAAAATGTACAATAAGCTCAATATTTTTATTTTTAAAATGTTCCCCTAGGATGAAAAATAAACCTTTGCCTGTGGATATGTCATGATGTGACAACTACTACCATATTCAATAGGCTTTAAGGGCTTCAGCTGGCTGATTACTAATGGTGACACCAGTGCTGTTGTCACACCAACAGCTGACAACTGTGGCTGCCTGGCTGGGGTACATGTGGAGTACACTTCAGGTAGCTTTTTAGCTTTTCTCCACAGAAATTTCGAGTTTCAAGACAAATGATTAGTGAGTACTGGGTTTTCAGTCATGCTTTACAACTTGGTTCTGTTAGTTAAAATCATATTATACATTATAAAGGTGCCATTTTCCCTCTAAAACCTGTAACAAGCCAAAGTGTGTACAAGGCAGGACAATTCCCAAAGTTTGTTGATTTGAACAAAATGTTTTCAAATAAAATAATTCATGAAATTAAATACACGTCAGCAGGCCAAAGTGGAAAGCAGGGCAGTTTGATGAGATCCCATGGTTGCTAGTGCTCTTCGAGACAGGAGCGAGTCATGCTAATTTTACAGCCCTGGTGTGAATTTGTGAGACTGGTGCGAGGGAAGCAACACCAAAAATCAATGAAATTGTATGTGAGAAGGAAAACAACTGACAGATTGATTACACATAAAGATGTGAAAGAAAAGACCTCAACTGTGCTTCTATCTGGGGATGTATATCTATATTTCTTTGGAGTTAACCAGGTAATCCCAATGAAATGGAAAATTAGTGGTAAAACATCCTTTAAATGTTTGAATTTTTATTTCAAGGACTATAAATTGGTTTAGTATTGTTTAACAGGTCTGTGGGAAGCCAAAACACATGGTATATGCTCTGACACATGGTATATGATAACACAACTGATGACTAGGAGACTTAAATGTCAAAATATTCAACGAGGGGTAAATCAGCTTTTGGAACAAAAACAAAACCCGCATAAATACCACACAATAATTTGAAACATGACTGGGCGTAACAAACCATCCACAATTCCACCATTATTGAATACTACTGGGAGCCTGATTCTAGAAGACACAGAGAAATGTGAAGCTTTGAATTCATATTTTGCTGGTCAGTCCTCATTAGGTGATGCAAATAATCGTGAAATACCAGTATGCCACTCAAGAGCTGTACCAAAACTAGACAAACCAATGATATCAGAACAAGAAGTATTGGCAACTATTAACAGCTTGAATATAAATAAATCGACTGGACCGGACAAAATCCCCATGAAACTTATATAACTTACAGCAGCTATAATTTCTGGGCCCTTGTCTAAGCTATTTAACAAATCATTGGAAAGTGGACAGTTCCCCAAATCATGGCAAGTCGCTAATGTAAAAGCAATCTTCAAAAAGAAGGGTAGCCCAGCCGATATTGCAAATTACAGACCAATTAGCCTCCTGAGCTGCATTTCAAAAATATTTGAGAAAATAATGTTTCGGATAATTTACTCTCACATTACAAACCATGAATTGCCGACGGAGAGACAGAGTGGCTACCGACCGGGACACGGAACGCGGCTCCAACTTTTCTACCTCTCTCACACCCTTTACGAATCCCTCGACAAAGGACAGGACCAGACCTTGCTCTACTTGGACATAAGTCGCTACTTCGACAAAATCTGGAACAAAGGACTCCTACAAAAATGTAAACATGAATTTGGACTCGACAACATCCTACCTTGGCTTCGTTCATACTTGACTGATAGAAAACAACGCGTAATTATTGAAGATTCTCACTCTTCTTTACTTCCAGTGGACGCGGGATGTCCACAAGGATCGGTTCTTGGTCCTTTGCTTGCCCTTCTGTACCTTAACGATCTCTGAACTAAAACAGAAAACGAAATTTTATTTTTTGCCGATGACACTTGTTTGTTCGCTTCTCACAACACAAATAACGTCCAAAATGTGCAGTTATCACTTCAAAATGATCTTGATAAAGTTCTAAAGTACGGTTCGGATTGGCTTATAACATTTAATTCTTCCAAAACAATACAACATACATTTTCCTACAAAAAAACTGCCCGCAATTCCAAAACTCGTTTTTGACTCCCAGCCAGTGCCAGTTGTAAATAGCCACAAACATCTAGGAATGATCTTCTCTAAGGATCTTCGATTTCATGAACATACAAACGAAATTATCAAAAAGTCAATATGACACTCAGCCCGCTTTACCCAATATCAAGTCACCTAACTAGATCTACCTTAAGTCAGATAATCAACATATATGTCCGACCCCATTTTGACTACTGTGACATCATATACGACCGACTTTTGACAGTCAACGACGCTGAACGACTTGAACGACTTCAATGTAGAGCTGCGAGACTGGTGACTGGGGCACTTCCGAGGAGTAGTAAAGAGAAGCTTAGAGCAGACCTTGGTTGGACATCTCTTAAAGATCGGCGTAAAATTCATAAACTTGAATTTTGCCATACCTTGTGCCATACTATCACACCAACCTATATTAACAACATAGTGCCCGACATTAGAAGTAGCATCATAAATCGGCCCATTCGTAACGCAAACCTAAGAATCCAACTGCACTTTCGAACTAGTAACATTAAACATTCGTTTTTGCCGAGCACAACCAAGTTATATAACCTACTCCCAGAGCAGATCAGGGCATCCAACTCGCGAAAAGAATTTTAGAAAGGGGCTACAAGTCTTTTTGGTATTTTAAAACCACCAGAATACTATAACTATGGACCAAAACTTCAAAATACATTGCTAACCCAATTAAGAATAGGAATGTCGCGTCTAAACAGTCACCAATACTCGGTTCAAAAAAGCATGACGCCGTCATGCGAATGTGGTTATTTTTGCGAAGACGTTAAACATTACATTCTACACTGTCCATTGTTTTTTAAATGGAAGAACAAACCTAGTTAACAGAATATCAGCAATAATCAACTCTAATTTTTCATTGTTAAACAATGCAAAAAGATTAGACATACTTTTGAAAGGCGAAGGGTTATCCAAAACGCAGGGCTATGCAGTAACTCGAGAAACATTTAGGTTTATCACTGCTTCACAGCGATTCCGATCTTGACTCCAGCCGTTAAAACTACAAGCACTAAGCTTACTGATTTCATTCTGATGCGCTGGCGTCCCACGGGTTGGCGGCATCGCACACCTAAAGTCGGAGCTGACGGTCCTGGCGGCGCTTCATGATTCAAAAACTGTCCTCAAACTCGAAAGGCGCCTTCGATTTAAGCACTATTGTGCTTTTGCGCCAATCGAGGATGTTCCATGGCTTGTTTGTTTTGATACAAGATGAAATACACGTAGTATGTATGTATGTATGTATGGTACATTGTGTCATTCCTTTTTAAATGTTGGCTTTTAATATTGCTTCAAATTTGGACACCCCAATCATTTTAAGAAATCCAGACCCCTGTGCGGCATCCCTTTACATCATAATTTGATATCTTGCAATATCTTCCCACTTAGATAAATGGTCAAGCAACATATTTTCCTGTAGAATAAGTCGATATAAGATACCTCATACGGCATCTAACCTACACTTTTTAATATGTTTTAGAGATGTGCCGTGAATCTGGATAAGTCACTAAATGTTTTTAATCAGCCATTGCCGCATATGTAGAAAAAATCATCGACTTTCCTAGATTTTCCACAAGAACTGCTCTGCCAACCAATCCCATGGGCCATGATACGGTTGAAAAGACAGCTGTAACTTATACGGCAACAGTCAGAACAGCAATATTATTTTTTCAACAGTCACTCAAAAAGTGTTTGACAGACACTGCGTGTGATAATGCAGAAGTTTCTGACGCAAGGAAAACACGGTTCCATGTGTGCTGTTTTTCTGCTGGTCTATTGCTCTTGATATCAGTGGTGTCGGCAATCCGTTTTCAAAAGGAAAAGCCAAAAGAAACCAGATTTGTTTAAGGGATCAACAGAAAATAGCTCAGGAGCCAATTGCGAGAAGAGAGACAAAAATCGGAGTTAAAAAAGGGCCAACCGTAAAAATCCGGGGGAAACACGAATAAAGGAATATTCCGAGATATTTGGCTCCTAATGAGCCGACCTGGCGGACAGAAATAGAGGTCGTGTGAAAGATGGCGGATCAGCCTTCGATTTGCCGACCGTGTGAACGGAGTTGGATGCAGTCCCTCGGGACTTAAAAGTAATTGCTTGGAAATACATTTTATGTTCGAAATTCACGCCGATTTTATTTTCGAAAAAAACGCAGTCTAAAGATAAGTACCTATGACAGAATCTGATGGCCGCTGTCGTCTGCATTTTTTGTTTTCATTTGAGTTACCTGCAATCATTACAGTCAACATATGTCTCGGGCCTAATTTGTCTAGATTCACCAACCAAAGAACTATTTTTTTGTGGTCATTTTGCTCGTAACACCATGTTCAAGGCAAACAAAGTGTGATGGTGAACGAGTACCTATCAAGAGCTAGAAATATAAAATATAAAAAAATCATCAGATATGAGATATCGTATAATGAAATATCGCCACGGACCGGCTGTGCACTTGGGTTGTGTCCTCTTTCAATTGTTTCTATCAAAATAGAGTGGATGAATTGCTTACTTTCGGTGGCAACACAGAGAGTTCACTCTGCAAAATATTCCAGGTAACTTGACGAGATGGTCGGGGTAGCTGAAATAATTTGGGGTTAAGCAGGCAGATTATTTTTCATTTCGAGATAACTCATTCGTTCTTATAATATTTATGATCCAAAATGTTTTAAAACCCAATTTACTACTTATGGAACAGAATTACTTTTCATCATGTTTCAGGTCTTGGGGTGAACCAACAGCTGGGGTAATATTTTTTAGCATTTATTGTCTTATTTTGTATTGTCCCCTATTTTCCTGCTCTTTGATATAGGCTACGTGGCAACTGCCTAAAAATTGACAATGAAAACGTGCAACATGGATTGAAGATCTTTTGATGGTTGGGTTTGTCCTCAGCTGTCTATTTGGACCATCTGAAGGTAAGTACCTATCTATCTTTTTTGGTACATCATGCTTGTAAAGTTGAATTGTTACAAACCAATAAGTAAAGCATGGCAATTGGCAAGACAACGTGTACGAGATTTCACGAACATACGGTTGTAAGCCCAAAAAGGTCCTTACTGAATGGGACAGAGTATGCTGGTATATCCTTTTGTAAATACATGTATATGATGATCCCCTCTGGGAATAGTTGTTTATCTACTCAAATTATGTTGTGCTTAAAAGTAGAAATGTTTTTTATGTATGGTTTTACTACTCCGGAGCAGTGATCACAGTAGTGAACATGAATGTGAGATAATAATTTTAAACTTCATAATTAAATATGTCACCCCTATGCTTAGTGTATCCTCAGTGTTTTTAAGGCATGGAATGAAAAATGTACTCATTCAAAATTGAACCGCGTAAAACTTAAGGTTTGGAAGATACTTTTTCGGTCCGAGGCCGAATTTAGCAGTGATTTCTGCGCTCGAAATGCATAGCGAAAGCACATCTAAAACCGATAAAAAGACATGCTGCTCACAAAAATTAAAAAGTCTACTTAATTGTAAGCCGATTTCCAACTTCGAAGACACTAACGGAGAAAGGGGGCGTCGCGTCGTGTATTTCAATATCGTACTTACGTCGCGAAAAATGACGAATCGGAACCTACTTCGCAAGGCTCGTAAAGATTCTCTCTAAGGACAGGACATCATTTTTCTGCTCTCAACCCTCCGACAAACCCTTTCCTGTTGATTGCGTAGACGCATTTGGCCCGCCACCGACTTGCTTACGTGTGGACCTAGTTGTGGGGCAGCTCTAGTCAGCTGTGGTCTTTGGTCTGCGGACCACCTTTAATTGGCCGTGGCCCTTCTTTTCGAGTGGATAAGGACTCCAGGCATTGTTATCACACTGTGATAATTGCTGGGGATTCCTCCAACATTAACACACGGTGCAATAGGTACCGCCATCTGAATCGAGAGCAAGGCCTCCCTGGGTAAGCTGTTGAAGAAGATTCGAAGTACGAGGACAAACCCAAGCGCTAAGATACGTTAAATGAGCGTTTCAGACGAGTCCTGTGTTGAACTTGTGATCATTCAGGGGGCTTTCCAACCCGTTCTGTAATACTGTCGTCTCATTTGAAATCTCATTAAGCCGTTTCTCCTTAAAATAGTCGACGTGACAGGCGATACTGCTTTTATTCCTTTCATACTGTATGAACTGTCGCAGCCAAACAAAGATACAATCATCTAATGCTAGCGTCGGTGATGAACAAGCCAGCTCGGGAAAATGACGTAATTACCTGCCATGCGTGGACCTTTTCCAGGTCTGAACCGGGATATCCATTACCTCAGATACATGAGCAGCCTCGGTACTAAGGTCCCTGGTACGCAACCTCACGTCCAGAGAGATGGTGCGTGGCCCAGACGAAATGTGGCGCGGCCCAGACAAAATGTGGCGACGCGGAACGTACCGTTATAGGAAGCAAATTGGTTTTATTTGAATGAAAAATTCACGGGAGTTCATATAATTCATTTTCTGTTACTTGGAAACAAAATTTGTAGTCAATGTCCAAAGGTAATATGGATTTAAACAAAAAAGTATCAGGTGGTATTTACTACTCTCATGGTCCTTCTAAAGAAGGACCGGCACCCAGTGGCAGAACGGTACAAGGCAACTACATACATGAGTCGATTGGGGCCTCCCCGCAGTCGGTACCGTCCTGAGACTGCTCATTAGACCGGTCCAAAAGAATAAAAAAATATATCAAAATTAAAAACGTTGCTCCTCATGGCTGTTTTTGTTCCTTGCCTCGTCAGTAATAAATCCATAAAAAGTCAGTTCAATAGATTTTTGGCCTTGATCTTCCCATTTTCTATTAGTGGACCCATTGCCTTGCAAGGGAGGTCAGGTTATATTCAGTGTTTGACCTAGCAAGGTCATATTATATATCACTCGATTTGCAATGATGAGAGGAATCTAATGACCCCAAAACGATTTTCTGTAACTGTTCTCTGAGAGTATCTCTAGGGGAAAAGCTAAACTTCTCCACTATTAGCCTATGGGAAAGTCTTTGACCTCTGGTGACTTAATATTGGCCTGACCTAAAAATTCTGGTTATAAATCCTCTTAGTCCTAACAGGACAAAGAGGATGGGGGAACATTTTTAGGTCAGGCCAATATTGAGATCACCAGAGGTCAAATACTTTTCTATATACTAATAGTGGAGCAGTTTAGTTTTCCCTTATAGATTCTCTCAGAGAAGACCTAGGGAAAATATTTTGGGCTCATTAGATTCCTCTCATCATTGCATATCGAGCTATATATAATATGACCTCGCTATGTCAAATAGGGAAAATAACCTGACCTTCCCTTGCAAGGCAATGGGGCCGCTAATAGAAAGTGGGAAGATCAAGGCGCGGGCACTCGCTATAGATCTATCGACCTGAATATTTTATGGATTTATTACTGACTAGGCAAGGAACAAAAACAGCCATGAGGAGCAACGTTTTTTTATTCATTCTATTTTTTGGACCGGTCTACTGCTCATGTATCTGGGGTAGATATCAGACTGGCGGACCCTGATACGCCGTTAGTTCCGTCGCTACCGCGTGGCTGTGCCTGGGCTCGGTTAAGGCGGGCTACTTTTTGGACTTTATCCGGCAGTAGTGCGGCTTCAGTTGACGCCGTGCTGTTGCTTACGAGCGGCTATCGTCCCCAGCTAGCCAGTGGCGGGGCTTCATAAGTGATTCCGCCACGGCTGCGCGTGCCGGCCACCCGCACGCTACCCACGCTTTCCGGCTCATGGGAGGTAAAAGGCGCTTGACTGCCCGTAGCGCGGTGACCAGCTTAGTGCGAAACATGTCCTACCGCGGCTATGAGCTGGATAGAACTGAGCTTGCACACACATCTCCTTCATCAGAGGCGCTCTTGGGAGATGTTTCAACAGCGGAACTCGCATCAATCGCTGCATTTTGAGAATACCCATTGACTTAAATGTATGTACTCGGCGTCGTAGGTATGTGTTGCGTCAGCCGATACTGGCCTTGGGTACTCTAGTGCGCTAATACTTTTTACTAAGACTGTAAAATATAACTTGTAAGTTTTGCCGCATGTAGCTTTGACAGACGGGACCTGTTTGGCGTCCCTGTTAATGACGATGATGGGCGGGCGCAGTCGCCTGTGCCGGCGGTCAGTGGCCTGATGGGAGCGAGGCAGTGCTGCAGTGGTGAGGTGATAATTGACTGCTGCAGCAGGTACCGGACAGTCGGGCACCGGCGCGGTGGCGTGACACAGATGGCGCGCACGTGCCACCGATCGGCGCCGCGCTGCAACCAGCGCACGTGCCGGCAGGGCGCGCCAGGCTGCTCTGCGGCGCTGCAGGGATTTGGTTGTGGCCACCCGCATGCTGTGGGCCCCGGACGAGTGGGACCATGTCACGGTGTAATGGGATGTTATTCTGCAATTTAGGAAGTTGTCCCAGTACTTTGACCCGTAGACGGATCCAGCGCTTTCTGACAGGGGCAGGGGGACGATGAGGAATGACATATTTAGAACAAAAAGGGTGATGGCAGTGACGTGAGGGTGCATCGTGATGGTGTATTGGAGATGGAGGGAGAGTGATGGTGAAGGCACATCATTTTGAGAGCGGACTTTCACGGGGCGCCCCACGGTTCGTGTGTGCGATTCCTGCCTGCAAGAGTCGAGTTTTGGCGGGGTAGGGCTCTCGTGTCTGTTTACTGGTGGGCAGGCATCTGCCATTGTGATTTCAAGCCTACAAAGCCATGAAGACGCGTGGCTCGGTGGTTGAAAGCTTGCTCGCGGAGGTGATTGCACTGGCTCAGGGAGCTTCCTGAATAAGGCATGGCCTGGCGAATCTCCTGAATAAGGCGTAGCCTGGCGAATCTCCTGAATAAGGCGTGTCCTGGCGAGTTGCCTGAATAAGGTGTGGCCTGGTGAATCTCCTGAATTAGGCATCACCGAGCGAGTTTCCTGAATAAGGGTGGTCGGGCCAGGTGACCTGAATAATGCGTGACCTGGCAAGTTGCTTGAATCAGGCGTGGTCGGGAAAACTGCATGAATTAGGCGTGGTCGGGCGAGTTGCCTGAATAAGGCGTGGCCTGGCGAGTTTCCTGAATAAGGCGTGGCCTGGTGAGTTCCTGAAATGGGCGTGCCCTGGCCACTTTCCTGAACAAGGTGTGGCCGGGCGAGTTTCCTGAATAAGGCGTGGCCTGGCGAGTGACCTGAATAATGCCTGACCTGACGAGTTTCCTGAATTAGGCCTGAATAAGGTGTGGCCTGGCGAATCTCCTGAATAAGGCGTGTCCTGGCGAGTTGCCTGAATAAGGTGTGGCCTGGTGAATCTCCTGAATTAGGCATCACCGAGCGAGTTTCCTGAATAAGGGTGGTCGGGCGAGTGACCTGAATAATGCGTGACCTGGCAAGTTGCTTGAATCAGGCGTGGTCGGGAAAACTGCATGAATTAGGCGTGGTCGGGCGAGTTGCCTGAATAAGGCGTGGCCTGGCGAGTTTCCTGAATAAGGCGTGGCTTAGTGAGTTCCTGAAATGGGCGTGCCCTGGCCACTTTCCTGAACAAGGCGTGGCCGGGCGAGTTTCCTGAATAAGGCGTGGCCTGACGAGTGACCTGAATAATGCCTGACCTGACGAGTTTCCTGAATTAGGCCTGAATAAGGTGTGGCCTGGCGAGGTTTCTGAATAAGGCGTGACCTGGGGAGTTGCCTGGCGGACTGTTTTAATAAGGTGTAGGCTTATCTGCGAACGCCAGAGCAGCATAGCTGGAGCTGGCAACGCTATTTGAACTGGTTGGTCGAACGTGGTCCGAGCCCTGTAATTAGCCCTCAGACCTGAATTAGATCCGGCTGGACTGCGCCGCCCAGAAGGTGGTGCAGTGTTTCGGGTGGGCGTGGCTGTTTTCAGCCGGAGTCGGCGCGGGGTGACCGTCTCACCTGAATGCTGGCCTTGTGTTCCCGGCCACCTTCCGGCGGCGGCCGGAAGCGACCTCGGAGGATCGGCCGCTCTCCCAGGATCGCTCCCACACCACCCTCCTGGTGATGGATCGGCAGCCTGCCGGATAGCGCCGGGTGCAGGAGCTCCTGCCCTGGCGAGTGCATGATGGGCAGACCTGGTTGCATTCGTTACGTCCCTCGGTGAATTTCTAAAATACTGTGGCGTTCACTTCCAAAAAATTTCGGCTATACAAGAGGATTTGCTAACGTATCACTCACGTGCACGCGAATGCAGTCGTTCTCATTGCTCTCGAAAAACCTGAAATACTGCTTGCTATGGCGAACCCATCAGCTACTGTGACAGTTGATCGCCAAGACTAGTTTCCAGTGTCGGAGAGCGGAGAGCGCTGGTCGCCGGGGGAGGGGGTGAACCGAGGCAGTCCGGTATGGCTGCTGCATTGGTCCGACCTCTCTGGTGGCAACCCGGCGCCGCCGGTGGCGTAGACCCGACACCCCCAGCCTGTCGGGCCACTGAGCGAGCCGCGGCCGCACGACAATTGATCACGTCACGCGCTCCGGAGCACCCGGCACTAGAGGACTCGGGCCGCAGACACCGCCCTTGAAAAGCTGTGCTGCAAATAGCATTTTGGGGATTGTGCAGATAAGAAATGGGCCCGGTGCTGTGGAGACCTGTTGGTGAAAACGGTCGCCCTGGCGCGGAGCAACGATGGCAGGATGCCAGGCTTGCAGGGTGTGCAAAACTACACCAACACCGTTATTCTGGCAGCCTTCACGGCTGCATTAGGTGGTCCCCAGTTTGCGAAACTAGATAAATGGTACGGCCACTTGCTCGGGAGGCGTTAATGGCTCAGCTCCTGTGCATTACATACACTGCAGCGCTGTGACCCGTGTCGGATCGGGCTTGATACTGGCCACGGCAGAAGGGGGAATGCCTTGTCTGCTCCCTCCCCTGAATCCGCCCATGGGCGTGGCGGAATGTAAATGCGTCCCGTGCCATCCTTCCCGCTGTCTGTTGCTCTAAATAAATAGACCGCGCGAGTTCTCCATGGTCAGCTTGGGACGCCTTCCCGTTCTCTTTCGAAGCATGCTGTTTTAGTAAGCGTCACGTCTTCTCTTGTTGGGGCTGCACGCCTGCTGGCTTTTGAGCTGTCCCGATCAAACGCTTCCGGGAGACCAGAAGAACTGAGAACGCTCCCACATCGGGTGCTCTTTATCTACCTGGGCTCTCAGTTTGACTGTGCTCTGGGGTTTCGGTGTTTAAAAGGGCACAGGGTTTTCCTTAGCTGTACATCGTACTGAAACTCGTCTGGAGATAGTAAAAATATCATTTAAAATATCAAATACCCTTGTAATCGTCAATGCTTCATCGGGTCACTCATCGGATAGTGCTTAATAATTCATCAGCTTTGATAGGAAATACTGATCTACTAAATATATTTAGTAAATCTTAATTACTAAATATATTAGTGATCTCCTTCCTCATATACTTTGTTGCAGGGGCGGACGCAGACCCGAGTTTGGGGGGCGAAGATTTGTCTGCCTCTCATCCTGGGGAGGGGAGTGGGAGCGAAGATTTTTTTGCTCTACAGACCTAGTGTCAATACCTTTTTTCAGTGCTTGGCAGACCTAGTATATCGCTCTCGGGGGGAGCGAAAGGGGATGAGATGGCTTAGTGGATAGCACCCTTGTCTTCTAAGCCACCGGTCCCGGGTTCAAGTCCCGGCGGAGCCTCTGAATAAGTTGATCTGATCCCCAAAATCCCTTCCAACAGGGTGAGAGTTGGCGACGCCGTATGACCCTGGCAGTTGGTGCGTCTTTAAACCCCAACAATTGGGGAAGCGAAGATTTTTTTGCTCTACAGACCTAGTGTAAACACATTTTTTTCAATATTTTCAAAAATTTCTCCGGCGTTTGGGGAGGCCAAAAGATAGTTTGCCCCCCCTCCAGCGCTTTGGGGGGGCATGGCCGGAACGCCCCCCCTGCGTCCGCCAATGCCTTTTTGGTCTCAAAAACGAAGGAAACAATTTGCATGGGCTTTAAAAGTGCGCAGTTTGGCGGTGCCTGTGGCGTTTGGTCCCGGGCCTGCGTTGTATTGGGGTGCGCGGGGTGAGCCTGTGGGAGACCCGGCTGCGTGCTAGCTGTTCACCATCTGTGGCGGCATCTCGCTGGAAGCCGCTATGTCGCCGCTGCCGTTGGGGGTATCGCCGTCTGCCCACACGCCGGCCGGCTGCGGGGGGCTGAGTCACACACGCTGAAGGGGCGGGGGTCCGGCGGTGGCGGTTCAGCGGCCAGGCCGGACCGTCAGTCGGCCGGCCGCCGCCGCGACGGTGAGGGGCGGAGCGGCGCTGTAGTGAATTCCAGTGAGTGCGCAGGAGGAACGTGCACGCGGCAGTGTCCGCACGTCTGGGCGAGTGTTGAAGGCTGCTTCTGGCGTGCCGTCGCGGCTGAGGAGACCGGCGTCGCAGAGCCGCCACTGGGACGCGCTGTGAGTCAGGTTGGGCTCCCCTGCTGTTTGTGTGGCTCCCCCTGCTGTCAGACCAGGACAGGTGCGGCGGAAACGCCGCGTCGCCGCCGGCGTGGTGTTTATGACCCGACAACGCCGGCGGCAACCCCACCGCGCGTCGCAGCCCCCTCCCCTCCTATACCAGTGTGCGGGAGAGTGGTCTGATTTGGTGGTGTGACCGAAAGTAGAGGTGGAAATATGTACGATTTTTATTCCCTCAAATATGTTTTACCCTATTTCAACTCATTCGTTTGTAGGCTTTTACCCGCCGCTATAAAGTTCTTCATGGACCAGCTATTCACACGGAAAAGTGTGCCGACCAGTCAGAATTGTAGGAAGAAGAGCTGGAACAGTTAGCGCAGTGCCTTGCTCGGCCACCAGCCCCGTGGGAGCGTCGGGGACGGCGCGGAGGCTTTCCTCGCTGGCGGCCCGGCTCCGGAGCGGTTCCGGGAAGCGAGCGGGGTACCGGTCCTGTCGGCGTGCCGGCCGTGAGTCAGCCTCCTCTCTGCCGGCTGGAAGTGGAGCCCAGTCGCCGCCGGACGCCGCTCTGATATCCATGGCTCGGTGATGCCCCGCGACCTCGGCGACCGTCGCGCAGCCTTCTGTCGCAACGGTGTGACTTCAGCGGCCCGGGTGTTGCACCGCTCCGGGCCGTCGTCAGACGTCAGGCGCTGCGCAGCGTGCATCGGTGGCAGCGGACACGGCGCTGCCTGCCACTGACGCACCGACACCGCGTCTGACGCCACCCAGCGACTTCGAATTGATGCGGTTTTCTCTGCGGTTCCTTATTCTCGGATCGCCCCCGCGGTGGCATTTATCACAATGCCACATTGATTGTGCAACTAGTTTTCAGAAATGATGAGAGGTCACACTCAGGACTCTGATGTTTGAACAGTCCTGGTAATGTGAATTGTTTCAATTTAGATAAAATGTAAGACTATTGCTGACGCTTAAAATCGAACGAACTGGTTATTGCAAATTGCTAGCTGGGTATTTAATTTCATGGTTTCACTGTCTGCAATCCCGCGGTGCCTTCAGGTACAAACTGATTCAATACGAAGAAGGTAAAATGTGCGGACCTGCAAAGTCTGTCGACAGGCTTCCGATTCCTGCCAGTCAGGTGGTCACCATGGGCGTAAAATGCAGAGGAAGACACGCAATGCCCCCAGTTTGTGAACCAGCTTAGTCCCAGAAAATTTCGGTGCCCGAAAGATGATTTTCGGCTTTTCGGCCATTGCTCAACTTGAGGCCACTCAAATTGTATCTATGAAGTTTTGACTTTGACCCTCCCCGTCGTTGCTTAGTGGGAATCCCCCTCCCCAACGAAGAATCAGTGACGGACAAAGTCTGGTGGCTATTTGTTAATCGTTATCATTTTGCTGGTGTGTTATTAGCCAGCCTTAAATGGACTCTCAGGTTCGGTGTTCATCAGCGAGGCTGGCCACTGCCTTTAGTGGCAGGGGATGCGTGGCTCAGTGGTATGGCACCTGATTTCTGAGCCACAGGTCCCGGCAGAGCCCTGAGTAAGTTTATCTGGTCCCTCCAAATCCCTCCTAACAGGGTGAAAGATGGCGACGCCGCGTAACCCTGCCAGTTAGTGCGTCGTTAGAATCCGAACACTTGCCTGTGGCGGCTGGAAGAGACACTGCAGCAGTGTTGGGCCTGCACCGGAATTGAAGACACGTGCCAGCGGATGCAGGACCGATCCGGGAAGACTGTCCTTGATGGCACCAGACGCTGCGCCGCACGCCTGCCGGTGCCTCTGCACTGCCCGCTGCATTATAGATTCCGCTCCCGTTCGAATGATGCAAGCTGTGTCTGGCTTTCGGGCGCATGCAAGCAGTGTCTGGGTTTCTGTTGAATGCGCGCCCGAGCGGGACTGGTGTTAGGGCGGGGTTGTCGCCAGCGCACGTTCCGTCCAAACGGCAGCTCTCCTCTTCTGACTGGGTCCCGTGTGACCCGACCTCTGTCCGGAGGGGTACTGTGCGGAATTGTTCACTGGCATGCCTAGTTCGTATAGGCCCTGGCTAGGCCCTTTGTTCCTCAAAACTCCGAGGAAGTTGTACTTGAAATGGGAAGAATAATCTGGAAATCCCAGTTGATCGAAAATGTGGAGAGTGCTGTTGTGGTTCTGGGTATGACCTAGGTTCTAAGATGTATTAAAAAGGCCGGGAGGGGATATGTTTGGGGTGGCGGGGTGGGGATGGTTTATTCTGTGTTTTCCTGATGGCGTTCTTGGTATCCTCGTTGGTAGTTCGTAAGCGTGAGCAGGGTTCCGCTGGTTTAACACTCTGTTTAGTGAGTTTCCGTCGTGTCCGCCTGAGCGCACATGTGCGGCCCGCTGCACTGGTGAGGTCACGGTACCAGGCAGCTGCCACAGAAGGTCACGGAAGGACGTAACTCACCCTGCTGAGGGGTGTGGCACTGCTGCAACAAGCACACGTGGGGAACAGTGTAATGGCTCGGCAGGCCGGCGGCCGGCGGTATTCGGCGCACTACTGACGTTTCAATGGTGCTTCAATGTTGTGGTGCAGCAGAGGAACAGCTGCAGTAGAATTATATATGTGAGGAACGATCCTTAAGGTCGAGTCAGGAGTCCTGGGAACGCAGCCGTGTTCGTCTTGAGCGAGGGATCGTGAGGCGGCCGAACAATCTCGCTGCGGCACCTTGGCTGCGGACGAGCGCCGGGCTGCGGGCGCCCGGAGGGAGCAGACCAGCTGATGGCGGCAGTGCGCCCGGCTGCGCCCAGTGTGCACGTGCTCAGCCGGGCTGTGTGATGCGCTGCTCGCCAAGCCGTGCATGCCGGTGGCCGGGTGTTACGCTACTCGGCGCCAACACGCGTAAACCGGTTGTGCACTTTCGTCGCTGAGCTGTGCAAAACAGAGATGCCATTTCTGCTACGGTGTCACAGACAGCATCAAATCAGGCCCAAGTTGTAATCAGTTAGTACAATTTCCAGCAGAGAAGGATGCAGAATTTCCGATGGGGATGGAAAATGTCATCCGGACCAGAGGGTGCCACTTTTGGACGATAAAACTTATCAGGTGGGCGCCAAATCCTCCCACGAGGGCGCCGATACTCGGGTCCTGGGGGATGAGAAGCGACATTTCAGAGAGGGAGGGGGTTTCAGAGGGCGCACTGAGGGTCGATCGATCCGCCTATAGTTTGTGTTTTCAAGTGCCCGTTTAAAGTGTAATGACTGTGTGAGAGATCCATCTGGTGTTGAGGGTGTCGCACTGACTTTTCCGGGACGCTGGGGAGTAGACAATGGCTCTATGTCTTTGACTCTGTTTCATGAACATTTGCACCTCTCTATGCACACGTTGAAACCAGAGCCCCTTGGTGACTGTAGAAGTGTGTCTGCATGCCCGATCATTGTTGCGGAACAAGACAGGCTCATGTATTAGAGACGACTGCGAGAGATTATTAGATTGTAGGGGTTTAGCGACGCACGAACTGCCAAGGTTATAGGGCTTCGCCAACGCCACTCTGTTTGGAGGTTTTTGAGGGTCAGGTTGTGCTTATTCAGAGAACCCGCTGGGCCTTGAACCCGGGACCTGTGAATCAAGAGGCACGTACTCCTCACTGAGTCACTCATCCTCCGAAACATGAACCACGGCGAGAGATCTGGTTATATATCAGCACTGGCAAGGAACTACGGCGACTACAACCAAGCTCGTTTTTGCTCTCTGACAAAATTTTTGAAATGGTGCCCAACGTGGCATAGATTACGATAATTTGTTATGGGAGGTTGAGCAAGCCATATCATCTGTAATTGTTGAAGTCTAACGGGGCATTAACTGCTAAGGTCATAGCTCCGCCAACTCGCACTTGGCTGGAATATATTTGGGGGGGGCTAGCATAGGATTCCAACTCTTAGACTGTCGTTCAAGAGTCCAACGTCTTTCCCCCGGACTACTCAATTTTCACAGCAGGGGAGGTCGTGCATCGTTGACCAAAATGCACCCATACTCCGGGAACACCTCTGTTTGAAATACAGAGGCGTCCACATCTGTTGGGGCACACTGTGTTGCATTGGACTCCTGATATTTACTCGAATACATAGGCTGATCCAGGATTTCCCGTCGGGGGAGGGGGTGGGCATCTGGACCAGGGAGAGGGGCGACAAAACCTATCAGGTGGGCGCTAAATCCTATCACGGGGGCGCTGATACTCGCTTCTTGAGGAGGGGGAAGGGTGGAAAGCAACAATTCAGGGGGCGCTATCGGCCTTTCAAAAGGGCGTTTAGGTTTGAATGGGGGAGGGGAGGGGCAGTACTCCCTTGATCCGCCTATGCTTTGAGATGTCGAACAGGTTTGGTATGACCCTATGGTGGAACACAATCCCCTCTGTCAGCTGCTGCCGACGTACTGGTACACCTATGTGCGACGAACTCGCATCCCTGGCCATTGAGGGAGCCCTCTCATGGTGTTTGCCTCAGCAGTTCTCGCCGTCGTCTCTTAGTCATTGAGCAGTAGCTGTTCTCATAGCTTGCAGCCCGTGTTCGAGCATACAGGGAAGGAATCGTAGCCTTGCCCTTGATCGAGGTCAGTGACGTAGCCGAGCAGCATTGGTTCTTCCTTCCAATTTCCCTGACATATGTTCTGTGCATAACAGCCATACGCGTCCTGGGTGTTCTGTTTCGTTTGTGATGTCAAGCCATGACTAATGGTGGCGTAGACAAGTATGTCAAACATAGATGTAGGCCATGGTGTACTGTTGAATAGAAACATCTAGATGAATGACAATGAGGCGGTGAGGTGAGGCGAAAGCTGGAGCACAACAGTGTCGAGCACTAGTTCTGTGTTATGGCTATCACAAAAAAACATCTGTCTGGAAACGAAGTAATACGGCGGAGTCTCGGCAATACCTGATTTGCTTTGCATTTTGCAAGTGCTATCGCTTCTACGGATCCCTTAGGCTCCTAACCGTTCAGCCTCCTAGCCTCCCGCTGAACAGTGACACTGGCCCGAGTTCCAGCTGTGGTGAGTAACAAGAGGTACCACTCATGGATCATGCCATCCAGTGTGACTCAGAAGACGAGGAACTCAAACCGTTTAAAGAGGGTGTGTTTCACTGCCTTGTGAGAGGTTTGTACCCGTTGGTAGAGGAGCAGAGTTTCTGGGAGCTCGCTGAATCAGCGGAACATGGTGGAACATTAGGTCAGTGTCGTCGCCACGACATTAAAAAGCACGCCGTGTCATGAAGGAATGACTTTTCAAAATGACAGTCATTGGACTGAAATGGCATCTGGGACCACGCCGGCCACTCATGGTGCAACAGTCGGGGCGGGCCTGACAGGGACTGTGCGGTGAGACAAATTCACAACCTGATCGTTTTTAAGTCATTTTTTATATCAGGAACCGGCTTTCTTTTTCCCTAGCTTGTGTGTTAGTGCTAAGTTTTTTAATCGCCCATGGCTAAATGCAATTACCAGAAGTTAGTTGATATCTGGCGTAGTGTATGACTCAATTACGAAGTGGCTTCTTGCACGGTCGTTCTGGGATACTCCGGCCGAGGGGAGGGGTCCCAGAAGAACGGCGCCGCACGCTGTCCCAATGACTGGAAGGTGATGTAATCATTTCTGGGTGCCGATTTAGAAGTATAGCGCGAATGAATATCTCTAGGTTCATTTTTACCTTCTTGTCCCCGAAGACTAGGGTGCCACTCGTTAAGGAAAATGGCCTAACGGGGTGGCGGGGATGAAGATGCCTCTAACGGGAGTATGCTAAAATATTCCGCTATCGTGACGTACTTCCATGTTCTGCGGGCCCACTTTGGGCTCTCTTGCAGGCTTAGCTTGAATTAAAAGCTCCAATTCGCTCAAAACAGGAAAAATACGGAAGAAACGAGATGAAACCACATTCGATCTTTTCAGGTTCACACATGTGGCGCACTTCCTCCTGGAGTCTGCCACTAGGAATCAGTGCGTGGTTCTCGCTTCTCGTGTCTGCCGCCCTCTCTGATTGTCTCTGCTCCGCTGTCCGGCACCAGGCACCGTGACAATAAACAGACGCTCTGCCCTGTCGCGGCCGTAGCCACGTGTCGTGTAAGACGGTCACACTCGGAGAGGTGACGCTGAGGTCGCTGGTTGCCTGTCTGGTGGGGGCTAGCGCAGATTTGTTTGGCAGCAGTGCTTCTGTTCCTGGTCTAATGTCACGTGGTATGATGCGGTATGTGCCCCGCCCATCCCGGTATCAGTCAGCTGGGCGGTGCAGCCACGGCGCTCTCTTTGCATCGGTGGAATTTCCACTGACTCCTACCGCGGCGCTGGTGGTTGGCCGCGCACCGCCGACTTCCGCGGTCCGCCGGTCACGGGATCGCTCTCAAATCCTGTACCAGAACTGTCCGCAACCTCGCGCGTGAGAGTTTGGAGCTGGTGGCAGCTGGATAACCACCCTGCTCTCCTGCGGCTCGTCCGGTGTCGCCGTTCTGTGGTTGGAAATGGCTGTTTTTTCTCGCCTCATCGAGCTCCATAGCTTGTACACGTCACCGAACTCGACATGGCAAAAAAATTAAAGTTAAAATAGGCAGGGTCGCCATGCGAATGGAATGGAGATCACCAGGGTTCCTGAGGCGAGACGTCAGAGGGTGATTCTCTATTAACCGGGGCCCCCCCGGGCCAAGGCCCCCCAACCAAAAAGGGCGGCCAACAAGCAAAAGCAAGAAAAACCTTCAGGATACCCAGACAAAAAGATCACCAAATACAGATACAACGCCAACCGAACAGGCCGAGACATAACAAACAGTACTTTCCCTAACGAAAACCCCGTGTACCCAAACACCTAATATGACCTAGGCACGAAACAAAAACCAACAAAAAAGCCAGACCAACAAACACGATGGTTGTTTCACCGCTCAGCCAATAGGCAAAGTTATTGTCAAAATACTGTTTTGACCTCGGTGACCGATACATTGAAAACAACAAAAGCCCCGGGTCCGAGGGTCCAAAAACGTTTCTGAGCAGCATATTGCAATCATTTTGTGGCTTTATATCAAAATACTTTCCCATGCTTTCCAAGGGGGGCCCACCGACCCAGGCACAAATCAAAAACCCGGATATACACCTGTAGACCCGGGAGGCAAGTGTAGGAAGTTCAAATCACGACTAAATGTAGCCTACAGAGCCAAAGGAAGAGGTACCTGGTACCCGTCTGGTGACAACCTGGGACCCGGGTAAAAATTCAGGATGATTAAAAAGCGAGGAAGCCCCAACCGCGGTGCGCGCCTCGTCGTTTTCTGCTATCCCGGAAAAACCAGGGGATCGAGCCCCGGTGGGGCAGTTAATCCTGGTTAAGTGCAGCTCAGTGGGTGGCGAAGGGGAGGAGAAGAAGAGATTCATTGTCTGCGGGATAAAAAAAAGATGATTAACCGCGCTCCTGCTACTAAGGTCATATGGTGTCATCAGCTCTCATCCTGTTGAAAGCGAGTTCTCGAGTGGCCGGCATGGGTTTCGAACCCATGACCTCTAGTTCAAGAGTAACATATGTTCTCTTTACCCTCCAATCGCCTTTCCATGGGAAGGCCTCTTTTCTAAACTCCCAAAATGAGCGCCGTGCTTTCTTGAATATTAAAAGAGACACATTCAGAAATGCATGCAAATGCTTAAATTTGAAAGTTCAAAATCTTGTATATTTATCTAATTTTTATAAAATTATAACTACAGTTGGCTTCGGGAGCTACATTTGTGTTTGACTGACGTTTATGTTTCACTTCGATACAGTCGCCATAGGTCTTATGATCTCACATTTTCCAAAGGTCAATGCTTTGGAGTTGTCAAGTTTGTGTTCGTGTTGTCGATTTATGTATAGTTTGCAACAAGATAACGGCAGCAATTGAGGAAATTGCCTTTGATTCAGGTGGTTAATAAATCTTACCACTCTGTGCATTCTCATCACACCTCAAAACCATCTAAATTGGGGACTATGTATTTGTTTACATCACTGCGGGTGAAATTGCTGAGTTCTGGCCATATCTGGGGAAGCGCCGTGGAGCCACGCTTTCCATCATGGCTCTGCCGAGTGTAGCACCTCCCGGGTCTGGCTCTATAGCTTTTTGTCTGTCGCCGCCTGGCTTGCTTCCTTCCTGCGCCGTCCTCTGCTGCGCTGTTATCTGTGAGACTGAGAGCTGGTCACCCTCTCTGACCCTCCCCCTGCTCTGTTCCAGGACGCGGGGGCGATGTCGGCTGGCGAGAAACGGTCCAGAGCGTTCAATATGGAGACTCACGTCAAAGGTAAGCACCTGATGCGCCAACACAGCCGTGCTGCGTCCCGAATCGGCTGGGAGGCAGAGGCTCTGGTTTCAGTGGCAGAAGGTAGGCACATTGTCGACTTACAGTCCATGAAACATCCGAATAGTGTTGTCGATCGTGCGATTTACTTCTGTTAGGTCCCATTTCCACTGGGTGTTTGCCGCGGCGTGACGCACCGGGGAAACACTGGAGCTGCCCAGCTCGGTTCCTGCCTTAATAATGGCAGCCCAGTTCGAAAATAGCCGGCGAGCATCCGTGTCCGCTGATCCGTGCCGTCTAATTTGGGAGCGTCTGCCGGTGCGTTGGGGGAGTTCGCGGCGTGGCGCCGCCGGCGGGGCCGACAAAGGGGAGTCGACATCGATTTTAGTGCGGCGCCGCGGCGGAGAGGGCTGTGATGGATCTCTGGCTGTGGTGCGGCCCCGCCGGAGGTGAGGCTGTTGCCAGTGCGTAAACACAGCCCTCAGACCGGCAACTGCCGCCGTCTGTCAAACGGGCGACCTGGCCTGCACCGGGCTGCCCTGCCGACCACGGCGGAGCCGCAGCAGCGCCGCACCGAGCTCAAACGTTGGACCGTTTCGCTTTGTTTTTATTCCACTTCTGATTTGGGCTTTGAGTGCAGCGGTCTGGGTTGGCTTACGCTGTGCTGCGACTGTACCCACCCGAACTAAGGAATTTCTATGCTCTGATCGGTTTTAAATCAGAGTAACATGCACTTAAAATGCAGAGTCCAATGCACAGATAGTGGTCGCAGATTATTGGCGTCTCGTTAAGCGTGGACTGGCAATCAGCATAGCAAAGAGAGCATATACTGCAAAGTTGCATGATGTATCGTCCCAGTCTTAACAAATCTCCCTAACGAAGGGGAGGCGTGAACAGGCTGCTAGTGACGTCAGTAAGGCAAATGTCATCCATGGCATGACCTCATCATTGGGAGCAGTGGCCCCGTCGTTATTGGCAGAACATGCTGGCAGCACGTGTCGTTCAGTCCCCGCTTTCGACGGGAACCCAGAGGCCAAGGGATGGACATCCATTTTGGAAAGGTAAACCGCAAGGCCAATATGACAGAGGAACGAAGCTGAGGTTGTTTGAAAAATCACACGTTTCTTTCCTAGTCGCCCACATAACTTCTTGGTTCGCTACTGACTCAATGTCTGTATATGTAGAACGGACCAGCGTTCACAAAACACTGATCTGTTGTGCTATCTCAGAACGGTGCTCCTGAAAGGTGGTGGCTCTGTAGGGGAGTTGGCATTATTTTTCCTAAACTAGGAGCCTGTTGTATTACTGCCTGAACTAAAAAAACGGCTCCTTGTGTAAACTATCGCTTGTCATTAGCCCCCATAAATTGGGCTATTGCACGCTCGGCACCACACCCTGTGTGTTGACGTGATCATCGAGCTGAGGAGAAATGACGTCATTGCCAATGTCAGTACTTTCACCGGCGATAGGGCAGCTGAGCCTAAACGAACGCACCCCAGCTCCGCGTCGGCTGTCAGCGAGCTCTGCTACGGAGTTCGCAACGTACATTCTTATTGTTTTCATTCAGTTTGGATGCAATTTGAACTTCGGCCAGGGAACCCATAGCAAACCAAAAAATAGGCTATGAGGCGTGTGTTCAATGGTTAAACCTGCTCTGCCTGGGAACCACGTGTGCCTGGGATTCACAATATATTGCGATTCGATTAGTTGCGTAGTTCTTAGCCTCCCAGGAGGACGACTGCCGACAGCCACATTACATATGCGCTTGTTGGACTGTTGAATCCTTACAAGGAACATTGTGTTGAAGTATGGAGTGGTTCCTGATATGTATTTAACATCCACTATCTAAGCGAACATTTATCTTCATAACCCAAAGCACCTCAGTCAATACCTCAGATGGAACTATCAATGCAAAGCAAATAAGACGTGAGTAAAAGGTCATAGATTACCATCAACCCACTAGACCCGTCTGACAGGTTTGTGTTGTGCCAGAACGTCAGTAGTTTTCCTTTGAGAACCCGATTGTTGCCTGGCTGCTCTGTACCTTTGTGCTATTTGTGAGGGAGTACGCTGCAGCCGTGTCGCTGATAGGTACACGTTCGATGATATGAGCTGTAGTGGTGACTGGGGTCGATGGTACCGGTCAAACGGCGGGAATTGAGCGGCTCTCGACAGAACCCCAACCCACCTCCCCGCGTTCCGTCACGTCCGCGGCGGCGGGCGCTCCTTTTTCGCCGGTGCTGCCGCCGTGCGGACACGGGCCGAACTAGAGTTGCGGTGGCTGGTCTGCTCACAGCTCAGGCGCACCGGGGAGAGTCTTGGCTCCGTAAGTATCAAGTAAGTATATTTAATACACTTGGTCTTGGGCCTTATAGCCAGAAGCGGAATGAAGCCACCAAAAGCCCAGACCGTTACATATAACAAAGTGGTCGTCCCTTCCGGTGCAGGGGCGGACGCAGACCCGAGTTTTGGGAGGGGCCAAACCCAAGTATGCCTCTCCTCGGGGGGGGAACGAATATTTTTTGCTCTACAGACCTAGTGTAAACACCTTTTTTCGAAAAAATTTTCCGGCGTTTGGGGGGGCAAAAGATAGTTTGGCCCCCCTCCAGCGCTTTCGGGGGGGCCATGGCCGGAATTCCCCCCCTGCGTCCGTCAATGTTCCGGTGACACCCGGCGCGCTCCCTCGTCGGCCTCCCCCACGCATGTCTGGTAACGTTGCACAACCGAAGCACGTGTATTACGGCGCCGCCGTTTCAGCCACCCTCTTCTCCTTAGTGAAACCGGTACTTCCAGGCTCGAATCCTCAGGAGGCCTCGCTGATGATGGTTCCCTACTATTCTTAGGTATACCATGGCTTTACAGTCCCGAATTGTCCGACCGTAGATCTGTGGTTAGCACCCTCAGCCAGTATTCAAATCCAATATCCAAATATTGGATGTCACTGTAGCTTAGTAATGTACCCTGAGCCCGATAATTGTGAATAAGATAAAGCAACAACGATTAAAATGATTGCTTGTAGCAGAATGCACGTATCTGGGGACATTTACGTTGGGGATATATAAATAACTTCTTCCTTACATACTTTTGCCATAACGAACATTATACCTACATTATTTCGTTAAACCAATTTTATCCATACGTTATTTTTGCCGTACGTTCTTTTGCCATTCGTTCTTTTGCCGTATGTTCTTCTTCTTTACGTACTTTTTCCATGCGTATTGATGTCATACGAACGTTTTCCGTACTTTTATCCGCAACCCTCCTGCCCTTGCTGCTGATGCTGTGCGCGACAGCGGCTCAGCACACTCTCTGGCCGCGACTGCCCCGAAGGCGGCGGCAGGGCACGCCGCTTCGACTGCCACCCCAGGCGCCGGGCCCCCACCCAACGGCGGCCCGCCCGACTCTAATGACGCGGATGCAACCCAAGATTGTGTAACCAGTTCACGCTGCAGTTCCGGGGTGGGAAATCCCTGCTGGGGTCATTGCCGAGTAACTGCAGACTGCACCGTGCGCCTGAAACTCAGAACATTCGAATCACATTTTTCCCGTCTTACTGGATTTCAAATGGTTGCTTTGCTTTTACGGGTTTTTATTAGGGGTTACCCGCCGTCAGTAGTGGTTTGTGACAGGTGTTTGAACTTAAATTTGTAGGATGGCGTGCCTTCCGTCTGCGTTTACATCATTTGAAAGGTTCTGTTTAGGCCTGAGTTGCACCTCGCGTTGCGGGCGTGGTAAGAGTGTAAAAATATTAGCAGGATAGCCATTGTTTGGATCTACTTGCACTGTAGAGGCCATGAGTGTGAATCAAAACATGATCTTGGGATATAAATGTTTGAGCAATTATTCAGAATCGTTGTTATGAATCCAAGGAATCAGAGCACGGGTCGAGCATCTCAGTACAAATTTCGCCTGTCGATTTTCGGCTGATGGTCACATTTCTACCCGTATAGGGTCCCCTGCATACCCGCCTGGTTTTAGGACTCGGAGGATCTTATTGATCCTGCTGTGCGCAGTGTCCCTCTGTCAAAGACGGCCGTGTTCCCTACTCGGCCCTGCCGGTGCTGTCTCTGATCCGCTGCTGTCGAACACCGGTGGCTAAGTTCCGCCACCGCCGGCCACCGGCACGTTGGTTCCCGACACGTGCATTAGGTCCGCCACTCGGCCTTGCGCCGCCACCTCAGGTCGTGTGGTGACGTCAGCAGCGGTGCCGATGCCGGAACAGCTGCCGTCACCTGCTGTGACGCCAGTCGTCCGGGGCTGGGAGTGAGTGACGCCCCTTCACGGAGGTGTACGGCCGCCGCCGGCAAGGGCGCCGAGCTCGCCCCACTATAGACCCGTGTCTCAGATGAGGTCATCTCTCCGACCGAATATTTCCGAATGTTTACGTAACGGGTACACTCCTGGTGGTCTTAATGTCACTGTTAGTCCGGTTATCCTGAACATATACAGTACCCGCTAATTAAACCAGGGTTGGGACGCACCACGGAGATGGGGGGGAGGTGCGAAAGGCCAATCGTCCCCTATTAATTACGTTGAGGTACATTGTCTCCACATTCAGCGTCCATGCAAGGCGCCGAAGGCACCCTTCATGCTTCTACAGCCATATGTCTAACTCCAAAATATACTCCGACATTGTGTGTTAGAAGCGCTAAAGTTTGACTTGGGAGGTGACACAGGTAGGGGCACTCTATTTTCCAGCGTTCTTCCCAATCCCCTGTCCCTTTATTGTGTTGTCGTTGATTCCCTTTGGACTGGTACTTTGCCCCTGAGGTGTAATTAGATCAGCTGCTTTTCAGCAAGAATTTTGAAACATCCACTGCCCAAAAGGCACCCAAGATTAGCTTCGGGAGGGCCCCGTTCAAGTACCCAAGAGTCCCCCTGCCCCCGAAATGGTATTATATTCCCGGCTAACGAGATCCTGGGCCTGCCACTGAGCCAAGGTGGCGTGTCACTTCATTTTCAAAACAAAAACAAAAAACCGCACTAACGCTAGCTAGCTCCAGGCAGTATTATTCAGACACATTGGGACCCGGTGGCGGCGTTTCAGTGTGCTCTCCCGTCCCCAGGGGCGGCAGCGCTCCTGCCTGCTATCACGTCGTATTTGTGTGGGACTATGCTTTTGGAAGGTTCCCTTATGAATGACATGCACAAACGGATTCTTTGCCGGTGGGCTGGATGTTAATCTGCTTACTCTGCCGTCAAAGTCTGGCTAACTCAATCTGTCTACTTCTGACAGAAATGGGTGGATGTTTTCGTAAGGAAAGCAGTGTCCAGTTTTAAGGGAGACTGAGAGGCTCCAGATTTTCCCTTATTTTTGTTAACTTTGATTATATTAATTTGGGTTTAATTTGTTTTTGTACTGCCTGCCTCACCCTCCCCAACCGTTATTTTTAGACTCTGTCTGTCTGCAAATAATATTTGTCAGAAGTATAAACGTTTTTAATGTTTTTTTCTAGGCAATGTTTCCTGTCCTGATTCGAGATATGGTATTGGTCGCAAAGCATGTTATCGTGCTCTTGACTGAGCGACCATTTGCGGTGCTCGCCTTGAGTGAGACAAGTGGGCCCGCTTGATTGGTGCTACGAGTGTGGCGGCCGCAAACTCGTGAGTTCCGCCTGGGCTGCTGGCTGCGTCACAGGTTTGGCGACCCCCGCGGCCGCTGCTGCGCGGCTGCAGAGCCAGCTGCCCCTGCAGCACTACACGCCGCCGCCGCCGATGCGGGCGTCGGCTCCGGGCCGTGCGGCCGGTCGGTGGGAGAGTTTAAAGGTCGCGCAGATCTCCGCTACTGATACGTCGACTTTGCCGGCCTCCGGAAACTCGTGTGAGGCCGATGGGAGTGTTCGCGCAGAGTCCAGACCACAGGCGGATACATGGGGACATGTGGCCTTCCCCGCTCCTTCCCTTAAGCCTTTTCGGTGCTCATTGAAACATCGCTTCCTCCTCTCCTCAGGATGCACGTATTGGTGCCCTCACGATGCGATTTGGTAGGTAACCCCTGATAGATCACTCCTTAAGAAGTGGCGCTGCCTCCAGGTCCAAGTAACGGCCCCCTGATGGAAGTGTTCCCTCCCGTAGGCAATCCTGGATCCGCCTGTGATGTGGCCAGGGCGAGGTTTGCGGAAACGTTTCTGAAGAATGCCTGGTATAAGCTGAGCCGTTATTGGACAGGATGCCTGGTATGACCGAGGCTGGCTGGTCGGTATGTTTGTTAATGGGGTGACTGGTACGGCAAGTACACGGCTGGACGGTACGGCCGAGGGTAGGCGGACTGGTACAGCCGCTGGTGGGCGGGCTGCCCGGCCCTGGTCTGCTGTATACGCGGCGTCCGTGTTTACCAGAGCTGGCGGCCGTTCAGCCCTTCTCTGTCGACACAGCGCCAAACCCAGGCCACGGTTTATTGCCCGTCCGACAGCTGATTACAAGAAAAAGCGCCGTCCATTTCAGCCAGAAACGGCTTTGTTTGGAGTGGAGACCCGTTGCTGGTTTGTCGCGCTCCCACTTGCTTCTCTCATTCATCAGGTAGGCTCGGGCGTGTTTTTGGTGGTGTGCATGTTGCAGACGTGACGTCGGTCGGCCTCCGTGACCGGAGTGGTCGGCGTCCGTGAGCCGGCGGGACACGGCCGTGACCCCGCCGCTGGTCCGGAGCTGCGCCCGCTGCCGTCATTGTTTGGGGGAGGGCTGCAGCGGGGGTGTCTGTTACCGGGCAGTCTGAGGGCGCGGGGACGACACCAACTGGACTGTTTACCGTTGGCCCGCTAGACTTGCGTCACAGAATGGAACTGCTGGCCCTAGACGAGGGATGTCCAGTACTTGAATTCTTCATTTAGAATTGTGGTAACGTATATATAGTCCAGTACTTGAATTCTTTATTTAGAATTGTGGTAACGTATATATAAAAATCAGGTCAACATTTTTGCTTTCTGTCTGTATCAAGAACATAAATATTACTTAAAGCTTAGACTTTCCTGTTTTTATGACGATTGATTGGAATAATTATTCGGCTATTGCTCCAATACCAAACATGGTAGCCATACGGCAGCGACAGAGCAGCAATGGCTGCCGAGCAAAATAGGCTGCGAACTCTGGTGTGCTCTCTCAAAGGAATCATCTGTTAATGAAGAAATTAAGTACAGAAAATATGAAAAAATAACGAAACCAATCAAAATCAGGATGGGATTACTTCGGGGACTGTTCATGCCACACAGGGTAGCTGCGTGTCGAAGAGCACATGTACCCGACCGTCCACACGCTGCAGAGTTGGGTCGGACGTGCCGGCCACTGTCGGTACTCGACTTTGCAGCCCTTTCATTCATACCTCGAGACAGGGACGTTACCTTTTAAAATGGCCCGGGGTGCCCAGTTTGGAAGCAATGTCTTTAACGGGCTTACATTTAAAGGGCTAAACATTTAATCTAATACAAGTATTGGAAAATATGGGAGTGCTTGGGAATTCCTGTGGTGAACAGTCCCATGAAATGCTAATGTATTCGTATTTGCTTTGGTTTTTCTCCACCGAGAACTATTCGTAAGAAGAGCCTGTAAAATTTGCTTGATAATTCTGTTTATTATCTCTGTAGACCCAGCACTTCTCAAGTTATAGGTAAAATTACAACTCCCATCACAGATTGAACTGTACTGCTGAAGCCCGCATAAATCTGAATATTGCAAATCGTAGGCCAAAGTTAAATGACGATGCTTATATGAGGTGTGACATTTAACAAGTACACAAATAAGCTTGTTTCCAATAAACAAGTAAAGAAAGAAATCACCCATGCCGTCAAATTAAGGTGCTGGGTGATTGTAAGATGATCCCCATTTCAAGCTTATGTTCAATATTCATTGGACTCTGCAATTGTATTTCGCTCATACACGTAGTTATAGGGGATCCAGGGCAGGGGAGGGGGTGCAAGGGAGAGCACTTCTCCCCATCAACCCTCGGCGCTCCTGATGTGTTCACGGCGCTCCCCTGAAATTTCGTTGGTGTCCTGAAACATTACTTCCTCCGCCCCAGGAAGTATCGCCGCCGGCACACTTGTTTTGCAGCTGGCACGGGAAAGGCCCTGGGAAGCGGAGTGGGTTTGCTTGTCTGTATCTATAATTTAGTTGTAAACAATCCGATTGTTGGACTTTATTCACAGTGTCTTCAACCATGCGAGATATTCGGACCTTCCTTGGTCATGCCGCATCGCCCGCGTCTGAGACGTCGATATACTGGATGCAAATCAATCATTCCATCTCATACAGTGGCCTAGCCAAGGGGGGCGGCAGGGACAGCCCCCTGAGGGCCCGAAGGGACCCCCCTGATCACACGGGCCGCGCGAAGCGCGGCTCGCCCGCACTATGCTCTGTGGCCAAATTTGAAATTTCATACCAGACAAGGCCCTCTTAAGCCCTCTTCAGCACTCTATTCTGTAACAAGCAAGGCCCTTTTTACCCATCAGGGCCCTTTGGGCGCTGTCGCAGGGCGCTCTTTTCGGGGCGCCGCCCCTCCCTGAGCAAAATCCTGGCTACGCCCCTGATCTCATATCGGCTTACCAAAGTGTATTTATATATGGGCTGTTTTGGAGCGCCACCTGCATCTGTTGGCCATCGGCGATGTGGGTTTTATGCACTACGGCATCAATTTAAAGTACAGAATTGACTCTGCCCCTCCGGGCCCGCAGGCCCTTAAAGAGGGCCTCTCCGTCAGTTGCGCGGTGCCCCCTCTTTGCCCTTAAAAATACGTCATACTCTTGGGACGGTTCAGCGACCTGTTCAGTTATTATAAGAGCCAGTGTACAACATCCGACACCAAGAGTAAATGGGAGTTACAGAAAGAAAACCACGTGAATGCTTTGCAGGAGCGTTAAACAAATGCTATTGTAAGTGACACCTCATTCATTACCGAAGCGGCATTGAGACAGCTTCCCTTGCGTCAGCGGCAGATGCTGGAGCCGTGCAGTGGCGTAGTATTCAAGGGCCCCAATGTCGGCGGTACATGCTGCGACTGTGTATGAGCGGCTGGCGGTGCCGCGCTGCAAAAGCCGTCGCGCTGTCCAACTGGCGGACTGGCGCGGCCGCCGGTGCCACGGCGGCGACAACAGCGCCGCGGCACTGCCGTGCGGACTGCGGAAACCGCCGCGCCGCCACCGGCAACGAGAGGGCGCTGTCTGCAGGGCAGAGGAGGTCGTGAACACTGAGGCTGCTCACCACAGTGACGACGGCTTGAGTAGTTGGAATGACAGAGGCGCTTACTTCTACGCTCTTTGTTCGGGACAATCCCAACATGGGCACCTGGTCAATGACAGGAAGGATTGTCGGTCTTTCACAATTCATCGCCTCTATGGATGTGCCAAGTTGGCCCCGCCCCCTTCCAGGAGTCCATGGAGGACCAAAGCACCTTACTGCTGTTCATGGTGTTAACTGGCATTGGAGCTGGAAAATGACACTGTTCATGGATGTACAGGATGTCCCATAATTAAGTATGCTCGGGTTAACTCTATAAAATGCAAAAAACAGCGTTGTACATATATACAAGATTCGGGTACATTTCAAATCAGAATAAAATGGTAATTCAGAAACATCGGTATTGCTTATTGTGAGCTGGGCTTCACTTGCTCCATGACCCTTATGACACATGCTGCAGATGAGCCCCGCAGAGCTCTTTCATCAGAAGAAGAACTCTCTGCAGGTTGTTGATGGAGTCGTTGATCATTACAACTGAAGCCTGGCCCACTTCCAAGACTATGACTGCCTTCAATACCTCTCTTGTTTTCGGCCTTCCTGCATACACCGGGCCCTTTATGTTGCCCCACACGAAGAAGTCCAAAGGACTGAGGTCGGGAGAGTTCGCAGTCTACGGCACACTTGTCTTCCTTTTACCTTCTTCATGTTAGGCTACCTAAAGGACCGGGCGTGTGCAGGATGGCCCAGGACAACAAATGAATTGAAGGCGGTCATTGTCTTGGAAGTGAGCCAGGCTTCGGTTATGATGGCCAACGACGCCATCGACAACCTGTAGAGAGTTCGCCTGCCCATGGTGAAAGAGCGCAGCGGCGCACATTTGGAGCATATGTTTTTTTAATTTGTTCAGTTGTTCCTGTAAGGCTGCTGGAGTCGGAGTCTCACTAAAGTCATCAAGGACTTGTCACGGAGACCCCGACCCCACCACCCGAACGAGCAGCCCCTCAATGGAGGGTTAACTTAGAAGCCAAAGTTTAACGTCCCACAAAGCACAGGGACGGCCGCCCCGCTCAGGTCACCCTCTCACCAGTCAGTTGCCAGCCGACCTGTACGTCGGGTAAACTATTGAGCGCCGAAGCGTCTCAGGGAACCGATCCCAAGCCTGGACATGCACTGCCACTGCATGCTTGAGCAGCGGGCCGGAGCCCAACGCTCTACCAACTGAGCTACCGGGGCGGCTCAGGGGTCGTGGAGCAGTTGAAACCCAGCTCACAATAAGCAATACTGTACTGGTTTTCCGAATTGTCTTTGTATTCTGATTCGAAATATACCCGAACCTTATGTCTACGACATTGCTTTTGCATTTTATAGACAAAACCTCGGGTGTACTTCTTTATGGGACACCCTGTGTGTACGTACTCGGTTCAGTTTTTCTAGCGCAAGAGTGAGCAGTAGTAAGTAAGCCTACTTTTAGTTTCACTAGTGATCAAACCAAGTGATATATTCAAAACGATTGCCCTCCTTTAATATTTTTCTGTGAATTTGCTGGTGTCAGTTTTTTAAAGCGAATAAAGATCTGCAGTGCACTGGCCACTGATTCCGGTACCTTATCGTAAGCCTTGTTAGATAATGTCTCAGCACACATCCATTTGTGAGCGGTAAAGTGGCATCCTCAAATCCGGCTCTCAACGATTGTCACGACCGTCGCATAATAACGGATCCGCTTGCGATGAGTCATTCGTATCGCCTTCGATAGCTTCTTGTACCCCCTGACTGTTGCACGTCCATCGTTTTCGCCTTCAGCCTCCGAAGTCGCCGCTGCTAAACCGGCGGTAGATAACACCGATCTACGACCAACGCTCGCGCTAATTTGGCCCTCAGATGGAGACCATGTTGAAGAGCTTAGTCATCTGTGTGTCGCCCGTCCAGGCTGGCTGTCTGAGCGGTGACGTACGATCAGCGCCGAGGCAGCGTGTTTCCACAGCTGTCGTCTCCAGCCTCGGCACAGTCCCATAAAAACCGCCGGGAGATGCAGATGGTGGAGTTGTTGGCTGAAGCAGCGCCCAGAGAGGCGTGGAAAATGACTGTGCTGTTACTGACGCTGGGTGCTAATTGATGTGGAAGCGTGAAGCCTGCTGTCTGTAAGTTTACTGTGCTTGCTGGGCATTGGCGTTTATTTGTTTGAAATCCGTTTGATTGTCCGTTTTGGTGTGGAATGATCGCTGCAAAGCCTTGGGAGTTGGTCGTGCGGTGGTTACGCACCGAAGAGCTTTCGTAGGTTTCACGGTAGCACCTCCTCTCAAACTTGCTGCGCTCCTCTGATGTCCTGAATAACAATTTCTTCTGTGGGCTATCCTGTGTACATTTGAGGTTATACATGCCATGGGCGGTGTCTTGCTTTGATTTCTGTTCGCTATGGCTGGACTGAAAATCGACCATGATGCTGCAGCCTGCGTAGAGGGATGCGAAATGTTTTGAGAGTTTGTCTTCTGTTGGCTAGCCGGGAAAGTTTAATGGCCACTTGCTCGCCTTTGTAGAGAAGGAAATAAGAACTTCCAGGTCGCTCATACGCCGATTTGTCACGTTAACTTAAGTATGGTTTTAGTCGCTGTTAGCAGCAGTAACAATATGAGGGACTTTTGTAAGGACCATAAGTGACTATATACGCTCAGTAACTTTGACGAAAAAATGGGGTTTAAAACATTTGCAAATGCTAGTGAGTAGACGACATGGGGGTGAGTGGGAACCAAACTGTATAGGGTATCTGTCACAGATTGGCTTTCGCACTGATCAGTACCTATTCGGGCCTGAACCAGCTTTGGCCAGTGTTGCCGGTGCAAGACGAGGTTTCTAGCCATATTCACCGCCTGATTGTTAAATGTTGCAACATTTCCAGAGTCCAGGAAATTACATCCATAATTTTGTTCATGGGAGGCTCTGTTGAGGGAAAGCAAACTTGACATAGTGAGTAATATATGCACACGCACTTTGTTCCCTCGGTGTTTCCGAAAGAGTGACGAAAAACGGCAATTTACGAAAATGGGCGCAAAACAAGAATTTCGTTCATTGCATATTTAGAAGCTTCGTATAACTCTACCAGAATCAAGAAAAACACATGTGGGTTCTTTCTCGATTTGTTTTTATTGTTACCTGAAGCCGTGTGCTGAACCTATTCTTTATGTCGTGAAAATTCCAGAATTTCACTCGTTGAAAGGATCGCCCTCTCTAGGATTATTGGTTATAACTTTCGAAGCGCTCGGAAGAAGAACATGAAACCTCACATCCTCTTTTTTAAGTTGTTGTCGTTTTGTAAACATATTGTAATTTTGTGGAGCAATTAAGGTGGTGTCCTTAATGCGTCAGGTTTTCCGACCTGTTCGTAATGTTGTCTTTGGTCAGCTGATGCCAAATATGGAATGTGAAAGAAATTTACTAAAGTCAACCTGTACCCTTCGCGCTGGGATGTACAGGATAGTGAATCAAATGGTTGCTTTTGATATTTTATATTGCATTCCCCTCGAAGTTTGCAATTTTTGCGACCGAATGAGAGCTAAGTTTCTGAGTTAGCTGTTTACAACTTGACCGGTTTAACTAACCTTGGTGTCATATGGTCTTGGGGATTTCGTTTTTTATACATTACCGCCTGTATGAACGGCGTGGCCCCGCCCCTTCGCGTGGAACAAGGCTGCTAGCGGCTGTTGGATTGCATGCGTTCGCCTCTCTAGTTTCACACACACACACACTTCTTGGCGATGAGATCTTCCAATGGCCAGTTTTCGAAAAGTTAGCACACGACGTACGGTGATTTCATTTAATCAGATTCTGGCCGTGTTCTTGGCCGGATATCGCATCTGTGAGGTTTCCCGACGATCCTGAGCGTAGAACGCTGATAGCTCGGACCTGATGATGTATCTTGACAGCAGAGACCCGCTCCGTCGGTGCAGAAGTCAACCATTCGTCCGCAATAGCTGCCTACAGTGGCCGTGCATCAGCTGGAATGACAGGTTGTCGCGGAGGGAAAGTGTGTCATTATGCGTCGGTGCGCTGTGTCGTGCGTCGGCCCAGTAGCCGTCTGGGCGGCCTTCCACTGCCCGCAGGCAGGTCTGGCGAGCGGCCGGGGCTGCTCTCTGATCACCCGGCGCCCAATGTGAACCGGGTCAGCCCTGCGGCCCACCCCCTGATTATAGGCTAATGATGGTGGGCAGCTGCAGAGGCCGCCGAGCCTGCACCGGATCCGACCGATGCGGCCCAGACGGGTCACCGCGGCTCCGTGGACTCTCAAGGATGCATTCGAAAATGAGAATGCATTCTCCCTTGCAGGGGTGTCGCCACCGTGGATGAGGGCCTGGTGTTGTAGAGCTACCCCTCACTTGTCGCTGCTAGACGTGTTTCGCAACCGTGGGCGGTAGTAAATTTGGAAATGATGGGGCGATCGGTGGCTGGATAGCTCAAAGCCACGGAAATGTAGAAAGGCTGAAGGTTCGAGTCCAGTCCTGCTCCTGCTGGCTAGCCCGTGGGCTGACTGACCACTCTGCATGCTGCTGGATCCGCCGGTGGCAGCCGCTGCAGCTGCGGCACGCACTCCCCACAAACCAGTCGGCTACAGACGCGTTTGTTTGGCGCCTGTCGGAGGCTTGTTTGCCGCTGCGCCGCCGGCGGCGCTGTGCGTGCCGCGTCCCGGTAGTTCTCCCAGCGGCCGCCGGGTGGCAGAGCGGGCGTCGGCCGGCGCCGGGCGGCAGTCGCGCGGTGAGACCGTGGATGGTTGGGTGTGGGTGGGGAGCGCAGTGCCGGCGCCATGAGGGAGCCACGCTCCGAACGGGGCCGCCACAGCTCCGGCGGCAGCCTGTTCCAGTGCATCGCGCCGCCCAAACAGAACTGGAGCATGCTGCTCCTGACCGCCGGTGAGTGCGTTCTCTTCCTCAGGCTCTATCGTATCTGGTCGTGCAGACGTGTCCAGCGGGGCCTCGCTCAGCTCTGCTAGCGTGCTCAGGGATCACCAGTTGGCAGTAGATCGTCCAGTTTGTAGTGCGTAGGACCGGTTTGCTGCCGCTATCTCCTGGCGGTGCGTTTACTTTGCCCCCGTGCTTCCGCAAACAGCGGTCGGGGAGGCCACGCCCCGCCGTGTCACATGGTGACGCGACGGGCAGAAACCGGTCAGACCGTGACGCCGTGATGTCGCCGTCCGTGACGGAGCGGACGTGTCGTAACGGGAGAGATGTGGCGTGTCACCTCCAGCCGGCCGGATGGCATGGAGAACACGGTCTGGTCACGTATCTGGCCTGAGCGGAGAGTACGGTCTGGCCGCTTGTGTACGAGTGGAGAGTACGGCCTGGCCTCATGTTCTGCCGAAATGGAGAATATGGTTGGGCCACATGTTTTGCCTGAGTGGAGGGTACGGCCTGACCTCATGTTCTGCCTAAATGGAGAGTATGGCCTGGCCACATGTCCTTTCTGGGTGGTGGGTATGGCCTGGCCACATGTCCTGCCGGAGCGGAGGGTACGGCCTGGCGACATGTCCCGCCTAAGTGGAGGATACGGCCTGACCACATGTCCTGCCGGAGTGGAGGATACGGTCTGGCCACATGTCCCGCTGGAGTGGAGGATACGGCCTGGCCACATGTCCTGCCGGGGTGGAGGGTACGGCCTGGCCTCATGTCTTGCTGGAGTGGAGAATACGACCTGACCACATGTTTTGCCGGAGTGGAGGATACGGCCTGACCACATGTCCTGCCGGCGTGGAGGATACGGCCTGGCCACATGTCCCGCTGAGATATACGGCCGGCCACATGTCGTTTTGAGTGGAGGATACGGCCAGACCACATGTCCTGCCGGAGCGGTGCGGTCCGGACGTGACGGACGGCTGTGAGCGCGCCGCCGCCGGCCGAGTTCGGTAACCCCGCCGGGGTGGTCCTGCGGCGGCCCGGACCGGCGGGGCTGGACAAAGGCCGACGCTGCTGCGGCGGACGTGAGCTGGAGACCGCCCGTGTACCCTGCCACCCACACAGCCAGAACTGGAGACTGGCCGCTGCCTCTTCTGGCTGTGTCACGATTCTGGGGTCCTGCTCAGCGCGGCCGCCCCTCGCCGGCTCCCCTCCCCGCAACTCTGTCGATTCGTTTCCCCTCTCGGAGCTCCGGCTCAGCCTTGTCACAGTAATTAGCCTCGGGGCGCGTGCCTGGCCGGGTACTGTCGCAGGGTCTGTCGTTAATCCCCAGCAAATGCTTCACCGAGCCGTACCGATTGCGGATGCGTGGGCCTGCTGGATTTTGACTGATAGGGGTGTCCACACCCCCCGGCGCTGAAACGGTCGAATCGCCCGCGTCCGCCTTATGTGCTGGGGACGTTTTTAGTTCAGACATGGCGCCTGGACCTTTTCATCCAGCTGAACGGGGAGCCGAGCGCGATCGTTGAGGAGGGTTCTGGTTCTGTTCACGGTGTTCAGCCTCGGGGGGAGCGAGGCTCTCGCTGTCCTTGGCTGAAGGACGGTTGTCGGGAGAGGAAATAATGAAATCGTGTAGGTTTGTCGCTGGTGCCGTTACAGAGTTCTGCGCGGTTTTTTGTTATGTGTCACGAATAGCCGAGCCAGTGTTGCTGGCGACGCGGCGCCGTGTTTATGTCGCCGTGTTGGGTTGGCGTTGGAGCCGACGCCGACAGTCACCGCAGGCGTTACATACCTAGCTGCGGCCTTGGGTCGCATTCGCCACGACGCATCGTGTGTGCACGCAAGCGCGGCGGGTGCCGGGCTGCCTGTCAGGTGTGTTACGGGCTTCGCACAGCCGCCGACGCCTGCTTCTGAGAAGGGCTATGGTGAGAGATGAGGCTGCTCGGACCATTACCCGACACCGGACATGCCTCGCCGGCTGCTAGTCACCGGGGCGCCGGAGGCTTGGACTCAGCGAGATAGAGCTCACCCTCCCGATCTCCCACATCGCCTCATTCCTCTGCCTGGGCACGGGCGGCGCCCCACAGTGAGCGTCGTTACCGTCGGAGCCGTGGAAAGGTCACACAATGGGCGGTCGTCGTAATGCGGCGACGCTGATCAAACCCGAAAGGTCAGGCCGCCACCATGCCGGGCCCGGCAGCTGGTGTCGTCACAGAGCGGATGCGGGAGGCCGAACTGGCGGCGCGCTGATGGCCTGCCGCGCTCAATGATGGACGAGGACGTGGCAGCACGTACCAGTCGCTTTCTTATATGTTCCGTGTTATCCGTGTATACCTGAAGCTTCTGTGATGAAAATACTGTTTTTTTCTGCCGAACATAAATGCTGGATTATCTATTTGTGTATTTGACACTATTAAACATTTCACTCTCTGTAGTCCATTCTGTAGTCCGTTCCTGCAGCCATTCAGTGAGAACTAATGAAGGGTAATTGCAATTGCAATCGTGTCGCGCTCTTTATTTAAGGCTGTCATTTAAAACATGTATTAAATGGCATACATGCGTTTGACATATGCATGCGGTTTTGCGATACCTTTGGGGTTTATTCTAAAGCAAATGTTATTGGGTCCCGGAATGTAAGCGTTCTGAGAGTGCCCATGGAGGGAAAAATTAAGCTAGGGAGGTAAATACGTGGAGTCACAGGAGAAATCGAGAATTTAATTGATCGCAGTTACGCTGTTTGTCATCTGCGGCTTATTTCTCCCAGATCCACGTAAAAGCTGCTTTTATGTTCAGGTGTATTGTAAAAGGCCCCACTTACTTATTCTGTGTCGTAAAGGATCTACCACTCTAACCGGGAGCGTGGGCGAGTGCCTTGCACGCCGCTGATACACCCTGCCTGTTTGCCGTGGTGAACTGCGGCCCGGTACCTGTGCACTATCCCCACAAGCTGATACACCCTGCCTGTTTGCCGTGGTGAACTGCGGCCCGGTACCTGTGCACTGTGCCGCCTAGGCTGATACACCCTGCCTGTTTGCCGTGGTGAACTGCGGCCCGGTACCTGTGCACTGTGCCGCCCAGGCTGATACACCCTGCCTGTTTGCCGTGGTGAACTGCGGCCCGGTACCTGTGCACTGTGCAGTCCACTGATACACCTTGCCTGGATGCCGTGGTGAGCTGCGGCCCGGTACCTGTGCACTGTGCCTCCCACTGATACACCTTGCCTGGATGCCGTGGTGAGCTGCGGCCCGGTACCTGTGCACTGTGCCTCCCAGGCTGATAGACCTTGCCTGGATGCCGTGGTGAGCTGCGGCCCGGTACCTGTGCACTGTGCCTCCCACTGATACACCTTGCCTGGATGCCGTGGTGAGCTGCGGCCCGGTACCTGTACACTGTGCCTCCCACTGATACACCTTGCCTGGATGCCGTGGTGAACTGCGGCCCGGTACCTGTGCACTGTGCCTCCCAGGCTGATACACCTTGCCTGGATGCCGTGGTGAGCTGCGGCCCGGTACCTGTGCACTGTGCCGTCCACTGATACACCTTGCCTGGATGCCGTGGTGAGCTGCGGCCCGGTACCTGTGCACTGTGCCTCCCACTGATACACCTTGCCTGGATGCCGTGGTGAGCTGCGGCCCGGTACCTGTGCACTGTGCCTCCCAGGCTGATACACCTTGCCTGGATGCCGTGGTGAGCTGCGGCCCGGTGCCTGTGCACTGTGCCGCCCAGCTGATACACCTTGCCTGGATGCCGTGGTGAACTGTGGCCCGGTGCCTGTGCACTGTGCACTCCCAGTGATACACCTTGCCTGGATGCCGTGGTGAGCTGCGGCCCGGTGCCTGTGCACTGTGCAGTCCAAGGTGAGGTCCTAGAAAGGTCCGTATGTACCAGTGTACCGTGCGTTCCTCTCTCCAGCAGCACGTGCTCCGCTGTCAGGCTCGCAGCGATGCGTGACCCCGGCAATGGGGGACATGGTGAATTTACGAGGGGTCACGTCTGTGAACGGGGCGGCGAGAATTGCCCTCTGCAGTGTGTGGGGCGTGCAGAGCTGGGAAGTGCGTGCTGGACTCCTCTAGTGGCACTTCGAATCAGCGGGGGCTCGCCGCTACATGCTGTTAACACATGTTATTGAACTGGTACCGACACGTGCACGGTTGTCCTACCTGTTAGGCCCTGCGTCGTACCTTTTTTCTTTGGTAGGATATTGTCCTACGTGAACAATCTGCAGCAGTGTTCTCCGCTCACGGACCGTTCTAATCTGTACCCGTTTCCGTGCTGTCGACGTTAATTCCTCCAGTGAGCTGTGCCTCTCGCACCGCTTTGGACGACAGGCCTCACCACGCGCCAGCGTCGATAGGCTGTAATGAGGTCTACTGACTGGATGGATGGGGTAGATGAAGGCTAGCCCGCCCGACTGATGGCGATATTGACAGTCGCCGTGCCGAGTATGTATGGCCACTGACCGGGAGAGGGCTGCCTTGTTTGCCGGTGCAGCGGTCGGCGACTGCGCCGGTTCCGCTGGTTAGACTGTGAATGGCGCCGCCGGTAAACGCTGTGCCGTGACTGGCCGCCATCAGCCGAACTCTGGCAGCCGGCCGGGGCCTCCGCCACGACTCTGTGTCGCCGCTGACGTCTGAAACGGCCGGCTTTAGTGGCACGAGCGATGTACGCTCTCACCGACCTGCGTCAATGCCCTATTGATGACGCCCTGTTTCGGAGACCGCGCCCCTGGATACTACAGCCGCATCGTAACATTTGGTATGCCATAGCATTCCAGTGAGCTACACTCGCGTTCTTAAGCTCGTCGCACTGAGTGCGGCTTAAGTTTTGTGGTAAGCGTGTTTGATGGGCTTGCGTGCAGCTGAACTACTTGTGCGAACCAGAGGCATGAGGTGACCACGACTATGGGCGGTGTCAGCTGATGCCCAAAGAGGACCCGCAGTTATGATGGCTGTCGTGTTGAGGCCGGCCAGTCAGCCGTTTTGATCCAGTGTGACGTTGACTGCGTCTGGATTAATTGCAGCTGTCGGAAAAACACTGACACTTCACCAGCTGTGAATCAATCATCATTTGTAATTGGTGCTGTCACTGATCCCAACGTCTAGGCCTGCAGATGCGCATGCGTGGAATGTCCAAATCAAGTATACCTAGTTTTTGCCTGCATTGGCCGCTGACACGCCGGTGTAGTTTGTAAATTCTGTTCCTGCAGAATCTATGCAGCAAGCTGTTCGGGAATCTATGCAGCACCGTGTTTGCTTGGGACTGGGACGGCACTCCGGCGTCCTCTGATGTGGCAGGTTTAAGTGCACGGCGCTCATGGAACAAGCTAACACCATCCGAAGTCGAGTGAGGCTCTGCAGGTGAAATGCAAAATTTCCCATTGTTTTTGAATGTTTGGATTTCTGTTTCCGTGCCATGCCCGAATCCCGGTCAGTCTCCCATATCCAGACTGTTGGATCGCAGCCTGCAGTATAAAAGCGCGGCTGTGAAGTGTTCCCCGGCGTGCGTTGACCGGTCGTTGCCGCCGGTGGGCCTTCGTTTTTGTCGTCGTTAACGTGTGGCTTCGGCGGCGGCACCTGCGTACTGCAACGGGAGCCGTAGCAGCGGCGGCGGCGGTACCTGCGTACTGCGGGAGGAGCCCTAGCAGCGGCGACGGCGGTACCTGCGTACTGCGGGAGGAGCCGTAGCAGACGTCCATGAAGTTAGCGACGGATTCGCATTCGGATTCAGCGACGGATTCGCCCGAAATGGCGTCTCCTGCGATTTCGCTCAAATTCACACCATAGGCTCCCCGTGCCCTCAGCAACTCACCCCTAAAGTGATTTTCTGTCACATTCACCCGTTCACCCGCTAGAGGTGAAAAGGTGAAATTCACCCGAAACGGCGTCTCCTGCGATTTCGCTCAAATTCACACCATAGGCTCCCCGTGCCCTCAGCAACTCACCCCTAAAGTGATTTTCTGTCACATTCACCCGTTCACCCGCTAGAGGTGAAAAGGTGAAATTCACCCGAAACGGCGTCTCCTGCGATTTCGCTCAAATTCACACCATAGGCTCCCCGTGCCCTCAGCAACTCACCCCTAAAGTGATTTTCTGTCACATTCACCCGTTCACCCGCTAGAGGTGAAAAAGTGAAATTCACCCGAAACGGCGTCTCCTGCGATTTCGCTCAAATTCACACCATAGGCTCCCCGTGCCCTCAGCAACTCACCCCTAAAGTGATTTTCTGTCACATTCACCCGTTCACCCGCTAGAGGTGAAAAGGTGAAATTCACCCGAAACGGCGTCTCCTGCGATTTCGCTCAAATTCACACCTTAGGCTCCCCGTGCCCTCAGCAACTCAACCCTAAAGTGATTTTCTGTCACATTCACCCGTTCACCCGCTAGAGGTGAAAAGGTGAAATTCACCCGAAACGGCGTCTCCTGCGATTTCGCTCAAATTCACACCATAGGCTCCCCGTGCCCTCAGCAACTCACCCCTAAAGTGATTTTCTGTCACATTCACCCGTTCACCCGCTAGAGGTGAAAAAGTGAAATTCACCCGAAACGGCAACTCCTGCGATTTCGCTCAAATTCACACCATAGGCTTCCCGTGCCCTCAGCAAATCACCCCTAAAGTGATTTTCGGTCACATTCACCCGTTCACCCGCTAGAGGTGAAAAGGTGAAATTTTCCTAACCAGCGTCTTTAGCGTCGGATTCAGCGACGGATTCGCCCGAGATGGCGTCTCCTCCAATTTCGCTCAAATTCACACTATTGGCTCCCCGTGCCCTCAGCAACTCACAGCTAAAGTGACTTTCCGTCACAATCTCCCGTTCACCCGCTAGGAGGTGAAAAGGTGAAATTCAAGCGAACCGGCATCTTCAGCGTCGGATTCAGCGACGGATTCGCCCGAAATGGCGTCTCCTGCGATTTCGCTCAAATTCACACCATAGGGTCCCCGTGCCCTCAGCAACTCACCCCTAAAGTGATTTTCTGTCACATTCACCTGTTCACCCGCTAGATGTGAAAAAGGTGAAATTCACCCGAAACGGCGTCTCCTGCGATTTCGCTCAAATTCACACCATAGGCTCCCCGTGCCCTCAGCAACTCACCCCTAAAGTGATTTTCTGTCACATTCACCGGTTCACCCGCTAGAGGTGAAAAGGTGAAATTTTCCTAACCAGCGTCTTTAGCGTCGGATTCAGCGACGGATTCGCCCGAGATGGCGTCTCCTCCGATTTCGCTTAAATTCACACTATTGGCTCCCCGTGCCCTCAGCAACTCACAGCTAAAGTGATTTTCCGTCACATTCACCTGTTCACCCGCTAGATGTGAAAAGGTGAAATTCACCTGAAACGGCGTCTCCTGCGATTTCGCTCAAATTCACACCATAGGCTCCCCGTGCCCTCAGCAACTCACCCCTAAAGTGATTTTCTGTCACATTCACCGGTTCACCCGCTAGAGGTGAAAAGGTGAAATTTTCCTAACCAGCGTCTTTAGCGTCGGATTCAGCGACGGATTCGCCCGAGATGGCGTCTCCTCCGATTTCGCTTAAATTCACACTATTGGCTCCCCGTGCCCTCAGCAACTCACAGCTAAAGTGATTTTCCGTCACAATCTCCCGTTCACCCGCTAGAGGTGAAAAAGTGAAATTCACCCGAAACGGCGTCTCCTGCGATTTCGCTCAAATTCACACCATAGGCTCCCCGTGCCCTCAGCAACTCACCCCTAAAGTGATTTTCTGTCACATTCACTCGTTCACCCCCTAGAGGTGAAAAGGTGAAATTTTCCTAACCAGCGTCTTTAGCGTCGGATTCAGCGACGGATTCGCCCGCGATGGCGTCTACTCCGATTTCGCTCAAATTCACACTATTGGCTCCCCGTGCCCTCAGCAACTCACAGCTAAAGTGATTTTCTGTCACATTCACCCGTTCACCCGCTAGAGGTGAAAAAGTGAAATTCACCCGAAACGGCGTCTCCTGCGATTTCGCTCAAATTCACACCATAGGCTCCCCGTGCCCTCAGCAACTCACCCCTAAAGTGATTTTCTGTCACATTCACCCGTTCACCCGCTAGAGGTGAAAAGGTGAAATTCACCCGAAACGGCGTCTCCTGCGATTTCGCTCAAATTCACACCATAGGCTCCCCGTGCCCTCAGCAACTCACCCCTAAAGTGATTTTCTGTCACATTCACCCGTTCACCCGCTAGAGGTGAAAAAGTGAAATTCACCCGAAACGGCGTCTCCTGCGATTTCGCTCAAATTCACACCATAGGCTTCCCGTACCCTCAGCAACTCACCCCTAAAGTGATTTTCTGTCACATTCACCCGTTCACCCGCTAGAGGTGAAAAAGTGAAATTCACCCGAAACGGCATCTTCAGCGTCGGATTCAGCGACGGATTCGCCCGAAATGGCGTCTCCTGCGATTTCGCTCAAATTCACACCATAGGGTCCCCGTGCCCTCAGCAACTCACCCCTAAAGTGATTTTCTGTCACATTCACCTGTTCACCCGCTAGATGTGAAAAGGTGAAATTCACCCGAAACGGCGTCTCCTGCGATTTCGCTCAAATTCACACCATAGGCTCCCCGTGCCCTCAGCAACTCACCCCTAAAGTGATTTTCTGTCACATTCACCGGTTCACCCGCTAGAGGTGAAAAGGTGAAATTTTCCTAACCAGCGTCTTTAGCGTCGGATTCAGCGACGGATTCGCCCGAGATGGCGTCTCCTCCGATTTCGCTTAAATTCACACTATTGGCTCCCCGTGCCCTCAGCAACTCACAGCTAAAGTTATTTTCCGTCACAATCTCCCGTTCACCCGCTAGAGGTGAAAAAGTGAAATTCACCCGAAACGGCGTCTCCTGCGATTTCGCTCAAATTCACACCATAGGCTCCCCGTGCCCTCAGCAACTCACCCCTAAAGTGATTTTCTGTCACATTCACTCGTTCACCCCTAGAGGTGAAAAGGTGAAATTTTCCTAACCAGCGTCTTTAGCGTCGGATTCAGCGACGGATTCGCCCGCGATGGCGTCTACTCCGATTTCGCTCAAATTCACACTATTGGCTCCCCGTGCCCTCAGCAACCCACAGCTAAAGTGATTTTCTGTCACATTCACCCGTTCACCCGCTAGAGGTGAAAAAGTGAAATTCACCCGAAACGGCGTCTCCTGCGATTTCGCTCAAATTCACACCATAGGCTCCCCGTGCCCTCAGCAACTCACCCCTAAAGTGATTTTCTGTCACATTCACCCGTTCACCCGCTAGAGGTGAAAAGGTGAAATTCACCCGAAACGGCGTCTCCTGCGATTTCGCTCAAATTCACACCATAGGCTCCCCGTGCCCTCAGCAACTCACCCCTAAAGTGATTTTCTGTCACATTCACCCGTTCACCCGCTAGAGGTGAAAAAGTGAAATTCACCCGAAACGGCGTCTCCTGCGATTTCGCTCAAATTCACACCATAGGCTCCCCGTGCCCTCAGCAACTCACCCCTAAAGTGATTTTCTGTCACATTCACCCGTTCACCCGCTAGAGGTGAAAAGGTGAAATTCACCCGAAACGGCGTCTCCTGCGATTTCGCTCAAATTCACACCATAGGCTCCCCGTGCCCTCAGCAACTCACCCCTAAAGTGATTTTCTGTCACATTCACCCGTTCACCCGCTAGAGGTGAAAAGGTGAAATTCACCCGAAACGGCGTCTCCTGCGATTTCGCTCAAATTCACACCATAGGCTCCCCGTGCCCTCAGCAACTCACCCCTAAAGTGATTTTCTGTCACATTCACCCGTTCACCCGCTAGAGGTGAAAAGGTGAAATTTTCCTAACCAGCGTCTTTAGCGTCGGATTCAGCGACGGATTCGCCCGAGATGGCGTCTCCTCGGATTTCGCTTAAATTCACACTATTGGCTCCCCGTGCCCTCAGCAACTCACAGCTAAAGTGATTTTCCGTCACAATCTCCCGTTCACCCGCTAAAGGTGAAAAGGTGAAATTCAAGCGAACCGGCATCTTCAGCGTCGGATTCAGCGACGGATTCGCCCGAAATGGCGTCTCCTGCGATTTCGCTCAAATTCACACCATAGGCTCCCCGTGCCCTCAGCAACTCACCCCTAAAGTGATTTTCTGTCACATTCACCCGTTCACCCGCTAGAGGTGAAAAGGTGAAATTCACCCGAAACGGCGTCTCCTGTGATTTCGCTCAAACTCACACCATGGGCTCCCCATGCCCTCAGCAACTCACCCCTAAAGTGATTTTCTGTCACATTCACCCGTTCACCCGCTAGAGGTGAAAAAGTGAAATTCACCCGAAACGGCGTCTCCTGCGATTTCGCTCAAATTCACACCATAGGCTCCCCGTGCCCTCAGCAACTCACCCCTAAAGTGATTTTCTGTCACATTCACTCGTTCACCCGCTAGAGGTGAAAAGGTGAAATTTTCCTAACCAGCGTCTTTAGCGTCGGATTCAGCGACGGATTCGCCCGCGATGGCGTCTACTCCGATTTCGCTCAAATTCACACTATTGGCTCCCCCGTGCCCTCAGCAACTCACAGCTAAAGTGATTTTCCGTCACAATCTCCCGTTCACCCGCTAGAGGTGAAAAGGTGAAATTCAAGCGAACCGGCATCTTCAGTGTCGGATTCAGCGACGGATTCGCCCGAAATGGCGTCTCCTGCGATTTCGCTCAAATTCACACCATAGGCTCCCCGTGCCCTCAGCAACTCACCCCTAAAGTGACTTTCTGTCACATTCACCCGTTCACCCGCTAGAGGTGAAAAAGTGAAATTCACCCGAAACGGCGTCTCCTGCGATTTCGCTCAAATTCACACCATAGGCTCCCCTTGCCCTCAGTAACTCACACCTAAAGTGATTTTTCGTCACACTCACCCGTTCACCCGCTAGAGGTGAAAAGGTGAAATTCACCCGAAACGGCGTCTCCTGTGATTTCGCTCAAATTCACACCATAGGCTCCCTGTGCCCTCAGCAACTCACCCCTAAAGTGATTCTCTGTCACATTCACCTGTTCACCCGCTAGAGGTGAAAAAGTGAAATTCACCCGAAACGGCGTCTCCTGCGATTTCGCTCAAATTCACACCATAGGCTCCCCGTGCCCTCAGCAACTCACCCCTAAAGTGATTTTCTGTCACATTCACCGGTTCACCCGCTAGAGGTGAAAAGGTGAAATTTTCCTAACCAGCGTCTTTAGCGTCGGATTCAGCGACGGATTCGCCCGAGATGGCGTCTCCTCCGATTTCGCTTAAATTCACACTATTGGCTCCCCGTGCCCTCAGCAACTCACAGCTAAAGTGATTTTCCGTCACAATCTCCCGTTCACCCGCTAAAGGTGAAAAGGTGAAATTCAAGCGAACCGGCATCTTCAGCGTCGGATTCAGCGACGGATTCGCCCGAAATGGCGTCTCCTGCGATTTCGCTCAAATTCACACCATAGGCTCCCCGTGCCCTCAGCAACTCACCCCTAAAGTGATTTTCTGTCACATTCACCCGTTCACCCGCTAGAGGTGAAAAGGTGAAATTCACCCGAAACGGCGTCTCCTGTGATTTCGCTCAAACTCACACCATGGGCTCCCCATGCCCTCAGCAACTCACCCCTAAAGTGATTTTCTGTCACATTCACCCGTTCACCCGCTAGAGGTGAAAAAGTGAAATTCACCCGAAACGGCGTCTCCTGCGATTTCGCTCAAATTCACACCATAGGCTCCCCGTGCCCTCAGCAACTCACCCCTAAAGTGATTTTCTGTCACATTCACTCGTTCACCCGCTAGAGGTGAAAAGGTGAAATTTTCCTAACCAGCGTCTTTAGCGTCGGATTCAGCGACGGATTCGCCCGCGATGGCGTCTACTCCGATTTCGCTCAAATTCACACTATTGGCTCCCCGTGCCCTCAGCAACTCACAGCTAAAGTGATTTTCCGTCACAATCTCCCGTTCACCCGCTAGAGGTGAAAAGGTGAAATTCAAGCGAACCGGCATCTTCAGTGTCGGATTCAGCGACGGATTCGCCCGAAATGGCGTCTCCTGCGATTTCGCTCAAATTCACACCATAGGCTCCCCGTGCCCTCAGCAACTCACCCCTAAAGTGACTTTCTGTCACATTCACCCGTTCACCCGCTAGAGGTGAAAAGTGAAATTCACCCGAAACGGCGTCTCCTGCGATTTCGCTCAAATTCACACCATAGGCTCCCCTTGCCCTCAGTAACTCACACCTAAAGTGATTTTTCGTCACACTCACCCGTTCACCCGCTAGAGGTGAAAAGGTGAAATTCACCCGAAACGGCGTCTCCTGTGATTTCGCTCAAACTCACACCATAGGCTCCCTCTGCCCTCAGCAACTCACCCCTTAAGTGATTTTCTGTCACATTCACCTGTTCACCCGCTAGAGGTGAAAAAGTGAAATTCACCCGAAACGGCGTCTCCTGCGATTTCGCTCAAATTCACACCATAGGCTCCCCGTGCCCTCAGCAACTCACCCCTAAAGTGATTTTCTGTCACATTCACTTGTTCACCCGCTAGAGGTGAAAAGGTGAAATTTTCCTAACCAGCGTCTTTAGCGTCGGATTCAGCGACGGATTCGCCCGAGATGGCGTCTACTCCGATTTCGCTCAAATTCACACTATTGGCTCCCCGTGCCCTCAGCAACTCACAGCTAAAGTGATTTTCCGTCACAATCTCCCGTTCACCCGCTAGAGGTGAAAAGGTGAAATTCAAGCGAACCGGCATCTTGAGTGTCGGATTCAGCGACGGATTCGCCCGAAATGGCGTCTCCTGCGATTTCGCTCAAATTCACACCATAGGCTCCCCGTGCCCTCAGCAACTCACCCCTAAAGTGACTTTCTGTCACATTTACCCGTTCACCCGTTAGAGGTGAAAAAGTGAAATTCACCCGAAACGGCGTCTCCTGCGATTTCGCTCAAATTCACACCATAGGCTCCCCGTGCCCTAAGCAACTCACCCCTAAAGTGATTTTCTGTCACATTCACCCGTTCACCCGTTATAGGTGAAAAGGTGAAATTTTCCTAACCAGCGTCTTTAGCGTCGGATTCAGCGACGGATTCGCCCGAGATGGCGTCTCCTCCGATTTCGCTCAAATTCACACTATTGGCTCTCCGTGCCCTCAGAAACTCACAGCTAAAGTGATTTTCCGTCACAATCTCCCGTTCACCCGCTAGAGGTGAAAAGGTGAAATTCAAGCGAACCGGCATCTTCTTCAGCGTCGGATTCAGCGACGGATTCGCCCGAAATGGCGTCTCCTGCGATTTCGCTCAAATTCACACCATAGGGTCCCCGTGCCCTCAGCAACTCACCCCTAAAGTGATTTTCTGTCACATTCACCTGTTCACCTTACAATAGGCAAAAACCGGCAATCCTGACTATTTTTGTTCCAGCATATTTCACGGAGGGTCAATGGAACATTTCGATAACAAATGTTTATCATTAGGCCAGAAGCCCAGGCTGCAATCCACTTCTAACGAGCCAAAAGGCACTGGCACAGCTTAGCCACCAGGTTTCTGCCCGGTTTCGAACAGTGCCACGGCACCAAACAAATAAGACTACTTAACTAGACGAGGAGAGGTGGTTTTGGCCACCACACAAACGAGATCACTTGACCAGACAAAGATCTTGACCAGAAACGCTCTTCACATCCGTGAGGAACAGGCGAGGCGGCAGTCGACTGATGGTTACAGGTAATGCTCGAGCCAGCGGATCTAAGCGTCCTCGACTTCACAGTACATTCATCACAGTAAGATAAAAGTTTACCAAAATGACTAAAATGTCTTCTTACTTCTCACAAAAAATTATATAAACACATGACCCAGTCCGGACAATATCACAAAATGCCTATATTACAATAGAATAGCATTCCTTACTTCGACCCTCTCATCCTCAGTAGGGCAGAGCGAGAAGGCTATCTGGATTTTAACGAAAACAACAAAGGCATTCTGAAGCACAGGACGACACAACGCACTTATAAGGCAGGCCCAGTTTGAGGCTTCCAAAAAAAAAAAACACTCAGTACCATCATCTATTACACTGGTCAACAAAATTTAACTGCTGTCGTGGATCCAATATGAAATAGCCTGTTTCTAAGGTAATTTGTGGCGCTGAACAAGAATCTGGCAGCAGGAATGCCGTATCAGATCAGAATTTTGAGATACAGTATGTCTGTGTCTTGTCTTTGGGCAAGCCAACTCGGCATCAGTGACATTGATAGTGCAAAAAAAAGATGTCCAGGAAAATGAGCGTTTGGGTGTTTGTGGAGGCTAGGGTATTCTACCTTACACCCGATTTGCATAGACCTAGGTCAATATATTCACGGTAAAACGAGGCCATATAGGTTAAATTCTGTCTGTGCAGGGTCGCCATTGGAAAATGCCGTGATTATGCGATGAAAAGCGGATATGGAGAGAAAGCGACCTAAAGTAACGGCAGAAAGGTCTGAGGCAATGTTCTCTGAAACTTTGAGGACAAGGTGGTTCAAGGTCATTGACCTTTGACGTCAGAATATTACATTTTGCCTATAACGTGTACTGCAACTATCACTATGGCAACCGTAGGGCGGGAAATAAGGTTTGACCTTGACCCATGAACTTTGTCTTGAACCTGCAACCTTGAGCTCAAGATTGAGTGACCTAGCGTATGACGTCATAGCATGATATACGTCATATTAGGCGGCGTCATCCGACCAAAGGCACTAGGGACTATGACCTTGAAATGGTGGTATAACCTTGACCTGTGAATTTTTGCTTAGACTCGACTTTCAAGGGAGGTGACTCTGACATAAAATCCTCAGCATATAATGTTGCGACGTCACCTCTCGGTCTACAAAACCGGCGAGCTTGTGCGACCGAGCGCAAACCTTGTTCAATGTACAATCTTCATGCACCTGAATGCGAGGTAGTCTTCCGTTGCAAAACAAAATTCACATATATATATATATATATATATATATATATATATATCATATATAGTGATAAGCTGCATTGTGTGGGTGCAGATAATCCGGGTTCTCGACTTCCTTGATCTATATTTTTCACAAAAGGCTAGGTTGATGACAGTGTGTGGAAAGTGTAGGGGCTATACAACAGGTATGCTCTGGGGAAGAAACTAGGTCCGATGGCCAATAACGGTTACTAATTTTGAAATCAGAGGTATCGAAATAGGTAGAAACAGGTGTTCACGTGCCGGATCCATTTTGGATGTTGACCAGTGTTATTCAAGTGCATTGCAGAACATTGAGCAGCATATGGATGAGCCACTTACACGAAACAACGTGCAGCGCCACTTTGCGGTGACAAGCCAGTGAACCGTTACAGGTGAACACCTTAAAAACCGATGACCCGGTTTTCTCCTCCGGTTTCTTTCTCCTCAAGGCCCGCGGAGGCCTTCCCTGGAGTCGTCCATTCTCTGGAAGCCGCAGAGGATAGAAGAAATTGTTGAGGCAGCGAAAACGTTGCAGCGGAGACCGGACACAGCGTCATCACGTCACCTGCAATAAACCCAACAATACACATTAGAGTTACGCATATCTGAAAAATGCCGCCCCGGTAGCTCAGAGATTTGTTGAAGCTGCAGTGATGTGGAGGCTTGGGATCGATTCCCCGGAAACACTTTGGCGCTAAACATTTACCCGCTGTAGGTCGGATGGTGAAAGAATTTGGCTAGAAAGGGTGAGCCTGAGCGGGGCGGCCGTCCATGTGCTTTGTGGGAAGTTAAACTTTGGCTTTAAAATCGAACCCTTCCTAGCGGGTATTGCTTATTCGCATTGTGGGGTCGGGGTCTCCGTGACAAGTCTCTGAATTATAATGAGACATCTATCGCAAAACCTGAACTTGTACGAACTTGGTCAAAGCTAAAAAATAAATATATCTACAAAAACTCATCTTTAGATAGAAAGATTGCAATGCTCGCTACATTCATGCATGCAGAGCTTCGCTGCAATCTGACATGCGACTGTATCAGAAGCAGATCACGTACAAGTCCGTGGAGGCAGAGTTCATTGAATTTGCACAAAAAATAACACGACTTGCAAAAAACCTACCACAAATGTGCCGACGAGGCTGCAACGCCAATCCCAGTGAAGCTGTGATTAACGGAAGTCTGAACAGCCATCCAAAGCAGTCTCACAGGGATAAACCCCGAGTGTTCGCAGGCAAAACAATAGGGCACATGACACTATTGACTTTACGTGTTGAATTAAAGGAGAAAACAAATAAGAGACGTTTTTTGGTCAACCTCGATGGAAAGAAGAACTGCAGTGAGATCGGGGATGTTAATGGATCACAAACCTAATAGGAATAACTTAGGCTGCCATATTTGATGCATTTTGCGACGGTCTACAGTGTGCACTCTGCACACATCAATATTAAACACTTCCCAAATATGGGCACCAAAAATGTTCTCTCACGGGCAACAGAAATCGAGCATATCATTATTATTTATGGTAAAAAAGTATACAAACTTAGGGCATTCCGAATTCACCCTTGATGCTTACCCTCCATTTCAGCAGCAACTCTGGCACGCTCACACCAGCTGGAATTTTCGTCACAAAGTTGGGGGGATGCTGTGGTCTTCTTGCAGAGTGACTGAACCCCGCTAGAGGCGGGATGATACCCGGCTCCGGTGCTTCACAGGAAGCCTGGCGGATAAAAAAGATCATAAATGGTAATACAATTTTAACACAGGGATCCATATCAAAACTCCTCAAGACAATTGGCGTTACAGAGAAGTAAGATCATACATTCCACATCCACATATAATTTTATTATGATCCAGGGGGATCATAGGAAAATTATCCAGGGGGGCAAGGGATCCAGGGGGGGCAAGGGGGCACGTGCCCCCCCGATCGACCCTCGGCGCCCCCCTGAAAGGTCGATGGTGCCCCCCTGAAATGTCGCTTCCCACCCCCCAGGATGCGAAAGTCGGCGCCCACTGATAGGATTTGGCGCCCACCTGATAGCTTTTGCCGGTCATAAGTGGCGCCCCCTGGTCCGGATGGCGCCCCCCGGTCCGGATGGCGCTCCCCGGTAAGGTGCCCCCCCCGATCGGCAATCCTGGATCCGCCTATGTCTGCGCTTGCTGTTGGAGGGGGCTGCGTTCAAGAGGGATTCCACATCGCCTGGCTGACATCATATGAACGTGGGGAAATTCATTCACCTTTGTTCCTTGCGTCAAACTGCCGCTTATGATACTGCCCGCTTACGAATTTGTGAGAATACACGGTAATCAAGTTTATCCCAAATACAATAAATAAACATATCTTCGGTTCTGAGCCTCTTTTTAAAAAAATGGATATTTAATCATTCAATTTCCCATATTAAATGACGCCGCTTTGGGTGAATTTCACTTTTTCACCTCTAGCGGGTGAACGGGTGAATGTGACGGAAAATCACTTTAGGGGTGAGTTGCTGAGGGCACGGGGAGCCTATGGTGTGAATTTGAACGAAATTGCAGGAGACGCCGTTTCGGATGAGTTGCGCTTTTTTACCTCTAGTGGGTGAACGGGTGAATGTGACAAAAAATCACTTTAGGGGTGAGTTGCTGAGGGCACGGAGAGCCTATGGTGTGAATTTGAGCGAAATTGCAGGAGACGCCGTTTCGGGTGAATTTCACCTTTTCACCTCTAGCGGGTGAACGGGTGAGTGTGACGAAAAATCACTTTAGGTGTGAGTTACTGAGGGCAAGGGGAGCCTATGGTGTGAATTTGAGCGAAATCGCAGGAGACGCCGTTTCGGGTGAATTTCACTTTTTCACCTCTAGCGGGTGAACGGGTGAATGTGACAGAAAGTCACTTTAGGGGTGAGTTGCTGAGGGCACGGGGAGCCTATGGTGTGAATTTGAGCGAAATTGCAGGAGACGCCGTTTCGGGTGAATTTCACCTTTTCACCTCTAGCGGGTGAACGGGTGAGTGTGACGAAAAATCACTTTAGGTGTGAGTTACTGAGCGCAAGGGGAGCCTATGATGTGAATTTGAGCGAAATTGCAGGAGACGCCGTTTCGGGTGAATTTCACCTTTTCACCTCTAGCGGGTGAACGGGTGAGTGTGACGAAAAATCACTTTAGGTGTGAGTTACTGAGGGCAAGGGGAGCCTATGGTGTGAATTTGAGCGAAATCGCAGGAGACGCCGTTTCGGGTGAATTTCACTTTTTCACCTCTAGCGGGTGAACGGGTGAATGTGACAGAAAGTCACTTTAGGGGTGAGTTGCTGAGGGCACGGGGAGCCTATGGTGTGAATTTGAGCGAAATCGCAGGAGACGCCATTTCGGGCGAATCCGTCGCTGAATCCGACGCTGAAGATGCCAGTTCGCTTGAATTTCACCTTTTCACCTCTAGCGGGTGAACGGGAGATTGTGACGGAAAATCACTTTAGCTGTGAGTTGCTGAGGGCACGGGGAGTCAATAGTGTGAATTTGAGCGAAATCGGAGTAGACGCCATCTCGGGCGAATCCGTCGCTGAATCCGACGCTAAAGACGCTGGTTAGGAAAATTTCACCTTTTCACCTCTAGCGGGTGAACGGGTGAATGTGACAGAAAATTACTTTAGGGGTGAGTTGCTGAGGGCATGGGGAGCCTATGGTGTGAATTTGAGCGAAATCACAGGAGACGCCGTTTCGGGTGAATTTCACCTTTTCACCTCTAGCGGGTGAACGGGTGAATGTGACAGAAAATCACTTTAGGGGTGAGTTGCTGAGGGCACGGGGAGCCTATGGTGTGAATTTGAGCGAAATCGCAGGAGACGCCATTTCGGGCAAATCCGTCGCTGAATCCGACGCTGAAGAAGATGCCGGTTCGCTTGAATTTCACCTTTTCACCTCTAGCGGGTGAACGGGAGATTTTGACGGAAAATCACTTTAGCTGTGAGTTTCTGAGGGCACGGAGAGCCAATAGTGTGAATTTGAGCGAAATCGGAGGAGACGCCATCTCGGGCGAATCCGTCGCTGAATCCGACGCTAAAGACGCTGGTTAGGAAAATTTCACCTTTTCACCTATAGCGGGTGAAAGGGTGAATGTGACAGAAAATCACTTTAGGGGTGAGTTGCTTAGGGCACGGGGAGCCTATGGTGTGAATTTGAGCGAAATCGCAGGAGACGCCATTTCGGGTGAATTTCACCTTTTCACCTCTAGCGGGTGAACGGGTGAATGTGACAGAAAATCACTTTAGGGGTGAGTTGCTGAGGGCACGGGGAGCCTATGGTGTGAATTTGAACGAAATTGCAGGAGACGCCACTTTGGGTGAATTTCACTTTTTCACCTCTAGCGGGTGAATAGGTGAATGTGACAGAAAACCACTTAAGCTGTGATTTGCTAAGGGCAAGGGGAGCCTATGGTGTCAATTTGAGCGAAATCGCAGGAGACGCCGTTTCGGGTGAATTTCACCTTTTCACCTCTAGTGGGTGAACGGGTGAATGTGACAGAAAATCACTTTAGGGGTGAGTGGCTGAGGGTACGGGGAGCCTATGGTGTGAATTTGAGCGAAATCGCAGGAGACGCCGTTTCGGGGAATTTCACTTTCACCCGGGCGGGGACGCGGGCGGGCTTGGCGAAATCGCAGGAGACGCCGTTTCGGGTGAATTTCACTTTTTCACCTCTAGCGGGTGAGCGGGTGAATGTGACAGAAAATCACTTTAGGGGTGATTTGCTAAGGGCACGGGGAGCCTATGTTGCGAATTTGAGCGAAATCGCAGGAGACGCCGTTTCGGGTGAATTTCACTTTTTCACCTCTAGCGGGTGAGCGGGTGAATGTGACAGAAAATCACTTTAGGGGTGATTTGCTAAGGGCACGGGGAGCCTATGTTGCGAATTTGAGCGAAATCGCAGGAGACGCCGTTTCGGGTGAATTTCACCTTTTCACCTTTAGCGGGTGAACGGGTGAATGTGACAGAAAATCACTTTAGGGGTGAGTTGCTGAGGGCACGGGGAGCCTATGGTGTGAATTTGAGCGAAATCGCAGGAGACGCCATTTCGGGCGAATCCGTCGCTGAATCCGACGCTGAAGATGCCGGTTCGCTTGAATTTCACCTTTTCATCTCTAGCGGGTGAACGGGAGATTGTGACGGAAAATCAATTTAGGGGTGAGTTTCTGAGTGCACGGGGAGCGAATGGTGTGAATTTGAGCGAAATCGCAGGAGACGCCACTTTGGGTGAATTTCACTTTTTCACCTCTAGCGGGTGAACGAGTGAATGTGACAGAAAACCACTTAAGCTGTGATTTGCTAAGGGCAAGGGGAGCCTATGGTGTGAATTTGAGCGAAATCGCAGGAGACGCCGTTTCGGGTGAATTTCACTTTTTTACCTCTAGCGGGTGAACGGGTGAATGTGACAGAAAATCACTTTAGGGATGAGTTGCTGAGGGCACGGGGAGCCTATGGTGTGAATTTGAGCGAAATCGCAGGAGACGCTGTTTCGGGTGAATTTCACTTTTCACCTCTAGCGGGTGAACGGGTGAATGTGACAGAAAATCACTTTAGGGGTGAGTTGCTGAGGGCACAGGGAGCCTATGGTGTGAGTTTGAGCGAAATCACAGGAGACGCCGTTTCGGGTGAATTTCACCTTTTCACCTCTAGCGGGTGAACGGGTGAGTGTGACGAAAAATCACTTTAGGTGTGAGTTACTGAGGGCAAGGGGAGCCTATGGTGTGAATTTGAGCGAAATCGCAGGGGACGCCGTTTCGGGTGAATTTCACTTTTTCACCTCTAGCGGGTGAACGGGTGAATGTGACAGAAAGTCACTTTAGGGGTGAGTTGCTGAGGGCACGGGGAGCCTATGGTGTGAATTTGAGCGAAATCGCAGGAGACGCCATTTCGGGCGAATCCGTCGCTGAATCCGACACTGAAGATGCCGGTTCGCTTGAATTTCACCTTTTCACCTCTAGCGGGTGAACGGGAGATTGTGACGGAAAATCACTTTAGCTGTGAGTTGCTGAGGGCACGGGGAGCCAATAGTGTGAATTTGAGCGAAATCGGAGTAGACGCCATCGCGGGCAAATCCGTCGCTGAATCCGACGCTAAAGACGCTGGTTAGGAAAATTTCACCTTTTCACCTCTAGCGGGTGAACGAGTGAATGTGACAGAAAATCACTTTAGGGATGAGTTGCTGAGGGCACGGGGAGCCTATGGTGTGAATTTGAGCGAAATCGCAGGAGACACCGTTTCGGGTGAATTTCACTTTTTCACCTCTAGCGGGTGAACGGGTGAATGTGACAGAAAATCACTTTAGGGGTGAGTTGCTGAGGGCATGGGGAGCCCATGGTGTGAATTTGAGCGAAATCACAGGAGACGCCGTTTCGGGTGAATTTCACCTTTTCACCTCTAGCGGGTGAACGGGTGAATGTGACAGAAAATCACTTTAGGGTTTAAGTTGCTGAGGGCACGGGGAGCCTATGGTGTGAATTTGAGCGAAATCGCAGAAGACGCCATTTCGGGCGAATCCGTCGCTGAATCCGACGCTGAAGATGCCGGTTCGCTTGAATTTCATCTTTTCACCTCTAGCGGGTGAACGGGAGATTGTGACGGAAAATCACTTTAGCTGTGAGTTGCTGAGGGCACGGGGAGCCAATAGTGTGAATTTAAGCGAAATCGGAGGAGACGCCATCTCGGGCGAATCCGTCGCTGAATCCGACGCTAAAGACGCTGGTTAGGAAAATTTCACCTTTTCACCTCTAGCGGGTGAACCGGTGAATGTGACAGAAAATCACTTTAGGGGTGAGTTGCTGAGGGCACGGGGAGCCTATGGTGTGAATTTGAGCGAAATCGCAGGAGACGCCGTTTCAGGTGAATTTCACCTTTTCACATCTAGCGGGTGAACAGGTGAATGTGACAGAAAATCACTTTAGGGGTGAGTTGCTGAGGGCACGGGGAGCCTATGGTGTGAATTTGAGCGAAATCGCAGGAGACGCCGTTTCGGATGAATTTCACCTTTTCACCTCTAGCGGGTGAACGGGTGAATGTGACAGAAAATCACTTTAGGGGTGAGTTGTTGAGGGCACGGGGAGCCTATGGTGTGAATTTGAGCGAAATCGCAGGAGACGCCGTTTCGGGTGAATTTCACTTTTTCACCTCTAGCGGGTGAACGGGTGAATGTGACAGAAAATCACTTTAGGGGTGAGTTGCTGAGGGCACGGGGAGCCTATGGTGTGAATTTGAGCGAAATCGCAGGAGACGCCGTTTCGGGTGAATTTCACCTTTTCACCTCTAGCGGGTGAACGGGTGAATGTGACAGAAAATCACTTTAGGGGTGGGTTGCTGAGGGCACGGGGAGCCTATGGTGTGAATTTGAGCGAAATCGCAGGAGACGCCATTTCGGGTGAATCCGTCGCTGAATCCGAATGCGAATCCGTCGCTAACTTCATGGACGTCCGTAGCAGCGGCGACGGCGGTACCTGCGTACTGCAGCGGGAGCCGTAGCAGCGGCGGCGGCGGTACCTGCGTACTGCGGGAGGAGCCGTAGCAGCGGCGACGGTGGCGGCGGCCTTCGCTGCTGGAGCGAGGCCTGCTATTGCCGCCCTCTGTCCTTCCTCTTAAGGAAGGAAATGAAAACATGATGGATGGTCTCACAGCTGAGATCTGGGCTGCGCTGCCTCCCGCAGTGAGCGGTCGTCAGCACTGCTGGGATTGGAGTGGGGGTTTTGTGTCAAATCATGCGTGCTGCTTAGATCGCGCCCAGGAATGTGAGGAATCCACCCCGCTGTCGCCCTCACCATACCGCGAGGGAGTATTGGGGATCTGAGCTGGCCGTCTGTCAATTCCGCGCTTCGCTACATTGAGTGAAGTGATGTCATGAAGGTGACTAGCCACTTCACCAGTTTGGCTTCCTTTTGCATAGAAAGCAAGCTTTCGATTGAGTCATACAGTGGGATATCATGTTTACCTGAGATGCATGGAATGGCCTCCCAGCAAAAATAGGCGATATACAGCTGACGGCGTGTAATTGGCCGAATCTCCTCACTCAGATCTTTCTGCACAGAATGCAAATAATGGGCTACGAACTCGTACCTCACGCACCTCAAACAACAGCGCCATCTCAAACTCCAGTCCCATCACCAGCGCAGTGTGGACGGTTATCCGTCTGGCCCGGTCTCAGCCGACCACATTCCAGCGTGTGGGAGCTGCTGCCGACGCCAGCTTTATGGCGGTGGTAACACCGGACTGACCTGGGACTGGGACTGAGGTGGCCCCCGCCGTCGGCTCCTGCGCTCAGCGGCGGCCGGGACCGTGCGGCTCATTTGTGGCTGCGACGCACCGTCCCAGCCGACCGGTAACGGCCGCTCCCACCGGGCTGCGGCCGCCGGGCCCGACCTTGGCGGCTGGCGGGAGATCGGCCGACTGCCGATGTGTTTATTATTCCAGCCGAGTGTCTCCTGCGGTCTCGGTCCGGGACCTTTGTAGCGGCCCGGTTCTGGTGGCGGAGCTGCGGACCGACGTCCAGTGTGGCGGCTGAAGCTGGCTGTTTCGGCGGCGTCGCCGGTGCGGTTTGTTTGGGTTGCGGGTTGCCTCGTCAGCGCAGGCAGCGCCGTGGATGTCTGGACGGTGGACGCTCCACCTCCGGTGCAGATGTCCACTGTTTACCCTGAGGCGCCGGTGCTGTAATCGCCGCGCTCGAGCCGCTTATCTCCTCAGCTGCAGTACACTCGGCTTAATGGGCGCCTGCCGGGGCTTTTGACCCGGCGACTGCACATGACTCTAAATATTTATACTAACTTTGTCCAGAGCCCGCACGAATTCGGCAGGCTGTGTACCTGCAACGTTTATATAGAATTATGCACGAAGCTCGCCTGCGGGAGACATTTGTTTCACCCTCGCCCCACCGGGGGCCATCGATGACCCCCTAAGGTTTTTCCGGGATAGCAGAAAAACGGAGAGGCGCAGCACCGCGGTTGAGGGCTCTACCTCTCACTGCATCATTTTCCCACCATCCCTGAAATTTTTTACCCCGGGTCACCCAAGGTCAGGTCACCAGACGAGGTCAACCAAGGTCACCTCACTTCACCTTTAGGGCTCTGTAAGAGCTACATTTCAAAGTCGATCGATTTGAAACTTCCTACACTTCATGACCCCTCCAGGGTCTACAAGGTGTATATCCGGGATTTTTCGATTTCGTGCCCTGAGGTCAGGTCACGAGGCGACCTCTCCCATTGGAAAAGCATGGGGAAAAGCTATTTTATGATATAAAAGCCACAAAAATGATTGCAAATACTCAGACTGCTCAGAACAACGTTTTTAGACACCCTTTCACGGATCCCAGGGGTCATATTTGCCCTTTGACTTTTCCAAGGTCATCCAAGGTCACCAGAGGTCAAAAACAGTATTTTGACAATAACTTTTGACCTAATTGAGCTAGAGCGGTGAAACAAACACCATCGTGTTTGTCTTGTCACTGGCTTTCATTTGATATACGGCAAGGTCACTTTTGACCTTTCGTGACCTCAGGTCATATTAGGTCACGAGGTGACCTCTGGCGGTCAAACCACTGGCGGGAGGTCTTTACGTTCTACATAGCGGAAAAGTACTGGCAATTTGCTATCAAATGTACTTTACCAGGCCTCAATAGCACTAATGACATAAGAGTTATGCCCAGTTTGCTTAATCATTGCATATTTGAGTGAAAATAGCCGATCTTGACCTAATTTGACCTCTGGAGGTCAAACCATTGACCTGAGCACTAAAACATGCCAAGTAATTTCTTACTGAATTCACGCGAGCTTTCTATTGCACTTTGCAGATTTGCGCTAACGCCCATATTTTCGGAGTTAGAGGGGGCATCGATGGCCCCCGGTGGGGGAAGGTGGCGCCGGACCCCGGTGGGGCGCGGGTTAACAATAAATTTTGACCTAATTAAGCTAGGGCGCTGAAATAAACACCATCGTGTTTGTCTTGTCACTGGCTTTCATTTGATATACGGCAAGGTCACTTTCTGACCTTTCGTGACCCCAGGTCATCTTAGGTCACGAGGTGACCTCTGGAGGCCAAGCCACTGGCGAGAGGTCTTTACGTTTCACAAAGTGGAAGAAGGACTGAGAATTTCCTATCAAATGTACTTTACCAGACTTCAATAGCTCTAATGGCATAAGAGTTATGCCCAGTTTGCTTAAGCATTACATATTTGAGTGAAAATAGCCGATTTTGGCTTAATTTGACCTCTGGAGGTCAAACCATTGACCTGAGCACTAAAACATATCAAGTAATTTCTTACTGAATTTACGCGAGCTTTCTATTGCACTTCGCAGATTTGCGCTCACGCCCATATTTTCGGAGTTAGAGGGGGCCATCGATGGCCCCCGTGGGGCGAAGGTGGCGCTGGACCCCCGATGGGGCGCGGGTTAAGGTATTTGTACGTCAATGCTTGTGTTTCTATCGTGTTCTTGTTTAAGTTTGAATTTGCTGTCTCACCGGGGAGGCTTGAGTCGGCTCTATCTTCGATGTGATAGATCTCCCTAATGACTTCCGTGTTGAATTGTTACTTTGTTACGTGATCCAGGAAGTTGGAATAAACATGAATTACACTTGATCCAGGAAGTTTGCATAAGCATGAGTTACACTTGATCCAGGAAGCTAGAATAAGCATGCATTAGCAATAAGCAAGCACGCCTTCAGGAACGTCCATCGGGAATTTAACATTTCAAGGAGCTGGTCCAAGCAGAGACGGAAGACGAGTCGTCCGTTGCGTTGTTAGTCTTGGGTGGTCTTCCGGTTGTTAAAGCTACCAATCCCAACCAGTTGCCTGTTCCAGCCATGCTTTCTCAGAACCTGTGAGGTAAGTTCCCGCGGGTCTTTCTGTTGTGTGAGGTACAGCTCTCTGCTCATGCTCCTGGTTTTAAATGACATAAGAGCTGCATTTAAGAATGAGGGAACGTTTAATTAGCAGTGAGCCGGCTGCACCGGAGACGAGCGAGTGTTTCCTGTCTGTGCACTGGCACGGCAGCTGGTTACACGTGGCCGCGAAGCGCAGCCACCGTTCGTGCGGGTTAATATGCTGCGGTTTTGTGGGCTGGCGAACGCTGTAAGCACTGATGCATCCGCACTGTAGTGTCACTATCAGTATCCAGGGGGTGTGCTGCTGCCCAAGCAATCCACGCCTCAAAACGTTGCACCCTGTGCCTCGACGCCACTGAAAGTTATCGTCTGTTTTGACTGGGACCTTGGCGGGTCTGGATCTCGTCAGGCCTAGGTGTATACAAAAGGACCAGTGCTAGCCAGAACAAACGTCAACAGCGCCGCTCTCTTCCGGTGCGCCGGCGTATGGTTGCCAGCACCGTGTTTTGTGGAGCCGGCTGCGGCAGCCCCTGGCGGCGCCGCTTTTTACCGTCGCTCCCCTGCGCCGTGTGTTGGGCTGGCAGGCGCTCCGTGACGACTCCGGCGGCGGAGCGGGCTGTAAAGCTGGCGCACAGCCGGCCCCGCGGCGACACACTGCACGCTGAATCACGGCACAGTGCCTCATCTCAGCCGGCAGCGTGCCGTCGCGGCGCGTTGACTCAGCCGCGAGCTCGCGCTGAGGCGCAGAGAATGGCCGCCGTGTTTGTCGTAGTGTCCCTTTCATTCTGACACCGCTGACGTCCGTGTCTGGGTTTGGACGGCCCGGCAGGCCGTGTCTTTGTGGGAGTCGTGTGTCCCGGCGGCGGAGGGTGGCAGACGGCGCCGCAGCGGCGGGGGTGTCGGCTCTCCCCGCATGTGTCCGGCAGGGTCGTTGGCTGCTGGAGTGGCGGCGAACAGGGCCCAGCGCCGCTCTGTGGACGGCGGCGGCGGCGGTCTGAGAGCGCCGCAGTCCGCCGGACTGCCGGCGGCCGCACCAGTTTTTGTCGACTCGTAAAGGCGGGTTTGAAACGACTGGTCGCCGTCCCTCGGTTATACGAGGGCCGCGGTCTCCTGTGCTCGGCTCGCCCCGCCTCCAGCCGTGGCCTCGCTGCCTGGTGATTTCGGCTGCGACGTCGAGACGTGATGGTGACACTGCCAGCGCGCGGAGTCAGCGCCGAGCATCGGATATATGCCGGCGCAATAGGCTGAGCGGGGCCCGTGCGTGCTGCTACCTCAAACCCGCTGCTGCTAACGGGCCCAGTCGGCCTGCGTGAGGAGGGGAGGGGTGCAGCTGCGTGCCGCCCTCACGCCGTCGACGGCCGACACCTGAAACCGGCGCGGCGGCGATGAGGGTGCGCGGCGCCGACGCGACGGCGCGTCGTCGGCGGCGCGGGAGAGCGGCGGCCGGTGCCGACAGACAGGCGGAGTCCACCCCTGTCTCGGCGCACCCCTCCCTGCCCGCGCCGATAACGGCCCGAGTGCGACCGCTTCCTCATTTCGATCGGCCGCGGCACGCACGGGACGGGGGAGTGCTCGCCGCGGCCTGTGGTGTTCACTGCGCGCAGAGAGCTGCGGTGGAAGACATGCTCCTCCCGACGGATGTGGCTGGTCTGTCTCCCCGGGAACCTGTGGAACCAGTTTGTAATAACAGCCGCCAAACGAAGCATGATTTATGGCCCGCTTTATGACAGAGAGGGGGAGTAAATTAGATGGGAATTAAAGTGAACCTGACTTGTCGGTAAATTATTCCTCAGGCTTATTGTGCCTTAGAATTCCACGTGACTTAGGTATAGGTATAGGAAAGCTTGGAGGTGCGTGCCTCCCGTGCAACTTCCATGTATGTGTGAGCCTCTTCGCTTCAGTTCTAGAGTTTGGTTCTTATAATGGTTGGAAATAAATGTATTACACTGCCAGAAGGCTCGTGAAAATCGAAATCCTAGGAAGGTAGTGGTATTGCTCTGGTCAGTGGTGAGATTTTGGGGAGTAAACCTGGTCCCCCGTCTGTATGAAGAAATACCCTGCGGTGCAGTCCTCTCCCTTGAGCATCGTTGGTGGTGTTAGTGCGTCGAGCTCAGCGCCGACGTGACTGATGTGCTTCCTCGCCTGGCCGGCTGACGAGTGTCCCGTCTGATGGACGACTCGAATGGATAGTGTCCATACATATATTTGAATAGTATTATGTCTGATTGTTCATCCGTTTTATGTTTTTTTTGGCACGGATTATTTTATAAATGCTTGTAAATGTTTTTTTCCTTTTTACTTATGTATCCTGACAAGCTATAAGTGAGAGACATGCCCTGTTGCTCATTATACATGAATAAATACAAGTACAAATACAACTGTCGTAACGGAATTGTTTTTGATGCCGTGAAGTTTGATGTAGGTATTACGTGGTAGGACGATGTTTGTGCCGTGTTTCAAATTTCGGATGGACATAACGATGTCTGTTTTGTTTTGTTTTGTGTGTTATGCGTCTAGTTTTTCTTCAGCTTACATGACATGATCGAAATCTTGTTAAACCTGTCGGTCGATATTTGTAGATTGACAAAAGGGAGCATGAATATCCTCGAAAAAGTTGTCTCTTTTAATTACGATTTGCTGCAAAAGTTTTGTAGCTTAAAAATGGCTCAACTTCGTTTGTGAACACTCTTTTCTCTGACATATTTTGCATTCTGAGTACCTAGGCCTCTGGGTTATTTGTATTTAAACCATGGTATAACGTTTCTCATCATTTGGGAATAACGCCCGGCTTTGTTTAAGCTATGTCATAACATGTCGCGGTAATGGCCTCATTACAGCCTGGAAAGCCTGCTAATGCCGGCACTGTTTTAACCCGTAAAAAGTGCAGTTGGTCGCGGTGTGCGGCTGCCCTGCTGACCCCCCACGCAGGTTCATTCACTCGCCGCGGACGGAGCAGGAACGACGGCTTTGTTTGTGCCGGCACGGGATGCGGCGGCGTGTTTCGGTACACACGCCGCCGCTGGTGCGCATGGTGCTGCACATGCCTGCTCCCACCGGCGGCAGTCTCCGGACGCTGCCGACTGCGCTCGTACTTAACCCGTGAGAAATATGTTTGTTGAGATATCGAGATTTGCGTGGATGCCCAATTTCTGGTACCGTAAGCGCTTTTTATATGTTGAATTACTCTTCTGAAATGCGCAACGTCGTCCCCATTAGATGTCTTCATCACGGCCGTTCGGAGTCGGTTCTGAGAATTTCACGTGGCTGTCGATGATAGCTGCCGCGCAGTACGGAGAGGCTGGCTCTCTTTAGATGCGTCTCCATCCATCAGAACGCGTGACCCAGCTGCTTTTCAGCGATAAGGAGCAAGCGGGACTTCAGCTTCAATGTGGAACAGCGGTGCTCCGGAGGGAGCCGTTAGCTGGGCGATGCTAAATATCCCGAGAGAAATTCGTATGCAACCTCTCTTAAGTCTTCACGAAGGCTCCATTCTTCACTGCCGAATGTGATGTGAGATCTGACGGAGTCCATGAAAAGTTCAAGTTAACTGAGCTATTTCTATCGAATTCTAGACAAGGGAGGGTATTTAAGCCTTTGAAACATGTTCGTGTACTGCATAATGCACATTATTTATGACTTGGCTGCTGGTACGTTACGTGCGTTATTGGCAAATCATTAAAGCATGTTAGTCATGAATTATTCAATAGTAGAACGCCAATTAGGCCCGCGATATATTTAGCCTCAGCTGTTGTGTTGATCTTGTCAGCTATTTGTACTCGCAGTCACCCGGCGGTTAATTGTAATCACTCATGCAGCGGGTGAGGGCCTAAATCCGCCACCTTGGTCGCTTCAAAGCTGCTGTCATGCTAGTCGAATCATTGTATACCTATATTGCTTCCAGTTCTCACCGGTTTCATCCAGCAATGTCATTGTGCGCTCTTCATCGTGAAGTTAGTGTCGAAAACGGCACCAGACTTCACTTTTCCAGCTCGACTTTGGACTGCCGTCGCTTCGGTGACGGCAGCGTTGAGAGAAACTCTGCGACTCTTTCTCGGCATGGTGTGAAACTCACTCTTCGTTCCACACGACTGGGAACACGCGCGCGACACACGGAAACGGAGCTGACGGACGGCGCAATACCGGCGTCGCGTGGCTCGCTGCGGCGCTCTTTCCTCCTGCCCCGTGTTTTTCCTGTGTCGCTGCGGTCCGGGAGCGGGTCGGGAGCCGTTCCCGCGGCCTGTCCCGTCACCTAACCGGCTACCGGCGGATGGTCCTGTGCTGTTTTTGGTTTTGCGCTGCCGGCTCCCGAGGTGGGGCAGGGGTGTATCACTTCCAGTGACCCGGGTATTTCCTACCGAAACTCTACTAGGCCAGGCTTAAGATGAGCCCAGTGAACTGAAACTTGGCCACAGCAATTATTTTCCAGTTTCTCTAACCAGCTGTGATTGTTTGTAGTGTTTGTACCACCTCCTTTTCCTGGGTGTTTTTGTGTTTTCCTGATTTGGGAGCTGGGGAAGCGCAGTGGCTCCGGCTCAGCTTTGGTGCTGCGCTGGGCGGACACGAGTTTGATCCTGGCATCCGCCCTCTCTTCCGGACAGTAACCGACATGACCTTAAAGGGAATGTGGCACCTTAGTCGAATCCTGGAATTTAGTGAAATTGGGCGTACATTTAGCCAAAAATAATGAAACCACTCATGATTTCTCCGAGAAACGTACAATAAGCTCAATATTTTGTTTAAAAAAAATACTCGTCTAGAAAAAGAAATAAATATCAGCCTGTGGATGATGTCACGATCTGGCAACCACTACCATACTTTAAACGCTTCAAGGGCTTCAATTGGCTGATGCTCATCGTGACGTCAGCGTATGTCGTCATACCAGTAGCTCACAACAATGGCCGCCGGCGACGGGGGCTGATGGGGGCTGGTGTTAGGTAGGTTTTAGCTTTTTTCTACGGAAATATCGAGTTCCAAGACAAATGAAATATGGAGTACCGGGTTTTCCGACTTGCTTTACAACTTGGCTATCTCAGTTAAAATCACGTTGTGAAGGTGCCACATTCCCTTTAACAGTTACTGCGGCGTGGAGGGAAAGGTCGGTGCTTAGTTGTGCAGTTCTTGAAAAGTAGAGCGGAATACTGATTTACTGAAAAAGGCCATAGTTCAGGCCCTGATCAAATATACCCGTGCATAAATAGCCAACATTGAATTATAATACTCCAACGTGGGATCCACGCAGTGAAGATAGCGTTTGGCCCGTCCAGCATTCGGGACGTCCTGACGTTTGTGGCGATGGTCCCAAGCTGTCCCACGCTCTTCATCCAGACGGTGCGGTGTAAGGTTTCCGTCAGTGTTCAGTCGTAATGGCCGGGCCGTTGGGCGGTGGGTGCTGAGGGCTGCAGCCGCTCCTCTTTCAGCCCCTGTCGGCAGAGCCGCGCTGGTGGGAGAGAGCCCGTCCGTCAACGGCCCAGTTGCATCAGCGAGCCTGATGAAAAGCAAAGTGGTTGCCTGCTTATTTCTGGCAGTTGGTTCGGACAGTTGGATGCTACCGGCTCCATTGGGAACTTCTGCACGCTTCTGAGCCCTCAAGCCGCGCTGACATGTGAGAGAAACGGTTTGCTAAAGTCCCAGTCACATCTGCGAACCTGATGAAAAGTATTGTGAATCCCTTGCTTGGCGGGGCTTGTATCTTGCTTGGTATCTTGTATTGTGACTGGTGGTCAAGTTTAGAACTTCACGTATTTTGAGGACTCTGCATCTGGTTTCGTATTACTTCAAAGTGAATTACCTCTGGTTGTGTCATGTGCAATATGTGAGGTGATGTAGTGGTGAACGCTCCCCTTTCCATGCGACTAACCCGGGTCCAGTGCGCGGCGGATTCCCTGGGCAACGATCAATTTTACTCCCCAGAAAACTTTCCAACAGTGAACCAGTTGGCGACGCTATAGGACTATGGCCTTTGTGTGTCGATAAGTCCCAAACATAATTTTTTAATGACTTTATAATCATCATCGGGAGTTTGCATGCCTTTCCTATATGTGTCGACCAGTCCGGTCGGAGGGGAAAATGCCAAGTGAGGTGGGCAGCGACGGGATGCATGAACTCGCTCTAGTCCCGCAGTATTGCCGAGGTTTCGCCCTGCCTCTAACCAGTGCTAGGGGTTGTCCGTGGGCTCCGTTCTCATCAGACGGTTGTCCGTGCCACCGCGGCTCTCCCAGTAATGGGAGCCGCCGCCTGTGTGTCGGCGTCGGTATCGTTTCACGCCGACAGCCGCCCGGTGCTTGTGTGTACTCTGGCTGTTGACTCGCCGACCTCCGACTGTTTTCGGTCGGGTTCGGTGTCGCCTGCCTCCGTATCTCATCAGTGTCTTCCCGGCTATATTTACCCGCGCCGGGGTCCGCTCTCTCCCTGCCGTCTCGCTGCGGGCTGTTTGTTTGTAGCGCCGACTGTGACTGCTGCGGCGCTGTGCCCGGCCGGTCGGAACTTCTCGCCGTGGCAGGGCCGGCAGCTGGCCCTGTGGCACTGGCGGCCGGCGCGACGGTGCGGAACGCTGCCTGAGGCACAGTCGCTGAAGAGAAACCGCCGCTCGCACGCGTGGGACCGCCGCCACCGGCCACTGTCGCGGTCGCGTGTGTACGCCCCACCGCCGCCAACGTCCCTCTCCGTGGCGTAGCTGACGCTGCGGTGGGCAGGAGCCCGGCTGGAAGGTCAACCCCAGCTTCCCCATGACATGCGGCGTAATGTTTCAGAATGAAAATGCAAAAGCGTTCAACGCATTACGGACATAGGAATTAGATCTGGAATAAAGCAACGCCGATTTCTGTTTTTCATTGCCCGGTTCTCAAGTTATGTAAAATAGCTAAGATTTGCTACAATACTAGATGGGCTTCCATCAGAACAGGTGGGACGAATCCCACCTAGTTTGCATGTTGGAGCGGGCCCCGGCCTGGTTCAACGTCTGAAATCTTACGGTGTCCGAAACTTACGGTCAACGTAGCGGCAATGTCATGAAGTTTTTGGGGTTATTTAGATGGGGAAATTCCCTTACCTTCACAAAAACATCACGCAATGTCATTCCCCAGTTCCGAATTAAAGGTTAGCCGTGGCCGTGCGACGTCCCCACTTCCGCTTTGTTCGCCGATGGCGCGTCTCAGCCCTGACGCCGACCCTCCGCCTGTTGCAGACCTGCGGTTGCAGTTGAACGAGCAGTTGCGGTGTCTGGATGCCCGCGTCGACACCCAGACCTCAGTCGTCTCCGAACTCCAGGTGAGAGTAGTGCCCCCAGTGCGCCGCTAACATCGTGACGTGTTACGAGTTACCCAATTTCGATGTGTTGCAGAGTTTCAAGCTGTTCAGTACGGAGTGGTGTGGTTGACGCATCGACATTCAAACTATCCATAGTATATAATTAACCGCACGGGGCATCGATGGCCCCAAGGTTTCGGAATAGCAGAAAAAACAGGCGCAGCACCGCGGTAGGGCCTACCCCACGCATCATTTTCCCATCATCCCTGAAATTTTACCTCGGGTCACCCAAGGTCAGGTCACCAGACGAGGTCAACCAAGGTCACCTCACTTCACCTTTAGAGCTCTGTAAGAGCACATTTCAAAGTCGATCGATTTGAAACTTCCTACACTCATGACCCCTCCAGGGCTACAAGGTGTATATCCGGGATTTTCGATTTCATGCCCTGAGGTCAGGTCACGAGGCGACCTCTCCCATTAGAAAAGCATGGGGAAAAGCTATTTCATGATATAAAAGCCACAAAAATGATTGCAAATACTCAGACTGCTCAGAACAACGTTTTGGACACCCTTTCACGGATCCCAGGGGTCATATTTGCCCTTTGACTTTTCCAAGGTCATCCAAGGTCACCAGAGGTCAAAAACAGTATTTTGACAATAACTTTTGACCTAATTAAGCTAGAGCGGTGAAACAAACACCATCGTGTTTGTCTTGTCACTGGCTTTCGTTTGATATACGGCAAGGTCACTTTTGACCTTTCGTGACCTCAGGCCATATTAGGTCACGAGGTGACCTCTGGCGGTCAAACCACTGGCGGGAGGTCTTTACGTTCCACATAGCGGAAAAAGTACTGGCAATTTGCTATCAAATGTACTTTACCAGGCCTCAATAGCTCTAATGACATAAGAGTTATGCCCAGTTTGCTTAATCATTGCATATTTGAGTGAAAATAGCCGATCTTGACCTAATTTGACCTCTGTAGGTCAAACCATTGACCTGAGCATTAAAACATGCGAAGTAATTTCTTACTGAATTCACGCGAGCTTTCTATTGCACTTTGCAGATTTGCGCTAACGCCCATATTTTCGGAGTTAGAGGGGGCCATCGATGGCCCCCCGGTGGGGCGAAGGTGGCGCCGGACCCCCGGTGGGGCGCGGGTTAAAAATAATGCGCACATTTTCTAGAACTTGTACTCGTTTAAGCCTGGAACGGCGATAGTGGTTTGCCACGCCGTAGGACTGTAAGGCTGAGCCGGGTGGTGTAACCCAGACCGTCCCTTGAGGCTCGTGTCTGTCCTCTGGCGCCGTCTCCCTGTCACGTAGTGGGGGAGGCCCTGCTCCCCCGCCGCTCGCCTCTCGTCATTACAACAGAACGCCCTCTGACGGCGCGGAGCCGGCTCTCGTCGGCCGCAAGACAAAAAGCGGCACGGCTGCCGCACGAACGCCGCAGCCTCGAGGACGGCGCGGATGGCTGATCCCAGTGGGTATCCGAACAGATGGATTTGGATACCCAGATGGAAATCTTCCGATTATATAGGATTAGATCTTCACAAAATTTGGGGCGTGTGTGAACTGGATACAAATTTGATACCTCATATTTTCCAAATTTAGCCGTTATTTCTTATCGGATCTGAATGCATAATCATGGCGTGTAAATGTGTTGGCCGGGATTATTTTGGGGAAGGGTGGGGAAGTTCGGTATATGGGGTATATGGACCCACCTGGGTCAGAATTCTTTTGCCATGATATGCTCTGCTACCGACTGCGTGTAGACGCGCGACTGGGCCTAGATACGGAGTAGAATGGGCCATAAAGATTTACTACCATCTGATAAATTGCTGCACTATAACTTCTGTCACGTTTGTCTATAAAACCTCGAATGTTATGTCCTTTATAAATCGTAGGAATTCTTTTGCGCTGTATCCCGTCACTGCCATTAAACGTCGGCTTTGCGAAGTTCTCGTATCTGAGGTTTTAGCGCGCTGGTATCAAGACAAAGGGAAGCAGCTTCAGGCGGGTGTGCTGGGTTCGGCGGCGGATGTTGCCCGGGACGGCGGACATCAGACCGGAAGCCGCTGATACACCAGCCTGTGTGACGTCACGTGCTAGGTTTTGTCGCCGCCCAGTGACGGACAGATTCACTGTGATCCGACTGTTCAGTCCCGTTGTTCATCCTTCCATCCATCATGGTGCTTCCACCGGCCATTGGTGACTTACAGATGAACGGGGAATAAGGTTAGTCGTGCTGCCCGTAGCCCCGTGCTATCTCGTCCGTCCGTGACGCGTCGCTGACCTTACCGTCCGGTCGGCGTCAGTGACGCATGCCCCGCGGCGCGTCCGCCGGCGCCGGTGACGCGTGGCTGGTGGCTCCGCGTAATCGGCGGCTCCGCGCGCCGTCTGATGCCGCCGGCCAGGATGCGGTCTGCTGCCGCGCCGCGTTCGCGGTAACCGCGCTGGTCCTGGAACGCGTCCCGCCGCGTCGGCTTTCGGCGGATTCGGTTCGAGCGAGTCACTGGTGGCTCCATGTTGATACGGTCCGTCGCCGCGGAATTGTGAACATCATGGTCGTGAGTGGAAGGGGTTGTAGAAATGCATTGTTTTTTTGTGGTGATGACTGAAGCAGTTTCGAGCAGTATTTAGAGAGCGCGCTCGAAGAAAGCTGGCGTACTCAGTTATCGTTTCAGCGGAACAATACAGTTTTATGATTGTCATGGTGGTTACTGGCATGGTGTATACTGGCTTTTTGCTGTTGTATTTAACTGAATCTCTTCGGCAGAGAACGCACTGATCAATTCTAACCCGTTCATCGTACTTATTTGGCATTAGAGCGATCAAAATAGCATATGTGGCTGTTGCAATAAACATTCATTGAGTTGAAAAATATTCAGTAGATTAAAAAAGAAGCACTCAAAATAGTGGCGCCGCCCAGCAAGCCGTCGGCTCGGTTGTCTGTCGTCTTTGGTTCATTGCCCTTCGCTTTGATTGGTATCGGCGGCGGCAGTAGTGTTTCGGCGCGAGCGCGTCTGGTGAGGTTCTGTAGCGTCTCGTTGCCGCCGTCAGAAGCGTCACCACGCTCCAGTTGGCCTGTCGGACGGGGCGCGGCCGCTGTGTGTGAGAGAGGTGGCTGTCAGCGCCGCCCCGGCCAGCTGTCGCGCGCCGTCTGCCGGCTCGTTATCGCCGCTGTAGTAACGCCGGCCGGCGGCGGCACAAACACACGCCCTGCGAGAGAGAAAGTGAGTGCGTCGAGGCCGCCTACGCCTCCGCACGCAGCGAGACGGTGCCGGTGCGACGGGGCGGCAGAGGAATGAAGTCGGAGCGACTGCGGCCGCCTCCTTTTTGTTTGTGGCTGGTGTTTTCGTAATGAGCTCGCTAGGGCAGTAGAAGTCAGCTCGGAGCCAGGATAAGCGTGGGTGTACTGTTGCCCCCGGAGCGGGCAGCCTAAAGCGCCGTCGGTGTGCGAGAGTGACCGTTGGCCCGCTGATTGAGTCCTACCATCCGGCGGAGACTGACACTGAAGACAGCTGCCCGCGCCGACAGCTGTCAGCTCGGCTGACAACCAAACGCCGAGCGCGACCAGCTGCGGACCGTCCTCAGGGAACGGAACTGGACCCGTCCTCAAGGAATGGAACTAAGGCCGTCCTCAGGAAACGGAACTGGGGCCGTCCTCAGGGAACGGAACTCTTAAGCCGTCCTCAGGGAACGGAACTGAGGCCGTCCTTAGGGAACAGAACTTAGGCCGTCCTCAGGGAACAGAACTGAGGTCGTCCTTAGGGAACGGAACTCTTAAGCCGTCCTCAGGGAACGGAACTGAGGCCGTCCTCAGGGAACGGTACTGAGGCCGTCCTCAGGGAACGGTACTGAGGCCGTCCTTAGAGAACAGAACTTAGGCCGTCCTCAGGGAACAGAACTGAGGCCGTCCTTAGGGAACGGAACTCTTAAGCCGTCCTCAGGGAACGGAACTGAGGCCGTCCTTAGGGGAACAAACTGATGCCGTTCTTAGGGAACACTATCCTCTTCAGAGATATTATCGCCTTTCCTGCGCTCGCCAAATGGCTTCATGGTTTTGGCGTTTCATGTCATATCTGTGAATGAATCTGTTTAATCGCATGCGTTGATCTCGACCGTAACGACAGCTGCAGCCAGCCTCGCGTGATTCGGGCAGCCATGACTCCCTCATGCGTCTGCGCCAACAGCCTCCTAGCTTGTAAACCAGCTGCAGGGCCGTGTTTTGGCTGCCGCCGTGTTGGCTGGGCGCGGAGCGCGTCGGGCAGTCGGAGCGGCGCCGCGGCAGGCCTGCAGGTGGCCAGCGGCGGCTGGTTGTGCACGAAGCTCACTGTCGGTGTACCGGTTCCGTGGGTACTCACGTGGAATGTACGGCCGCGCCACGCCGTGACCAGCCGCCGTGGACCCGACAGCCTGTAAAGTGCGAAGCCTGGGAACGCGGTGTTACGAACGTGAAGGTGGACTGGAAGCCAGCCGGAATGTACAAATGAATGGAAATGAGAAGGAAGGAAATGTGGTTCAAATTTTGTGAAAACCCCGCTATAGGTTTCGTGTGGACTGGCTGGCTGGCTGAGCGGGGACATAGTGCTGCCAGTACCTAGCTGGACCATGATGCAAAGTTCATCAACCGTGCAGTTGCATTCTTCTTGCTTATTTTGATATGAGAATGGCGTGTGGAATATGGGGAGTGCATTACCATACAGACGAATAGAAATTTAAATTGGACAGGATTCCAGTTTAGACTCAAAAACAGTTCGCCAGTCTTCGGAGCTATGGGGAAGCGCATTCAAGGTGCTTGCGGTATGTAAATGTCTGTAAAGCTTGTACTTTTGGAAGTTCTGTAGTAAGGCTTATAAAACTTTGTCTTTTTAGGCACTTGGCGCTAAAAGATCCTAAAAGTTTTTATTTTCATTTCTATCCACATGTTGAATATCATTAAACTCACTTTTTGTGTGAGTTTTCTTCACCACTTCACACCTCCACTCTTTGGAAGCACCTTTGCTGCAGGTCTTTTCTCCCAGCCAGTGGCGCTTTGTTTGGCTTTAGCTTATTGCATTCCTATTTCATTCCGTACGTAATGTTTGCCAGCAACAGGCGTCCCGAAACTTGTGGAGCTTATTAGTTCTCGAGCTAAAGGAAATTTTTGAAAATGGCTGGACGAAGCTCCTAATTTTCTGTGTCGAAATCGGTAGAAAGCATTGGCCAAAGTTTGTGATTCCTTCCCTGAAAATAAAATTTTGTATTTTTGCTGGTATAAAAGCGCACACACCCCGGACATTGCATAACCATGCCACCGGAGTTAGCTCCCCCACCATCAGCCTCATGACAACTTCTGTTCCCAGGTTCCTAGAGGAATGATTTACTGGAAATTGTGAGCCTCCCGAGAACAATTGGGGTTTATTCGAATGGTTTACTATTTTATCAGGTTAAATCTAGGGAGGGACTGCGGTAACTTTAGGCTTCGGCAGAGACTGGCGGAAGTCTTGATTGCGTTTCGTCATCTCATTGTGGATTCGCGATGGTCGCGCTGCCGTGAAGTTTTCACCGACGCACGCGGCAAAGGGCTCTCGAATGCCAGTGACTGTTTCCAAACGACCCGAGCACGTTGCGTAATGGTCGCGTCCGGATGAAAATGCTCTCGCCTGGTTTTTGTGTGGCTTACGCAGATTATAATCTCTCCGTCCTTTGAGAAAACCCAACGTGGCGTGAACCCTCCTTTCAACTGGAGTCATTCACGGTCGGGCGTGATTAAAGCAATCGTATTTGAGAGCTGGGCAGAGTTGCCCGAGGCTCTTGATAACAGCTGAGCGGGCTGTGCCAGTGCTGTAATATAACAGTATTCGGTCAGGGATCGAGTAAGTTCAGCAGCGTTCCATTCACGAAGCACGGGTGCGAACTAACGCAGAAACCAAGGGCTGCTCTGTGTATGTGGGCGGCGGGCTGACAGTGTCTCCAGAGCACGGACAGAATGCTCCGGCTTGGGAGAGGTGATCCGTTGAGAGGACGAAAAAAAGAAAGACGTTCAGAGGTGGGGGCGCCTGCTGGCCGGACTAAACTGTTGCAGTGCATCCATGTTTAGTTTAATTGCTCCTAAACGTGCGTGGGAAAAGCGGAAAAGACATCCAGTTTTTATTTCCCTAAATTTTTTTTACTGACGATCGATTACGAAACACTGGTTTGGTTTTGGGGTGGGAAGTTATGTTCCCCCCATTTCGCTTTGGGGGGCTATGCCTGGATTTCCACCGGACGCTCCCCTATTTGTGGAACTATACGTTTTCACCTGTCTTGTTACACGGCGCTGTTGACTATTCGTGTTTGCAGGGTCCTGTATGACCCCGCGCCATCAGAACTTCCCCGAAGCCTATCTTTCGCCAACTCTGCACCTTTTCCTTTCATCCAGGATGTGTTGGCACTGACCGGTTGACCGTATCTGGATGTTGACCGTTACTTCCCCATGTCTCGGCGCCATGGCGTCAGGAAGGAGAGCATCCCGTGCCTGCAGCCTGCCGCTTGAACCGGTCCGTTCCCTGGGACTGGACTGACGAGGCTATCGAATATAGATGCGAGCTGGGTACACTCACTCAGTGGTCGGTTGGTGAAAACGGACCGATCGGGAATGATGCAGATGGTCGGACTTTAGTATCTGAGCACCGATAGCTTTACCGGAACCATCGCTGACTGAGAGTAAACCAGTTGTTGGAAACATGCTCCATTTGTCACGGGTTCCGAGATTTATGGTATAATGCCTGCATGGGGTTGTGAATATCAATGGGTCCTGCCTGCACAGACCGGCCGTCGCATCTGGCCGGGACTGTGGCCGATGTTGCGGGAGGCTGCCGAGCGGATGTTGTGATGCGTGATTGGCCGATTCTGCCGCGGTATCGGTGTTTGCGTCGCACTGAGTGCTGCCTGTATGCGCGGCCATCTGCCCCGCCATCGACAGCTGCCGCCGCCCGGAGCATCGCCGCGATAATTTTACCATGGCCCTGCTATCTGCGACCTTGATAGTGGGCCGTGAATACGCTCTGTTGATGCTCGGCGTGCGGGCATGTGCGTTCTGTGAGTGTATGTTTTTCCCTTGTTTTGACATGCGTTTGTGTCTTTGCAGGAATATTTCCGGCGGCGGGCGGAAGTGGAAATGGAATACAGCAGAAATCTGGATAAACTCAACAAATCACTGTCTCAGCGGCACAAAGATCTCAAACAGAAGTGAGTAGTTTTGAAGTCCGTGCCTCCTGTACTAGTCGGACTCTGTTAACCTGCACTCGACCCAATTTCCCAGCGGAGTGCTAGTCCGGAGTGGGATGAGATTGCGCCTGTCCCGCTCGGGACGCCATCAGCCAATTGGCACGCGGCGCGGGACGTCCGGACCGGTGTGTGGAACGCTGCTTCGTTCCCGCTCCCGTGGCGATGTGAGAGGTGTTTGATTGTGTTCACACACCTGCGATGGCGGAACGAGGGCGTTACGAGGTCGCGGCGGTGGTCGGAGGCTGCCCTAATGCTGTGAGAGCCAACTGAAGACGACAGGTCGGCGCTGTTTCATCACTCCATCAGAGGCTAAAAGTGGTTGGGCGCGGTAAGCGCCGGCGTTTGGCGGTGCCCCTCGGGCCCCGTTACGTTAGAATGAGGCGGCGGTGAGTGTCGGAGCGCGCGCGGTGCTCAGGAATCATCAATGCCCACGACTTTAGGGCCTTCTTGGACAAACTTAGCCCCGCTTTCTGGACCAGTTCCGACAATGGCTGAAGGGATGCCCCAGCCCTGAAACCGTTCAGGCAAAATCTGTCACGGACAGTGCTGCGACTGGCGGGACTGGTTCAAAAGTGAACGCCTCTTATGCGGCGCAGAGGTTCTGCTAATGAATAGATTTCTCGAGGCGTTTTTTAGTGGCTATGTGCCTGTCCCAGAGTGAAGCCCTCGCTGTGCTGCAGATTGCCACTTACGGAGGGCGTAGTGAGCGTATTGAGAAATGCCCGAGTGGCCGGCGTTCAATTTCACCTCCCATTGAAGCCATTGTGTGGTTCGAGTGTTTCGACCCACGCCTTCCAGTGTGAGGAATGCTGCGGCACCTCGGCTCTGTTTCGCCACAGGTGCTCTGGAAGTCTTCTATGGACCGGCGTGAAAAGGGGACCCACGGGTATCAACTCAACAGTCTCTTTACAGTCCACCGTCGCATCCTCCATAAATAATTAAACGGACATCGGAATAGTGATGTTCACTTTTCCCCGGCTCGGAAATCTCAGATATTGTCCTAAACATGTAAATGACACCGCCGGCCGGCGCGGCACTCCAGGCTGGCGGCTCGTGCGCTGCGGTAGTAATTTTGTGGCCAGTAAAGGACGGTCCCCGGCGGCTGGAGTTGACCGCTGCGGCTGGAAGGTGAGGGGCGGCTGTCGCGACCGTTGTCGCCGCGGGCGGGCCCGGCGGCACCGACCGTGAATCCAACCGTGGCCGCTGGAATATGTGCCTGGCGGGCGCATGGAACTGCCGCAGCCGTGGTCTGTGATTCAGCACGTGACTCGTATGTTTGTCATGTTGACTGTCTTGGCTATAAGCGACGCTGGAAGTAGCCTGTTTAGTTGTTGGCACTTGTAGAACAGTTTTGCTGTCAGTTCTGCTGTCGGCAAGTGCTGCTTTATTCGGGTAGTGCGGATCAGCATAGTGCCTGCTTTGGAAATAGCTATCGGTTCAGGATCCCCTGTCTTATTTACTGGTGCCGTTGAGGTCTACAATAACTGACGTGCCTGAGAGGGGCTTGTTTATTCAGTTTGTTCTTCTCTGTGAGGTCCACAGCTATGTCCGCCGCCGGGTCAGTTCCAGGCCGGTGCGTGTTTTTGTGCGTGAGCGTGCGCAGGTAGGCCGGCATGCGTCGGCGGCGCGGCCGCCGCCTCGGTCCGCCGCCGCCCCGGCCCGCCGCCGCGCCGCAGTTGGCCCGCCCTCAGTGCAGCCGCCCCGCCCTCTGCGTGCCGCGCGCGCGAACGGCAGGGCGGCACGGCAGGAGCGCGACTGTGACCGATCTGCTGACCCGACCCGGCCGACACAGCATCGCTCTCAGAGCGTGCTGCTCACAACAGCTTCGCGTGTTGGCACCGCACTCCTGTGGTGGCATCTCCGTATCCCAGGGCATATTTTAAGCTACAAAGTGGTGGGCATTTTGCCCACCAGTCCCCATGTTATGTCCACCAGTGAACGGCCCTGGACGGCCCAGCGCCCACCACTCACCAGTCATCTGATGCTCTAAGAGTGCCATTTTAGTGGGAATTTGTGCCCTTTTCAGCCGAATGCCCACCAGTCCCAATTCCTTAAAATATACCCTGCCGTATCCCAAAGCACGGTCGCCAACATCCCTGTAGAAATTGTCACTGGAGATGGTGCTGTTGACTCTTATATTCCGTGAGCAAATATTCGATGTCGAGACGAACCCAAGCCGCTCGAGACCTTCTCTCGTGAATGATTCATGATAAAGTTTCCCTTGTCTGGCTGTATATTTACACTTGGGACCGATGTCCGGCGACACAACATGTCGGGCCGGGTGCAGCCGCACCTCCCGCTGCAGCTGCCCCCTGAGAGATGGCGATGCATCCGTCTATCGCCGCCCCGGCGCGACGCTGTGCTCTAGGAACGATGCGCTGATATCAGGGGCGCTAGTGAGGTGTGTGCCGGTTGTACATACTTATAACGTCATGGGACGAACAATGGGACTAAAGAACATTCGTCTGAAAATGGAAGTAATGGGTCCACGCCTGTACAGTCTCTTTGGTTCTGTGTAGCCGTATGGCTTTAGGTAATAGGTGTCTATTTGGGATTCGGTCTGTTCCCACTGTCGCTTTTTCAAGCATTCAATAAAGTTTGAGCGAGGAGAAGTGCTTTGAGCGAGTCGATCCAATCGCCGCGCTGGGGAGTAGTCGGCTCTGCGTGAGTTTAATCTTATCAGGAAAGGGCACGGCGATCTGGACTCGTCGTCAGAGTCGGTTGATCTGTCTGCTTTCACGTCGCGCCTCTTCATTTCGGCTTGTTGTGGCTCGTTGACAAGTCTGCTATCGGCGTTGTGTCGACAGCCGGAGGCGGGATCAGTAGATGATAAGCATGATAATTGTACGGGGTGGCAGGGATGGACCAGATAAAGCAGGCGTCGGATCCAGCGATAGGTCGCCGCGCCGTGTTTTGTCGAGGACCGGGACGCTGCTGTCACTGCTGTTGTGAAGCTCTCGTCATGTTGTCCTTTGTGATTCTCTGATTCATTGCAAAGTCGGTAATTTTTGCGTTACCTGGCATTGAATTTATCTTCATTTCGTATAGTCCACGCCTTGCCTTTTGGCAGTAATTGTCGTGCGCGAGATGATATATTTTCTTTCGCGTCACTTCTAACTCGCGTCACTCGCGTCACTTCTAACACAGCGCTTAGAATAAAGTGGCTCTCAAGGCAATCCTGTGGCTCTGATTAAAGCTTTAATGGCAGATTTTTACATCTGGTGGACATCAGGAGTATTCAATCTCCTGGAAGGGTAATTAGCGCAGCGCGTGTCTACTGCCTGCCTGTAGCCCGCCATACTGCCCTCGGTGGTAAAGGAAGGGCTGTTACAACCCCGTGCTGGGGACAGTAATTACTCTCTATTCTTCCTACCCGCTGCCTTGTAATAGAACGTGATGAGGGTCATGCCCATCAAGGCTGATCTTTTCTCTTCCCTGTCGTCACACTTCAGCGTTCAGTATGAAAAAGAGTGTGGTAATCTTCTGGGGCCTAATCCTGGTCTCAGCCGCCGCAGGCCCGGCTTGTTCGGGCCGCCGCGGAGTCCCTGATCCTGCTGCCTGTCGCCTGAAATAGCCCGACGGCCACTGCTCCGGAAGTGTCGGCTCAGCGCTACCGGCGGGGCAAGTCTCCCGGCTTTGGCTGCGTTCTCTTATACTTGCCGGGAATGCTGAAAGGACTGGTGATTCGAATCGTTCCCAATGGCCTCCGACGCCACCGACGTTCCCGATCCCACCTAAAACGCCAATGATGACGGTGGTGATTTATTTACCGGAGAGTTTAAAGATGATGTGAAGGTAGATATATATTTGAAAGTCGGCGGGGATGTGGTAAGTACCAATTCAGGGGGCCAGATTTTCAGTAATTTCGTTGCTGGTTGACTGGCGCATATTGGCCGGTTCGATAAACTGCAATGAAGGCTGCGTACTTTCTGCGTTCACTTAACCTGTGAATCAACGGGCCATTGGACGCTTTTCTCGCTTGGCCGTTTATTTGGAGTGTTCGCACTTTTGGGGATATTTAACGATGCGTTAGAGTAACAGCTATATTTGTCGAACACGTATGGCTCTGTGACAACACACAGTTCTTTTCGACCAACTGAGGTTTGATCGCATGTACCAGTGTCAGCCAAATGCCTCGCCAGTGACGCACCCGACTTCCCGAGTATCCGCAGCCGACTGCTGCAGGCTGCTCGCCATGACTGCCTCCCGGTCTGCCGACCGGCCGACGCACCCACCAGTGCATGAGTGTGTTCTCTGCTGACCGGCGCGGCGGTGCGTGTGCGGCAGGAGGGACCAGATGCACCTCTTCTCCTCCTATTCCTGCTGGCAGCTGCTGATGAACCAGACGCGCCAGGAGTCCCGCGAGCGCGCCCTGCTCAGTGACGTCTACTCCAACATCGTCACCGCCAAGCTGGCGCGCATCAGCGAGGATCTGCAGCGCATCTACCGGCGGGTCAGTGCTTCAGGGCCGCCGGCGCCCTGTGCGACGGGTCGTTCAAGTTATGCTGTTTGATTATTTTGTCAGGAACAACTAATTAGCTCGCCGCCCATTGCCCATATGCTCAGTCTCATGTGATGTGGCGGCATCAGGATACGTAGCACTGTAACCCGGCTAGCTACTAATTTTCTGAACCCCACTGGGTATCTCAGAACTAAAAGAGACATAGAGGGACTTAATTTTGTGATAGGCCAGCTCCCCTACTCTGCTTTATCGGGCTTTATTGGATAAATAACCCTTTTTACGTGGATATCGTGGTTAACATGTGGTGGATTAGTGGGTTTTCATCTTTAAAATTGATGTGCTATCGCTTTTATTATGCAGTGGTCCATCTTGTAAAGTGGAATTTTTCCCATAGCTTCCATATCACTGCACGATGAACTTAGTTTTAATTTGGTAAACTTACTGTTCGATAGCGATGTGACACGTAAACTCAACGTCAGCAGTCGCTCAGCTAGGCTTCTACGGCGTCGCGGGGGCTGCTGAGTTTACCTGGCGTTCCCAGCTTTTATAGTAGGTATGAGTAATATTAATTCACAGCAAAGTTCAACTATCTGATGTCCTAAGTGATGCTACTGCTCAATGCGAATGTTCCTCATTTCTTGCGATCCTTTTTGGCTCATGATATTGGGAAGCTGTTCTGCTTTGTACATTATCAAACATTATCGAGGGAAACTTTAGTCTATTAAAAAAATATATCAAACTTAGAGTGATACTGCATGGCTGAGATCTTTCGGCCTAAAAGCAAGTACAATTAGCTCGCAGCGTTAAGAAAATTCATAAGAACTAGGCGGCTCACCTAGTATGGTGGCGGTATTGGCGGGCGGGGGGCTTTGGTGGAACAACCATTCGTTATCAAGAACGGGCTGCGAGTGCGGTGGCCGTTTACTGGGAGGCGGCCTGCCTTCTTTTGTAAGTGGTGATTTATTTAAGCACGTTGGTATTTTTACCAGTTGCTTATCTCTATTGTCCCCTGTCTGAATGTTTGTCGAAATGTGCATACACACCTACATACATACATACATACATACCACACATGCATATATACCATACATTCATAAATACATACAAACATACATACATACATACATACATACAAAGCTGGTTCCTCAACTCTGCTGCTTCTGCCGATGGGGCTCCTGCAGCCTCGGATTGGTACTTAGCTGGAACATCAGTCGGACTTAACACTGACTGGCCTGCCGGTACCCCAGCCGGACTAAGCACTGTCATGCCCGCCAGTACCTCAGTCGTGCCACTTCTGCCGATGCTGCTGCCTCAGCCCCGGTACCTCAGCTCCTATCTGTAGGTGAAGTCGATTGGTGCCCAGCTAAGCTTCTCTTGTGCGTTGGGTACCACCAGCGGTTGGCCAGCCGGGCTTTGAGCTCGGGGTCGTCTCTGCAGCCCCGCCCGGAGCTGACTGCTCTGCGGCGGTGGCTGAGCGGCTGACCCATTTGCGGCGCGGCTCCAGTGACGGTGGAGGTGTCGGAGGCGGCGCCGCGGTACCGTTAGCGCGCACCTGCGCGGTACCTATCTATCTCGCGGCCGCTGGCTCTGGCGACGCGGCGCCGGGCGGCTGCAGAGGCACCGAACTGACGAACAGCGAGCAGGCCATGGCTCAGCGGTCGGAAACGAGCTAACTATGATCTCAAGGCGTGTCAATATGTAACTCCACGAAAACAGGCGCAGGCAAATCCCATTTGATTCTTAAATGGTATCTAGGTTGGAGTAAGCCCGTTCGAATTTGTTTCATTCGTCGGGCCCCCAAACATATCAGGGTCTGTCTCGAAATTCCAGTTCCGTCGTTGGGAAAAAATGTCAAAAGGTGATAGCAGCTCAGGAGAATCTTTTTATTTCACTTTTCATACGTTTTTGTTCTCCAAATATCATAATGATGAGACCCGCGTCGCGCACTTTGAGGTCAGATCTGTTGGAACTACGGCTTACATTAGAGCCAAGCTCGGCGCACCGCCGCTGCGTGACCTTAATCGCTAAACAAAGTGCCTGTCACGCCATACGCGTGGGAAGAATGATGACTGCTCTCCGTAGTGGAATTATACGAAATACCGCATCCATTGCGACAGTTTGGAATTCGGATAATACGCGAGACGGGCTCCGTGATCTGTGTTCGTTTCCCGCCCCGCGTGCAGGACGACCATAGACGTGCAATCTAAGTGCACCGCGTGCAACTCATTCCGGCTGTAACGCAGCACTGGTGTTTACACAAGTAAATGTATGTCGGGCTGTCTGCCTCCGCTGTTCGGTGGCGCCAGAGCTCCTGGGTCGCTGACGAGCTGTTTCCTGTCGGCCCGCCAGTGACAATGGCTGACTGGTTATTCACGGTGGCCGACACGCACGGAAGGGGTCAATCACGCCCGCTAGCGCCGCCCGGCCGATGGCCCGGCCTGCCTCTGTTGAAGGGGCGTGCCACTGTGTCAACTCACTGCGCAGCAGAAGTGCATTGGAAACGGATGCACTGTCCACTTCCTGGTCTGTCGACGGCGAATTCTACTGGGGTATCCACTTCGCATTGTCTGCGTAGTTGCCATGACAACGATGCATTCGCGACTCGGCAGCTCCGGGTCCGTTTTGTTGCCGGGTGGAGAATTTTAAAGGTCTGGATTCCGCTGTCAAATGGGCTACCTGTTCCGGTGATGCTTGATCCATTCGGCCCATATTGCTCGGATATTTGCAACGCTCAGTGAAGGTTTAGGACGCCTACTTCAGCACAAGAGTATAATATGTTTCCTAACCAGGACTTCTGTACGATAACCACTTTTGGCTACGTTCCAATATGTGGGTGAATTTAGCGCCTGAAAAGAATGTGGTAGATTGCCTGATAAATAATGTGATTTTGGAGCCTGCTATTTCTATATTGGCTCGACTAAAGGCATGATGAACTCATTCATAAGACAAGTTCGTACACATTTTCGATTAACTAAAGTAAACTTAGATTCGGCCAATGGTGGAAAGGCTCCAGTCTGATCTGTTTTTCTCTATCGAGTATTTCCCCCGAAGAGAGCACATGCGCTCCTGCGGGTACGCTTAAGGTGCCAGTACCAGTGGGTCGGCCGCAGCGGGGCCGCCTGCGTGTCGGTAAGCCTTGCCGGGCCACGCACTGTGGGAAGGCTGCCCCTGCCGACACCTGTAGTAGCCGCGTCCCTCCCCCGTCTGTCGGCGCTACACTGCAGCCGTTCCTCCGCCGTACCTGGCTGGTTCCGCTCATTTTAAGACCAGCTTGAAATTTCCTATCACTGGCGCCTGATGAAGCGTAAGATATCTAGTCATCGTGTTATGCTTTTACGCGATATATGTGTGTTTGCCGGAGTGTCAGACTTTTATCTTTGATTATTTTATTCCTTTTAGTCCACTTTTTCTGTTTTATCTTCTTGACGTGATTGTGTGAAAATCCACTCACTGCCGTGGACCACAATGGAGAACATTTGAGTCCTGAGCACCTGGCGCGGAGAACTGCTCACGGCGGACCCCCTCCGAGTCCAACGACAGACAGCAGCGCACAGAACCGTAAAGGCGGCGCCCCGCCGAGGTTTCACCGCTGCCTCCCGCTCTTCTCCACTGTAGCATTGGATTTGTGGAGGAACGGGAGGAAAGCTAATATCGCTGGCCAGTATGTGGGCCGCAGTTAGTGACGGGAAAGACCAGTATGAAGGTAGTCTATGACAGAGTACGCTCCCTTCCTGGCGAGCTGGAGTCTTGGGAGCACCAACGCTTATCTCGGTGTTACACGTGGAAGCTGCCATGGAAGAACAGATGGCGCCTGCACTGGCAGAACTCGCTGTAAATTTGGACATCTGCCGGCGCTTTGTATATGTTTTTCTCGCTAATACATGCTCTTTATCACCAGGGCTGGTTTGCTTACGCAACTGTGGTCTTTCTCTGATCGTAAGTGACACCCGGGCGCATTCTTTGACACTTCCCTTCGAATGCTGTTCCTTTTCCGTGTCCTTGCTGTTGTCGACGCCAGATTTGGCCTAAGAGTGACGAAAAATATTTGTGGGACGATGTGCTCGTCTCCCGCATGCGGGTAACCATAGCAAAGTAGATACATGACAACATGCCGAGTCCACTTTTGAGGTGAGTATTTTGAATCTAGCTATGAGACATCACCATCCGGCCTTCATCAATGAGCCTTCAAAGTAAATAGGCAACTGATTTCCCTTTTGAGTCCCCTGTTCATTGCCAGCTGTCAGAAATGGCGCGGTGTGCTCGCCATACGGATATGCCATGGTCTGGAGCGTCTGCGAATAGACGCGTTTCTAATGGGTCTGGGCGATGGCTTCTATCGACTGGCTGTGGTGGCGGCTGCCATCGTGCGGAGCCCTCTGACAGGCCGGGTCACTCGCTCCGCTTAATGGGCTCTGTCAGAGCACGCCGCCGCTATTAGGGCCGGCAGGATGTGGCCTAGGTCGTGTGCTGGCGACAGCCCCGATTTCTAAACGTCGACGACGGCTCTGGTGGAGTTCCAGGAGTGTCGTTCAGAGACGCGACAAGCTGGAGGCGGTGTTCAGAGGTCAGGGATGCACTTCTTTATTGCGGCAGTTTGATTGTGCGGGAGCGCAGAACAAGGCCCACCGAGCCGTCCACACCCACCAGCCCTGAATATCTTACCGTGACAGCCTCTTTGGGCTTGCTTCCTAGTGGCGGTTGTAAGTGATTGTTTTCCGATGAAGATTTCGAGAAAGACGACCTTTAGATTGCTGAGTTTTTTATGTTCTTTTTCGATCATTAGCAGAGTGCTCTCGAAGCTCTTCGAACGCTTTTGTTAACCGAAATCTAAAGGTTTGAGGCATTAAAATTTTTAGGTACAATGCAAGTACTGGGTAAGTAAAGGGCGCGATTAAAGGGCGCGATGTCTTTTGCATCGCAGTGGGCTCCTTGCGCCTTGCCTGACCAGTAATGACTGCTTGGGGAATGGGGTGGGGAGGGGAGATAATTGGCCAGCCCAAGTTTCGTAATGCGTTGAGAGAAACAAGAGTGATCTAGAAGCAGAGTTAAACAAAATTATCCTCTTCAATGCAAACGTTTTTGTCTCTGCCTTCTTCGGTGTGGTTCTGGATACAAGCGTAACATTCACTCGTGTTTTTGAAGACCGAATGGCTGTTATCTCCTCGTTTGTTGCAGCAGCAGCCGTGTCTGTGTGCGCGTGGCTGCTGCCCGCCATCCACCGCTGGTGTCCGTCCCGGAGGGGCGAGGTGGCCGGGACCGCCGTGTTACTGTTACACAGACCGGGCAAGGAGTTAAATCATGTCCTCACCGTTACTCGGTGCACGGTTCTGGGAAGGGGCGGCCTTGTGTCCGCAGAAGGCCGCAGCGCTTGGCGCGGGTGACGTGCCTGCGAACCTGTTCTCCAGCTGGGCCGTGGAGCCGCCCCCTCCGCCGACCCCGCCTCCTGTCGGACGCCGGTGCCATCCCCAGAAAATGCGGTCCAGCTGCACCTCAACAGCTTACGCGATCTCCCAGTGGTGCCTGTGCAAAGCTGTGATGATTATGACATGTTGTGATGAGGTGGCTTAGTGGATAGCACCCTTGTCTTCTAAGCCACTGGTCCCGGGTTCAAGTCCCGGCGGAGTCTCTGAATAAGTCGATCTGATCCCCAAAATCCATTCCAACAGGTTGAGAGTTGGCGATGCCGTATGACCCTGGCAGTTGGTGCGTCGTTGAACCCCAACAATTAGTAGTATTATGACATGTTAGTCAACGGCGCTCCAATCGAGGAATCACTTCGTTAAGTGGCAAATATTGCGCGTGGAGAGCTCATCCCAATGGGCTTTATGAAGTCTGCTGGGGTAACCCGAGGGTAACCTACTGCCGTGGACTGTGTCAGCCCCTGCAGGCTCTCTCCGAGTCTTCATTAGCGGTGCCCCTGCGGTCTGGTGGCAGTGCGGCGCCCGCCGGGCCTGCCTTCCCGGCCGGCGCGCGTGTTGTTATGAAGGGGAGCGCAGGCCTGCGGGTGCGGGTGGTGTCACTGCTCCGGGCTCGTCAACGCCACGCCAACATCGCAGGCAGCGCAACCAGGGCTGTGGATTCACCTTTGTAGGTTCCCGGACACTCCCAAACAACGTCGAATTAGCCTTTAAATGCATTTAAAATTTCGTGTTTTTCGTCCAAGACCCTCCATTGGTTGTATGTAAAACAGGCGTGTGAAAAGGTAAACCCAATTTTGTGTTATAACATCCCTTTAATTTTTCGGCTAATAACTTTTTCAAGTTTGAGCACCCAGCCTTTTTTGTAATTCACGCCCGTGAGCGGAACTTTTCCTTGCTGGGGACGCGCCTGACTTGTATCGTCGCTCGTAGAAACTGAAAGATAGGAGAAGCGCAGATACTCATTGATAAACATCCCCGACAAACGGCGGAGTCCGCCGGTGCCTATTGTACTGGCTGGCGGCGGGCCAGGTGCCGTCGCGCAGCTCCGTCAGCGTGTCTGTGCCTGGGGGTCGGCGCCCCCTGTCGCTGGCGCGTGTGCTGCCGCCGCCGCCGCTGCACACAGGTGCGCGGCAGCGCAGTCGGCGGCCGCCTGTTTGTACCGGAAGCCGGAACCGCTGGCGGCCCGCCAGACTGCGCCACCGCGGGCGTTGCGGTACCTAAGTCCTCTCTCTCTCTCTCTCTCTCTCTCTCTCTCTCTCTCTCTCTCTCTCTCTCTCTCTCTCTCTCTCTCTCTCTCTCTCTCTCTCTCTCTCTCTCTCTCTCTCTCTCTCTCTCTCTCTCTCTCTCTCTCTCTCTCTCTCTCTCTCTCTCTCTCTCTCTCTCTCTCTCTCTCTCTCTCTCTCTCTCTCTCTCTCTCTCTCTCTCTCTCTCTCTCTCTCTCTCTCTCGGTCTCTCGGTCTCTCGGTCTCTCGGTCTCTCTCTCGGTCTCTCTCTCTCTCGGTCTCTCTCTCTCGGTCTCTCTCTCTCTCGGTCTCTCTCTCGGTCTCTCTCTCTCGGTCTCTCTCTCTCTCGGTCTCTCTCTCTCCGGTCTCTCTCTCTCGGTCTCTCTCTCTCTCGGTCTCTCTCTCTCGGTCTCTCTCTCTCGGTCTCTCTCTCTCTCGGTCTCTCTCTCTCTCCGGTCTCTCTCTCTCTCTCGGTCTCTCTCTCTCTCTCGGTCTCTCTCTCTCTCCTCGGTCTCTCTCTCTCTCGGTCTCTCTCTCTCTCTCTCGGTCTCTCTCTCTCTCTCTCGGTCTCTCTCTCTCTCTCTCTCTCTCTCGGTCTCTCTCTCTCTCTCTCTCTCGGTCTCTCTCTCTCTCTCTCTCTCTCTCTCTCTCTCTCTCTCTCTCTCTCGGTCTCTCAGTCTCTCGGTCTCTCTCTCTCGGTCTCTCTCTCTCGGTCTCTCTCTCTCTCGCTCTCTCGCTCTCTCGCTGTCTCTCTGCAAAAACATCCGATACACCTTAATGAATTATTTATGTCACTTGGATCGATGAATCGTGTTCATATGACTAAAAGGTCAGCGTCAGATAAGGTGATTTTCCCACGACTTATCAGAATGTACGCCACTTGAATGAAGCGTGCACGGATAGCTCATTCATTATCTTAGTCTGTGCTTAAGTATGTTTGTTTTTGCAACCATACCTCTCGCGACGTAAATAGTAATAATTGATACAGCAAACTTTCCCGGATGTATTTTCTTATTTATACTTTCGTTGCAGTGAAGAGTACGACTATCCATCGTACGGAGCCACTGGGTAGCGTTGTTCCGGGTCTGGACGGACGGTCTGAGGGCCGGCTCAGGCTGCGCCTGGGCCGGCAGTATTGTCGGTAACTCGGCAGCAGGCAGCGCGGGCCGGCGTGCTCGGCTCTGCTGCGTTTACTGAACACTGCGACAGCGCCGGCCCACCTCCGCCGCCCGCTGTAAACACCACCGTGCGCGTGTGTATGTATGTGTGTACAGCTGTCGCCCGGGGCCCGGATAGCGGCGGCCCTGTTCAAAGCAGGTCCGCCGGTGGCAGGGTAAAGCGGTGGTGGGCCGACGGTTAGTTACGTTTACGAAAGCCTACGGCAGAGACGTTTTCGGCTCCGTATCCGTCCTCAATGTCCTGCCGCCTGCCTCCTGCTTGGTTTGCGTGCTCGCTGTTGGTCCAATCTCTGATGCCGCGGACCGCTGCACAACACGAGTGCATCAGTCGTGGACGCGGCACTGACCCACGTCACGCCCCCCGCTGAGTTGTTAGCCTAACGACTTGGCGTGACGGCTGTCGTGGCGTGACGATGCGACTCTCGACCGTGCCGGCCTCTCAGCTAATGCGGGCTCCAGACGCACGGGATAATAAGCCGAGTGGTGCCGGCACTGACGCGGCCGTGTTAATCCTCTGCTTAATCATACGTAATGAGTCACGTGAGGGTGGCGCGGCGGCGAAGGCTGCACATCAAGGTCACAAACCGAAAAGTCAAAACGCTGGAAGAGCAAATGATGCTGCGCGGAGCCGGACACAGTGCTCCATCACCGATTGCGTAGTCTTAAATAAAGTGTATTTATTCGAAGAGCCGTTGATTGATCACCTCGCGTTTGAAAGGTTACCTTTTACTCTCAGGAGTGGATTGGTCGTTCCCGCTGCGGTATTTCTGCCTCCTCGACACTGCTCGTGAACTGTGCAATGGATGAAGCGGCATAAATCATTGTTCTGGGCAGGCTAAATGTAATACGTGTCCATGTGCCTCTTGCAGCAGGTTAGTATCTCTCCAGTTTGGTTGCTGTAAGATGGGAACTGCACTCGGCACCCATGCATCAGGGTTGAAAAGGATGAGCTGCTGGCGGCACCTGACTGGCTTTGACATTTTTGGAGACCATCGATATTTCAACGGCGGCCGGAGCGTAAAGACTTAATCATCTAGGAATGCTTATAACCGTAAAAAAACTTTCCTGTGTTGAAAGCACTAATCTAGAATGAAAAGGGTCGATTTTTTAGAGCAGAAATTTCTACCTGGCTAAGCATGAAACGCACAGTGGGTCCGACACTCCCTCCTCCATGTAGCCATCTGGTGTCAGACTTTCAAAGCTTCCGTTTCACGTGCGTGAGTAATGGACGGAAAAGCTTTGGGTGATAGAAATCGGGCTGCGTTTGTGTCGCATTGTAGCTGCTTTGGTGGTGGTGACTGTGCAACTCCTCTGAGGCATTGGAGCCCTGTTGCCGTGTTCGCTGCGGAGTATTGTGTTCTAACCGTGCTGTTCGCCTGTTTCAGTGTCGAACGATCTGCGCCGAGTCCCACGAGGAGCTTTTGAAGGTGCTACACGAGCTGCAGATGTCCACCAAGACGTACAACATGTACTACACCCAGTTCAGCAACGCCGAAAACAAGCTGCAATACGTGGAGAACCAGAAGGGCAAGCTGGAGCAGAGCATTCCCAAAGAGAAACTCGAGAAAAGTAGAAAATTTCGCCTCGTCGAAAAGGAAATTCTTAAAGTGAGTGCTGTAGTTAAGGTATGCGTTGGAAAATGGTTTCTCCCTACTGGAGTAGGTAAGTACGTTGTAAAATGCTTAAAAAAATTTTATGCAGCATTGGGTACGGTTGTCGTGAAGAGCACTCGACGCCACCCTGAGTGTTGCTGTACAATGACCAATACTTAACTGTTCAGTGCGAATCAAGGAGTTGAAGTGCCCCGGCGAGGCAAGGTTAATGGTCTCGGCCACGAGTTCACCAGGTGGGCGTATCTCATTTGGAAACTTCGTTCTTAACAGCATTTAAGTTTGAGTCCAAAAGTCGTTCTATGGAGCGGGGATTTGGAGAGAAGCAGCTGAACTGTAAAAGCCGCTGCGGTGTTGCATGGCGGGCTGTCTGTGGGCAGACGCCGGCTCTGACGGCCGGCTGGGCTCTATTACCGGTGGCATCAGGGAGGGATCAGCGCGTCAGGCCGCGCGGCCGTTATTGGCTGAGTCGCCGCCGACACGTGGCGCCGCCTCTCCCGGCCAGCCACACTGACGACAGCGACACGCCAGGCTGACGTCACTAACCGCTATCTGGCAACTTCCGCCAGAGGCCGGTACTGTCCCCGAATAGCCGACCAAACGACGCTGAAACGGAGGATATTCTTTGTCTGGAATATATATTCTGGTGACTCGTATCGGCTTAACTGCCGACGTTTCCCTGGTCATGTTTGAAACTTTGTCAGTCTAGATTGTGCTGAAGAACAGTGCGCTCTTATCTCCTGTCCTGAAATCGGAGCCGATTCCCACAAGTCTGATCCAGCGCTGTTGCGACTGTTTGTTTCCCGTTGGTCATCTTTTGCTGTGTTTTTAGTGTTCTATGTGAGTGACACGCAGCACACCTTTAGTGTCAGTGATGGACGAAAATACCTGTTCGATTTGGCCGCCGCCTGGTCTGCAGAGAACCGATGCCAGATCATGTACCTTTTTATATTGACCGAGTTTTACGGGCACTAGCTGATTGGTGTGACGGGCACTAGCTGATTGGTGTGACGGGCACTAGCTGATTGGTGTGACGGGCACTAGCTGAATGGTGTGACGGGCACGTCGGCAACTAGGGCACGTACCGTGCTGTACGGACGGAAAGCGGCGAAAACCACGACACTCCTACGCATGTTTTTTCTGATTAGTGTCTTTCGTCTATCGGCACCGGTGTGGCAAGTGCCAGGAACACTGTCTCCAGAGCCGTACCCACACGTCCCTTCTCTATCGGCAGCGGTGTAACAAGTACCAGGACCACCGTCTCCAGAGCCGTACCCACACGTCCCTTCTCTATCGGCAGCGGTGTAACAAGTACCAGGACCACCGTCTCCAGGGCCGTGCTCACATGTCCCTTCTCTATCGGCAGTGGTGTAACAAGTACCAGAAACACCGTCTCAAGAGCCGTACTCACACGTCCCTTCTCTATCGGCAGCGGTGTAACAAGTACCAGGAACACCGTCTCCAGAGCCGTACTCACATGTCCCTTCTCTATCCACAGCGGCGTAACAAGTACCAGGACACGCGGTTGAAGGCGTTGCAGGCGCGGAACGACTTCCTGCTGTCGCTGGAGGCGGCCAACGCGGCCGTGCACCGCTACTTCGCCGACGACCTCTCCGACCTGATGGACTGCATGGACGTGGGCTTCCACACGGGCCTGGCGCGCGCCCTGCTGATGACCATCGGCGCCCAGGAGAGCGTGGCCGCCGGGCAAAAGGCTGGCTGCGATGGACTGCACAAGACCGTGTCCGGACTCGACTCGCGACTCGACAAACAGAAGTTCATCGAGGCCAACAATGCGCCGTTCATGCTGCCGAAGAAGTTCGAGTTTACGCCGCACCGAGGCGACACGGTAGGTGGTCGAGGTGGAGTGTTGGTGCGCTACTGGCACCCAGTCCCAGTCCCGTTTCTGGGTCCAGTTTATTTGTTCTTGGGGAGGGGGCGGGGTGGTTCAGAATAAACGCTATGTGTGCAGCGACTGCTTCCTACTTACGTGATTTAGGTATCCCGATAAGCTGAACTTTTCAGACGAGAAAGGAAAGGCTTGCGTTGTTTAGTGTGCTTGCTGTTTTCAAAGGGATGGCATGAATCGGACTGGTCTGGTTCAGTCCGAAATAGGCTACAACGTTCAGCCGGATAAAACTCCCTTTTCGGTGTGATCTTTTGGATAAACTGTAATGCAACGATAAGGTCATTGTCCTTAATTGCTTCATTTTCATGCATTCCACTTCTTTATTCATACATATTTTTCGAAGTGGATAGATAATGCAAGTACATAGCATGCTTCGTACATTTTGCCAAGGCTTAACTTGGTTTCGAAGCATGCATAACACATGAAGTGTTTGGATGACCATTAAAAACATGAAGCCGGCCGTGACCCATTGACATCCCGGCGCCCCGTCGCGCGACTTTTGCCTGGGTTCTCCATATGCAATCGTTTAATTTCAGGGTGGGAGAAGGCACTGTTGTGGTCTGCGGCTGGGCTCATCAGTCCCTGGATGTGTGTAGCCCGGGTGTGTACGCGCCAGTCCCAGCATCCCGACACTGACCCAGGGGGCGCCAGAATACTGCCCGGGGGCGCGGCAGGTGCGCAAGGACGGGGGACGAGATGGAGATTGTGGAGGGGATGGGAGGAAATGCTCCTGACGTCTTTCGGTTCGGCTACTTTTGAATACCGGAGCTGCAAATGGGATCGGGTGCGATCACTTTGGATATGGTTTTCAGGATGGGATGGAGCGGACATACTTATGTGGGGCGGAATGGCAGGAAAGTTCTCAAAGCTGATTATATTGTAATTGACTGTATATTATTTATAACTTTTCCCGGCCTACGCTCCGTTCTTTACGTTGGTATTTAGCTGCAAACGCTGGTGAATACTGAGGTATTCTCCGAAATTCGTTGTGAGATAGTTGATAGGTTTTGAGATTTGCTGGGACAGAGTGTCGGTCACTCCTCCGTAGGCATCCCTCGCAGGTAGTTCCCATTCCCTGCTGTCAGTAGCGTGCAGCCGAGCTGTCGGAGAACGCTCCGTAATGTGCCACCTTTGCCAAGCATTGCACATTATGTGACATCTCCGTAAAATGTGACCCACTACTGACGGGTCGCTTCATTTATAACACCCTGTACTCATACGCGGTTCAGACAATATTCCAGAGTTTGAAGTAGAGAGGAAGCTTTAAGAGTGTTTTAAATTACAATTTAAGCTGCTAAGGTGAAATTGGTCTTTCTTCTCGAATCCTGAATACGAAATTGAGTAAATTCAGTATGATTATATATATTTAGGCAGAGCCCTTCATCAGAATCTTCAATAGGCAACAAATGAATACACAAGTTCTCGGGCATAATGGGAGCCGTCAGCTCGGATCGGGTTGCCCAAGTCTATCGACTTTGGAAATTTTAATTTATGTTGCCATTTCTAAAGAGAAATCCGAAGAATACTCGAATGATGAATTTATTACATATTATGCAGGGCCGTGCGAATATAACATGTTTCAACTCTGAATGGTGCGTTTTGAACCCGGTCACAACAGACAAATAAGGATTTGGATACCGGTATACATCTGTCTAATAAAAGGAGAGCGTCTTTTTCATTCGATTTCATAAATTGAGAAATTTAATACAAAACATGTTTTAGATAGTTGTCTGTATTTATTTTTACTGCGGTTCCTATATTTTGGTTTTCGACCAGGTTTGTGTAATGTTTCTCTCACTTATTTTAGCATTTTAGGCTGTAAGCCAGGATCAGTTTTGTGGAGTATTTGTTTTGAATGTGAGAATATGAGGCTGTCACATCACTTTGCGATCGGTATCAAACGGCTCTAACGCTACAGCCGCGAAAACTTTGCATCCGCGGTGCATTGTGAGGTCGGCGTACCCTGGGGTCTGGCGGAGCCCCACCTCGAGTCTCCAGTGCGCGGTCGTCGTCGCTGCGGTGTTGTTGGTATTCCGGTCTGCTCCGCGCGTCAGTGGAGCAGCTGCCTCACGTGTTGGGACGCCAAATAGCATTGTTCATTTGTGCCAACCGGTGACACAGTGTGAAACATCAACACAGACCATCGAGGGTAATTTAGTGGGGCATACCCCTGGCATTAAAGGGAATGCGGCGACTCTATAATGATACTTGAAATGAGCTTACCATGTACTAGATGAGCAAGAAAGCATTGTGAATGTTCATGTACCGAGAAACCCGAGGTTTTATAGTTCACTTGTCCTAGAACTCACTATATGTGGAGAAACAGTGCGCATTTAGAGCTGGTATCGACCATAGGGAGTGTCCCTCCTTCGCAATATGATTTGAACTGAGATAACAGTTTTCCAGAGCGTATTGGAAACCGCTGTTGGCATATTCATTTCACCCAAAGCTCTCTGTATTGAAATTTTCACACGCTTTAAAGTCAAAATTAAGGGCCTTAAGGCTCTAATTCCAACCATGAAGTAGTCATTTTCCACCCGTTTGCAACAATTCGATTGGTGGTAATCCTAACTGCGTAATTGTCCCGCATGTCACATCATAAATGCAAACAAAAGTACCGCTGTTGCAACGTTGATTTGCTGTGAGTGACTCCCTGGTGGTCAGTCCTGTGATAACATGCGATGCTTAGGTCAACCCCAAGTTTCCACATTCTGTTTTGATGGGATCATAAATTGTAATTAAATGACTGTTTTTGTTCTGAGTGATTGAAGTTGGAAACATATTCCAAATCATGCGTTGTCCATAAGTAGTCTTTGTTTTTACAAGATGGTATATTCTCTGTAACGAGACCAGACTCCCCTGCCCCGAAGTCTACACACCCCCCGCTTCGTCAGACCCTTAGGGAGGCGGGGCCGTGAAGGAGGTATCCGTGTGTCCAACAAAGATAGTACGCTTATGAAGTGCTGTTTTTTCATGAACGACGATTTCTGAGACAGACGAGATATTAGGTCCGAATATTTCGGCCTGCTCTACGTGACTGATAGCTCAGTTCAAATCCCATTAAAGGAAATGTAGCACCTTCATAACGTGATTTTAACTGAGATAGCCAAGTTGTAAAGCAAGTCGGAAAACCCGGTACTCCTTATATCATTTGTCTTGGAACTCGATATTTCCGTAGAAAAAAGCTAAAACCTACCTGACACCAACCCCTCATCAACCCTTCGCCGGGCGGCCATTGTTGTGAGCTGCTGGTGTGACGACATATGCTGACGTCACGATTAGCATCAGCCAATCGAAGCCCTTGAAGCATTTCAAGTATGGTAGTGGTTGCCAGATTATGACATCATCCACAGGCAGATATTTATTTTCCTAGAGGAGTATTTTTAAAAACAAAATATTGAGCTTATTGAACATTTTTCAGAGAAATCATGATTGGTTTCATTATTTTTGGCTAAAAGTACGCCTAATTGCCCTAAATTCCAGGATTCGACCAAGGTGCCACATTCCCTTTAAGGTGCCACATTCCCTTTAACCCGCGAGAAATCACATGGTCGGAGATAAGCTGTCTCAACTGGGCGCCATTCGCAGGCCGACCGCATGCTCTAACTCCGAAAATATGGGCGTTAGCGCAAATCTGCAAAGTGCAATAGAAAGCTCGCGTGAATTCAGTAAGAAATTACTTCGCATGTTTTAGTGCTCAGGTCAATGGTTTGACCTCCAGAGGTCAAATTAGGTCAAGATCGGCTATTTTCACTCAAATATGCAATGATTAAGCAAACTGGGCATAACTCTTATGTCATTAGAGCTATTGAGGCCTGGTAAAGTACATTTGATAGCAAATTGCCAGTACTTTTTCCGCTATGTGGAACGTAAAGACCTCCCGCCAGTGGTTTGACCGCCAGAGGTCACCTCGTGACCTAATATGACCTGAGGTCACGAAAGGTCAAAAAGTGACCTTGCCGTATACCAAATGAAAGCCAGTGACAAGACAAACACGATGGTGTTTGTTTTACCGCTCTAGCTCAATTAGGTCAAAAGTTATTGTCAAAATACTGTTTTTGACCTCTGGTGACCTTGGATGACCTTGGAAAAGTCAAAGGGCAAATATGACCCCTGGGATCCGTGAAAGGGTGTCCAAAAACGTTGTTCTGAGCAGTCTGAGTATTTGCAATCATTTTTGTGGCTTTTATATCATGAAATAGCTTTTCCCCATGCTTTGTCAATGGGAGAGGGTCGCCTCGTGACCTGACCTCAGGGCACGAAATCGAAAAATCCCGGATATACACCTTGTAGACCCTGGAGGGGTCATGAAGTGTAGGAAGCTTCAAATCGATCGACTTTGAAATGTAGCTCTTACAGAGCTCTAAAGGTGAAGTGAGGTGACCTTGGTTGACCTCGTCTGGTGACCTGACCTTGGGTGACCTGGGGTAAAAAATTTCAGGGATGATGGGAAAATGATGCAGTGAGAGGTAGAGCCCTCAACTGCGGTGCTGCGCCTCGTCGTTTTTCTGCTATCCCGGAAAAACCTTAGGGGGGCCATCGATGGCCCTTCCCGTGGGGCGAGGGTTAAAGCGAGAAAATCACATGATCGGATATAAGCTGTCTCAAGCTGGAGCTGATTCGCAGGCCGACCGCGATGCGTCGGAAGGGTTTCTCCCGCCGCGGGTCAAGTCTGCTGGCTGCGGTCAGTAACTTCTGTGCTGGAACCTCCGGCAGCGGACGGGCCTGGGACGGCTCAGCAGCTGGCGTCGTCCACACCGGGGTCCTGCCCTTAGACACGCTAGGGCCCGGTCGGCCAGGTGCGCGGCGCGCTGCAGAGAGACTGCAGCTTTTGCGTGCACGGAACGTGTTGGGCTGTGTTGGTGCTCTTGTCAACACTGGCGCAGGCGGGTCCTTCTGACTGGCCGGTCCAGTGCACATAGCCGGCAGCGCCGTCGGCCCACCACCAGCCCGAGCCGTTGTGGTGAAGCCCCGTGTAAATGGAGTCGCCCGAGGGGTACTGGTCCTGCACGTACCGGCTGAGAACGTGCCGCATGCTGTTGTCGGGGATGGTGGCCAGGCGTGCGGCGTGGTCAGCACAGTTGGATTGGGCCTCGGTATAGTCCAGGTGGGAGGAGACGAACTTGTAGCAGTGAGTCTCGGTCTGTAGCCACTGGGACGGACAGCCGCTGTCCAGCTGCGGAGGCTCCCAGGCACACAGCGGCTGCAGCTGGTAGAGGCACGTCACCAGCACTAGACCCATGTCGTGGCCGTCCCTAAGAGCCAGACAGCCGAACGCGATTCCGGCCACGGCGATCGAAGTCGTAAGCTGCGTGCCGTCGGGATTAATCAGTGCTGGTCCTGAACTTCTGGCCCCCAGCCACTGTTTTTCGGTGACCCGCGCGGAGTGTCGCAGCAGAAACGTCAGCTCCAGGTCGCTGTGGATGGATACCAGGTCGCTGCTCGGGAGCAGACCCCGGCAGTAGGTTCGAGCATCTTCGTACATTACATGGACATGGGCCTGCAGGTAGCACTTGCCGTTGAAGAACATCCAGCGCGGGGGACAGCGGGTGGGGTCGAGCTCAAGAGGGCTCCGGGAGACGGAGCTGTAGTCGGTGGATTGGGACCTGTTGCGGCGCAGGAAGGTGACGCCGTCGCCGCTGCCGCCAGCAACATTCGGCTGCTCCAGCAGCTCACACAGACCACCGGAGAAACGCAGCGCCGGGCACGGCTGCGGCCGCAGCGAGGAGCACCAGATGGCGCAGAGAAGGCGGCTGGACAGCGGCGCTGTCTGGACAGTCTCAACGTGGAGAGCCCTCTGCTGTAGGTCAAACGAGGCCGTCAGGCTGGTGGCCGCCGCTGGCAGCAGTAGTAGCAGCGCCGCGCGCGGCACGACCAGAGATTTTGCGGCGCGACGGCGCGGACATGGACGGCGCCCCATGCTCTTGGGCGGGACTGGCCTGGTGTGATTCGGACGGGATTGGCCTGGTGTGAGTAGAACGGGGTCGGCCTGGTCTGATCGGGACTTTACGGAGCTGATCTGATCGGGACTTGGCCTTGCGCCTGCTCGCCACTGCGTCAGTCGTATGTCCTCCGTCCGTGACTTTGAAGCCACGGCTTGTTTGTCCAGTTACCAAGACGCCCCCGTGGTGTGGTGGCAACTCTTATACTATCCACGAGTTGTACAACTTCCGCGTGCGGTGGGCGTCGAGTGGCGTGATCCGTCTTTGGTGGATTTATGGCACCCGTCATGAGTGGTTGGGCCGGAAAGGCGGCCCTTTGTTCGGCGTTCTAGCTCTGCGCCCCTGCAGCTGCCGCGTGACGGCTTTTCGCAGCGACATGTTGTGTGTCGTCGTTACCAGCGACTGCGTGTATCCGTCGCTGAGGCTGGCACGAGATTCTTTGATGGTAATTGGGTACTACTGGCTTGTTTTCCAAGGTTGTGGAACTTATGCCAATACACATCCAGAGTTTGAAACATTTTGTTCTCTGCGCTTAATAAATAAATTGGAATGAATAAAGAGCCTCTGCGAAATTATAAACGTCAAGTCATCGCGTTTCCGCTGGCCGGAAATGGTTTTGGGCTTTTGGTACCGCTTAGACTGTTATGATTTATCACAGCTCGTAACTTATATGCGACTCACCGTCGGTTTGGTAACAGTGAAGCCGGAGCCTTCAAAAAGTCATGGAGCCAAGACCATTGGCACCGAAAGTTAGCCGGGCTGAGAGGCACGTTTTCTGCCCACCACACCTTCGAATGGTGGGACAGGGGGATGCGCCCTAGAATTCGTCACCCGACCGCCTATTTTAGCCTCTCCTCTCACCAACTATCAGCAAATGTCCCACATGAACTGCCTTAATGACACTGCTGGGCAGCCATAAGTTGCCCTCCACGCTGTTTTTCCCCTTCCTTAATTTAGTAATTCGTGACCAAGGCAAAATGCATAATTTAAAATGTACATTCTTCCCAACATATATGCCAGGAATGGTATGTTTGAGGAAGTGTTGGAAGCAGAGATAGTGTGCCGTGTCTGTGCCGGAAGCGAAGCCGGTGCGTCGTGTATGTGTTGGAAGGGAAGACGGTGTGCCGTTTCTGTTGAGTGGGGGGGGGAGGGGGAAGAGTCGACGTGCCGTTTCTGTGTCGGAAGGGATGTTGGTGTGCCGTTTCTGTGTTGGAGGTGAGGTCGGTGTGTCGTTTCTGTGGTGGAAGGGAAGCTGGCGGGGCGATGCTGTGTTAAGGTATACTGGCGTGCGGTATGTAGTTGGTCAGATGCCGTGCTGTGGCAGTTCTGTATGCCGTCCTGTGTCAGCAGTAGTGACAGGGCTGCTGGCGTGTGTCTGCAGGTGATCCGGTATGACGTGGACCCGGAGATCAAGGAGGAGACTCAGCTGCGGTACGATGCGCTCTGCCGGCGCATCACGGCGCTGCGTGCCTCCACCGAGGAGGTGTGGAAGACGATGGAGACGGCAGAGCGCTCCCTGGTGGCCATGGTGGCTACCGACGAGGTGGACGTGCGCGCGCTGTTCCGGCCCGGCGCGCCGCCACGGCCGCCGGAAGGACAGCTGGCCAAACTACGCGCCGACCACCAGGACACAGAGCAGTTCTACATGAGCGTGAGTGGCGCCGGGCGGTAACTGCCGACCGGCACGGCTGTGGGGAGTTGGGACGGCGGCTACCGCTGCCGCCTCGCCAACGCTTGGAAGGCTCACGGTCATTTTTGTTGACTGCTGGGAGATGTGCTTCATTTTCTTTCCGTCATGTATCTGTAACCCCTTGCTTTTATTTTGTTGACATGTGTGTTTGATCAGTTGGGTTTGCACCATTTCTTTTAATAGTGCTGTATGGCAGTAGACATTTTGCTGCTCTGGAACATCCCGGCGTTGGGTGGTGAGATCCTGCGGCTGCTGAGGTCGGAGTAATGGTCTGGCCGCTCGGTTACGGTTACGTGACGGTACCCCGTGACCCCATCACTGGTGCGCTGTCTGCCGGGCGGCGGGTCATGGCCGCGGTGGTAGTCGCGGCATGTGGAGTCCAGCAGCGGGCAGTGGTCGCCAGGCGTACCTTGTATGTTTGTCTATATTCTCTGTAACAACTTCACCTAGTGCTAGTGGTCTCAAAGTAATGGATAAGAGAGCGATCAGCCCGAAATCTCAAGCAAGCTCACCGATAGTCTACTTAGCCATGGAACGAAATTTGCAGGAGAAGGTACCGCACTAATATTTTTGCGAGAGCTAGAGGGTAGAGACGGCTGCCAATGCCTTGGGGCAGCAGCAGCGCGATAAAGGAAGCCAGTCCGCGGTGTTGGGTCGCGCGGAGCCAGGTCAACTGGAAGCTATTCCAGGAAGGGGTGCATTCATTATGAGGCAGATTGGAGTCGGTGGCTGAGGACGATGGGGTGGTGGGAAAGGGCAGTGTGAGCCTGCTCGGAATGGGTAGTGGAGTGGTAGCGGGGATTCGCACCGTTCGGGCGGAATTGAACGTCGGCAATCACACGATAACATGCTTCTTGGGCGGTCTGTGGCCGGACTGGTGGGAGTGGGAGGGCCGTGGTGTGGCGTCTACTGCCAGTTGTGACGTAGCCATAGTAGCTGAGGCACCCCCCTCCCCCGATTCTGCGGTGCATTTGTGAGACTCTATTGGCGACAGTAGGCTCAGGTGGTTTCGTTCACAGGGCCTTACTGCCAGCGTGTCATTTTAGCGCACGTGAACGACACCATCACTCACGACGTGGCGCGTATCACCCGCTGTGTTTCCACTGTGTTTTGCTGGAATTTTGGTAGAGCTGGGCCACCGAGAGGTTGTTTTTGTACCATAGGACTGCTCGCTGTGTGATCACTTTAGGATTTTTTAGATCATCATGTGGCTCTGCAGCAACTGTGTACACAGCTAGTTTCCTCATTAAAGTGGCGATAATATATTTTCGTCCAATTTTTAATCAGTATAAGACAGCGACACCTAAAGCATCCTGGACAAAACCGGGAATTGTTATCCGCTTGTTATCCGTTTCGTTTAAAGGGGGCAATCAATGGCACTGCTGAATGGTCTTATCTACCACTGAAGCTCTCCTTCGCCCGGCAGAAATTCGCCGACTACATCGGCGAGATGAACCTGATCGCGCGGCTGCAGGCCAAGTACGAGATCCTGCGCGGCGGCCTGGGCGAGCACACCACGCAGTTGCACCGACTCAGTCGCAGCATCGTGGAGCGGCCGCGCCGCAAGAGGATCGGCCGGGCGCCGGCCAGCGGCCAGCCGCGCCTCTTCGGAGGCAGTCTGGAGGAGTACCTGGAGATCAGCGGCCAGGAGATCCCGCTCATCGTGCGCTCCAGCGTGCGCGTCATCAATCTGTTCGGGCTCCATCATCAGGGCATCTTCCGGGTCTCCGGCTCTCAGGTGGGCGGCAGGCCACTTCAGTCCCGCGTCCGAAATTCGGGTGTAAGGATGAGCTACCTAACCCCACCTCACCCGTCTTGTGGGGAATGAAGCCTTGTCTAATGGTGCTTAGGCTCGAGGGAAAGAATATTCTTTTTTCTAATGGTATCGCGAGCTAAAAAGAATCGGAGGTGATGTGTTGTTGAGACTAAGGTTTTTCTCCTGACGGTTTTGGAAGCAGTTTCGCTGGACCACCCAAGGACACATCCAGGATCTCTGAACATGACACGTCCCGCGTGACTGCTGTAATTGTGAGCTGCTGTACAGCGAGGGCTTTTCACCTATTTCACTTAGATCAATTGTTGTCGTTACTCGTGTGCGGTGTCGATAGTCTGGTTTCTGACCAGTGCCTCTGCCGGGACGCGTCCAGGTCGAGATCAACAACTTCCGGGACAGCTTCGAGCGGGGCGAGGACCCGCTGGCCGACGTCACTGATGCCTCCGACATCAACTCTGTGGCCGGTGTGCTGAAGCTGTACCTCAGGGAGCTGCGCGAACCCTTCTTTCCCACCCTCTACTTCGAACAGTTCATGGAGATCGCACGTAAGCAGGGAGGTGCACAGGCCAAGGGGTGTGTTTTTCGAACGCTGCAACTATGCGTGACTGATAGTTCTGTATGGTTTCGACTGACGTAGCGCATGATAAGTATCCAATCATCACTGGTTCCGAAACTGTTTAAGCTGTGAGTTGAGTTTTTGTGATATTGTCTTGGCATGCGCGGTGCGTGCTAAATAATATCTTTCAGATCCTGGCCCATTGGTGAGGACGTGTGGTGTCTCCCCGTCCCCGACACATTCTTGAGGTATCGTGTCTCCCTGTCCCACTCCTGTGGGTGAGATGATGTCTTCTCGACCCAGGTCCATGGGTGAGGTTATGTCTCCCCGTCCCAGGCCCGTGCCCCCAGGCCGGGCAATCCCCCGTCCCAGGCCCAAGCGAATCCCCCGTCCCAGGCCCTGGGGTGGGGCGGTGTCTCCCAGGCCAGGGTGTGACTCCCGTGTCTCCCTCAGAGCTGAGGAGCGCTGACGAGATGACGGCCCGCATCCGGGAAGTGGTGGCCTCCTTGCCCAGACCCGTCTTCGTAGTCATGCGCTACCTCTTCGCCTTCCTGAACCAGTGAGTGGTCTTCATTAGGGCTGAGACGAGGCGAGGGCCCATGCCTTAGCTGGCATGATCAGAAGCGGCTGATGTTTGCTAACAACCCCACCTTGAGGGCTTGCATTATTTATCTCAAAAAAGTTGATTAACACTGTAATGCTATTTTACGAGCGAAATATTACAGTCCAGATTTTATGAAGGTAAGTGACTGCAGTTTTCATAGCTTGTGTGTTTTTCTGTGGAATGATCTGTTTCTGTTTATGTAATTTTTTCTCCCAATAGAACTGAGAACACCTGGGGTGGCTAAGGGGCGTGGCGTTTGCTCAGAACACGGGGATTTTTCCTCAATCAACGCATATTCACCTGGAACCATGGTCATCGCCACGAACTTTTTCCGGGGGGGAGGGGAAGGTGCTGATTTGGTAATAACCGTAAGGAAGCTAAACCTGCGTTAGATAGCTGTCTTGAGCCCTGCCAATGCACAAGATAGTTCCAGCAAGATTAAAAGGGAAGTCATTTACATTGGTCCGCGCTGGTAAGATGGAGAAAAGACCGAAGACCTTTTCGGTATCTGTCCAGTCCTTCCGTGGGGGGTGTCCATGGTTCGCGAGCTGGGGAACGTGTCCCACCTTTCGTCCCCTCCCCCGCGCTTCCGACGCCGGGTGTGTCGGGCCCCGCCTCAGAGAGTGACCGTAGCCCTCGTTACAGCCTATCCGAGTTCAGCGACGAGAACATGATGGAGCCGTACAACCTGGCTATCTGCTTCGGACCCACCCTGTTGCCCATTCCCGAGGATAAGGACCAGGTGCAGTATCAGAACCTGGTCAACGAGCTGATGAAGCACATCATCCTGCACCACGAGGACATCTTTCCGCGCGACGGCGGCTCCGTCTACGAGAAGTACATCAGCAAGGGCATGGACGAAACGGACGACATCGGGGAGGCGCCGTCGGACGTGGCCAGCACGGCTGACGACCCGGAGCTGGAGATGCCCTCCGAGGACGGTGAGTGACGCCGGAGCGTGGCCAGTGACGCTGCAGCGCAGCCCCTCCAAGAGCAAGGGTCGGTCCGCGGTGTGACGTCACATGCCCACCCTCTAAGGCTGTATCGAGGGTGTATGAATACTATCCAGAATATAAAAAAATGAAAAGCAGAATGCTTTATTTCTACATTTGGAGCAGAACTTGATTCTTTTTATTCTCTCGCTTTTGCAAACGAGCATCACAAAAAATGGAATATTTTCAGTAGACCCAGCGGTTGAGAAATTCCTTCGCCTCTGTGTGACCTCGCTCAGACGTGAAGGGATCCCCCTTGAGCGTACCTTTTAATTAATGTATATTGGCTCTAGCAGGCCAGTGACAGTCAGAAGACAGCTAGTGACGTCATCTGTGGAATGTGTTGATGTGTATGTCCTCCCAAAATGGACTGAGGCATCTGCTGTTCAGGAGCTATCCTCTTCTCGACAGCCGCAGCTCTGAAGCATTTACTTGATATCATATTTGCTTTGCAATTTGTTTTGTAGAAGTTTCTTTCCTGGTGCTTCACAAGCAAAATTGAGTGTATTCGCATTGTATATTGTGTGGTGCGATTTTTTCACTGATATGTGTGTTCAATGTATGCCTAGTTCAGTCTGCAACTGCGACGATGCATTTATGTTTTTGTTTTTGTCATGAAGCTTAGCATGCTGTAATAAGTTCATATTTTTTATTCATTTGCAAGAAAAAATAACATACGTTCAAATTTTTGATGGATTAATTTGTGAGCATTTTGACCAGTGATGAGAAAAAACCGGCCGATGCTCATGACTTTCAACCGAAACTTCGAAAGATGTACAAAAGGTTTTTGCAATACATACCTTCCCAACGTTATTCAGCCTGTTATTCTTCTACAAGAGCCACGCTTGTTGTGTCATGTATGGTATTTTTCGGATTTTTTTATGACTGTGTCATGAGCATAAGGCTGTATTTCCTCATCGCAGCAGTTTTTCAGTTTCTTGTTCTGGAAAGCCTCGGCATGGTATGCATTTTGTTTTGTTTCAATGTTGGTAGTTTTGTTTTCAAACTGTAACTGATGTACTAATGTGTGCTCACGCTGCGAACTTTTCTTTCAGATTCTGTTTTGAAAGAGCGAGATATAAGCATGCAGATATTTGGCAGTAAGTTTGCGTTTTATTCTTTTTGCATGCCTTTTTCCGTGTGGCCCGCGTAGTATCGCTCGTTTTTTATCTGAGAAAGTTATTTTCATCACGTGAGTTTTTTTAACGAATAGCATTAGTGACGTTCTGATCGCTGCTGTCGTATCCCAGTGTTTGTTTAAAATTGATGTGCCCCACCCTGACGTTAAACACTGTATGGCCCCCACAGTCTCCGCACGCCGTATCCTAGGGAAAAACGACACTAAAGACGATGTGGTCACCAAACTTTGTATAAGTGTTCACTACTCAGAGACCATTTTCACTGTCGCCAGCAAGCTATCCAAACTTCGTTATCGTCTCATATCCCTCATACTATGTCGCATGGTAGCTGTAGCCCGTCCGATACTATGCTGCAATAATTAGAGCCGCAGTGTACAATGCCCTCTCTGCCGACTCTGAACATCTTTTCGGTCTCGTTTTCCCCCTCACCAAATATAAATAGCGTCTCGCCCCCGCCCCCCCTCCACGAATAATGTCTCAGTCGCCCCTCCCGTCCCTGTTAAAGATGTTGGATCGGGTCCGGCGCTCATGCGCAGGGTCTCTGCCCCCTCCCCTCCTGTCCTGACCCGCCCCTGTAGACGTGTTTGGTCTGGTCTGGCGACTATGTGCAGCGTCACAATCCCCCCGTCCCTGTAGATATGTTGGGTCGGCTATGGAGGCCACGTTTAGGGTCCCAGTCCCTCTCCCGTCTCTAGATATGCTGGATCGGCTATGTCGGCCACGTCTAGGGTCCCAGTCCCTCTCCCGTCTCTAGATATGTTTAGTCGGCTATGGAGGCCACTTCTAGTGTCTCAGTCCATCTCAGGTCTCTAGATATGTTGGGTCGGCTATGGAGGCCACGTTTAGGGTCCCAGTCCCTCTCCCGTCTCTAGATATGTTGGGTCGTCGGCTATGGAGGCCACGTCTAGGGTCCCAGTCTCTCTCCCGTCTCTAGATATGTTGGGTCGGCTATGGAGGCCACTTCTAGGGTCCCAGTCCCTATAGATATGCTGGGTCGGCTATGTCGGCCACGTCTAGGGTCCCAGTCCCCCTTCCGTCCCTGTAGATATGCTGGGTCGGGTTTGGCGGCGGCGTTCAGGATCTCAACCCCCCCCTCGTCTCGAGATAAGGGTCTGGCGGCTACGTGCAGCGTCTCAACTCCGTCCCTGTCCCTTCAGAGTCTGAACAGCTGGAGGCGGTGGCCCAGTTCGACTTCACGGCGCGCTCTCCGCGGGAGCTCAGCTTCCGGTGTGGCGACGTGCTCACCCTCTACAGACAGGTGTCCTCCGACTGGTGGCGCGGCGCCTTCCGCGGCCACGACGGCCTCATCCCCGACAAGTACATCATGCTCAAAATCAGGTTAGTGCCGCCTCAGAAACGGGAGGAATGAGTGTGCCTTGATCGTATGATGTGAGCTCCTCTTGTCTTCCGCGTATCTCTTGGTAGTACTGGTGGTATAATTACGGTGTTTTCATGTGTAGGTTTTGTTATCACGGGTACAGCTACGGTATTTTCATGTGTGGTTTCACGTTATCAGGAAGGCGCAGCAATTCGTAGCTATTCCGAGTTTTCTTCAGAGGATTTAGCATTTTCGGAACTTCTCTTTCGTCGTCTTCGAAAAATATTCGTTGGCTACGCGGCGTCCGTTTGTTTAGTTCTGCCGCTGAGTGGGTGCCGTGCTGTGTCGGCAGGGACGAGGACCGGAGCAGTATCTCGGACACGAGCAGCCAACCCCGCGCCTCTGTCTCCAGTGAGACGCCGCACACGCCAGCGCACACCCCCTCCCCCTCCAGCGTCTCCACCGGCTCTGCATCCACCCCCGCCCCGGCGCCGGAGCCGCCCGACCCCGCCGAGCTGCCCGAGGTAACCGAGACGCACGTCTAGCGGCCGACTGTGGCACTAGCGGTGCCTGCCCAGACTGGTAGATGGCGATAGTGGGTAGTCAGTCTGCGTACCGCTCGACTGTGCTGCCACCATGTGTACGGCGCTGCATGCCGGTAAGGTAGCGTGCTCTGTTCTTTCGGGGTGCTCCGGAGTGGGTGCTCTGTTACCCTGTACTGCACGCCTGTCTACCTGTCCACACTGGCTACATCACGTGGCGTGACCTCATTGTTGGCTCCTGCACGCTCTGTACCTCATCTACTTGTCGTCCGCTTACGGCTGAGCTCGCCTTTGGCGTGTGTGTATAAGCTGGCGCCTCAGTTTCCTGTTGGATGCGATGTGGTCTTTTCACCGTTTCTACTGCTGAGTGACTTGTATTATCATGATTTTGTAATATTGCGCCTGGAATGTTAACCTTTTCTCATAAAAAGTTTTGGGCATTGGCGATTCGTGAAGCCGACTGACGTGTGTACCAGCGTTTGCGGTCGGCTGGTGGAGTGTGATGACTGTGATCCTGATCGCGTGCCGTACCTGACGTAGAGTGTGCGGCGCGCGCCGGTGCGGAGTGACAGTAACGCCTCTGACCGGTTGGTAGGGGTCGCGGCGTGGTCCGCGGGCCGGCTCGCTGCCGTCGGCGGAGCCGGGCCCGTCGCTGCCTCTGTCGGCGTCTCTGTCGCTGCCGCCGGGCAGTGGCCGTCGCCAGCGGCCGGCGCTGCTGCACTCTATCAGCTCCGGCGCCGCCTGTCTGCCGGAGGAGCGGCCCGTCAAGCCGCCGCCGGCGGAGGATGGCCCCACTGCCGTCACTCCTGCCCCGGACACTGCCGCCGCCGGCGCCCCGGTTGAAACTGAAACTGACGCCGAGGGCGAGACTTGGGCAGCTCCTGCAGATGCCACGGCGCCAGCCGAGCCGGCCGTTGCCGACGCCGACGCGCCGAGTCCGTGCGACATGTCGGTGACGTCCGGCCACGCCAGCGGTGGTGCCTCGGCAGAGGGCTCCGGCGCCGACAACACGCCCTCGGGCCGCTCTGAGACCTCCGACCTGGGCGCCGACGACCCGGAGATGGGCACCGGCGGCCTGGATGACGCCATGCGCCAGATTGAGCTGGTGACAGAGACGCTGCGGGCTGCCGAGCTGTCAGACGAAGCTGCAGTCGGCTCGCCCGAGCGGGCCGCCCCGCCCCCGTCCCCGCCCCCCGTCCCAGCCCCCGCCGCTGTCTGTGCCGTGTCGTGGCAAGCGCGCAGGCCGGCACCACCGGCAACAGCTGCCGACTCCGCCTCCAGCGTGCGGTCGCGGCGTGCCCTCTGGGAGACTCTGGCGGCGGGAACTCCGCGCGATCGCAGCTCCTCCTGTGAGTCTTCCGGCTCGTCAGCGTCTCCGGCGCCGCCGCCAGCCGCCCGGCGCGCGCCCAAGCACACGCCGGACCTGGTGATGGACCTGCCGCCGGAGTCGCAGCTGCCGCGCGGCTCTCCGCCCGGCGCCGCCACCGCCGCCGAGACGTTCGCACGGCAGAACCAGTGTACCCTGAAGCGGGGCCAGGCGTCGCCGGGGTCGGCACGGGCGGCGCACGCCGGAGCAGCAGCGCCGTCGCCGGCGGGCGCCGAGGCGCCGGCCGGACCGTCACGGCCCAGAGCGCGCGTGAAGCCGCAGGTAGCGCAGAAGCCCAAGCTGTCACCGGAGATGTTGAAGAAGCTGACAGACGCATAATGGGCGTCGGGATCGCGGCGCGGGGACGGGCAGGCACGTCCGCGGGAGGGAACCCGCGGTGTAGAGGGAGGGCAGACATATTGTTTTCTGTTTACCAGCGCGCCGCCAATGGTAGCCGTGTTGTTTTGAGTTTTGTACAACGCGCCTCCTTTGCGGCGGCGTTTCAAGTCATTTATACAGTGTGTATGCGCGTGCGGCCGACATTGCATGTTGTGGCGGCCGATGGTAGCGTGCGTGTGGCGATCATTCAGTGAAGAGCATCGGCCCTGCGAACACCACGTGCGAGTCCCATTTATCGGCAGTAGTGTGCTCGCCAGGTGCTTCCCAGACCACTTGCCGTCGACTTTTGATACGTGCGCACGAGTGCTGTATTATGTTGGTCACAACCATGTGCTCCGGGCCGAAACGCAGTCATGATGAAAAATACAACTGCATGTCATGCGTCCGCTTCTTCTCAGTTCGTACTGGAATAGAGTGAAACACGGAAACATGGTATCGCGTGACACTCACTGCATTTTGATCCTAGAGCAGAGCGATGTTTTAGTCCTAACATGAGCTAATATGCGTGAAATCGTCGTGACATCATCCTAGAGGCGATTGCCGGGAAGTGTTGTACGCTTTTACTGACGGAACAACACCTGGAGGATACTGCTATTAGGAGATTCGGAACTTTTGGCAGGGCAGGAGTGTGGAATGAAAAGCTGAAGAAGTGACAAAGCTGCTTGCAGGGCTGGCGCTAAGTTCCGTAAGCAAATTCTTCACATAAACTTGAGAAAGCATCAGGATTGAGAAAACGCTTTCCTCAAGGCCAAGGCGCATCGGGATCATGTTGGAGGCAAAAAGATGTCCCAACGAATATTTACTTCGGTTTTATTAAACGACAAGCGCGGTATGATTGCTGAGATAGACAAGGGATCTCGCCCAATTCGGAGAATAAGAGGTGTCGACGCCCCCATCATTGCTCCTGCTTCACACCGCCGCTTTTAATTCCCTGGGAGGGTAGTCAAAAATAAAACTGTAGGGGAAGCAGAGCGCGGGGCAGTCGGGGCGATGCGGTGGCACCTTCCCGCTTTTGTTTTCTACCTCCTGGATTCGTGGGCGGATCCAGGGCGCAAGAGGGGGGGTGCTCCCGCCCTGGTCGACCCTTGAAATGTTGGGCGCCCTCTGAAACACCGATGGCGCCCTTTCTGACATGTGGATTTCCACCCCTCCTCAGGATGCGAATATCAGCGCCCTCGCGATAGGATTTGGTGCCCACCCATGGACGTCGAGGCCAAGGGGAGGGCATGCCCCATTTAATAATCAATGGAACGTCCCCGCATTTTTTTGGAATTCTACTAGGGTTTTTTGCACATTTTCACTATTATCATCTGTATGCCCTTACATAAACGTGTAGCTGAAGTGCATACTCGCTAGCGTTTCAGACAGCCAGTATACTCAAACCTCGCATCTCCCCCCCACACATACACACGCCGTCATCGCCAATTCGTCCTCCCAGTAGAAATTATGTGGCGACGCCCCTGCGCGCAACTGACATTTTCTACGGCCGTAAGTGACGCCCCTAGTCCGGCTGGCGCCCCCGACCATGTACCTCCGGATCGGAAATCCTGGATGCTTGAAATACAAATAGGCCGTGGATCCATTTCCACACGCTCCACGCTCAGTACATACTACTCAGCTGTAAAGTAAAGGTATCCTACTACTCGGTAGTCCTTCCTAGGGAAATATTTCCAGACTGCTACCAAATATTGCTTCCAGACCATTTGACTACAAAAAAGACGGCTATGCGGCATTCATCCGAGTTGAAAAAATCGAATCATGTGAAGAATGTGTGTGATGTCCTGGCATTCTTGATTGTGATGTTTGCAGGTGGGAGGTAAAGGTAGATGGTATCAGCCCCCTCCAACAGCAAGCGCACACGACCGGCTGTGACGTCACATCTCGTAGCATATAACATGGGAAAATTAAATGATGGAATATCCAAATTTTGACAGAAAGAGTCACATATTCGAAGATTAAATTCATATTTATTGTATTTGGGATAAACTTGATTGTTGTGTATTCTCACAAATTAGTAAGCGGGCAGTGCCTTTAGGAGCAGCTTGACGCAAGGCCCAATGGTGAAGAAATTCCTCCACGCCCATGTGATGTCACGTGGGCGTGAAGGAATCCCCTCTTGAACGTACCTTTAAGTAAAGGTATCTTGGATGGTATTATGGTAGTAGGCAGATCACATCTCGCGGTTTAAAGGATCACATTAGAAGGTCCACTGATCAAAGGGGCTAATGTTCATAGGCTCTACACTTTGAAAGTAAGACCTTTTGAAAAAGTGTTGCATAGCTTTTCGGGCCTGTTTTAGGTACATAGTCAATGTACATGTTGTCTGCTTTATGAAACGGGATTGTAAATATTCTATGTTGCACTCCAGTGCAGCATATTTTACACCAGCATAACTTCAAGTAGTTGTATTTCACCCTGCATTATTATGAAACATGATTTGGTTTATTGTTTGATTTCTAATCTGTATTATGCTACTTCTATGATATTAGCATAAGTAAACAATTTATGAAATGGGGCCCAGGCTAGCGCACCCGGGGCTGTCAACTGTGTCGGCTGCATGCTTGTGGAGCCTGCTGCGGGGACCAGCTGGTGTGTTGCTACACAGATATGAAGTATATTTCTGCATGAGGGGCATTCCTGGCGGCTGTGGAGGACTATTTGATGGGCCTTCACTGGTTTGCTCAGTTATGACTATGAGATATGATTATTCGCTGGCGCAGGGTGGGTCAGCGCCCCTGACCTCGTTGGCGCCTCGCTGCTAGTCTGTCGCTTGGGCGGTATTCGGGTGGCACTCTGACTAGGCTATTGTGCTGGATTAGCTACTAATTCTTCTCCCATATGAAGTGACGGTGCCGTCCCTGTGGCCGGCTCAGGTGTGGGACCCAGTTTTTTACGCATGGTAAATGGAGGGCACGCGTCACTCAGAGCCCTGTCATCCTCCCTTCCTGCATCCCTCAACTGACATATGCCTGCATTAGCACTCTGATCTTGCTCTATGTTGATTATTTTGTTTCAAACCAGTAGTTTGATGTATCTTGTATCTGAAGCTGATGTACCCAGACCCCATTCAAGTTGTTTGGCAGCATTACGTCATCATGGCTGGAGAGGCACAACAGTTACTATGCAGGGCATTGGAGAAATTGCACTTTTTTGAAGCTCTAAATAACCTATTTTAGAACTGTATCAACAAAACTTATATGGTTGAACAGAAAGCTAAAATATTTTTATTTGCGAAACCCTCAGACGTTTTGCAAAAACTCCAGTGAAGAATATTATTTTTACAAATTTTCCAGAGCGTGTCAAAATAAGGACAGGTTCAGCACCAACAGCTGTTTGCAGTAAGACTAATCTCGATTTTGATTGGCTGTTGATTTCTGACCTTTGATTGGCTGTTGGTGGTACCTGCAGCAGAAGACAATAAACACCGGTGATCTCTTGAGCAAAGGTAAACTTATTTCTCTCGGCTATTAAGTAGGCCTGAGTTGATCAAATAAATGCATGCCTTTTCAACAAATTCTTTGAAGTGGTATGATTTTTTTCACTAGAGTTACGTAAAATACGCTGCTCGCCGTTGAGATCAAGGTTACTGTCAAATGGGTGACACAAGTTGATTTCGATTTATACTAGATTGCTGCCAAGTACGCCCAAACTTGGTATGTTCCAGCTGATCCTTCCAAAAACTTAGTATAATCTCCTAGAACTTAGTCAGAAAGGGCGGTGACGTCACCATGGGAGGACTATATTTAGTAGGAAACTTGGTTGTACCCGTAGTTAAAGTACCCTGGATGTACCTCACTCGAGCATGGGCGCAAAATGACCGTAGCGGTCAACCCACCCGAAAACCCCATCAATGACGATGATGACCCTGCTCGAGCATGCGGCCTACCCGAGAGGACCAGATCCAGCCTTATGGGAGTATAGTACCATGTGCCTTTTATTTGTTGTGTTGACAATGCTGGTTTTAGTCATGCAAGCTCTGGTTATAAGTGTGTATGGTGCCGAGTACGCCCTTTGCTGGAGCTTGTTGAGAATGGGTCCTGCTGGCCACAGTGACCTCAAAATCCTGAAAATTTGTAAGGTAAGGTAAGATGATTTCCTCATCATTGGTTCATGTCAGAGGCAGGCAGTTTGGCCACTGTTGCACTTTTTTGGAAACCCAGACCTTTCCCCATTTCAAAAGAAGGAAAATCATTTTCTTAACTTAGACACCCCTTGTTACTACTTCCTATGTACTTTCTAGTTGGCTTTTAATGAATTCAACTGTGCAATGCAAATGATTAATGCAGTTCTGTTTGTTTTCACAAAAGTTTGACTAAGCAATTAATGTTGAAATATGCAAACTTCTAAATTATGGATGTAAAGCTTAAGCTTCCTTCTGAGGTTGGTAGAGATCTAGGTTTTAAGACTTCAACTTCTATGGCTCATCCAAGCAAGGGCACTGCGAATTCTTCCTATCTGTATTCCCAAAAGTGTGTTCTGTCCTCTCCCCACAGACGAAAAATGGAATGCCTGCCTTGCTCCTGCCCGCATCTCATGGATCAGTTCACTCGGATGTGTAGTTCTTACCTTAAGATTGCTTACTGAAAATGAAGCCTTTGGGCATTGACCCTGTTGCTGTTTGAGTCCTTTGCTTAGATAAAATTTTGAATGCATGATCTGCACTAGCTGGGTTTCTTTTTACTTCTTGCAAACACCATCAAGATTTGATTTGACGTTTTTCTTCTGGTGCATAGAGAAGCCCAGCCCGTGGGATGAAAAGAGAGGGGTAATATATAAATACTAGCCCCATTGCACATCGCATGTTTCAGAAACTGTAGCATCACCTGGGATATAAATTGATATGCTGGAACCTTCCCCTTAGATACCTAAGTGTTTTATGGGAGATCCGAGAAAAGTAGTGATAGCTTTTTAACTCGTATTGAATTTGCCGCTCCGGTAGCTCAGTTGGCAGAGCGTTGGGCTCTGGCCCGCTGCTCAGAAGCATGCAGTGGCAATGCATGTCCAGGCTTGGGATCAGTTCCCCTGAGACGCTCCGGCGCTCAATAGTTTACCCGACGTACAGGTCGGCTGGCAACTGACTGGTGAGAGGGCGACCTGAGCGGGGCGGCCGTCCCTGTGCTTTGTGGGACGTTAAACTTTGGCGTCTAAATCAACCCTTCATTGTGGGAGTTGCCCGTTCGGGTGGTTGGGTCGGGGTCTCCGTGACAAGTCCCTTGATGACTTTAGTGTGACTCCGACTCCAACAGTCGAACTGAGACCAACTTGGACAAAATTTATAAAAAATTGGTGCTTTGAATTATTGTGTTTGCAAGATTCCAAAGGGTACCCGCCTCACCATTGTAACAAGGTTTTGCCCACAGGTTATATTGTGTTGGAAGAAGATATATTGCGTTGGAAGATTGTGGATCTTGTTTGAAATGAAATTCATGGATAAGTCATATTAAAATGAGATCTCCAGGGATTTTTGCTTCAATTTGGAGAAGAAAACGATTTTTGCCTTTCAGAAAGTCAACACTGTGCTGCTTTTCCTCTGGTGAGTACTATTTGTTATTGAAGCGTCTGGTTCTTTTCATAGAGTGAATTTTGTATCTGAACTTGTGTAGCCAGAGTAAAATTAGACTGGGAATCTAGGTGATCCAGTGATTACTGAGGTCCTTGGGCCATTGGCATGCAGCTGTATCGTCAGAGCACTCACAAGTAGTGTACAAATGCGCTTTAAACTGGACAAGGGCTAGTGATACCACTTGACAATAGACTTTAACTGGACGGCATCTCATGAATGCAGGTGACGACTTTCTATGAAGGCCAATATGGGCCCAAGATAGTTCCTTCTTTTATAGCGCTGTTATCTTCAGTCTTGCTCAACTCGCAACAAACACTGTGTGTACTGCATCAGTAGTTTTTCGAGGCTCTATGAGGCACTGGCTGCTAGGGTTATGGCGTCGCCGATTTTTTCCTGGCTATGAAAGATTTCATGGACCGGAAGGCGCCTAATCAGGATTCATACCAGGACTTGAACCTGGGACAAATGCTTCAACAAGCGGGCACTCCTAATCACTGAGCCACACTCACTGCAGCAGGAGACTTTCGCCCAGGAAGAATACCGTTTTCTTGGCGGAGGCCAAATTACTCTGGATGCAGCTCTTTTCTGTATAATAATCCCCCTTCTTAATAGAAAAATAATGCATGTCCACCATTAGAAAATACATACGTATCGTCAGTACGCCCGTCGATTGTCGTGATTGGGTGCTCGGGGGTCGTCGCCTCACAGTCGACTCGCAGCGTTCGTCCCACCGTCAGGGTCGCTAGGCAGGCCTGTCTGATCGACAGCACCCGGCGTAGGGAGTGGCGAAATGGTCAAGGAACACAAGACATGGCACTTCTCGGTGCTGGGCGCTACCTTCCTTTACACTTTGATTATTTCTGATCGTGGCATGTGTCTCCACTAATTGCTGGAATGTTTCGACTTTATCTCCTATGAATGCAGATTTTCTTTTTCATTGTCTGTGAATACAGCAGTAGGCTTTTGTTCTTCATTGTTCATGAATGCAACAGCAGGAATCGATTAACGCAGTCAATTTTCAAACACATATTTCTAAATTGGCCTATATGGTAGTTGTCGTACCTCCTGCGGTTTTGATATAGATAATGCGTATATTTGTTTGTAGTACGATCTCACTCACCTGTCTCGTAAACAGCGGCACATCCGGACGAGTATGATCTGCTGGTGATTGGAGGGGGCTCGGGCGGACTGGCCTGCGCTAAGGAGGCGGCTGGATATGGCGCCAAGGTAAGCAGATGATTGCCGTGGTGTCTCGAGCCCAACTATTAATATCTAGTGAGTGCCGTGATGTCTCGGGCCCAACTATTCACATCTGATGAGTGCTGTGGTGTTTCGGGCCCAACTATTCAGATCGGATGAGTGCCGTGGTGTCTCGGGTCCAACTATTAATATCTAGTGAGTGCCGTGGTGTCTCGGGCCCAACTATTCACATCTGATGAGTGCTGTGGTGTTTCGAACCCAATTATTCAGATCTGATGAGTGCCGTGGTGTCTCGGACCCAGCTGTTCAAATCTGATGAGTGCTGTGGTGTTTCGAGCCAAATTATTCAGATCTCATGAGTGCTGTGGTGTCTCGGGCCCAACTATTCACATCTGATGAGTGCCGTGGTGTATCGGGCCGAACTATTAATATCTAGTGAGTGCCGTGGTGTCTCGGGCCCAACTATTCACATTTGATGAGTGCTGTGGTGTTTCGAACCCAATTATTCAGATTTGATGAGTGCTGTGGTGTCTCGGGCCCAACTATTCACATCTGATGAGTGCCGTGGTGTCTCGGGCCCAACTATTAATATCTAGTTAGTGCCGTGGTGTCTCGGGCCCAACTATTCACATCTGATGAGCGCTGTGGTGTTTCGAGCCCAATTATTCAGATCTGATGGGTGCTGTGGTGTCTCGGGCCCAACTATTAATATCTAGTGAGTGCCGTGGTGTCTCGGGCCCAACTATTCACATCTGATGAGTGCTGTGGTGTTTCGAGCCCAATTATTCAGATCTGATGAGTGCTGTGGTGTCTCGGGCCCAATTATTCACATCTGATGAGTGCTGTGGTATTTAGAGCCCATTTATTCAGATCTGATGAGTGCTGTGGTGTCTCGGGCCCAACTATTCACATCCGATGAGTGCTGTGGTGTCTCGGCCCCAACTATTTACATCTGATGAGTGCCGTGGTGTCTCGGACCCAGCTGTTCAAATCTGATGAGTGCTGTGGTGTTTCGAGCCCAACTATTCAGATCTGATGAGTGCTGTGGTGTTTCGGGCCCAACTATTCAGATCGGATGAGTGCCGTGGTGTCTCGGGTCCAACTATTAATATCTAGTGAGTGCCGTGGTGTCTCGGGCCCAACTATTCACATCTGATGAGTGCTGTGGTGTTTCGAACCCAATTATTCAGATCTGATGAGTGCTGTGGTGTGTCGGGCCCAACTATTCATATCTGATGAGTGCCGTGGTGTCTCGGGCCCAACTATTAATATCTAGTGAGTGCCGTGGTGTCTCGGGCCCAACTATTCACATCTGATGAGTGCTGTGGTGTTTCGAACCCAATTATTCAGATCTGATGAGTGCCGTGGTGTCTCGGGCCCAACTATTAATATCTAGTGAGTGCCGTGGTGTCTCGGGCCCAGCTGTTCAAATCTGATGGGCGCCACGTAACGCCAGTCGTACAGACGGTCTGCTACAGCTGTTTCCCTCTTGTCTGGATCACTTGTAGCACATGTCGGGTTGAATGGATACCCAAGTCATATGTCTTGTACCTCACAAGCTGCTCATGATATTAGTCAATCTATTTGCCTATTTTCTACGTCGTGTCCGTGTGCCTTTCCAGGTCGCCGTGCTGGACTTTGTGACTCCGTCCCCTCACGGCACTGCTTGGGGTCTAGGCGGCACTTGCGTCAATGTGGGCTGCATCCCCAAAAAATTGATGCACCATGCGGCGATGCTTGGAAAGGACATCAAGGCAAGTCTCACTTTGAGCTTATGTACGCTCTCTGTGCTAGCTTCTCGGTTCGGGCATTGACTTGTATTCCAATTCTGTTTGCCACAGGTTTGCCGGTTCATAAAATCTGAGGGATTGGCTGCTTCTCAAATTGCTCAGGTCGCTTCATTTCTCACGGACTGACTGGAACATAATTGAAAAAAAATAGCGAGAATTTTAAAAGTTTTGTACGTAATTTGGAGGAGGCTTTTCTGAGCCAGTATTCATATTTTCTGGTGAAAAAGTCCCTCCCGGTCACTTATTTCGCCAATGTAAGATCTATACTTGAGTATGGAAGTGTTGTCTGGGCGAGAGTAGCCAAATCTCACGCTGAGCGCGTGGACAGAGTGCAACATACATTTCTTATTTGGTTAAATAATCACTCTACTCAACAATGTGACTCTATATCTTATGACTCGCTTTTGAACCATTTCGGCCTCCCATCACTTGCTGCATGCAGGCTTCAGTTCGATCTCATTTTCCTAAAAGTATCTTTTCAGGCAAGATTAACTCCATCGACCAGCTAAATTGTTTCCCCTTGCATATCCCATCCCGTCTCACTCGCTCCTTGCGACTCTTCGCTGAGCGCCGCGGCCGTGTCAGCACTGTCAGCGGGGGGCTTTTCTGTAGGGTGCCGAGAGGCATGAATACATTTCTAGCCGCTTCCGGGGCCGACTTCTTTTGTTATGATTTTAATACTTTCAAGACATGTGTGGTAAGATTTGTAAATGCTCGGTAGGAACTGCACTATTAGCTCTTATCTCTTTTTATGTTTTTGTTTTTTATATTTATATATTTTAACTTTTACCGTTTTCAGGAAGTACACTGTCTCGATTCTTGTGATTTAGATAGTCTCTTTTAATGCTTTGCCTTCGCCTGTGAGTGGATTTTATCTGTTGGCGATTATTTTGAATAAATAAATAAATATCAGGCTCCCAAAACTAGGAACTGCAATATTATTTTATGTGTGCCACGCATATTCTCTTTTAATTGTGTGCAGATGTAATATTTTCCTCCATTTGTCTTCTGCGCTCAAATGTGATTGTGGTAGTCTACGTTGTACTCCATACCATTTCTGGTGCGTATGATTATGAAAGGTAAACAAGTTTAGTGATTCACATTTGAACCAACACAGATGAACGCGTTTTGACCGGAGTCTAGAGATAAAGAACACGTCTTTAAAGACGTGCTCTTTATCCCTCATCAGCTGGATGATGACAAAGACTCCGGTCGACTCGCGTTCATCTGCTGTGTTGGTTCAAATGTGAATACCTGTCAATCACTGTTATACAAGTTGTGATCTTAGAGACAGCCTCTGACTGCCAACACTAATGTTTTTCTCCTGCAGTCTGCCAGTTCCTACGGCTGGAGTGTGGACCCAGACAGCGTCACCCTGGACTGGGAGACTATGGTGGCTGCTGTCAGCGACCACGTCGGCTCTCTCAACTGGGGACACCGCGTGGCACTCCGAGACAAGTCAGTGCACGCTCCGGGATAAGTCAGGGCACGCCCAGGGATAAGTCAGTTCACGTTCCGGTATAAGTCAGTGCACGTCTCGGAATAAATTATTGCACGCTTCTGGATAAGTCAGTGAAGGGTCGAAGAGAAGTCAATGCACGCCCCGGGATAAGTCAGTGAAGGGTCGGAGAGAAGTCAATGCACGCCCCGGGATAAGTCAGTGAAGGGTCGTAGAGAAGTCAATGCACGCCCCGGGATAAGTCAGTGAAGGGTCGTAGAGAAGTCAGTGCACGCCCTGGGATAAGTCAATGAAAGGTCGGGGATAAGCCAATGCACGCATCGGGATAAATCAGCGCACGCCCCGGGATAAGTCAGTTCACGCCTCGGAATAAATTAGTGCACGCTTCTGGATAAGTCAGTGCAGGATCAGGGAGAAGTCAGTACACTCCCTGGGATAAGTCAGTGAAGGGTCGGAGAGAAGTCAGTGCACGCCTCTGGACAATTCAGTGCACACCTCGCGATAAGGCGATGCACACCCCGGGATGAGTCAGTACATGTTCTAGGATGTCAGTACACGTCTCGGGATAAATCAGTGCACGCTTCTGGATAAATCAGTCCACGGTCAAGGAGAAGTCAGGCATGCTTTGGCATCGTCTTATCATATTTGTTTCTTAAAAATCGGCAGTAGGAAGTGCGGTTTAGAACTGCTGTTTTTTATTGTAAGCTTATATGTTGCTCGCTGCTGTTCTAAGGTAAATTTAAGAACAATAAGGCCCAAGTCGGCAGCGATATCGTTGTTGTGAAATTCCATCATTAGTGACGCCAGCGTTTGTACACCCAAAAATTGTAAGGTTCAGTCAGTTTTTATTGTTATGCTACTGGGTTTTATCTTCTGTGCTCATATCAGTGCTTTAAACTAGCAGTATGTTTTTCTATATGAATTTTGGTTTCGGCGAACTCTGCGCACATGGACCCATGTCTGTTCCCCATTGGCAGAAGATCACGTATGAGACAAGTTAAATTGCACGTGAAATTGTGATTAAGTTCAGCGCCGTGTTCCTAATCGAGTAAACGACGGGCGCCCGCTGCAGCGCGCTGCTGTAAGCACGCCGCCGGGTGGAACGTCGTCGGTCTCTGCCGTGTGCCGACCCCTGGCTCAGCTGACGGCGGCCACTCTCCTACAGGCGGGTGACCTACCTGAACGCCTCCGGCTCCCTGCTGGACCAAAACACGGTGCTGGCGCGCGACAAGAAGGGCAGCGAGAAGCTGCTCCGTACCCGGCACGTGGTGCTGGCCACCGGCGGACGGCCTCGGTACGCGCTGTCGCCTGTGGGGAACCAGTGTCTGAACCCGATGACCCACTGTAATAACAACTCATTGACGGTAATTCAAAGAGACATGTACCCGTCGGTGGACTGTGACCTCCCATCGGCGGTACCGTCGGATGAACTGTGACCTCCCATGGCGGTACCGTCAGAGGACTGTGACCTCCCCCGGCGGTACCGTCAGTGGACTGTGACCTCCCCCGGCGGTACCGCCAGAGGACTGTGACCTCCTCCATGGCGGTACCGTCAGTGGACTGTGACCTCCCATGGCGGTACCGTCAGTGGACTGTGACCTCCCCCGGCGGTACCGTCAGAGAACTGTGACCTCCCCGGCGGTACCGTCAGAGGACTGTGACCTCCCCCGGCGGTACCGTCGGTGGACTGTGACCTCCCCCGGCGGTACCGCCAGAGGACTGTGACCTCCTCCAGCGGTACCGTCGGTGGACTGTGACCTCCCATGGCGGTACCGTCAGTGGACTGTGACCTCCCCCGGCGGTACCGTCAGAGGACTGTGACCTCCCTGGCGGTACCGCCAGAGGACTGTGACCTCCCCCGGCGGTACCGTCAGAGGACTGTGACCTCCCCATGGCGGTACCGTCAGAGGACTGTGACCTCCCATGGCGGTACCGTCAGTGGACTGTGACCTCCCATGGCGGTACCGTCAGTGGACTGTGACCTCCCATGGCGGTACCGTCAGAGGACTGTGACCTCCCATGGCGGTACCGTCAGAGGACTGTGACCTCCCCATGGCGGTACCGTCAGTGGACTGTGACCTCCCATGGCGGTACCGTCAGAGGACTGTGACCTCCCCCGGCGGTACCGTCAGTGGACTGTGACATCCCCCGGCGGTACCGCCAGAGAACTGTGACCTCCCATGGCGGGTCCGCCAGAGAACTGTGACCTCCCATGGCGGTACCGTCAGAGGACTGTGACCTCCCCCGGCGGTACCGCCAGAGGACTGTGACCTCCCATGGCGGTACCGTCGGTGGACTGTGACCTCCCATGGCGGTACCGTCAGAGGACTGTGACCTCCCATGGCGGTACCGTCAGAGGACTGTGACCTCCCATGGCGGTACCGTCAGTGGACTGTGACCTCCCATGGCGGTACCGTCAGAGGACTGTGACCTCCCCCGGCGGTACCGTCAGTGGACTGTGACATCCCCCGGCGGTACCGCCAGAGAACTGTGACCTCCCATGGCGGTACCGCCAGAGAACTGTGACCTCCCATGGCGGTACCGTCAGTGGACTGTGACCTCCCCCGGCGGTACCGTCGGTGGACTATGACCTCCCATGGCGGTACCGTCAGAGGACTGTGACCTCCCATGGCGGTACCGTCGGTGGACTGTGACCTCCCATGGCGGTACCGTCAGTGGACTGTGACCTCCCCGGCGGTACCGTCGGTGGACTGTGACCTCCCATGGCGATACCATCGGTGGACTGTGACCTCCCCCGGCGGTACCGTCGGTGGACTGTGACCTCCCATGGCGGTACCATCGGTGGACTGCGACCTCCCCCGGCGGTACCGCCAGAGGACTGTGACCTCCCCCGGCGGTACCGTCGGTGGACTGTGACCTCCCATGGCGGTACCGTCAGAGGACTGTGACCTCCCATGGCGGTACCGTCAGAGGACTGTGACCTTCCATGGCGGTACCGTCGGTGGACTGTGACCTCCCATGGCGGTACCGTCAGTGGACTGTGACCTCCCCCGGCGGTACCGTCGGTGGACTGTGACCTCCCATGGCGGTACCGTCAGAGGACTGTGACCTCCCCTGGCGGTACCGCCAGAGGACTGTGACCTCCCCCGGCGGTACCGTCAGAGGACTGTGACCTCCCCCGGCGGTACCGTCAGAGGACTGTGACCTCCCATGGCGGTACCGTCAGGGGACTGTGACCTCCCATGGCGGTACCGTCGGTGGACTGTAACCTCCCATGGCGGTACCGTCAGAGGACTGTGACCTCCCCCGGCGGTACTGCCAGAGGACTGTGACCTCCCCCGGCGGTACCGTCAGAGGACTGTGACCTCCCCCGGCGGTACTGTCAGTGTGCTTACTGTGGCCCCTGACCTTTCCCGGCGGTATCCGTCAGTGAACCGTGACCTCCCCCAGCGGTACCCGGCCCTGGACCGTGACCTCTGACCCGCCGCTTCGCAGGTACCCGTCGGTGCCGGGCGCGGAGCTGGGCATCACTAGTGACGATCTGTTCCGGTTGGCGCGGTCGCCGGGGCGCACCCTGTGCGTGGGCGGCAGTTACGTCAGTCTGGAGTGTGCCGGCTTCCTGACCGGCGTCGGCTGCGACACCTCCGTGCTGCTGCGCTCCATCCCGCTGCGCGGCTTCGACCAGCAGATGGCCGGTAAGTGTCGCGTAGGGAGGGCAGGAGGTGACGCCGGGTGCTGCTGCCGCTGGTGTTTGATTAGATGTGCCGACGCTTCACATCTGTTATTGTTGTCTAATACTGTAGTTGCACTTGTCCAGATTCGGTTTCTGTTTTGGAGATTTTCCGCCTGGTGGATAATTTGTATCCGTAAGTTTTCGGTTTTAATGGAACTACGCATTTTATGGCTGTTCCCGTATCTGCATCGGGTCTTTTCCCTAAACTGTGGTATCACATGGGTCTGCTGGCCCCAGTAATGCGGTAAATCTGCCGCTGACTTGTAGGCGTGGTCTTGACCCCGCTCAGTTCGTTCCTGTGACGTTGTTTATTGGCCCGCTACCATGGGGCAGGCAGCTAAAACAGAGCACAGGGCGTCATTTTACTGAAATCGTACACGGTGAAACGGTGGGTGAGTGCCGAGCTATCAACTTGCCCATCTTTTAGCTGTGGATTGTCACCCTATCCTTCAGCATCTTTAAGTTGCTATTATGAAGTGGGTTTAGTTTACCATGCACACGAGCCAAAATAATCATATGGGTGCATTTTAGTTTGTCCAGTGTACTAGTCATACAGATCAGCCTGCCTGATAGCTGTGCTATCATAGCTCATACCTCCCTTGTCAAGGCATAGTGATTTCCTAGGCTGGGGTGTCGGCAGGGTACATGTGTGCAACGCTGGGGTGTCGGCAGGGCGGGTGATGTATTACGGGGTATCGGCAGGGCTGATGATGTTTTACAGGGTGTCGGCAGGGCGGGTGATGTTTCACAGGGTGTCGGCAGGGCGGGTGATGTATTACGGGGTGTCGGCAGGGCGGGTGATGTATTACGGGGTGTCGGCAGGGCAGTGACCCAAAATAGGTTTTGCGCTAGGGTGTCGAGTGGAAAATTCAGCTCGGAATGTATGGCGAGTGAGTGGAAAATTCCCCTCAAAATGTATAGCGGAGTAAAAATTTTCCAATTTGGGTACTCACGTGGTAAACTCTCAAAGCCCTTGTTTGAACTGAGGGATGGATATTTCCTTTAATTTTCTAAAAGTAAATATTTTTAAATCGTCCCCAAGCAGAATTGTTTGACCATTACCATGTGAAAAATTTGGGTTAAGCACGTAAATATTTACCAACTGAAACACCCTGATGCAGTCTCCAATTATTTTTTAAGGATTTGGTGAATTGCCACAAATAAAAAAACTTTTTGGGGGCCTCTGAGACCAACCTTTGGGGAAAGAACTCCGGGAGCCACCAAGACTAACATTTGTGGGATGAAGATCAACTCTTGGGGGCTTCCCTAGACCAACTCTTGTGCCCCTCCTCTCCTCTCCCACACGACCAGCTCTAAAGGGCCCCTGAGACGAAATATCGGGGCCCCCTTAGACCAACTCTGCAGAGAGGGCCTCCGAGACCGGCAGGTAATGAAAAATGAAAAGGGATTTTTCATGCAATACCTAGTGCCAAAATTAATTATCTAAGCATACACTGTATAGTTTTTCTGTCCGGGACAACGCCCCTCCTATACCTATACCTATAGTTATCGGAAATTTGGAGGCCACTCCTGACCTCAATCACTGCACCTCGCATACACCTATGCTAGGGCCCAGTAGAGCCTTGGTTTACACTTAACTAACCCAGACGAAACTACAAACTTTCTATCATGGCAATAAACTCTTCCAGACTCTTGCTAAAAGGTTCTTTTCTTCACCCGTCAATTCCCCTGCTCCTCTTCACATATATAATCACCTTCATATGAATATGCTGCTTTCTATCAACCTAATCGAAGCTACAGCCTTCTTCTTTCTGCTGCTGTTGTTTCTTCCTTTCGTCTACAATCAGCCAGGCGCGGCGGGTTGCGACAGCGTCAAAGCGACTACTACTTTAAATTTCTGATCGCTTGCCCCTTGCCGGTCGCATGAGCTACATAATTTGCATTTCAAAAATTGCTCTAGATTAATTTTATAAATCCTTACAGACTAGAAAATTATACAACTAAAAGCACACAGAGAGGAAGACTAACAATGTTTTGTCAATCACGAATATGAAACCTGCTTTTCAAAAAGCCTAAAGATGCCGCTTTTATTGGACGCTCAGTTTTTTTAGTTAGTTTTTACTAGTTTTTTTAGTTATCAGTTTTTTTTAGTTATTTACTAGATGTAAAGACGGCGTTTTGGTAAGTCCACGCCGTAGACCAGCCATACAAAAAATCGCCGATGTTTGAAGGGTAACTGGATGCATTCTTGTTGCCTAAAAAATCATTTAATGAAAATGTAGAGTTTAAATGTATTCAAGTACCGGAAACTTTCAGTTCAACTTAAATATCAGCGTATTTATGCCTAGGGTGTCGTAGGGTGTCGTGAGTGGATTTGGGTGTCACAGGGCGTGGACACAGCAATGAAGGGTTGATATGGATAAAAATTATTTTCTTCGCAATAAATGGTCAATTTTCTACGATACAATGTCAAAAAAATATGGTGCTTAGTATACAAATTTTAAGATAATTGCTTTTAACAACAAGATGACCAAAAATGGTTTTTCACTATTCTCGGTACCAGAAATACAAAAAAAACTTTTCAAGGACGTAAGCCTAGAAATCATGTGCCCAGATGAACTGCTTTCCAAAAATGTATCTTTCAAAGCGGTCAGCTCATTTTTTGGCAACACAAGGCTAGGGTGTCTAATTTTCCACTCACCAATTTTGTGAGTGGTGGAATTTAGTGGCGGTGTTCACCCATTGGAACTTTCTCCGGTGGCGCAGGGGGCACTGAGCGTCTTGCCCGCGCCAGAATTTCGATTCTGTTGTTCCACTGAACTCGGTGGAGATAAGGATGCCAGGTATAATTGGCCAGAAAAATAGAAGTCGCCAGATTTTCTTACAGAAAAGCGAAAGAAGCGCGAAAGAGCCGAGTTAATTTGCCGATCTTCTAGTCGATTCTGCTGCTCTCTTTTTCCAGTAGACGTTGGTAGAGGAGGAAATGGAACTGGCCTTTGTAGTAAGTATTGTTTAGTAAAATTCAAAAGTAGTGAGTAGTATTTTTGGAAGTGAGTGGAAATTTCAGCAAAAAAATATAATAGTGACTGGAAAATTCTGCTTGACTGGGTGTCGTTCTGCACCCAGCACCCCAGGTTTTGGGACACTGCGGCAGGGCGGGTGATGTATTACGGGGTGTCGGCAGGGCGGGTGATGTATTACGGGGTGTCGGCAGGGCGGGTGATGTATTACGGGGTGTCGGCAGGGCGGGTGATGTATTACGGGGTGTCGGCAGGGCGGGTGATGTATTACGGGGTGTCGGCAGGGCGGGTGATGTATTACGGGGTGTCGGCAGGGCGGGTGATGTTTCACAGGGTGTCGGCAGGGCGGGTGATGTTTTACAGGGTGTCGGCAGGGCGGGTGATGTTTCACAGGGTGTCGGCAGGGCTGTTGGTGTATTACGCCGGGGTGTCGGCAGGGCTGGTGGTGGCGGCGATGGAGCAGCAGGGGACCCGGGTGCTGCGCGGGGCTGAGCCGGCGCGGCTGGAGAGCACGACTGACGGCCGCATCAGGGTCGCCTTCACACCCGGATGCGACACGCAGCTGGTACGCGAGAATGTTCGGAGGTTTTATGTAATAGAAACTGTCAGGAGAAATTACTTTTATTCATTCTATTTCGTTCCAATGGGTAAAATAACCTGATAATGTGGACCTAAATATTATTTTTTATTCGCGTTCATATACAGTTTGGCTGAACAAGTTGAGGTTTTCTTCTCACCCAAAGCGCAAAAATTGATATTATCTCTGATAGTAGTTTATATGAAGGATTATTATCGTGATGCTGTTACGTTGCAAGAAGAGGAGTTTGGCAGGCTGGTTGTGCGGGACGAGTTTGATACGGTGGTGGTGTGCGGCAGGAGGAGGAGGTGTTTGACACGGTGCTGTTCGCGGTGGGTCGGTCCCCGGACACCCGCCGGTTAGGCTTGGACTCGCTCGGGGTGGAGGTGCACCCCAAGTCCGGGAAGATTCTCACCAGTGATGATCGCACCTCCGTCGACAACGTCTTCGCCATCGGCGACATCGTGCACGTGAGCAAATTCACTCAGATGTGCCCACTTTCGGTGTCTACTAATGACATTCATCACTTCCTTTGTATCGCCTTGTAGTTTTGGAAAATATTGATACATTTTGGGGCATCATTGTCGAAGAGGCACTGTTTCTTGTTGTAAAATCTTGAAAATTTGTTGAATGGCCATGCAAGTTTAGATCTAAAAATAAAGTGAGTTTCAGAGGATGGTAATCAAGTTTTCGATGTTGCCTGAAGTGACCTCTGCTCCGTCAGGAGGCTCCTGACATGACCTCTGTGCCGTCAGGAGGCGCCTGACGTGACCTCTGTTCCGTCAGAAGACGCCTGACGTGACCTCTGTGCCGGGAGGAGACGCCTGACGTGACCTCTGCGCCAGCAGGGGGCGCCTGACGTGACCTCTGTTCCGTCAGGAGGCGCCTGACGTGACCTTTGTGCCGCCAGGGGTTGCCTGACGTGAGCTCTGTTCCGTCAGGAGACGCCTGACGTGACCTCTGTGCCGGGAGGAGACGCCTGACGTGAGCTCTGTTCCGTCAGGGGCGCCTGACGTGGCCTCTGTGCTGGCAGGGGGCGCCGGAGCTGACGCCGGTGGCGGTGCGGGCCGGACACCTGCTGGCGGCGCGACTCTTCGCCGGCTCTGACCGGCGGCTAGACTACGCCTCTGTTCCCACCACGGTGTTCACCCCGCTGGAGTACAGCTGTGTCGGCCTCAGTGAGGAGCAGGCGCGACTTCGCCACGGCGACGACAACGTAGAGGTAAGTGGGCGGACGGAAGTATCGATTGTGCGGCTGGTACGTCAGGATGTGTTAAACATGGTAAATCCAAAGCCAGCCTGCTGGGGTACTGAGTTCTTTAGAGCGGCGTGCTCGGCTGTTCCGTGTTGGGCTGCCCGGTGAGACTGGTTCTGCTGGCCGCCGTCAGGTTTACCACGCGTTCTACCGTCCGCTGGAGTTCGCCGTGCCCGGCCGTGATCACGCCCAGTGCTACATCAAGGCTGTGTGCGAGCTGCGCGGCCCACAGACGCTGCTGGGACTGCACTTCATCGGACCCGACGCCGGCGAGGTCATGCAGGGCTTCGCCGTCGCCTTCAGGTGAGGACGGAGTCCTGGCTCCGCCTTCTGGTGAGGACGGAGCTCTGGCTCTGCCTTCTGGTGAGGACGGAGTCCTGGCTCTGCCGTGGCCGGGATAGATTGTTTGGTATTTTGTTTATAATGGTGATAGATTGACTGAAAACGTTTTTCTTGTTCTGCTTTACTATGTTGATTTCAGACGTGATGTGTAGTGCAGACGCAGTGTGTAGTCGTTTGATAGCAGGCGTGTCCGGTGGCAGTCGTGCACCTTGTCATAGCGTTCCCAGCACGGTAGGGGGTGACACCCTGGGCGCTGTGCTCCGTGTCATCAGGTGCGGGCTGACGATGGAGCAGCTGACTCAATCGGTGGGTATCCATCCCACCTGCGCTGAGGAGCTGGTGAAGCTCAACATCACCAAAAGCTCGGGCCGCGAGCCGACGGTGACGGGCTGCTGAGGCTAGGCGAGCGGACGGCCCCGCTCCGCGCCTCTAACACTACCATTGGCCGACCACGCGCCTGCGCAGTATGACGTCACGGTCCTAAACCTCGACCGGAGGCGGACCTTGACTGAGGAGCCAGGCAGTGGCCGGTCAGGTGAGGGAGAGAGATTCTCATTGCCTTCTCTCTCTGACCCTTTTGCTTTGTGTCAGACCTGTTTCACCAGTTGTACCACTCGTCGATCCCTATTATAGTATCACTAGTCGGCTGTCTGTTTAGTTTGGCTGCGATGTTAACAACCTCCAGTCTGTGTGAATGCCTGCCTCCCGTTTCTGTGATGACGTTGAGGAGGGGGACAGTGTGGATGAGGTGTGAAATCTGTCCCGATACCCCTTGTGATAGCCGCTGGTGCGGAACCGGGGCCTGCTCGCCTGCTACCATATGTAACCGTGATGATGGCGCGCTACCGGAAAGTCCAGTGAACTTTGGCATGTAACACCCCGTGAGACGGGAGAGAAGAGAAAAACGTCGGACTGCGCAAACCATGTCAGTCGACAAGCTGTTGAGCTTTACTAGCGTGCGGTAACTTGCTCCTGCGCTCGATACGAAAACTACGGTTGTTTACAGACCGTGTTTTTTTGTGTTCGAGAGATCGCATGGGTGAACTTTTTGCGAGATCTGAAATGCAGTTGGGCCTTTGTCGGTGCCGTCTCTAGCGTTAGCGGTGTACAGGCTCTTTCTGTGCGGACTCGCTAACTGGTGTTTAAGTCCGAGGCCTGCTGCGGCTGTCCTAGCTACGCTTTTTCGTAATGGGAAATGTGATGTATATTTGTTGCAGAGTCACGTCATAAGCCATATTTTCCCGCAATAAATGCAATTCTTACTAGAAACCGTATGCTTTTTATCTTCTAGGGAGGAAGGGCAAGCTTTACCTCAGGACAGTGTTGTGCCGTCGTCCTCTGTGAACTCGCTCTCCGTTGACGTCTCTCAACAGGCTTGAAGTCGCTTGCATTGTTGTCAGACGGTGTTGCCATCGGTGGTCGCTTGCAAAACGAGACAGTTTTCAATCGCGTGTGCTCTGGATCGAGTTGATTACTTATTTTTGATATAATTATGGTAGGAAGGTTCTTCTGAGAGGGCTTAACCAGCCCGGCCTCGCACACACTGGTCTCCTCTCCATTTCCATGTCTGACACTCGTTATCACAGAGATCCATATATATATATAACTACCGTAGGGGATGCGGGGTGTGAGAAGAGCATTCGGCCCCCTCGCCGCTGCCCCGGTTTTAAATCCACGGGGGAGGTATTCTGCATAAGTTTTTCCAATCCCCATATACCCTCTTCACAGGAGGGAGAGTTGGAAACACCCTGTGACCTCAGCAGTCGGTGTGCCGTAAAATCCCAATACTGCTGCATATAACTACCGTTGGATAGGTATATCCAACCGCGTCATGTTTGTTTCCTCTTGTATGGCAATTTGTTGAGTATATATTAGTTTCTCAAGTATTCGCAAGTCTAGCGATATAGCCAGGCCGCTGAAAGCGCCCTAAAGCCCAATTCATGGCTTTTCTAGCATCCGTCTCTGCCACCAAACATGCATGGGTCCCGATATTAATTGTTCTCAGGCTAGACGTTACAAAGTACAAACTCTGACATGTCAAACAAGTGGGTACAAATACTGGCACACTTGAGTGTTCTACCAAACAAAGACTGGTGGGCCCGAGTATAGTAACATGACGGCGGTTTGGAAAGGGCGCATGCTGTATTGTAGCGAAAACATTATCTTCAGTGGACTTGTATTAAAATCTTATCTGAGACGAAGAGTACAGCGAGCAACATTGGGGAGGAGCCGAGCTCCCCTATTAGGGAATTTGAAAATAGTCCGATAATGTTTCTACTGATAGGATTAACACGCGCATTGACAGGGCTCTGAGCCACCTTCGCCTTGACGGGGGCGGGTCCGCCCCCCCAAGATCTCGAGAACTGCGCTAGGTAGCGAAAAACGGTAAACGGTGTTGGATAGTCCATCTACTTCTCCATCGAAAATATTTGAACTATTTTATGTCAGGTCACGTTTAAGGTCACTAGAGGTCAAAACATGCCGTCATAGGGATAACATGTAAATTAAGCTTTTGGCCATTACATCTGAATAAGTAAAGATAGAGCAAAATGATTTGAACTATATAAATCCTCGCAGCAAGCCTAATCGAATGATATGTAATATGATCTTGCTAGGTCAAATCAGGGATTTGACCTGACCTGAGGGCAGGTCAAGGTCAAATTGGGCAAAATGCATATCATTAGAACTACAATGACAAGGCAAATATAATGCAGTTAAAATAAACGCTCTATCTCTATTCATTACTGAGTTATTCAGTCAAAACCATTTTTCCCATGTATTTCCAATGGAGAGGTCATGGCTCGTACCTGACCTTACGTCATCGATATCGAAAATACCGGGACATATTTTAGAGAACTCGGTGGGGCCATTATGTGATAGGAGTTTCAATTGGATAAGTTCTCTCTGTTCCGACTTATGCTATCTTTAACTTTTTTGAGGTAAGGTCATTTGACCTGTACTGGTGACCTGACCTGAAATGACCTAATCTTAAAATGTCGACAAAAGTTGTAAAAACGATGAGTATGCCAAGAACGGCGGCGCGTAGCGCCGCTGTTTTTATGCTGTCTCCGAAAAACCCGAGGGGGTGGGTACCCGCCCCCGTCGATGCGCGTGTTAAAGACAATGCGTGTTAAAACCACAGACACATTCTGGCACCGTGTTTGTACGATGTTGTCCCGCTTCATCTCTTATGACGCCACAAAATGACATGGCATAACGTGGTTTTAGTTTACTGAATGCTCTGGTCAACATTAGAAATCAACGTCAAAGCTCATGGGTCAAGACCATGAGCGCCGAAAGCGGGGTGGGGGACGGGGGACGTGTCCCCCTGTTGGCCAACCAGGGGGACGTCCCCCCAGATTTTTAGGTCCATCGTCATAAATGCTGTCAGGTACCGAATATGCTCAAAATCTGCCTCCCCCGGTCAGCACCAGCCCGGGTCCGTCACCCGCTGTAAAAATTCCGTGGCGGTGCCCCTGGTCAAGACGTATGTTTCATTTAAATCTCAATGGCACCTTTGTGTAGTATTAATTTGTTGTGCACTGAGGAAGAGAGACGCAGCGCTTATAGGCTGGTGGCCGGGACGCAGAAATGTCGGGAGAGATAAGATAGCCACCTTTTGCGTCTGTCGGTTTTCAGTGGATGTATGCCTTTTTCACGTAACTGCGAAACATATCTGTAGACCTCTAATATGGTTAAGTTTGATATCAATGGGCTTAAATCAAGAAAATGCTTGGAGAAATAAAAATTAAATAAATAGTTTTGGTAGTAGTAATAAATAGCATCCTATGTTCAATAAAACTTGATCATCGTGTACATTACCATAGCCCCCAAACCAATGGCGGTGGAACTTGGGGAGGGGGGACACCGGGGCACGGTGCCTCCCCTTAAATGATAAATTTTAACACTAACCCTATGGCACTGAATGAGAGAAATGAGTTTGAAAAGCCCATGGTGCCCCTACTGAGATTCGGACGTTCCGCCGTCACTGCCCCAAACAATTGGCTATTTTCCTAGATCCATTGGATATTAGCTCTAAATAGGATGCATTCAATTGTTCCCCTCCGCACTCAAGTGCGGAAATCCCAAATCACTCTTCTGCACTCGCGTTAGCGCATATTTTCATTCAGTAGTTCGGCCTAAAACGTATTCCCTCTCCGCGCAAAACGTGAGCAGTCTCAGAGCTCGAACAGCGTCAATGTCATTAAAGTAAGCCATTGTCAACTATTACCGGAGCCTGTCACAAATCCAGCCCAATATTTCTCTCCCATGGTCCCCCACCCCCCCCACCGCACTTTCCAAAACGCTCGGGGGCACTACCAAAGTATTTGAAATACTGCTGCTTCGGGCAGGGTGTGATTATGCCAGCTACACTCCGTTGCGCGTGCGTCATTATACTGGTCTAGTTGTAAAATAAGCGAGTACTCGTACGCCAATACTTGGCTGAGTAGGTAGGGAAATGTTGAAGCAGTCGTACACCTCCAGGGCAAGTGCGTGCCGACGGTAATCCGCGAGAACATGCCAGCTTACTGCTGTGATGCACGGAAGGCTGATTTTCCATGGCGATTAATGCAGTTTCCACGACACAAGCACCCGTGTCCTGGCAGCGGAGCAAACGTTACCTCCACCAGCCAAACTGCTTGTGGCGAGAGCCGGCGGAGCGCCCTTGAGGTCTCCACAGCCTCATCTTGCCAGCTCAGCGACAGAACGCAAGTGCGAGAAGTGGAAAAGGATAACAAAATCGGATCAGCCGGCTTCTTGCGAATCTAACCAGTTCGATCCCATCTGAATCAGACCAGGTTGATCCTGGACGGACAAGATCTGGTCCACCCTGTCTGAATCAGGCCAGGCTGACCCCGTTCTACTCACACCAGGCCGATCCCGTCCGAATCAGACTAGGCCAATCCCGCCCGAGAGCATGGGGTGCCGTCCATGTCCACGCCGTCGCGCCGCAAAATCTCTGGTCGTGCCGCGCGCGGCGCTGCTACTACTGCTGCCAGCGGCGGCCACCAGCCTGACGGCCTCGTTTGACCTACAGCAGGGGGCTCTCCACGTTGAGACTGTCCAGACAGCGCCGCTGTCCAGCCGCCTTCTCTGCGTCATCTGGTGCTCCTCGCTGCGGCCGCAGCCGTGCCCGGCGCTGCGTTTCTCCGGTGGTCTGTGTGAGCTGCTGGGGCAGCCGAATGTTGCTGGCGGCAGCGGCGACGGCGTCACCTTCCTGCGCCGCACCGGTTCCACGCCCTGCCCGTCGGGCTGGATATTCTTCAACGGCAAGTGCTACCTGCAGGCTGATAAGACGAAGAAGCACGAGGACGCCAGCGATTACTGCCGCGGCGTGTTGGAGGGCAGCGACCTGCTGTCGCCCTCGAACGATCTCGAGCTAACCTTCCTGATGCGACACTCGGCCCGGATCGACCGCCGCCAGTGGCTCGGCGTCAAGAAGACAAGCGACGGCTGGGTGAAAACCGATGGCACCGAGTTCTCCACATCACTGAATATAATAGGTCTCAACATTAACAAGTGCTTGATCCTCAGAATTGACCGAAAAATGGATTTGTCGAGGTATATGTGCGGTACTAAACTGTTCCCACTGTGCGCTTGGGAGCCTCTGAGCCAAGACCGGGGATGTCCACGCGGCTGGCTGCCCACCGATACACACTGCTACCTATTTGTCCGTACTAAGTACGCATACGCGGAGGCGCAAGCAAACTGCGAAGGTAAGGACGCAGCTCTGGTGACCATTCCAAACGGAGGCATGCAGCACATACTCGGCCGTTACGCCAAAGACTTTGTCTCCAGCGGTTTCGTGTTTACAGGCTTACACAAGGAGGACGACGACTGGATCTGGCAGAATGGCGAGGATGGCTTCACCGACTGGTATGACGACAGACAGAAGAATCAGGGAGATCAACTATGCGGCGCTATCCGGCTCTCCGACCTCAAAACATTCAGCGAACCGTGCTCGGCCCTACGTACATCCATCTGTGGCAGACCGCGTGCCAGTCAGCCCTAGAGACTTATTCACGAGGGTGGGAGTACGCCGAGTACATCCAACAGAGTTCGGCTCGGATGATGTGTCGCAGATTACTAGAACTTTCACATTGGAAGATAAAGGGACTGACACTTCCCGGGCCACTGGGACCGACTCTTCCCTGTGCTACCGGGATTAACACAGTCCGAAGTAGCGAGAACGTGGCGCGCCTACGGAGCGCTTCATTGTTGCGGGAGCAGCCACTACATCTTAGTGACTCCAAAGTCGTACATATTTCACACGGCGCTTTCAGATTATGCAATGCAGTCAGCAGTGGTTTCAGCATTCTGATTACAGGAATTGGGAATTTCAGACATGAGGGATCAACACATCAAACTTGCCTGCTGAACTGGAAGGTGGCGTGGCTGAGGCCCAGCTGAACCCTCTTCTCCCCAACTCGAGACAATCACGGCATCAACAAAACCGCCAAAACCTCACATACATGCACCATTCCCGCGCTGTTGTGGGATTTCTAGGCCTAGAAAGTCCCCTTGTTGTCGCCCAATACAATCAAGTCTTACATTTTGCTATTGAATGTGTTTTTGGTTTCACATCCGCCATAACAAATAAATACGAAGACTGCTTCTGTGTTTTCCTTCCTTTTTCGGCTTAACTTAAGACGAACACTGACGGGGGAGGGAGGGCATAGGTATACCCGCCGCTCCCCTTTGTTTTCGCAAATGGTCTGAAAACGGCACTTTGTCGCAACTTATCAAAATTCGGGGTTCATGTCAGGTCACCAGCACTGGCAGCGGAGCTGGGGGTGGGGGCACCGGGGCACGGTGCCCCCTTAAATCAGAAATTTAAACACTAACCCTATGGTGTTGATTGGAAAGAAATGGGTTGAAAAGCCCATTGTGCCCCCCGCTAAATTCGGATGTTCCGCCGTCACTGGTCACCAGTGCAGGTTACGTGACCTCACCTAAAACAGTTTAAGATGGCATAAGCAAAAACGGGGTTAAACTATTAATATGAAACTCATATCATATAATGGGCCCATCGGATGTTATATGTTGTTCAGTATTTTTGGTATCGATGACATAAGTTCAGGTACGAACCATGACCTCTCCATTGGTAATGCACGAGTAAAATGGTTTAAGCTCAATAACGTCGTCGAAAATGGGGATACAGCATTTACTTTGACGTCATTGGATTTTTCTCATCCCTGCAGTCCTGAATTATGATTTTGGCATGACCCGTGGTCCGGTCAAATATTGGATTAATTTATCAAGGTCATGTAATTTATCACCCGTCGCGGCGGCCTGCTGAGAGGATTGCGAATGTGTTTGTAATTAATTATAGTTTTTTTACGTCAGATATGACCGAAAATCCTCATTTCCATTACATCCCAGCGTATTCCTACGGTTTTGGCTTCCGGTGACCTCAGATTTGACCCGAATACAATATTTATACAGAACTTCCTTTGGAGCTCAAGTCAGGCCGCGTAACACCGTTTATCACTTTTCGCTAACTGGCTTGATTTTTGTTAAGATCTTTATATCTAAGGGGGGCACTCGCGTCTCGTCAAGGCGAAGGTAGCTCAGAACCAGGCCATTTTTAACATGTTAACTGGGGGGCATTTGCCCCCAGTCGGCCAAATGCCCCCCCAGTGCCCGGAAATTGGCCCCCAGTGAAATAGACCGATGACTTAAAATTTACCAAATGCAGACTTACCTAACGAAAATAAGACAAAACCTCACCCGATGATTATAAGTTAATTCTATTGCTGGTCCAAAATTGGCAATCCACAAAGGTTCGGTTAAAAAATTACGCCCGTGGCTGTTTACTCCATCGTGCGAAGACGAAACAAAGCGCGTAGATACGGGAAATCCCGGCAAAACAGCCTCAGCATCAACAAATCACAACGCTGGAGATGAACGCTGGCCTACAACCAATCAAACATCCTGTTCTATCCGACCGGAAGCCCACATCCAGCCAGTACCGTGACATTGCATGATGATTTCACACGCAGTCAGTTGTCAGCGCTTCTCGTTCGTGGATTAGACGGGACACGGTGTAGTCAAAGTGCGTAAGACTGGTTGCTGGTGTGGCGGTATGAAGTGCTTAGCCTTTTTATTTATTATTGTGGTGGTAGCATGCATAAGCGTCGCCACCGGCAAACAAGTGAGGGGCTAGCCAAACTTCAACCTGACGCTGACAGCAAACTTTCCACGTTAGTACCAAAAACTTTCCGAATTTGGGCTTCTCTTTGCCTTCCGCAGCGGCTGATTGTACAAATTTCCGGTTTCCTCCCATTTTTAATGTTATGGTTATGTGGATAAATTCATTAGATGGCCACGCGGGGTTGGAAGGGCACCCTGACTTTCTATTAGATGGGTAGTGAGCTAAAAATATTGCATCAAGTTAATGTCAAACTGTCAACAATTAGTTTTAAACAGTGCACTGTGCGGCCGATTACAGTTTTTCAGGACAAAAGTCTGGGGCCGCCCAAAATTATTGGAAACGACCCAAAGACCATCACCTAATGTTTTTATACCATTTTCACTTATAGGAAGCTCTACACATAAAAGTTCATCAAAACAAAAACAGTTTGGCAATATATTCGGGTAGGCGTAAGTAAATGTAATATAAATAGATAGATACTTCAGCAAGTAATACACTTCAAACCTGTTGCAAAAGACACTGATGATGTTGCATACACATTTTCCCATGAAAGCACCATCAACACCATCACCATCATCAGCATCAGCATCAGCATCATCAGCATCATCCTCATGATCAATCGTTCACCGTGGTACACCATCCTTTTAGTCCTCGTCCGAAGCGTCTGGCCGAGCTCGTGAGCGTGCAAATCGGAGGCACATCGGTGATGGCTTCGTTCTCGTCCGCCTTCATTTTCTGAGTGGGGCAACCACGGGATCTTACATGACCTGAAGACAACGTAAGATACTGAGAATAGCAGCTTGTGCGGTCTTCCTGCAGTGGTGTTTGTGTAGGTACCAAACATGTTTCGTCCGTGCTTCCAGGGGCTCTTCAGTCGTGACTCCGATGAGCATAGGAGCTGCTTCAATAATGGCTTGCCGATGAAGGAGGATTTTGGGAAGAGTTGGCGTCATCGGGGTCCAGGGATGATATACCAGGGCAACAAACATGTCCGCCATCTCGTCGAGAAAATCAGGTAGAGCTGGTGGCGAACCATGACGACTACTTCATTGATGATGTCTACTTGAGTGGGCTGCAGGACATCTATTTGTATTTAGCTCGATGGTGGGCATTCGACGTAGCGGTAGTAAGCGCCGATTCTTGGAGCGTGCAGAGGCGACTTCAACGGCCAAGAAAATTTGGCGTCTCAGATGGTAATGGTGGGTGAGGGAAGACACTCTCGAGGTTTAACGGGCTCAGAGAGTCACACAGGCTGACTGGAAAACAAGCGTGCCCTTGAACGGGATACTCCTTCCCAAGGTTTCCTTAAATTTGTCCCGAAGTTTTTAATTTTTAAAGGGACTGCATCGCAGCAGATATAAACCTAAAGTCAGATAAATATTTTTAAAACATCTTCTGGGCGCACGGTTCGAATACTCTTGCAATGAGAGGTGTTTAGGAGGCCATCCAAGAGGTCAAAGCGTGTGAAAATCTCTGAAGAAGGTGAAACACAAGATTCGAAATAAGTATAGAATATAGAAAAACGCAGCTGGACGCAGAATATTTTGAAACCGCAGGATAGCAGAAAGATCATGCTATAACACCATGCTAGCCAGATTTTGAATCGGATTGAATCTTGTCCAAAAATCAAATTGAAATCCTATTTTTCGGTTTCCCATGTGTTTCTGTGCATACCTATCCTAAAGAATTGCCCCCTTACCACGGAAAGAAGAGACAGGTTCCCCAATATTTGTCAGAACGCTCTCTTGGTCCAAGTGTATCATCGACACTGTTGACATCGTTTGTGTCGTCCAATGACGTCGCTATTAAAAACAAATGTTTTATCTACATTTCACCTGGAAGAAAACACGGTCACAAGCGGGGCTGATTCAAAGTGCAATAACTTAGAAACAACTATCGAAAATACATTAAAAGTAGCTGTTATGCATGCCAGGGTATTGCAGTTATCAGAAATGGCCACTTTCACCAGTATCATCAAAGTCAAAAATTGATCAACATGCGACTTCTGTCCCGCCCGCCCCACAGCGCAGTGATACAAGTCGTTTTTCTGCGGGTTGATGACTATCGCAAGTGGGCATTTTAGCCTCAAATCTGGCTTTTGTGGTGTTTATTTGGATATTTTAGTGGAAACAAAATGTTGCCCCTCTTAGGCCCTTTTTCAACTCGGTTTGACCTTTCCCGTCGAAAAAACCTGGCAGCCCTGGGCAGCATCTATAATCTCTAGACATGGAATAACCCAAAAATTAAGAAACTACCTTCAACACTAACGCGTCAAAGTTTTATTCAATCCCTCAAAATGGGATCTTGATCCCCTCATTGGCGGACGCAGGGAGGAGGCATTCTGGTCATGGCCTCCAAAGCACTGGAGTGGGGCTAAACTATCTTTGGGCCCCCAAAGTCCGGAGAAATTTTGAAAAAGGTGCTTACACTAGGTCTGTCCTGCAAAATATATTCGCTCCCCCATCCCTCCCCCCAGGAGAGCAATCATGTACTCGGAGAGGTAGCTTATACTAGGTCTGTCGAGCACCCAAAATGCACGTCCCACCCCCACTCCAGGAGGAGAGGCAGGCATGGGTTTGCCCCCAAACTCGGGTCTGCGTCCGCCCTGGATCCCTGAAGACACTATATTAGTCAGCACAATAAATGCCCCGCCACTGAATTTTCCTTAAAAAGGCCCTGCTCAGAACCCATCAGACCCCCGCGTGTTCATACAAAAACGGTCTGTTTTCTTAACCAACTACAGATATACTTAAATTACAGATTCGGAGGCCGCTGTGTTCATGCTACAACTTCTTGTAAATCTGTCGATACTATTCCGTAACAGCGGCACCGAGTGTAGTCGTGTATTTAGCAATTAACATACAAACAAGAAAGCTTGGAAGCGGCAATTTCTTACCGAATCTCCAAACGATTCAGCAGTGGCTTAAAATGGCGTTCCAAGCAGGCAGTTCCCGCTCCATTCCAGCTCCCCGTGTGCGTCTGAGCACTGGCTTCTGGTGACGTTCGCCACATTACACCGCGTGCCAACACTCGTGGTCCGCGCCGCGCCACACCCCGCTACTACGCGGCTTGCACAGCTGCGTGCAATATTATGCTCGGGCTGCACGCGACAGGGGTGGGAAATCACGTCCGGGTGACACGCCACTCCACCGTCAGACGACATTTCCGCGCACCTGGAGCTCGCAGATTGACAGCAGCACGAACAGCGCATAGGTAGCTGACAACAGACCGCCAGCAGACTGTTCACGCCAACGTGTATTAGTCTCTACTACAGACAGGACGCGAGGAAGAGGTCGTCCATATATAATGTAACGCATATTTTTCGATTTTTGACCCCCTGTCGCAGGAAACACTTTTTACCACCAATTTGTAACGTTTTTCATGACTGACTCCCCCAGCCCCCTTTTGCGTTACGTGATTTATGGACGGTCCCCACACCCTCGCTGGTGAACTAATATCCGGCGGTTAAGCTAAGCTTCGTACCTAATTCGAGTTAGGTAACACAATTATCACTACGGTTAAACCGCACAATGCCATTACAAGCATGACACCAACCAAATAACACACCTGTACAACTAATGATTTGAACACGAACATCTAAAAACCACACAAATCTACCGCTACGAAGTATAAAAAGTACGTCGCCTGCTCACTACCGCTCTTTTCATTGCTGCCTATCAACCGTCCTATGCACTAGTCCCATTATCAGTCAATACGCGTCGAGATTCCGTAAAAGATCATGGGTTCCAGGACATGCATACTTTGAAAAGAAAGTAACAAACGATGCAAAATCCCAGTATTTCGCAGAAACAGCTGCATAAATAGGTATAATCCACAGCATAAAAACACACAGAAAAATTCACGATGCGGAAATCAAATCAGACCTCGGGTGCTATTCCGCACTAAAAGTGAATTTTTGGCGCTTCGGCAGTTCATCTTGCATTCACGGATTCATTTGTGTTATCAAGCATCAAAAGAATCAAACAAGTTGGGTTCGTTCAAAAATGCTGGGATCGTTGTCGGGACCCAGATCCCAGAAGATTCCCGATATCAGAGCCCAACAATGAACTTTTTACATGTTTCACAACTATGATTGTTTCCCACAAGGCTGACCTGCATATAAATTACCACCTGACCACTTATCATATTAATTACGACCTGTTTTGGAATATTTGTCCCGTGTGACCGATTAACACATTCTTTGGCAAGAATGAGTCGCAAGTAGCGGCCGTAACCTGCATTACCAATGGTACGCCAATTTCGAATAAACCCGCCGCCATCGGCGAGCATGTCCGGAGTGGGAATCCGCAAAAACTGTGACGCAAAAACGTATTTTCAGCCCGGGCTGAAGCCGCAGGTGACTCCGCCGTCCTTTCCTGATATAAATCATTCGGTGGAATGGTTGAACTGGGGTTGACGGATTCCAGCTCATCTGTTTCGAGCTTGACCCGGCTTCAACCCTTCAACAAACACCGGGAAAGAAAGCTTCAAAATGATGGAAATGCTTGCAGTTTGGTGGAAAGGCATACTTTGGCGTGTATATATATATATATATATATATATATATATATATATATATATATATATATATATATATATATATATCCACCAAAAACTTCTAATATATCCAAAGAAGGCTGAAAGGCCCCAGACAGCCAGCCACTCCACGCAAGATCTGTTCCGACCCCAGATTTTAATTCCTCCGAATATTTTGGTCAGGATCTGAATCTCCTGTGAAATCTGGACACATTTCTCTTCATTACTCAACCTGGTTAGCTTTCGACACTGCCACTAAGCGTTAGAAACACAGCTCGGCCCCAGAGAACCTTGCAACGACACGGCGCTCGAACCGGTTGTACGAAGCAAGGGAAGTGGACCATAAATACAAATGATTGATTATGCCACCGCGAAGTCGCACTATTATGCACGGCGGCATACTTAGCATATGGCCTACAGTAAACCCTGTAAACACAGAGAATAGTGACGTTTTAAACTCAATAATGGGAGCACCCACTGAGACCAATAAAGATGAGACCCAGCAGTATGCACGGAATGTCGTTTTGCTGACGAAATATGGATATATGTGAAAAATGATCAGCGAGATTCCTCTTACCCGGTGCTTGATAACACACAGATTTGGACAGTTTAACGTAGTCCAGCAGTGGCACGGGAAAACTCCAAGGCGAATGCTGAGTGTGCTTCTACGCGCATGAAAAGTATAGCACCGTCAACTTGGAAGTCAGATGCGTGATTCACCATTTTCACCATCATACACTGCACAACCCCCCTTCAAAAAAAAAAAAAAACGATAGCGAAGTTGAATCGCCGCAGTGTGGTTCCCACTGAGCGCCGCTCGGTGGCAGCGATGGTCACAGGTACACAGTATCCAGTTCTCTGCAGCGCCGCCGCCCGGTCATAAGCAGCATTTGAGCATCGTGCGGTCCCCGCCGGGCGGCGCCACTTACACTGCAACCTACTCATTTGCACAAGTCCCTTCTCGGCGCGAGGGCAAGCCCAGGCGCCGCTGCTGAAAGACAGGACACCTCAGATGCGCACCGGGTGCACTTCGACGTTGTTGTTGAGCAGGAGCGCGCGCTGCGTGTTGTTGTTGTGCGGCGCGTGGCCGTCGCCGCCGGTCTCCTCCGGTTCCAGCACCTCCAGCTCGTAGCCGGGCTGCTGCAGGTGGGACACCAGCTCCAGCGACTCGCTGACGTCACCTGATGCCAGACAGGCCCGTCAACCCACCACGCCAACTCAGGCGGCAGAGCGATGTCCGTTCACAGACTCGGGCTTATCGCCATAAATCAACAGCCGGCTCAGTGATAGGGTCGCACTGTGCCGGCGTTTCCGAAAAGTTCCCATTTTACAAGCTCCACTTCCGGTGAAAAGCACATTGAAACAAGCAGAGGTACTCAATACCGCCGGCTATTAAGTATGCCCGGTCAGTCGGCATATACCCTCGAGTCGACATTCGAGCTCAGCGCATCCGGAGTACTCCACAGACTCATCCCGGAAGTTCCAGTCTCACCGTTGGCGGGGACACTGCGCTGGTTTCTGCACACGAAACAGGCGCCTCCAACCGAGACCAGGATGACTGCCGCCAGCGAGACGCAGACAGCTATCACCCAGCTCTCGGAGCCGAGCACCACCGCCTCCGCCAGCAAGCCCCGCGCCACGCCTGCCGGACAAGGCAGAGCCCTGAATACGCAGCTGTACACCCCAGCATAGCCTGGTACCTCCAGAAACAATACACAGCTGTACACCACAGCAAAGTCCTGGTACCTCCAGAAATAATACACAGCTGTACACCCCAGCAAAGTCTCGGCACCCCCCACAGACAATACGCAGCTGTACACCACAGTACAGTCCTGGCACCCCCATACAGTGGCGGATCCAGGGGGGGGCAAAAAGGCATTCCCCCAAACGGAAAAGCTCGGGGCAAAACTAGTTTTTGCCCCCCCCAAAGCGATCGACCTCCTTTCTTCCCCGACTCCTTTTTAGTTTATAAGCAAGATTTTGGTGCTTCGACTCTCAACTTCAAGTGGAACTATTGGGCCTTGGATAGGGAAAAAGGATCTCGAGCCAATATTTTTCTATTTTTCACCCCGTGACGTTTTTCTTTTGCTTTTCGCTTCGAATACTCAAAATTCAAAATTATACCGGCAAGCGATATTGTAGCGCAGCTTTTCACTACGTGACGTTTTTTTTGCTTTTCGACTTTGGTTTGCCCCTCCCAAATCGACCGGCTAGATCCGCCACTGCCCCCATAGACAATACGCAGCTGTACACCACAGCACAGTCCCATCACCTCCACAGCCTATATACGCAGTTGTGAACCGGAAGACAGTCATCAGCTCGACAGACATTACGCAACTGTCACACATCACAGTCCTAGTACCTCCCACAGGCAATGTGAAGCTGTACACCACAACACAGTCCCATCACCTCCACAGGCAATACGCAGCTGTGCAGGCAATACATAGCCGTGAAAGATACCGCAGCTCCGACACCGCATTCCCTGCAATGTCACAACCAGTAGCAGCCGTGAAACACACCACAAATCAAACAATTCCACATACAAGGACAACTCAGAAAGGGTTATAACAATCGTCAACAAATCAATAATTAAGATCATAACGCAATCATGATGAGTCAGTTGGTAGAGATATGTCTTGAAGTTAACAGATTCAAATGGAAGAATCTCAACCAATAAACAGAACGAAAATGTACAGTTCCGGCACAAAAACAAAACTGAGCCGGGTGCAATCGTACCAGCCTGCGTGGCCGGGTCGGGCAGTGTGGTGGCGCGCAGGATGGTGGGTGGGCCAGCTCCCAGTCGATTCTCCGCCCACAGCTGGAACTCGTAGGTGGTGTTGGGTCGCAGATGGTACACTTCACGCATACGCTGCCGGCGAGAAGAGGTCAAGGAGTTGCGTTGTAACGGCTTTGGACGTGCTGATACCGTACATATCAGTTAGCATATATAGCCACTTCCTATCCAGCAGCAACACACAATAAAAAACCCTGAAACGTAGTATATAAACAGATAACAGCGGTTCCAAAACGTTTTAGCACATAGACCGTTTTGTACCAAGCGTATTGCAGCTTCCTGACGGAATACATGGAATAGAAAGTAGGTACCCAACAATAAGATGTCGGTTCCAACTGCAGCGCCGTCTGGCCGGCGGTTACCTCAGCAGGAGCCACGTGCGGCGGCAGCGCGTGTTTCCAGATGGCGTCACTGTCCTGGCCCACAGCGCGGTACCTGAGCGCGATGGCAGTCAGCGGCAGGGCGCCCGTGTCGTTGACGCTCCAGGAGACGGAGGCCAGCACCGTGTGTGCACGCACCGCCACCAGTGCCAGCGCGCCCGGTACTCCTGCACAGCACGGCCCGGTGAGGACGCACACCTGGACAACAGGCGCAGCGGGACGGTAGGGTAGTGCGAGGTGTGGCTGTGGCGGGGACGGCACACCTGGACAACAGGCGCAGCGGGACGGTAGGGTAGTGCGAGGTGTGGCTGTGGTGGGGACGGCACACATGGACAACAGGCGCAGCGGGACGGTAGGGTAGTGCGAGGTGTGGCTGTGGTGGGGACGGCACACCTGGACAACAGGCGCAGCGGGACGGTAGGGTAGTGCGAGGTGTGGCTGTGGTGAGGACGGCACACCTGGACAACAGGCGCAGCGGGACGGTAGGGTAGTGCGAGGTGTGGCTGTGGTGAGGACGGCACACCTGGACAACAGGCGCAGCGGGACGGTAGGGTAGTGCGAGGTGTGACTGTGGTGGGGACGGCACACCTGGACAACAGGCGCAGCGGGACGGTAGGGTAGTGCGAGGTGTGGCTGTGGTGGGGACGGCACACCTGGACAACAGGCGCAGCGGGACGGTAGGGTAGTGCGAGGTGTGACTGTGGTGGGGACGGCACACCTGGACAACAGGCGCAGCGGGACGGTAGGGTAGTGCGAGGTGTGACTGTGGCGGGGACGGCACACCTGGAGAACAGGCGCAGCGGGACGGTAGGGTAGTGCGAGGTGTGACTGTGGCGGGGACGGCACATCTGGACAACCGGCGCAGCGGGACGGTAGGGTAGTGCGAGGTGTGACTGTGGTGAGGACGGCACACCTGGACAACAGGCGCAGCGGGACGGTAGGGTAGTGCGAGGTGTGACTGTGGTGAGGACGGCACACATGGACAACAGGCGCAGCGGGACGGTAGGGTAGTGCGAGGTGTGGCTGTGGTGGGGACGGCACACCTGGACAACAGGCGCAGCGGGACGGTGGGGTAGTGCGAGGTGTGGCTGTGGTGGGGACGGCACACCTGGACAATAGGCGCAGCGGGACGGTAGGGTAGTGCGAGGTGTGACTGTGGTGGGGACGGCACACCTGGACAATAGGCGCAGCGGTACGGTAGGGTAGTGCGAGGTGTGACTGTGGTGGGGACGGCACACCTGGACAACAGGCGCAGCGGGACGGTAGGGTAGTGCGAGGTGTGGCTGTGGTGGGGACGGCACACCTGGACAACAGGCGCAGCGGGACGGTAGGGTAGTGCGAGGTGTGGCTGTGGTGGGGACGGCACACCTGGACAACAGGCGCAGCGGGACGGTAGGGTAGTGCGAGGTGTGGCTGTGGCGGGGACGGCACACCTGGACAACAGGCGCAGTGGGACGGTAGGGTAGTGCGAGGTGTGGCTGTGGTGGGGACGGCACACCTGGACAACAGGCGCAGCGGGACGGTAGGGTAGTGTGAGGTGTGGCTGTGGTGGGGACGGCACACCTGGAACTCATCTGACACAGGGAAGACGAATTGCGAGAGATGTCCCGCGCTCCAGCAACAAAATGGGAAGCACGGATATAGAATCACCTTCTTGTGGATTAGTTCACAAAGCTTGAACGTGTGGGTGACCATGACCAGCTCTGAATTTTACAGTCATTATCTATCAACACCCTGTGGACTCTGCTTGCACATAAAAATGACAAACGCAAAAAACTGCCTGCTCAGATCAATCACACCTACCCAGAACTACGAACACAGTAAGCAGCAATAAATATTAAGTCCCTGAGCTTGCCGCAGCGTGAAGCGCCTCTCCTCTGACCACCAGCCGTCACGTCACCATCTCCACTAACGCTGTATGCGGAGGCGGACGTAGAGGGGCGGTCGGTCGCCGAGCTCTGGCCTGCAGCCGTACAGGCCGGCGTCCGACTCGGTGACGTTGCCGACCAGCAGTCGTCCGTCGGGCAGCGGCACGGCGTCGGCCAGGGCGCGGCCCTCCCGCTGCCATACCACCGTGCTGGTGTTGGGGGCCGCCGCAGGGCACGGCAGGCGAGCGTCGGTGCCCAGCTCCGCCGACACGGTCGCCGCCGGCTCCGGCGCCTGGTCAGGGGCTGGTTCACGCGCCCGGTCAGAGCCCGGTCCACGCGCCCGGTCAGAGCCCGGTTCACCAGCAGGCGCCGGAGAGCTGCCGGCGACCGCGGCCGTGGTCGACGACTCCACGCTGGCAGACGCGTCTACGGACGGCGAGGGAGGCAGGTTATGGGCAGCGCGTGCTACTGAACAAATTACGCCTAGGTACCTTTTAATAGGCAGATCTAAACACCTGCCTTTTCTAAGATGCTAAACAAACGTTTTCATAAGGTATTGCTTTCTTCCAAAAACGAAACTCAGTGGAATTTTGAATGGCAAGAAATACCGGTAAAACCAGAAACAAAAATAGAAATAAAATTCCACCTTATTAATAATTGGGGATCTCACCACCCTAAAGGCAAGCACGAGATAGCAACAACAAAAAATCCGAAAGGGGTGAATATATACCAAAACTAGGGATGAAAGTATAAAAGAGCTGGGGCTCTATTTGCCCACGAAGAACAGGCGACGTTATGTATGCTTGTCCACTCTTGCAATGTATTAGTCAGCAAAATATTTGCCTGGCCTTATGAGACAGAGCCTCAAAATAATGTAAAGAGACCCTGTCACCCTCCCTTCTCATAATGCTCTGGTGTTGCCTGGTCATGTATCATGGGCAATGAACTATTCGCGCAGCAAAGTTAAAATGAATTTGGTATAAATCTGTTAGAGCTGTTATTGAGACAATTTATTCGACTGGAGCAACAGCTATGACCACTGAAGCCTTACCCTCCTGGGCATGGTGCCATACCTGCAGAGAAGCAGAGGGAAATACATGTTGCAACCCAAATCACAGTTGACAGGTCCATCCCAAGTGCCTTCATGGGTGTCACTGGAAAGACGGATACATTTTTTCACGGTTACGAAACCCAAGCACCCACATCAGCCACAATGAATTTTCTTTCTTACCTGTGGCGCCCATGGTTTTAACGTGTGCCGCATGATCGCCCTCGCCAACGTCGTACCGTCCGCCCCCTCCCCCTCCTTCCCACCCCTATTATTGTGTTCGTAGTTACACACGAACGGTTAAAAACAACAACAGATAGAACACTGTGATATTGCTTTCGACAACAGCAATAAAAATACACAATGATTGCAATTAATTTGTTCATAAATATGAGAATGGATGGAGTTATATCACACATAACATTAGCCCTCGCAAGTACAAGGAGGTTGCTGTATCCCCACACTCCATAAGATTTTCCAGATATGACACGAAAACGGCCACGGTGTGGCTCATGCCGCTTTGTATAGCTTACGAGGCATTCATAGCCATGGTTATATCAGGTCATCGAGCTCTGACGTCACTTCCGGTAGCGTGACAGGCACATTTTCGGCTTTTGAAACTTTGCGCTGCGTTCTCCCGGATATACCTTGGATGTCAGACATGCTCAGACAAAGTTGACCCGAGGCCTCTTGCGACCTTTACCAACTTGTGTGACATTAGTTTTGGTGACCTCTAAGAAGGTTTATCCATTCTATCCTGCATGTTATCATTTTTTGCGAAGTAAAACCAAATTTATGGGGCTAAAGAAAGATTTGGCAGTTTGTGTGCTAATTTAGAATTATGCATCCAAAAACCACCAAAAAAATATTACAAACTATAAACTTTGAGCAGATATGAATTTTGACCATCTGTGACCTTTGATATTGGACCCTCCTTCACGTGATAACTAGATGGGTCAAATATATTAATCGAAGGACAAATATCTTAGGACGCCTCTGATTACTATATTATTGCGCTAAATACGATGATTTAGAACATATTCTGCTCAATAGCAGCCAGAGCAGCGAAATACGCTATGAGAGGTAACGATCAGGTATTTGACTTGCCCAGGAAGGCAGCCTAATGACCTAGACCGTAAAATCGGCATCAATCGTGAGCCCTCGTGACGAAGCAGAAAGCTGTTTTTCAAGAAGTTCTAGGTCAATAAGACGCGAATAGTGAGAAGGAGAGGGGTTATTCTATTCCCATCCGCCTATTTAAGGCGAGGCTGATGAAAACCAGAAAAAATGCGCTGGTTAAAGCCTAGCATCCTATAGTATTTGAACACAACTGTATACCTGAATTTCTACAAAATCCAGAACACATGCACAAGACCAGTACGCAAATACCTACAAAAACCAGACATCGAACCGTTTATCATGTTTTATTTTGATTAGTACCTTGAATCTCTGACAACACATAGGACTGGAATAAACACATTAAATACTACTCACGGGAGGTAGCACCTTCGCAAAACCAGCTTGATGCACAGCCAGAACTACCATAATCAGGACATGCTGGGCCGAAGACCAATCTGGTCAACACAGCTATCTCTCCGATGTTTCCCCTGAAAAAAACAGCCTGGTTACATATAGATACGCTTAAATGACACTTTCCAATTTTTTCATTCAGATATTTCCTATATCTGATTTCACTTCACCATCCGTGAAGTCAAATCACACATAACCCCAAGAACCATCGTTTCGCGGACCACCGCATACGCGCAAACAATGTGAGCTATCAACTTTTGTGTCGGATCCCCGGGCAATGAATGCCGTCTTATCGTGTTCTGGTTACGACTTATTTGTAAAATATTTAAGCAATTTTAAAGCCAAAGTTTTAAAATAATCCGTTCACCCCATGCACATGCTACCGGATAGTGCTATCACCACGGTAGGTAATTTTAGACCATGTATTTTCTCAAACTTGTAATTACTGTTTTACCAGGATCATTTATACTTTGAGTAAGCTTGCCAACCTAGGAAGATGCATTTTATTCCTCTTATGTGAGGTGCGTGTCATTTTATTGAGTCATATCGTGCTCATTTTTAGGCTCTGACTTCACCTTTAAATGGATATTCATCTGTTGGCGACATTAATAAATACATGAATAAATATCGTATAGTATTTGAATCCACACACAATTTAGCTAGATCCATAACGTACGAGTTTCCAGGTGGTCAGTTCCTGACAATTTGATCCCGGCTCATCTTTTCGGACTGACTCCGACCTTTAAAACCGTTCTCGCCGACCGAGTGTGGAAGAGCTCCACCACTTGAAACATTTGCGCCCATTGTGCTTCCCCAGGGCATATCCACGGCCGGCACACTGACAATTTAGGTCACAGAGCTAATTGCCTCCAAAAGCAATTTTGAACCTGTGATAAGATTTAAATAATAATGGGACCAAAGGGTGAAACAAGGTTTTGACAAATATTCTGGCAGTGGCGTCAATGTTGACACCCTAGGGTTTACAAGGTACGAAAATGACCCACCGAGGCTTCTTAGCATTTTCTCTGGCGGGCGTCGCTTTTACCCTCTCTAAGGTTTTTTAGATGAGAAGTACCAGTATGAGAGGAAATTTCCTTTTCAGATTTATATTCACCTATAGTTAATAGTACAAATGGTTTCACTCAACACTGTGGCTGACTACCCGAGAGGAAAACATGCAGACACACTTCCGTGACTGGATCTGCTTCCTACCTCACTCAAGAGCAGTAGCTACACTTAAGCCTTCATAGTATCGTGGGTATACTTGACCTATGCATATATGTTTATATTTAATTGCAGAATTTATAAATTTCACCTGCTGTGCAATTTGGCTCCTTTAAACGCAATGCTGACTCACTGGGTCATTTTTGCAAGCATTTTAAGTTGTAAAATCGATCAAGAACACAGTTTTGACACCACCTCCTGACACAGACGTGCAAGTTAGCTGATGTGGCTTATCTACCACGGGCCATAATGAGTGCCTCAAGGCTCTAGATCCCCCCCACCCCCCACCCCTGCCGTACTCAGGCAAGATAATGTGATATTTTAATAGAACCTTTACTCTTTTAATGGTATTACACCCGCTGGGCTCTTCAAATGAGACAGGGCAGCACACAACTGAGGTTAGTATTTGGAAGTCATACACATATATATTTGCTTCACTTACAAACTGGAAAAAGGCATTCACACGCAAAAACAATACAAGCAACACCTCAGACGGGCCAGATGGGCCACCATCAGCCTTCAGGGCTGCCTGTCAGTCATAAATGGTTTTGATCGGGTGGGATCAGCGGATTTCCAAGGGCGAGGCACGGCCCGCAGAGCATCATGCAACACCGGAAAGGGCGACGACAGCCCCCACTCGTCGCTTCAGTCCCCAAGCCCCTGGCGCAGCCCGGGCCCCGGCTCTCCGCCTAAACATCTGATGTCAAGGACGATTCACGGGGTGCATCCGCCTCGCCGATGTAGCGCTCTCTCTGAGGCGCTCATGAGGCTCTCTGAGGCGCCCAGACCTGGCTCATCTCAGGCAGCTCAGAGTTCAGCATTAGAAGTGCAGCGTGTCTGGAATCATTCCCGGCCCGAACATGAAGTCTGCGCTTCATTCAGCGAGCCATCTCCTACGCCCCGAAGCCACCGTCAGGAAGATGGAGGAGGGATGATGGTGTTTCCGCGGGGTAGGGCGCTACGCTCAGCACTCGCTTTGACGCCACCTTGTTTATTTAGCATTAGACCGCGATTCCGGTGGTCGAAGGCAGGGAGCCTCCAGGCAGCAGGGAGCAGCTGGTGTACTAAATGACATGAAGTGGCTGGTAGACCACACTGAGAAGCCTGCATCTACACAGGAAGGCGACGCCACGTCCATGCAGATGAAGCGATCTAAATCGTCCGACGACTGAGTCCTGGGTCCAGAGAGCTGCAGCGACCGCTCTGGCCTGTCTGAGAAGGGGTCCCGCAGCAGGAGCTGCTGTTGGTTAGAGGCGGCCCGTGTCGGGTAGGCGGCAACCCCACAGGAAGCTGAACCAAGTCCATGCAGGTAGGGACAGCAAGACTCGCTTGTTGGTCAAAGCTTGGGGCCCATTGAAAACTGTGACATCTGCTCTGCACACCAACACAACGGGTGAATTTGAAGGCACCTGCCAAGTGGCAAGGCACCAAACTTAACGTCAATTTTATGTAACCTTGTTTATATGTACTACACTGCAAGGAGTGGAAACCCATGGTCAACAGCCTGAAGGCATCCATATCAGTCTGCAAGTCACACTCAGCAGTGTCTGCATGAAAATCTACAGGCCCCCACTGAGGAAGCTCAAGAGGTGCTGTGAAGGGGCTGATTAGGTGCTGCTGAAGAGGCATTCAGTGGCCTACCTTTACATCCATACACATATATTTCGGAATACACACAGGTTAAAAAACGAAGACATGATGAGGCAAAAAAGATAAAAGCGTTGATGATGTTTACAAACCTTTATGTTTACAAACGTGACCTGATGTTTACAACTCAAACCTGATGTTTACAAACCTTTACATTACTGAAAGCCCAAGCAGTCTCCATGTACACCAACAGGCCTCAACAATGCAAACTATTGATATCTAAAACAGCTTAGCAGTGAAATGTATGTGCACTCAGCTCCTTAATGACCTAAAATTTTGCCTGGACACCTACACACACACCTGCACTCAAACATTCCTGTCCAGCCAGACAAGCTCTGAACCTTTGCATCTGAGCTTGCTGTGACTGGACTCAACAGGCATACACTAGCCTCCAAAAATCCATCATCTTAAGTATATGCCAGCCAAGTAGCTCAGTCAGCAGAGTGCTAGGGTCTGACCTGCTGCTCACAAAGCCATGCAGCAGGAGTACATTGCTGATGACTAGAGATCAGTTCCCCCGAGAGTGAGACAATGGTGACAACTGACTGACCCTGAGAGTGCCAACTGACAGGTGAGGGAGCAGAAAGTGCTTAATGATATGCCAGAGTGCTTCCCTGTGCTTAATGACACTCAAAATTTAAGGTTGATAACTATCCCATCATTAGGCACTCCTTGGATAATTGAGCTGGGTCCCTGAGACAAGTCCCCCAATAACTTAATTGAGGCTTTGATCCAAAAAGTCAAACTTGCAATAACACAGATAAAATGTACCATACACTTTTGTTTGAGATTACTCTCTTTTAATAGCATTTACAATGATTGTTACATCAATTATCTTAAGTTGTGTGGAATCTTTAGTTTCTTCAGTGAGGTTAGAAAATTAATATTAGCAGCTCCTAAGAAAGCAGAGAGGGGGTATCACACATACTCAACCTTACTTAGTGTTTTGAATCTATACACCTTTATTCAATTCACATAAACAGTTACAAGCAATGAGAGGTAAAAACAAGGATGACTATTGACATTTGCCCGCATCCCTTCCCATTTGATACTGTACACATTTATTTCATCCATTAGACGTTTTAAGGTTTATTTCATCCACTCAATATTTTATTCCCAGGCACATTTAAAGGTTTTTACAGGCTGCAACAGCCCACTGACTCTCATTCACCAGCTAACAAGCTCAGGATGGGCATAGCTTAACATTATGTTCCTCCCGAGTTTTACCTAACACCAGTGACTGCAACCAGCTTACTTAGCTTCCACTGACGGGCCTATTCTGGTGTCCCATGGAAGAAAAGCCTATGTCACATTTTTTCGATTTTGGTATCATTCGATGCAGAACGGCAAGTCACAACTACTTACTACTTATCAAATAATTTGACAAAGTTCCCTTAATTCTCTTAGTTATATCATCTTTTCAATTCAGTTCCAGGACTCCACTAATGTTAAGCAAAACAGAAATAAGCGCTCTCCTATAAAATACTCCAAATGTGACATAAGCTTTCCTTCCGTTGGACGGCAGCGCTTGCAAGAATCTGTGTCTAATGAACACATTTGGATATTGTTCCGGTCAAATTCGACTGTGGATAGCCTCATAAAAGCGAATTTTACAGCCTCAACATCTGAAGGTTACATGGGCCACATGCAACACAATGCTAAGTACAAGTTATAGTGAATAAAGTTTATTAATTTATTGATATACAATTTAGTGTACCTTTCCACACGACAAAGTGACTGCAACACCAACGACGTTTCCTGACCTGAAACCAAGTGTCTGTATGGTTGTACGTACGTAACAAGGCAAGATAAGGCAAAATACCTTTACTTTACAAAAATAAAGTAACTAGGCAACAAATTCAATAATTATGCACCCCCTCTCTCTGGGACATGCTACTACACTGCCGACTCCAACTGCCAAAACTCAAAATCTGAAACATTTCAGCAACTGCTTAGCTTTTCAGTATGACAATAGATGACTACCTTTTCTACAAATTTGTATCTTTTGGTGAGGTTTCGTTTACTAGAAACTGTTTTATTAGACTTTTTGTTACCCGGAAATAGGGTCGGTTACTGCCAGAACTAGGTGCCAAAACTCAACTCACGAAGGAATGTAACAATCGCTTAGAAAAGCTTTGTGCCGAGCTAAAAATAGCAATTCTTAAAATTTGTACCTTTTCACGATGTTCCTTTCGAGGACAACTGTAAAATCATCGATTAAAAATATTACTACTTTATTACAGGGGAATATTTTCTGTTGCTCCTGGTGTTCATGCCCGGAACCGAAGGCTGCATACCAGATCAGAAATAACCCAACATTCTTCCCCATATCCCAAGATATCAATAATTCCCCATACCAGGAGCAGGGGCGTACTTAAAACGTTGTCAACACAACAGAGAACGACAGCACATAGGCGGATTCAGGACTTTGGGCAAGGGGGCGCCATCCGGAACAGGGGAGACCACTTTTGACCGCCAAAACCTATCAGGTGAGCACAAAATCTTATTGGTGGGTGCTGTTTTTCGCAACCGGAGCGGGGATGGGAAGCTATATTTCAGGGGGGCGACTATAGACCTTGCAGGGGGGTGCTGAGGGCTGATCGGGGGAGGGTGCGGGACCTCTGCCCCCTGGATTCGCCTGTGCGACAGAGGCGTGCTAAGACTGCTGGAAAGGGGTGCAGTTGGAAAAGGCGTTCAAAAGAGACTGCTGGCAACGAGATGTATTCTACAGAGGCGTGCTCGAAGGTTAGGAAAAGGGGGCCCCTGAGCCTGGTCTCAGGGGCCTCAAGTTGATTTCAGGGGCCCGAGCTTGGTCTCAGGGCCCCAAACTTGGTCCCACGGGCCTTTTGATCTTGGTCCCACGAGCCTTTCGATCTTTGTCTCACGGGCCTTTCGATCTTGGTCTCAGGGGGCCCCTGAGCTTGGTCTCAGGGGCCTCAAGTTGATTTCAGGGTCCCGAGCTTGGTCTCAGGGCCCCAAACTTGGTCCCATGGGCCTTTCGATCTTGGTCTCACGGGCCTTTTGGTCTTGCTCTCATGGGCTCCCGAGCTTGGTCTCAGGGGGGCCCAGAGCTTGGTCTCAGGGTCCCCTTCGAGCTTGGTCTCAGGGATTCCGAGCTGGTCTCAGGGGCCGAGCTTGACCTCGGGGCCCCAAACTTGGTCCCACGGGCCTTTTGATCCTGGTCCCATGGGCCTTTCGATATTGGTCTCACGGGCCCTTTTGTCTTGGTCTCATGGGCTCCCGAGCTTGGTCTCAGGGGGCCCTGAGCTTGGTCTCAGGGGCCCTCCGAGATTCATCTCAGGGGTTCCCCGAACTTGGTGTCAGGGATCCTCCGAACTTCCCTCCGGGCTTTGTCTCAGGGGCCCCGAGCTTGGTCCCCCGAGCATCGGTAGCGATGGCACTGGAGTGCCGAACATTGATCTCAAGGGGGGGCAATATTGATATCGGCGTACCCCCAACTATCGATATCGATGGCCTCACGAGTGAGGAACGCGCATTGGCCTCACAGAATGTTGTGTTTGGTCTCAGAAGCCCCAGGCTTCAGGGGCCCCCAAGCATCGATATCGAGGGGCTCCAGAGTACAGAGCATCAGTCTCGAGGGGCTCCGAATATTTATCTGGGGAGCCCCCGAACATGGGTGTCGAGTTACTCCTGAGGTAAGCGCGAGCACGACCCTAAGGGTGTCCCCGAGCCTGATCTAAGTGGGACCCTGAGCTTGGTCTTAGGAGCCCCCGTGCATTACTATCAAGGGCCTCAGTAGTATTGGTCTCGGTGGGGGGGGCAAGCAATGATTTCAGGGGCATTCAAATGTTGATCCCGGAGGGCCCTCGAATGTATGGATGCAGTGACATAGCCAAGGGGGTCCTAGGAGTCTGCGGACCCCCCTTGGGCTAATTTGAGCCACTGCAAATGATTCTCTGATCACTGTGCCCCTGAGTCACTCTCAGGGGACCCTGAAGATTCGTTCTCAGGGCGTCTCGAGTCGGCTTTAGGGCCCCCGCCCTGAGAGTCGGTCTCAAGGCCCCCGAAAGTAGATTTCAGGGGGCCCCTGAGAGTTGGTCTCAGGCGGCCCGAGTGTCGGTCCCAGTGGGCCCTGAGAGTCGGTATCAGTGGGGGCCGAGCTAGTCCCAGAGGCCCCAGAGAATGGTTCTCAGGGCCCGCGAAAGTCTATTTCAGCGAGTCCCCTGAGAGTCAGTCTCTAAGAACTTCAAAAGTCGGTCAAGGGGACCCCGAGAGTCAGTTTTAGGGGACTTCTGCGATTTGGTCTCAGGGGTCCCTCCCCACGAGTGTCGGTCTCAGGGGGCCCATAGTCTCACGGGCGTCTCTCTCAGGAGTAAATATTTACTTTCAGGTGGCCCCGAGATTAATCTGAGGGCCCAAGAGATAGTCTCACTTGATGCGCAGAGTGCTGGTCTCAGGGGCCCCCAGGGACAATACTGGAAGCCCTTGAGACTTATCCTCAGGCTGTGCCCCCATTTTTATATAAAGGGCCCCGAGAGCAAATCTCAGGGAGCACCCAAAAGTTAGTCTCAGATTGCCTCCGAGAGTCAGTCTCAGCGACATCCGGAAGTTAGTCTTGGGGTTCAGAAACCTCTGAGACCAGGCCCGTGGAGCCCCCTGAGACCAAACTCGGGGCTCTGAGACCAAGCTCGGGGAACCCCTGATACCAAGACCGAAAGGCCGTGAGACCAATAAAAGGCCGTGGGACCAAGATCAAAAGTTCCCGGGGCACCAAGTTTAAAGCCCCTGAGACCAAGCTCGGGGCCCCTGAGACCAAGCTCAGGGGCTCCCGAAATCAATGTTCGATAATCCGGAGACCTTGATACCGATAATTGAGGTGCCCCTGAGATCATGCTCGTGGAGCACACTGAGGCCAAGCTCAGGCCACTGAGACCAAGCTTGGGAGTCCTCTGAGACCAAGCTCGCGGGTCCCCTGAGACCAAACTCAGGGGCCCTGAGACCAAGCTCGGGGAACCCCTGATACCAAGACCGAAAGTCCGTGAGACCAAGATCGAAAAGCCCGTGGGACCAAGATCAAAAGTGCCCGGGGCACCACGTTTGAAGCCCCTGAGACCAAGCTCGAAGGGGGCCCTGAGACCAGGCTCTGGACCCCCTTGAGATCAAGCTCAGGATCCCATGAGACCAAGACCAAAAGGCCCGTGAGACCAAGATCGAAAGGCCCATGGGACCAGTGGCGTAGCCAAGGGGGGTCCTTGGGGTCCGCGGACCCCCCCTTGGGCTGATCTTATGCACTGGAAAACACGAGCATTGGTCTCAGGTGCCGCCTTGAGCTTGGCCTCAGGGGCCCTCCGAGCTCGATATCAGGCCCCCGAGGTTGGTCTCAAGGGACCTCCGAGCTTGGTCTCAGGGGCCTCCCAAGTTTGGTCTTACGGGCCCCCCTGGTCTTGGTCTCAGGGGGCCGCCCGAGCTCGGTCTCAGGGGCCCCGAGCTTGGTCTCAGGGGGCCCCGAGCTTGGTCTCACGGGCTTTCCGAGCTTGGTCTCAGGGGCCCCCGATTATCGGTATTGAGGACATCAGAGTATCGAACATTGATCTCGGGGGGCCCTGAGCTTGGTCTCAGGGGGCCCCGAGCTTTGTCTCACGGGCCCCCCGAGCTTGGTCTCAAGGGACCTCCGAAATTGGTCTCAGGGGCCCCTGATCATCGGTATCGAGACTCTAGGTAACCAGACATTGATCTCAGGGGCCCCCTGAGCTTGGTCTCAGGGGCCCCGAGCTCGGTCTCAGGGGCCCCTGAGCTTGGTCTCAGGGCCCCTGAGCTTGGTCTCAAGGGACCTCCGAACTTGGTGTCAGGGGCTTTCCGAGCCTGGTCTCAGGGGCCCCCGATCATCGGTATCGAGGGCTGCAGAGTACCAAACATGGATCTCGGGGCCCCCTGAGCTCGGTCTCAGGGGCCCCTGAGCTTAATCTCACGGGATTTTCGATCTTGGTCTCAGAGGCCCCCGAGCTTGGTCTTAAGGGCCCCCGAGCTCGTTGTCAGGGCCGCCAGGCTGGTCTCAAGGGACCCCCGAACTTGGTCTCAGGGGCCCCTGATCATCAGTATCGAGACTCTAGGGAACCAGACATTGTTTTCGGGGGGCCCACTGAGCTCGGTCTCAGGGGCCCCCGAGTTTTAGTCTCACGGGCCTTTCGATCTTGGTCTCAGGGTCCCCCTAGCCTGGTCTCAGGGACCCCGAGCTTATTCTCAGGGGCCTTTCTATCTTGGTCTCAGGGGGCCCTCCGAGTTTGGTCTCAGGGGACCTCAGAGCTCGGTCTCAGGGGCCCCCGAGCTTTGTCTCAGTGGACTCCCGAACTTGGTCTCAGGGGGCCCCTGATCATCGGTGTCGAACTCTAGGGAACCAGATATTGTTCTCGGGGGGGAGGGGCACTGAGCTCGGTCTCAGGGGCCCCCCGAGCTTGGTCTCAGGGACCCCCCGAGCTTTAGTCTCACGGGCCTTTCGATCTTGGTCTCAGGGTCCCCTAGCTTGGTCTCAGGGACCCCGAACTTAGTCTCAGGGGCCTTTCGATCTTGGTCTCAGGGTCCCCCTAGCTTGGTGTCAGGGACCCCGAGCTTAGTCTCAGGGGCCTTTCTATCTTGGTCTCAGGGGCCCTCCGAGTTTTGCCTCAGGGAGCCTCAGAGCTCGGTCTCAGGGCCCCCGAGCTTGGTCTCAGGGGACCCCCGAACTTGGTCTCAGGGGGCCCCTGATCATCGGTATCGAGACTCTAGGGAACCGGACATTGATTTCGGGGCCCCCTGAGCTCGGACTCAGGGGCCCCCCGAGCTTGGTCTCAGGGACCCCCGAGCTTGGTCTCAGGGACCCCCGAGCTTTAGTCTCACGGGCCTTTCGATCTTGGTCTCAGGGTCCCCCTAGCTTGGTCTCAGGGACCCTGAGCTTAGTCTCAGGGGCCTTTCTATCTTGGTCTCAGGGGCCCTCCGAGTTTTGTCTCAGGGGGCCTCAGAGCTCGGTCTTAGGGGCCCCCGAGCTTGGTCTCAGGGGACCCCCAAACTTGATCTCAGGGGCTCCCGAGCTTGGTCTCACGGACCTTTCGACTTGGTCTCAGGCGGCACCCTAGCTTGGTCTCAGGGACCCCCGAGCTTAGTCTCAGGGGCCTTTCTATCTTAGTCTCAGGGGACCCTCCAAGTTTGGTCTCAGGGGCCCCTGAGCTTGGTCTCAAGGGCCCCCGAGCTTGGTCTCAGGCCCCCAAGCTTTAGTCTCACGGGCCTTTCGATCTTGGTCTCAGGGGGCCCCGAGCTTGGTGTCACGAGGCCCTCCGAGTTTGGTACCAGGGGACCCCGAGCTTGGTCTCAGGCCCCCGAGTTTGGTCTCAGGGGGCTCCTCGAGCTTGGTCTCAGGTCCCCCAAGCCTGGTCTCAGGGCCCCCAAGGTTTGCATCAGGGGGCCCGAGCTTGGTCTCACGGGCCTTCCGAGCTTGGTCTCAGGGGGCCCCGAGCTTGGTCTCACGGGTCTTTCGATCTTGGTCTTAGGTGGCCCCAGAGCTGGTCTCAGGGATCCCCCGAGCATTGGTATCGATGGCTCCGGAGCAGCGAACATTGATCTCGGGAAGTGGGGGGGACAATATTGATCTCGGGGTGTCCCCGGCTATCGATATCGAGGGGACTTATGAGTGAGGCCCGAGAATTGGCCCCATGGGACCCAGAGTTTGGTCTCAGGGGCCGAGGCTTGGGCTCAGGGTCCCCGAGCATTGGTATCGAGGGACTCCAGAGTACCGAGCATTAGTCTCGGGGGGGCCTTCGAATGTTGATCTGCCCCCCCCCAAACAACGGTGTCGAGTTACTCCTGAGAAAAGCGCAAGCATAGGCCTAAGGGTGCCCCCGAACCTGATCTAAGTGGAACCCCGAGCTTGGTCTTAGGAGCCCCGTGCATCAGTATCCAGGGGCTCCGGAGTATTGGTATCGGGGGAAGCAATGATTTCAGGGGCCTCCAAGTGCTGATCTCGGCGGGCCCCCGAATGTGTGGATGCAGTGGCGTAGCCAAGGGCTTCTAGGAGTCCGAGGACCCCCCCTTTGGGCCAATCTAAACCACTGCAAAGCATTCTCTGATAACGGGGCCCCAGAATCAGTCTCAGAAGCACCTGAAGATTCGTTCTCAGGGCGTCCCGAGTCGGCCTCAGGGCCCCGCCCTGAGGGTCAGTCTCAAGACCCCCAAAAGTAGATTTCAGGGGGTCCCTGAGAGTTAGTCTCAGGGGATCCCGAAAGTCGGTCTCAGGGGCCCCGAGAGTCGGTCTCAGGGGGCCGAGCTCGTCCCAGGGTCCCCAGAGAGTGGTTCTCAGGGCCCCGCGACAGACTATTTCAGGTGGCTCCATGAGAGTCAGTCTCAGAGAACCCCAAGGGTCGGTCAAGGGGACCCTGAGATTCAGTCTTAGAGGACCCCCGGTATTCGGTCCCATAGTCTTACGGGCGTCTCTCTCAGGAGTCAATATTTACTTTCAGGTGGCTCCGAGAATTAATCTAGGGGTCCGAGAGCTAGTCTCATTTGATCCGCAGAGTGCTGATCTCAGGAGGCCCCTGAGGGGTAATCTTGGGAAGCCTCGAGATTTAGCCTGAGGCTGTGCCCCCCTAGTTGTTGCATAAGAGGCCCTGAGAGTCAATCTCAGGGAGCACCTAAAAGATAGTCTCAGAGTGCTCCCGAGAGCTAGTCTCCGGTTCGTCCAAGAGCTAATTTTGGGGCTTTGAGAGTAATTCCCAGAGGTGCTCCCGAATTTTGGTCTCACGGCTCCGAGTTAGCCTTAGACCTCTGAGGGCTAATCTGGGCTTCCGAGAGTCAGTCTCGGGAATGCCGTGCCAAATACTCAGTTTCAGGGGTGGTTCCACGCCTCCCTCATCGAGTGTTAGTCTCGGGGGCGACCCAGGGTTAGTCTCAGAGGGCTGTCGGAAGTCATTCCCAGCCCCCCGCCTCACCCCAGAGACAGCCTCAGGGGATCCCCAAGAGCTAATCTGGATGGCCCCGAGTGTCAGTCTCAGCCCCCTCCCCCAGAGCAAATCTGGGGGGGGGCCGATAAATAGGCCCAGAGGTGCTGCCGATAAATAATCTAGGGAGCCCCGAGAGATTCTCAGGAGTCCACAATTTTGGTCAAGAGGCGCCCTGAATCAGTATCAGAGACTCCCTGAGATCTAATCGGGAGAGGGGCCGGAAATTAACCTTGTGAGTAGCGCCAAGTGTTGGTCTTGACGGCCCCAGAGCTAGTCTCAGGTCCCCCAAGAACTGATCTCGGAAGCCCGAGTTATATTCAGGGGACCTTTCAGTTCTAGTGTAAGGAGGGCCGGAGAGCTAATCTCAGAGATCCGACAATTAGTCTCACGAGGTCTCCAGGAGTTAGTCTCAGGGGTTCCCAGAAGCTGCCCTCAAGTGTCCCCAAAAGCTAGTCTCAGCGAGCATTCCTCTCCTTCCTCCCCCTCCCCTCAAAGTTATCCTCAGGGCCTCACGAGAATAAGTTCCAGGGAGTCCCAGTAGGTAGTCTCATGGTACCCCCAAATGCTGGTTTTGGGGGACGTAAGTACTGATTTGCGGGAAAAGTGTTGTTTTCGGGGGTCCCAGATACTGGTTTCTGCGCCGTGTCAAGTGCTAGGCCCCTGGAGATCTCTGCTCGACCCAGGAGTCAGGGGGCGGGGGCGGTGGGTGATGGTCCTGGATGGCTTAACACTGGCATAGCAATACAAGCCCTGTACAAAGCCTATCAGAGACCTAAAGTCCAAGGAAGTACTCACCTCCCCAAGCCCCCGGGATCTCCAACCAATGGCTAGGGAGGAGTAAGTGAGCGGTTTCATCAGTAGGACTGTCCATGGAATAGGTTTTATATAGCAGCTGGGGCACACTCATATATCCTTTTTATTGAGCGTCCTTTTTCCTTTCCGTTTCTTTTAGATTTTAGAATACAATCCAGAGATATCGCTTGAGATCCTAGGCTCAAAGAAGATTTCGAAAATCATATGCCTCTGAAAAATTTATATATTCCCATTGCGTACCAAAAAAGACAAATTGAAACATATTGATCAGGCACCATTCCTGAAGGAAAGGCAAAAATTAATCTAATTTTAGCATCCATAATAGCAAATCGAACAGGGAATTTGGAACTTAAGCTGGTTTTTCAATCTATTAGCTTAGTCCCAATAACTACCGTCCTAAATATTCTGAAATAAACAACTTTCAAATATTTTCGTAGGAAACCAGAAAAACAAGGAGAATGACACACATTGATGAGCATAATCCCAAAAAGAAAAATAGGTATGCAAGGTTTAAAATAACAATGACAGAGTAATCCAAGGCGATAATTGTCTCAGGGGCCTATTGTTTTGGTAATTTGCTCATTTACAACATAGCAAGGGTAAGAAAGTAACTCTGGTGAATTCATCAAGATCTTTCCGCGGAATAGCCGGTATATGACGTCCGGAATACACCACCATCCACCATATCCCTTGTATTTTTATTCATTTTTTCCATTTCTTTGGAAACTTTCTGATTAAAGAGTTCATTAATTCGACACCCGGAAAAAATTGGTAATCATTTTCCGTAGAAGACCATTTATTCGTACTCAAAACGACTGACCTTCAATGACTTCATAGCTGATTACCAGAGTGAATTGAGGTAAAGTCAGGTTTAACCCTTGCCCCGGTGGCGGGTACGAGCCACCTTCGCCCTGGTGGGGGGGGCTAAAAAAGACCCCCCACGATCTCAAAAACTAAGGTAGCTAGAAAAAAGCGCAAAACGGCAATCGAAAGCTCTTCGAAAATGATATCGAAAATACTTCGGTCATTTTTCTTGTCAGGTCAATATCAAGGTCACCAGAGGTCAAAATAGGTCAAAATCGCTAATATGAGGTGTACTAAGAAAACCTCATATATCTCAGAAACTAGGGGAGAGCGGGGAGAGTTGTATCATGGACAAGTTGTATCAGAGCGATTTTTTCCAAAACTATCCAAGAGATAGCGCTCCCGACACGACCAGATGATGCGGCATGCGGTCCGCCATCTTTCTTTATACTGCCGTCTGCTTGGCTTGGCGCGTTTCGTGGTGAGTGCAGAAAATGTGTTTTCGGGGTGTCATTCTGTAAAAATTTCGTCGTAAGGAAATTTGTGTTTTTGTCATTCAGATGATCACGAATCGGAAGGATCGCTGTAGCAGTGGTAAGGGTAGATTCTAAGGCTTCGTGCGTGAGAAGGATTTTCTCGGCTGGCCACTGGTTGTTGAGCACGAGGACGTTTTTTCCAATGTGGGAGGGTGGTACATGTTGTATCAAGGCCAGGTGGGTTATGTTGTAACAGTGATACAACTCACCCCAATGTTCATGCAGCTCATTAGGGGGTGTCGCCACAGATTCGTTTTTTCCAAAAAACACTATATTGTCACATGTAGCCACAACGAAAAATAGGTAAAATATTTGTGATGCAAAAAGTGCGGGTCAGGATGAGTGCAAGACGGGCCGCGCTGATGGAATGAAAGCAAAAACAAAAATTAAAGTCTAACAAGTCCGGTGACGAATCTAGGATTTTGTTAGGGGGCAGGCTCTGAGGGGAGGGCGCCGAACCTGGGGGCGCCGAATCTGAGGGGCGCCAATTTACCACCCAATAGGTGGCCAGTGTTGAAGAAAAAACGCGTTTAAAAACGTATTTGTAAATGCTTATTTTCATGAAAGCAGCCTTTCAGTGAAACATGTTCACGTTTACCATCAAACATATTTCGGGCCGGCAAGGTTTCGCCCAGAACGTAATGACTGGTACATTGGTAAAAAATGCTGGACTGATGCTAACTGAAGCACCATAAGCAAAGAATACAGCTAACTTCGGTCTTGAAGAAAACTGAGGTGTCGTATCGACCACATCCACATGTCATAGTTGTCTTGGCTAACGCTGGGTCCCTACAGAAACCCCGATTGACGCTACATTAACCCTCGCCCCACCGGGGGGCATCGATGGCCCCCCTAAGGTTTTTCCGGGATAGCACAAAAACGACGAGGCGCAGCACCGCGGTTGAGGGCTCTACCTCTCACTGCATCATTTTCCCATCATCTCTGAAATTTTTTACCCCGGGTCACCCAAGGTCAGGTCACCAGACGAGGTCAACCAAGGTCACCTCACTTCAACTTTAGAGCTCTGTAAGAGCTACATTTCAAAGTCGATCGATTTGAAACTTCCTACACTTCATGACCCCTCCAGGGTCTACAAGGTGTATATCCGGGATTTTTCGATTTCGTGCCCTGAGGTCAGGTCACGAGGCGACCTCTCCCATTGGAAAAGCATGGGGAAAACCTGTTTCATGATATAAAAGCCACAAAAATGATTGCAAATACTCAGACTGCTCATAACAGCGTTTTTGGACACCCTTTCACGGATCCCAGGGGTCATATATGCCCTTTGACTTTTCCAAGGTCATCCAAGGTCACCAGAGGTCAAAAACAGTATTTTGACAATAACTTTTGACCTAATTAAGCTAGAGCAATGAAACAAACACCATCGTGTTTGTCTTGTCACTGGCTTTCATTTGATATACGGCAAGGTCACTTTTTGACCTTTCGTGACCTCAGGTCATATTAGGTCACGAGGTGACCTTTGGAGGTCAAACCACTGGCGGGAGTTCTTTACGTTCCACATAGCGGAAAAGTACTGGCAATTTGCTATCAAATGTACTTTACCAGGCCTCAATAGCTCTAATGACATAAGAGTTATGCCCAGTTTGCTTAATCATTGCATATTTGAGTGAAAATAGCCGATCTTGACCTAATTTGACCTCTGGAGGTCAAACCACTGACCTGAGCACTAAAACATGTGAAGTAATTTCTTACTGAATTCACGCGAGCTTTCTATTGCACTTTGCAGATTTGCGCTAACGCCCATATTTTCGGAGTTGGAGGGGGGCATCGATGGCCCCCCCCGTGGGGCGAAGGTGGCGCCAGACCCCGGTGGGGCGCGGGTTAAGCGCAATTAACAATGAATACAGTGAACTTTGGTGAACTTAAGTCCTGACGAAAACTAAGGTGCCGTATCGACCACCTCCACATATCACAGTTGTCTTGACTAACGCTGGGTCCCTAATGAAATCCCCTATTGACGTTAACCTAAGCATCAGAGGCCGCAGAGCCTCTGCGGGCCTGGGCCTCTGAGTTTTTGGTGACTACTCTGAGCTGATAGTGAGTCCCCTCAGTTGATCTGGGACCGCTTTAGATAACCAGGCGCTCACACTGAACTTGAATGTGTCGCCACTGGAGCCTTCTGAGTTTTTCGGGTTCCCTTAACTGGTGAAGGGCCCCCTCAACAGATCCTGGGCTCTCTGAGTTAATTTTGAGCTATCTGAGAGCGAGTTTTCAGGTTGCCCCTGGGCTGTTCTGGGACTGTGAAAGAGTATTGCACAGGAGCTTACTGGCTTGGTCTTAGATCCTTTGCTGCTTTGGCCCCCTAAGCTAAAAATAACCCTGTAGGTGAAATTATTGTGGCAGCCATGAGCTGGTCTAGGGCCCGTGATAGGATTTACTTAAAGGGCCACTGGTTTGGTCATAGGGCCCCTAGCTTGATTAGTCTCCCTTGAGCTGGCAAGGGCCCCCCTGGGCTGGTATCGTGTTCGTTTAACTGATATAGGCCCCTTCAGCTTGTTTGGGGCCCGTTGTGCGTATCTGGGCCCCATGAGTTCGTCAAGACATCCAGCTAGTCTGGCCATCTTAGTTTTTATGGGCCTCATGAGCTGCTTTGGGGCCCCCTCAGCGTGTCTAGGCCCCATGAGTTGAAGGTTGGCCCCTGAGCTATTTTTGGCCCCTGAGCTTATTTAGAACCCGTTTAAATGAGTCGGTACCCCACGCTGCCTATACAGCTCATTAGGGATGTCGCCACAGATTCATTGTTGCCAAAAACACTATATCATCACAGGTAGCCACAACGAAAAATTAGGTAAAAATATTTTTGCTGCAAAAAGTGCGGGCCAGGATAAGTGCAAGACAGGCCGCGCTGATGGAATGAAAGCAAAAGCCAAAATTAAAGTCTAACAAGTCCCGAGAAGTTATGGCCACATCCCCACCTGCGCTTCACAAATTCGAGGCACACCCCTGCTCGCCCACCGCCTCCTACTTCCCATGTCCATGCAATTCATCTGTATCCCTGAAACAACCCTTCCCGTAACTATTGTGAGAGGATTACTTAGTAAGTCCTAATACGTTTACTAATACTAATACTAATACGTTTAGGCTTTTCCAGATTGAACAGTTGCAGATCGAACAGACTTTAGCCCTGGCTTAAGTCTGCTGGTACCTAGTCAAGAATTTGGCTGTTTCGACGCATTGTGTTGGCTTCCTTTTTCCAAACGGGTCACTTATACCTGGACGGTTGATGTTTCGTTTGCGTTTTTTGTCGCCATGAATTTCGTACTGCATTGACCATAGTTTGGTGCAATACATTGCAAGTTAAGTTTATAATTAAATTTTAAATCGTTGAAGGTTGTTCCCACGGCCATGATCGGTAGCAGGCACAGTCTTCGAAAAGTGACACACTGATACAACTTAACCCACCATGTGATACAACTCACTCAACCGGTGGGGTAAGTTGTATCAAGTGAAAAGGTCCATTCGCCGGGCAGTAGGAGACAAACCAGTAAAGATTAAGAAACAAATCTATCGGCAAAAGGAAGCCAAAGGATGCAGCTACGAGATGATATTGAAATCACGAGGCCATCCCAAGTAGTTACGAAATTAATGAACCTGGAGTAAAAACTGATACAACCCACCCCACCCTCCCCTATGATAGCTAGACAAATTTTTCCAACACCATTCGAAACCTCTTGAGATGCAATTTCATTACAATGGCATTCATTTTCGTGTCAGGTCAAAGCCTAGGGAGCTACAGGTCACTAGATATTGGGCATATTCTTGGGAATGTCCATAGCCACCCATGCATAAGGGCGTTTACGTTTTCGCTAATAGCTTCCAAATCAAACAAGATACAGCCATAGTTTATGCACCATTGCAATCCTCTCGTCAATACGAATCGAATGATATATGATATTGCTATGCCAGGTCAAATTTAAGAATTTGACCTGACCCAGGTCAACGGTCTGACCCAACTTGACCTGGTATAGTCATGATGTATATCATTTGACTTCCAGTGACTATACAAACACTTTGGTGACAAAATAAAAGCTCTATCTTATTTTATTCAAAATTTATAGAGAAAAACACCAAAAAATGCTTATTTGACCTAAGGTGACCTTTTAAAGGTCACAAGTCAAAAATTTTGGCATCAGCTCCAGAAATGGACTAAGAGCAAGTCGCAGCCAATGTTTGAAGCTGATTCCATCCATACTTACTGAGAAAAGCTCATTTCGTGATTTTCCCCATGTATTGACAATGGGGAGGTCATGCTCTGCACATGACCTTAGGTCACCAATATCAAAAATCCCGGAACAAATGTTGTAGCTCCTGGTGGGCCCAATTTGTGGTATGAGTTTCAACTTGATCGATTAACCCTTCTTTTAGTTATGCGGTCCTAAGTATTTTTTGAGGTGAGGTCACTTCACCTGGCCTGGTGACCTGACCTGATATGACCTTGAGCCAAACTTTTCAGGAAAGATGTAAAAATGATGATGGAACAGCTAGACCAAGTTTGGCGGCGCTGCACGCCGCCGTTTTTTGGTCACTTCGGAAAACCCCAAGGGGGGTCTAAAAAGACCCCCACCCGGGCGAAGGTTAACCTTCACCCCACGGGGGCCATCGATGGCCCCCTAAGGTTTTTCCGGGATAGCAGAAAAAACGACGAGGCGCAGCACCGCGGTTGAGGGCTCTACCTCTCACTGCATCATTTTCCCATCATCCCTGAAATTTTTACCCCGGGTAACCCAAGGTCAGGTCACCAGACGAGGTCAACCAAGGTCACCTCACTTCACCTTTAGAGCTCTGTAAGAGCTACATTTCAAAGTCGATCAATTTGAAACTTCCTACACTTCATAATTCCTCCAGGGTCTACAAGGTGTATATCCGGGATTTTTTCGATTCCGTGCCCTGAGGTCAGGTCACGAGGCGACCTCTCCCATTGGAAAAGCATAGGGAAAAGTTGTTTCATGATATAAAAGCCACAAAAATGATTGCAAATACTCAGACTGCTTAGAACAACGTTTTTGGACACCCTTTCACGGATCCCAGGGGTCATATTTGCCCTTTGACTTTTCCAAGGTCATCCAAGGTCACCAGAGGTCAAAAACAGTATTTTGGCAATAACTTTTGACCTAACTAAGCTAGAGCGGTGAAACAAACACCATCGTGTTTGTCCTGTCACTGGCTTTCATTTGATATACGGCAAGGTCACTTTTTGACCTTTCGTGACCTCAGGTCATATTAGGTCACGAGGTGACCTCTGGAGGTCAAACCACTGGCGGGAGGTCTTTACGTTCCACATAGCGGAAAAAGTACTGGCAATTTGCTATCAAATGTACTTTACCAGGCCTCAATAGCTCTAATGACATAAGAGTTATGCCCTGTTTGCTTAATCATTGCATATTTGAGTGAAAATAGCCGATCTTGACCTATTTTGACCTCTGGAGGTCAAACCATTGACCTGAGCACTAAAACATGCGAAGTAATTTCTTACTGAATTCACGCGAGCTTTCTATTGCACTTTGCAGATTTGCGCTAACTCCCATATTTTCGGAGTTAGAGGGGGGCCATCGATGGCCCCCCGGTGGGGCGAAGGTGGCGCCGGACCCCCGGTGGGGCGCGGGTTAACATCATGCACGCAGCAGCATTTGATTTCCGAAATGTGCCACAAAACTGTTATTATAGCCACGCAGTCATATAGGTATGGGCCAGCCTTAATATTTGGTGACCTAAACTTACCAACACTTGGTCGGATCGAGAAAAATCAAACTATAAACAAAATAATAACAAACACTTAAAAATGGATAGAAAAATTTCCGTCGTGTAAATGTTATAATGCCAAAATATTATACGACACATATAGGAGATGGGCCTCGACTACTAAGGGGCCCCCCGGCCTGGGGGCCCCCCGACGGTAGTCGGACCCCCTTGGCCGAATCCTGGCTACGCCACTGCATGGGACCAAGATCAAAAGGCCCGTGGGACCAATCTTGAGGCCCCTGGGACCAAGTTCAGGCCCCTGAGACCAACTCAGGGCCCCTGAGACCAAGGTCAGGGCCCTCGAGATCAATGTTTGATAATCCGGAGCCCTTGATATCGATGATCAAGGGCCCCTGAGACCATGCTCGTGGAGCACACTGAGACCAAGCTTGGGGATCCTCTGAGACCAAGCTCGGGGCCCCCTGAGACCAGGATCCAAAGGCCCGTGAGACCAAGATCGAAAGGATCGTGGGACCAAGTTTGGGGCCCTGAGACCAAGCTCTGGCCCCTTAGACCAACTCGGGGCCCCTGAGACCAAGCTCGGGAGCCCATGAGACCCAGATCGAAAGGCCCGTGAGACCAAGATCGAAAGGCCCGTGGGACCAATCTTGGGGCCCCTGGGACCAAGTTCGGGCCCCTGAGACCAACTCAGGGCCCCTGAGACCAAGCTCAGGGGCCCCCGATATCAATGTTCAATAATCCGGAGCCCTTGATACCGATGATCGAGGTGCCCCTGAGACCGCGCTCGTGGAGCCCACTGAGACCAAGCTTGGTGTCCTCTGAGACTAAAGTTTGGGCGTCCTCTGAGACCAAGCTCGGGGGCCCTTGAGACCAAGCTCGGAGGCCGCCTGAAACCAAGACCGAAAAGCCTGTGAGACCACGATCGAAAATCCCGTGGGAACAAGATCAAAGGCCCGTGGCACCGAGTTTGAAACCCGTGAGACCAAGCTCGGGGGTCCCCTGAAACCAAGCTCAGGCTGCCCTGATACCAAGCTCAGGAAGTCCCCTGAGACCAAGCTCAGGCCACCCTGAGATCAGGTTCAGGGGGTCCCAGGATCAATGTTCAATACTTCGGAGCCCCCGATACCGACCATCATGGGGCCCCTGAGACCAAGCCCATGGCGCCCCCTGACACTAGGCTTAGGCCACTGAGACCAAGCTTGGGGGATACCAAGACCGAAAGGCCGTGAGACCAAGATCAAAAGGCCCGTGGGACCAATCTTGTGGCCCCTGAGACCAGGCTCGGGTTCCTGAGACTAACTCGGGGTGCCTGAGACCAAGCTCAGGGGCTCCCGATATCAATGTGTGATAATCCTGAGCCCTTGATACCGATGATCGAGGGCCCCTGAGACCAAGCTTGTGGAGCCCCCTGAGACCAAGCTCAGGCCACTGAGGACAAGCTTGTGGAGCCCCCTGAGACCAAGCTCAGGCCACTGAGGACAAGCTCGGGGTCCCCTGAGACCAAACTCGTGGAGCCCACTGAGATCAAGCTCAGGCCACTAAGACCAAGCTTGGGGGTCCTCTGAGACTAAGTTTGGGGGTCCTCTGAGACCAAGCTCGGGGGTCCCCTGCAACTAAGTTCGGGGTCCCCTGACACCAAGCTTTGGGGGCCCTGAGACCAAGCTCGGGGGCTCCCTGAGACCAACTCGGGGGCTCCCTGAGACCAAGACCGAAAGACCGTGAGACCAAGATCAAAACGCCCGTGGAACCAATCTTAAGATCGGTCCCACGGGCCTTCTTAAGATCTTAATACTAAGATCCCAGGGGCCCCAATTTGGGCCCCTGGGCCAAGTTCAGAACCCTGAGACCAACTCAGGGCCCTTTAGACCAAGCTCAGGTGCCCCCGATATCAATGTTCGCTAATCCGGAGCCCTCGATAGCGATGATCGAGGGACCCCCTGACACCAAGCTCGGGGAGCCCCTGAGGCCAAGTTCGGGCCACTGAAACCAAGCTCGGTGGTCCCCTGGGACCAAGTTCGGGGGTTTCCTGAAACAAAGCTCGGGGGGGCACCTGAGACCAAGCTTGGGGTCCCAGAGACCAAGCTCGAGGGACCCCTGACCCCACGCTCGGGGCCCCTGAGACCAATATCGAAAGGCCCGTGAGATCAAGACCGAAAGGCTGGTGGGACAAAGAAGAAAAGGTCCGTGGGACCAAGCTTGGGCCCCCCAGAGACCAAGCTCGGGGTCCCTGAAACCAACTCGGGGTCCCTGAGACTAAGCTCAGTTGGCCCCAAGATCAATGTTTGATACTTCGGAGCCCTCGATACCGGAGTACCTCTGAGACCAGGCTCGGGGAACTCCCCGAGACCAACCAAGGGCCACTGAGACCAAGCTCGGGGACCCCGAGATCAAGTTTGGAGGGCAATCTGACATTAAGCTCGGGGGTCCCCGAGATTAAGCTCGGAGGGCAGTCGTACACTAAGCTCTGGGGCCCCTGAGATCAAGCCCAGGGGCCCTCTGAAACTAAGTTCGGGGGTCCCGTGCAACCAAGCTCAGGGGCCGTCCAGTTCAATGCTCGTGTTTTCCAGTGCACAAGATCTGCCCAAGGGGTCCCCAACGACTCCTCTGGCTACGCCACTGATCTGGACACGTCTTTGCCAATTGCACCTCTTCCCAGCTTTCTGAACACGCCGCTGAATAAATCATCCCCACCAGCAGTCTTTTGGAGACGCCTTTTCCACTTGCAACCCCTTCCGAACAGTCTGAGACCACTCTGTACAATGTACTCTTTTCCAACACTCTGAGAACGCTTTTGTACTATATATCTTTTTTAGCACTCTGAGCACGCCTGTCTGCATTACATGCTCCTACTAGCAGTCTCCTGGACACGCCTTTGCCAACTGTACCCTTTTCCCAACCTTCTGAGCACGCCTCTGTAGAATACATCTCGTTGCCAGCAGTCTCTTTTGAACGCCTTTTCCAACTGCACCCCTTTCCAGCAGTCTTAGCACGCCTCTGTCGCACAGGCGAATCCAGGGGGCAGAGGTCCCGCACCCTCCCCCCGATCAGCCCTCAGCACCCCCCTGCAAGGTCTATAGTCGCCCCCCTGAAATATAGCTTCCCATCCCCGCTCCGGTTGCGAAAAACAGCACCCACCAATAAGATTTTGTGCTCACCTGATAGGTTTTGGCGGTCAAAAGTGGTCTCCCCTGTTCCGGATGGCGCCCCCCTTGCCCGAAGTCCTGAATCCGCCTATGCGCTGTCGTTGTTTCTTGTGTTCACAACGTTTTAAGTGCGCCCCTGGTCCTGGTATGGGGAATTATTGATATCTTGGGATATGGGGAAGAATGCTGGGTTATTTCTGATCTGGTATGCAATTTTCGGTTCCGGGCATGAACACCAAGAGCAACAGAAAGTATTCCGCTGTAATAAAAGTAGTGAGGTTTTTACCTATGATTTTACAGTTGTCCTGGAAAGGAACATCGTGAAAAGCTACAAATTTTAAAAATGACTATTTTTAGCTCGGTATATAGCTTTTCTAAGCGATTGTTGTATTTATTCACGAGTTGAGTTTTGGCACCCAGCTCTGGTAGTCATAGATCCTACTTCCGGTTGACAAAAAGTCTAATAAAACAGTTTCTAGCCAACGAAACTTCACCAAAAGATACAAATCTGTAGAAAAGGCAGACATATATTTCAAGACGAAAAAGCTAAGTAGTTGTTGCAATGGTTCGGATTTTGAGTTTTGGCAGTAGCATGAACACTAACGGCACCAAAAATTATTCCGCCGTAATAAAAGTAGTGTAATTTTAACCTTTAATTTTGCAGTTGCCGTGGAAAGAAACATCGTGAAAAGGTACAAATTTTAAGCATTATTATTTTTAAGTCGGCATAAAGATTTTCTAAGCGATTGTTACATTCTTTCGTGAGTTGAGTTTTGGCACCTAGTTCTGGCAGTAACCGACCCTACTTCCGGTTAACAAAAAGTCTAATAAAACAGTTTCTAGTCAACGAAACCTCACCAAAAGATATAAATTTGTAGAAAAGGTAGTCATCTATTGTCATACTGAAAAGCTAAGCAGTTGCTACAATGGTTCAGAATTTGAGTTTTGGCAGTTGGAGTCGGCAGTGTAGTAGCATGTCCCCCTCTCTCTCCCTTTCGTCGTCTGTCGTCGTCGTAAGCACTGTTTTTTGTATTATAGGTGGTGATTGTGCTGCCAGTTTTGGTTCATGAGGGCTTATTTTTTTGTCTTTTCCTCTACGTTCTTCAGAATTTGGAGGGATTATAACAACTCGAATTTTCTCAAATAATTTTCAGCATTTCTAAAATAGGGCTTAAGGTCATTTTCGCTTAGAAATATAATAATTTGAAATCGAAAATAAATTTTCATCCTACATTTTTGCGCTTTTCCAACTTTCTGTTCAATCTGTTTCGCAATTTCCCTCGCATGTGACGGGAAATTTGGAGTATTTTATTAGAATGGTGCACTGATCGAATCTGGTATCATTGTTCAGATACCCACTGCGCCCATTGACCTATAATAGACTAGACATATTTCTTGAGTTTTCAGAACGTGCTCGATGACAACGCTGTAGAGGGGCAAAAGCCCGACTGCGACTGGTCTTCTAGCGTTGTTTCGCATATGCGAAGCGTGTGTGATGGAGCATTGAGGGGAAGAAATGACTAAAAGTTGTGCTGCAATCGGGTGTGTGATATTCATTACTTATGAAAATACCCCCAACTCCAGGTCCTGGCTTTTTGCTTATTCTGCTGAGATAATTTCGGACATGGATCCAAGGAAAGTTATGGGGCGGCTGCCTCCCCCTTTTGTAGCCCAGAATGCGGCCTGAGGCTGAAACGTGTCCTCAAATACTACCGGATACTATGCAGGGGCGGACGCAGACCCGTGTTTTGGGGGAGGGGTAAACCCATGTCTGCCTCTCCTGGGGGAGAGCAGGTGGGAGCGAAGATTTTATTGCTCTACAGACCTAGTGTAAACACCTTTTTCAGTGCTCGACAGACCTAGGATCAGCTACCTCTCCAAGTGCATGATCGCTCTCCAGATGGGGGGGGGTGGGAGCGAATATTTTTTTGCTCTACAGACCTAGTGTAAACGTCCTTTTTAAATTTCTCTGGCGTTTGGGGGCCAAAAGATAGTTTGGCCCCCTTCCAGCGCTTGGGGGAGGGCGGGCAACGGCCGAAATGCCCCCCCCCTGCGTCTGCCAATGATACTATGCGACAGTTCGAGGGAAGAACAGAGTCCAAAATAGTAAAAACTTATTTAAGGAAAATCCTTAACCCGCGCCCCACCGGGGGTCCGGCGCCACCTTCGCCCCACCGGGGGGGCCATCGATGGCCCCCCCTCTAACTCCGAAAATATGGGCGTTAGCGCAAATCTGCAAAGTGCAATAGAAAGCTTGCGTGAATTCAGTAAGAAATTACTTCGCATGTTTTAGTGCTCAGGTCAATGGTTTGACCTCCAGAGGTCAAATTAGGTCAAGATCGGCTATTTTCACTCAAATATGCAATGATTGAGCAAACTGGGCATAACTCTTATGTCATTAGAGCTATTGAGGCCTGGTAAAGTACATTTGATAGCAAATTGCCAGTACTTTTTCCGCTATGTGGAACGTAAAGACCTTCCGCCAGTGGTTTGACCTCCAGAGGTCACCTCGTGACCTAATATGACCTGAGGTCACGAAAGGTCAGAAAGTGACCTTGCCGTATATCAAATGAAAGCCAGTGACAAGACAAACACGATGGTGTTTGTTTCACCGCTCTAGCTTACTTAGGTCAAAAGTTATTGCCAAAATACTGTTTTTGACCTCTGGTGACCTTGGATGACCTTGGAAAAGTCAAAGGGCAAATATGACCCCTGGGATCCGTGAAATGGTGTCCAAAAACGTTGTTCTGAGCAGGCTGAGTATTTGCAATCATTTTTGTGGCTTTTATATCATGAAACAACTTTTCCCTATGCTTTTCCAATGGGAGAGGTCGCCTCGTGACCTGACCTCAGGGCACGAAATCGAAAAAATCCCGGATATACACCTTGTAGACCCTGGAGGGGTTATGAAGTGTAGGAAGTTTCAAATCGATCGACTTTGAAATGTAGCTCTTACAGAGCTCTAAAGTGAAGTGAGGTGACCTTGGTTGACCTCGTCTGGTGACCTGCCTTGGGTGACCCGGGGTAAAAAAATTTCAGGGATGATGGGAAAATGATGCAGTGAGAGGTAGAGCCCTCAACTGCGGTGCTGCGCCTCGTCGTTTTTCTGCTATCCCGGAAAAACCTTAGGGGGGCATCGATGGCCCCCCGGTGGGGCGAGGGTTAAAGACGGGAGGTTTGGAAGGGGGCAAATGCGGATCCAGAGGGCAAAGGGGGCACATTCCCCATCAACTCTCGGCGCCCCCCTGAAATGTCGCCTCCCACCCCACCAGGATGCGAAAATCGATGCCCACCGATAGGATTTTGCGCCCATTTGATAGGTTTGCCGGTCAAAAGTGGCGCCTCTCCGAGGTAAAGATGGCGCCCCCCCAGGAAGGTAAAGGCGGATCCAGGGGCAAAAGGGCCACGTTCCCCCGATCAACCCTCGGCACCCCTGAAATGGTCACGGTGCCCCACCCCCCCCGAAAGATCGATGTCGCTTCCCACCCTCCCCTCCCGCCCAAGATGCGAAAATTGGCGCCCACCGATAGAATTCGGCGCCCACCTGATATGCTTTGCTGGTCAAAAGTGGCGCCCCCTGGTCCTGATGGTGCCCCCCGGAAGTTGCCCCCCTCCCCCGAAGGTCCTCCCATCGGTAATCCTGAATCCGCCTATGGGAGGGGAAATTTCCCCCGTTTACCCCTCTGGATCCGTCTGTGAAGCTCTGCTCCCCATTCCGAATTTCTTGACCAGCCACTTGACAATTTCTAAGAAGTCGCCGTGTTTTGCAGGCTTATTCCGTTACTTAAAAGCGTGAGTAGAAGGCAAGACAGGTTTCCCTTGAGGCGTCGCTGTGTCGCCTCCCAGCCTCTGTAGGCCACTGTTTTGGAGTTTATTCGGAACATCAGGAGCGTTTTCATGCTCTTTCCAAATATTGAAGCTCTCACTTAAATGATTTTTCGGCAATTAGGTCTTAGAAATCGGCTTCCCACAGTAGCAGTTGCATTACCAGCGTTAACTCTTGCCCCTCTCCGTGCGGCGGCGCTAGCATCGCTGGAGTGGGCACGGCCGCGCGGGCCCGGCGCCATTGGAGTCGCCCGTCTAGTCTTATATAGGTCAATGACTGCGCCTTTGTAATGAGTGAGTGAGTGTCTCAGTTTGTTGTTGTTGTTTGTTGGCATCAAGAAGAGGAGGGGGAGTAGAGGGAGAGAGGAGGTTCAAGCGGGTTACAGTATAGGGTACTTTTTTATAAATTTTGTCCAAGTTGTTCTCAGTTGGACTGTTGGAGTCGAAGTCTCACTAAAGTCATCAAGGGACTTGTCACGGAGACCCCGACTCCACCACCCGAACGAGCAACTCCCACAATGAAGGGTTAATTTCGAAGCTAAAGTTTAACGTCCCACAAAGCACACGGATGGTCGCCCCGCTCAGGTCACCCTCTTGCCATTCAGTTGCCAGCTGACCTGTACATCGGGTAAACTATTGAGCGCCGGAGTGTCTCCTGGGAACCGATCCCAAGCCTGGACATGCACTGCCACTGCATGCTTCTGAGCAGCGGGCCGGAGCCCAATGCTCTACCAACTGAGCTACCGGGGCTACTTTAATGAGGTTTTATATCCATATATCTCCAATGTACTATAGTGTACCTAGGTACGAACCCTTGGCAAGATCCAGAGCAAAGCATATAGAGAGAAGGGTTTTATTTTACAATTAGGTGAGCAATTGTGTACCACCTTCTAATGACAATTTATTAACACAATATTATGTGTAAAAATTGACCTAGAAGAAGAAAGGGTAAAAGCCTGAAGAACATAAAGTGATGAACAGTTGCAGCAGCTACCTACCACAGCACAGCACTAATACTTAGTGCAAGCCCAGGGGTACAAACCACAGCAAACTAAAATGAAAAATAAACAAAGCAGCAGGAAGCCGCAGTGCAAATAGACTTGGATCATACTTGCTTGACATCAGTTGGAATGTTTGTGTTATTGTGGATTGCTCATAAGGTGGCTTAGTGGGGGAATCAGGCAGCTCAAATGCCTGCCAAAGACCTAGGTCCAATGGTCAAATTATGAACTGTATTGGACTGCCAATCCACTTTATCAAGGGATATTTTTCCATTCTTTTAACATAATCTGTGATAAAATGCTGGTGAAATAGCACTTTAATCAAAGATAACTAGTGGTGGTCTCATCTGGATTAGATTTTGCCCATGGAAACTCCATCAAAATGTGACCATTACTCTCTTCATTGTGTCTTAGTCTGCAAAATGAGGCTGGTGGCTAAATGGGGTAATACAGGTGGCTCAAACTCTTACACAAAAGTTTGAGCTCCTAAATGTTTCAGTAAAGCTGTTTCATACTTACTTTGCCTCAGATTTCTGTATCTGCTCCAATGTTCCTCTGTCTTGTCCAACTGTGAGGCTCAGGCACCAGTCTGCAAAGTATGGCAGCAGGCCAGATGAGTCACACCATCCATCTAAAATTCTTGCACCACCAGCCTCCAAAAATTTGCACCAATCTGTCATATACCAGGGAGAAAAACACCCATTCCTACCAACACAATGCACTGCTACCTCTCTTATTAATTATTTAGTTAAGGACTTTTTACAAGGCCCCCTCCTGTGTCTTAATAACCATTCAGACATTATTTGTTTGGTTTACATGTCACCTGCCTTGCACCAGGTTGATGAAATTCACACCACTTGCTCCTGTCTCCAAGGGCACTCACACAGATGAGATTTTGTTGGAAATGCCATACTTTGCACACTGGCTCAGGCACTGCTGATGTTTGGAAAAACCCTTCTAATGAGCTTCTCTAACTGAGCAGCACCAATACTTTTTGCTAGGATGATGAGCACAATTCAAATATTTCTCATAGGATGACCCTTTTCTTGGTAACAAGAGCTGTCTTTGGCCAGCAGAGGATTTGCTATATCTTTGCCCTGCAATTGAAATTTTGGATTCTGTGATGATCCTGTGACTAATTCAAGGCCTGCACATGTCAGAAACGAATCCTCTGGTCATCCAGGGCCTAGTCTGACTCTGTCAAAACAATGCCCCCTGTTGTCAGCTGGACTCTGCAGTAGATGGGCAGAGTCCCAATGATAAAACTTAACCTGGGCTTTCATGTGGCCAACAATGATCCTGTGCCCTTAGCCTTGGTCTTTTGGTAATCAGAACCCCCTGCAGTCAGTGAAAAAGATTTTCCCAGACCAGCTTCCCATGGTCAACCTGCTTAAGCTGTAGGTAGTCTCTGTTGCCAGTTCACCTTGTGTGGCTAGTCAAAGCCCTGTGATCAGCTGGAGCTACTGTGACCTGCTGTGTTCCCTGTGACAAACTGGGCCTCCTATGACCAACTGTGCCTCCTGTGACCAACTGGGTCCCCTGTTACCAGGTAGGATCTTTCCTGGGGAAAGCCAGGCCCCTGCATACAAATATGTTCCTCCATGTTTAGGTAGTTCCCCTGCAGTTTTGGTCTGGCAATCGTGTCCCCCTGACTCCACCCGCCCCTCATGACAGTTGCTGGCTGCCTGTGTATAGTTTATCACCTCTGACCATTACAGGCTCTCTTGTGGACAGCCTTATGGCAATTTTTACGACCATACACTTTGTTAAATTATCCATCACCGGAGATCGGCCCGAGAGCGCCGACACTGGCCGTGCAGACGGCGACACAGATGACCAAGTTGAGGGCACACTGTGCCCGGTGTCAGAGGCGAAGAGCGACAGAGACACACTCGTCCACAGACCCGTCTCACCACTGCACCCTCCAGTGTCTGGGGCAGTCCATAAGACCATATTAACATCACTGGCGATGCATAGAGAATACAGTTTTGCAAAACAATGATAAGGTGCTACCCATATACTAAAACACCCTGGAAGGCTCAATAAACTGCATATGGCAGTTTACTCAGTATTCCGCGCCCTTGCCCGCTGACAGCACTACGGTCTAAAAAGGACCCAGACGGGCGCGAGCGCGGACTCTGCCTACGAATCCGTCGTATTCTACGTTAAAACTGACTAACTGGCTAAACGAAATGAATAATTACATAGCACATGAGAACTTAAGTTGGCTTCAAACGTTCAAGGTCGTGATGGACCCCCAAATGAGGCAGCGTCGCTCCAGAAGTGTGCAGCGCTCCAGAGGACTCGGCGACTGAAGGGTTTTTTGGATCGGTGACTCCCCGGGTAGCGCACCTCGGCGCTCCCAGCCGGCTCCCCGCAGCCGCTCGGCTGAAAGGACTGGGCTGGACGCCGCCCGGCACTTTCAAACTCGTCGCCCTCTATGGGAGTTAGTGGTCACTTGTCGACGCCGCGCAGAGGCTGTTTGAGGTTGTTATAGTTGTTCTGGGTCTCTTTATTTAACCAGCTGAGATCCTCCATGTGGTCTGTAAGTTTTTTTTTTGTTCAGCTGGGGTATGTATAGTTATGGCTGCTCTTGCAAAGTAGGTTTCTGTAGTTATACAAACTTCATGTGTCAAGACAGTCTTTCTTGCATTTGACAGCACTCCTTCTGCACAACCATGTCCCACCATTGAAAGAAAATATATTTGATTAGTGGGAAGCAGGGTCTCGTTGCAACTGCGGCCTCTCTGTTGTGACCATTATGGTTCTAATCATCCTGCCAATGAATAACGATTCGTCCAGCTGCTCAGGACTCATACTGCTCACTGAAGTCTCGTAATGGGAGATTGCGCCCTAGATTGAAAGTTATATGATTTTCTTATCCTGTGGAAGTTCTGTACTGCCCTCGAGCTTTTTCTTCAGCAATCCTTGTTCTCCAGTGACTACGTGGCAGCCCCTGTACTAGGCTGAGATTCAATGTGGCCATTAGTGTCTCCTGCAGTTAGCTGGGTCCCTTGCCTGATGGCAGTTAGGTGCTTGTGCCCAGCACACCTCCATTGACGGAAGCCAGGGCCTCTTAATTGGCCAAGCCTCTATACCTCGACCAGAGTACCGTCAGCATGAAGAGGGGCAAAGAACGGTATGTTGGCAACATGAGAGGAAGTTAGGGAAGCTCATCTTGGGCGCTTGTTAACATTTGGTGTATGTAGGCCATCGGTTCAGCTGCATTCAACCACTCCCCCGGCGCACAGTCTTCAGATTTCCTATACACCGCTGCAGGAAAAGACTATATGAAGAAAACTGCATCCACGCTAAGTTAATGTGATCTGGAAGAGCTAGCCGTGATGGGGCGGCATTGGAAACCAATTTTGCAAATGTCATGGAATGGAATGGAATTTTGTCATGGAATGCTTAAAGATTTTGGGAGTTCCAAGCCGTCTTCTGGATCTAGTGCAGCTTGCGGCGTCCCTTCTCTCCCTTCAAGCTGTCAGGTGCCTTTCTCTCCCTCCAATCTCAAGATCACTGGCGTGTGTGGCTGCTTCTCCCGCACTGTCTTAGTCTCCTTGGTGATATGCCGTCATGAATATTACAATAAACCCAAAAACCTGGCATCAGCTCAAATCAGCCCTCTTTTGTGCATACAGAGCAGGCTAGAATCCTGGAATAATAAAATTGAAATGCATGAAGCGTAAAAGAGTCTCTGAGATCTAAAAGGTTGTATCTGACGTATCTACTTATATATGATTTAATTTGGGACGTACGATTGTCAAAATATTTACAGATATTATTGAGTGTATATACTTGGCTTAAGTACGTCTGAATTAGCAGAACAAATCACGCCTCGGCGTTTCCACGTACACATTTTATGCGAAGCAACTGGTCTTGTACCCCCCGTGCTCAGTCGCCGAGGAACGAGAAGGGAAAGGATTTCGAAACTGCTGGAGGCGTTAACGGAACAAAAATAAACACTTTGAGTGCGAGACAGATGTTTCATGTTCGAGCTTTCTTTGCAGTAGGCTCCTCACGCATGCTGTATAGGATAGTTTGTGATGGTTGTAAGCTAAGACACATGGAATAGAAACTAAATCAGTTTTTTATTCACTGTGGTTTTGTGTTTGATTGGAATTTTGCCCTGCTGGCTTTGGACTGTAACTACCAGTGGCTAAACAAATTGTCAGTTACCCTCTGCCAACCCGAGTATTAAGCTCCCGGGCCTTTACAGGTGCCCTTTGTAAACGGAGAAATACCACTTCCCTTGCCCATTTTCCCAACTGTGCTGATCGCTGCCGGGCTGCGGTACCGTGTATTTTTATGAACAGATGCTTGGTTTGAACTCAGGACGCATGATGGAAAAGCAATGGTACCGGAGTGCAATCCTCTGGTAAAAATGTGCGTGGGCGCATGGGAGAGAAATTTAGGTACAGAATGCTGCTCATAATATGTCTCATTGTTTGTCTCGTCTTACAGATACCTTGCAGGAACCGTAAACCACCATGCCTGTTGGAGTGGAGGAAGACAATGGCTACTCCTCGTGGGTAAGTATGCGTTCGCTATATACTTATTCTGAACAAAGCGTGGGTAAGGCGATGAAAATTGGCTATATTCAGGTTTAGGATTGAACTGAGATAGCCATTTGATAGTCCATCCCGAGAAATCAGTCGATCGAAATTTCATTTTCCCCAGAAACTCACCTTTCGCGAAGAAAAGGCTTAAGACCGTCCGCGCACCCCCTCCTCCCCGGTGTTCGCATGGTATGAGTTGAGCTTGGGAAAGTGATGTCCTGCTCAAGCCCCTCTGCGTGTCTGCGCAGTTTTTTTTTACTTGGACCTCTTTAAAACTTACGTGCTAAACGTGACTTTGGTACTTGCTGTTGTAATTGCGCATAACTTGCTTCAATGACTAGTTTCAAAAGTGAAATGTGTTTTAGTACATGAAAAATAAAATATGTTTGGAGTGTTTCATATGTCCTAATAATAGACTGTTTTTTTTCTAAAAACCCTCGGTATATATTCGTATTCAGTTATGGCGCAGTCGGGCAAAAAAGTTTATTGTATATGGTTGTATGACGTCACGCCCATTTTTACTTATTGTGAAGGAAAATTAAATGATACGGAATATTGAACTCATTAACAATTTTAGCTGAAATAACACCAAATGCATCATGCTCAGTAAAATACCTAAAACCACTGAGGCGAAGACAAAGGCCAAAGTGCGACATTCTCTTTGATAAAATCGGTACGTTACCAGACGACTATTTATGCCTTTCAGTATACTTTTCTGTTCCATGGGGTGTTGCAGCCAATGAACCCATGTAAAAGTATGGCCTGCTTTACTGTCAAAGGCAGGATTGTCGTCCCTTATTCCCCAGCAGCCCTCTGACAGTGGTCGATGTGCCCCTCTCGCCAGATGGGCCTGGTGTACGTGTTTAACCTGATCGTGGGCACAGGCGCGCTGACGCTGCCCGCCGCCTTCGCCGAGTCGGGATGGGCGCTGGGCATGGCGCTGATTATCCTGCTGGCCTTCATGAGGTGGGACGAGCGACCGGTGTCCGCTGCGGAGAATGGGAATCGTCAGCTTCTGTGGATTGCATTCGACGTTTCTTGCTATATTTTTGCTGGTTGTATGTAATTTTTGTGTAATAAGTAGACGTGATTCCTTGCTTAACCTGTTTTGGAATGTATAGGGAAGTTCATACTTGTAACGTTTTCACTTTCATGCATGCTGTAGAAGTTATCGTTTCCTCCCACTCGGAAGAACTCTAGGCTCTTGCCCTGTTTTCTTTGTCTTAGCGAGCTGAACTATTTTAGCAAGGGCTCCTTCTGTGTCTGTTCCAAGTTAACACATCTTCAGCTTATTTCGTGCGTGCATTGTGATCATGTCCATAGCCTTACATATTTACCTATGAATATTGTTCGTGGCGTCGTAACCCCTAATTTCATATTGATATGTGCGGTCACGTACCCAGAAACTCGTCAAGGGATGCCCTCGGATTGCTGCGAAAGGCCACTATGTCTATGCATGTATAGAGATTATTGACAGACAAGAGCAGAGGATAGGAACACATCTATATAATCTAGTAACCGTAATTCAGTGATATATTGTTTAGATATGTCGCCTCGTTTCGTGGATAATGGTTGTCACGATCTCGCTATGAAAAATGAAGCCCTTCTATTTAAGCAAAAACGTTCACGGTGTTGTTTGAAACTTGGAGGTTTAGGGTCCTCCATCCTCATAGCCTCGGCGGCTCAGGCCCGCGGGACAGAAACGACCATGCAGGCTGTATATAGCTCTGCACTGGTTCGATACTGCCTTGGGCTCCTTGCTCTCTTGTCTGTGTGTGCCGTTTTGCTAAATCTCTGAATCCCTATCTGTGTACGGTTGTGGTAAAGGCGTCAACACATGGCTGTGTTAGTGCTGACTGTTGCTATAAAGCTTTAACCCATGGCTGTGTTACTGCTAAATCTGTCCACTGTCGCAATATTGCCAAAGGCCCCGGGCTGCGTTTACCACTGTACCTGTGTACTTCTGCAAAATAACTACCCCCGCCTGTGTATTGCGGGGATATAACTTACCCCCGGCTGTGTACCTGTGTGCTGCTGGGTTATGACAGTGACCTCCTGCTTTGCTCCTATGTACCAAATGTGGTATAGCCGTTAGCCCTACACACAGTTGTGATCTGACCGTGACCCCCTGGCTGTGTTTACCATTGTACCTACACAGACTGTTTACCTGTATACGACTGTGATATAACTAACCCCCGGCTGTGTACCCGTGTGCTGCTGTGTTATAACAGTGCCCTCCTGCTGTGCTCCTATGTACCTACTGTTGAGGTGTAGCCGTTAGCCTTATGCGCAGTTGCGATCTGACCGTGGCCCCCCGGCTGTGTTTGCTGCAGTTACCTGACGGCCACGTTCGTGATTGAGGCGATGGCGGCGGCCAACGCCATCATTCACTGGCGGCGCCAGCGCCAGGTCAAACGGGTGAGTTCTGCGCGCCTCCGCCGGCCATGGTCGCCGTTACCGATCTCACCCGGCCCGCTGCTGCCTTAGTGGACGGGCAGGCAGTCGTGACTCTGGCGTTATGGTGATAACCCTGATTGGGATGGTATGTACTGTGAGAGTAACGTTTGAGTCTGGTGCTGGATGAATTGTGATGCCCCATGAACCCTCACCGGCGGCCAATTTCATTAACGAAAACATCTGTGATTCAGCTACAATTGTGTCTGATTTATTTATAAGTCTTTAGGAATGTTCTCGAAAGCTCTGCCTTGCTACCAAATTGATTCTACCTCACAAATAACTCCGCGTAATCACAAATGTCCTTGTTGGTGAAATTGGCCCCATATTATCGTAATTTTGAGCTATCGGCACCTAGCACCGTCGATGTCACTGGCTGATATATTCACGCTGCACGTGCCTCCCTGCGTGGTCCCGGTCCTCGCTGTTAGTGGTAACGGACCGGACCTCCCTCAGGACAGCTCTTCCGGGCAGCCTGCTCGCCCGCTAGAGGCCATTGTATGTACCCCAGTCTATACAAGCTCGCCGGCTTGTAGATTTGAATAGCGTGCACGACCCAACTTCGCTCCCATTTGTGTTTTGCAAACATACGCATGAGTTTAGACATGCCCTAAAAGTTACGATAGTAAAAGCCTGGCGTTATATCGCTTTGTTGTAACTGCGTCTGCGTGAGTTAATTAACTGTTTTCTCAATCGGCAAAGCATCCGGGGTGACCACCAGCTCCACGAGCATACCACTGAAGCCTTGCCTTTCGCCGTACAGCCTCCCCACCTAACCGATTTTGCCAGTTTGCTGTCGACAAAATCGCTAGGACTTACGACAGTGGGGGTGTTTTACGCACTTTCTCCCATCGGTAAATTATTGCCACTGGAGTGTTTTCGATGCCTGTCGTGTCGCCTTCGTGCCGAACAGAATTACTCATCTAGGTGCGGGATTATTTAGTTAAAAGGGTTACAGATAGGTGCAATTACTTTCAGTCCCAAAAATTTATTTCCTGATCCACCCCATCAGAGGCAGTTTATCGTTTTTACATTCGATGTGGTCCTCTGCAGCCCTATCATGTGCCTGGACAGAGTTTGGCTGTATTTGGTTTACTTGTCTGAGTTCTGTCTTTTAATTCCGGAGAAGCTGGAACCCTAAAGGCTTACAGACCAGGGAATTCCTGGCCTCCACTCCATAACCGGAATTCCTGACCTCCACTACGAAAAAGCTGGAACTCTGAAAGCTTACAGACCAGGGAATTCCTGACCTTCACTACGGAGAAGCTAGAGCTCTGAACGCTTAAAGACCAGGGAATTCCTGACCTCCACTACGGAGAAGCTGGAACTCTGAAGGCTCACAGATCAGGGAATTTCTGACCTCCAATCCGGAGAAGCAGTAACTTTGAACGCTTTCAGACCGGGGAATTCCTGACCTCCACAACGGAGAAGCTGGAACTTTGAACGCTTACAGACCAGGGAATTCCTGACCTCCACAACGGAGAAGCTAGAGCTCTGAACGCTTACAGACCAGGGAATTCCTGACCTCCACTACGGTGAAGCTAGAGCTCTGAACGCTTACAGACCAGGGAATTCCTGGCCTCCGCTTCCGGTGAAGCTGGAACTCTGAACGCTTACAGACCAGGGAATTCCTGACCTCCGCTGTTCAACTCCGGAGAAGCTGGAACTCTGAACGCCTACAGACCAGGGAATTCCTGACCTCCGCTTCCGGCGTGTGTTGTCTCAGCTTTAGGATTCTCAGCGCCGCGGGGTGTTTTCTCTCCCCTTTCTTAGTCCCCTCTCGGGACTCGCTGAAGGTGCTGTTGGGTCAGTGAGCTCAGTTTTCGCATTATCGGTTGACTTAATAGCATGCCCTACCCGTGTGAGACCACGTATCCTAGTCCCTCCGTTTTAAACGCCAGCAGTAATCATATGTGGCCTCTCCTTTTCTGTGTTGAATCCTGCATCCGCGTGAATTGAGGTGGTTTGTTTTCTTGCACGTAGTCGCCTCCAATGCTAGCACGTCCTTCCACGGTCAGCCGCGAGCATCTGCCAAGTTGGTTCTCCTGTATTGTCAATCTTCTAAATAGTGGTGAAGAAGATCGTCACAATGGTTTGTGGAGAAATGGCTCTTGTTTTCCCCTCATTGGCTTGTGCAACAGTTTTTCTTTCTTTTTAGACCAAGGCTTCTTGTATTACTTTATCTCTACTCTGGAAGCCAGATATACTGTTGTATTGTGAATAGAAGTCAGCCATAGTTTCGTTCGAACTATACTTTTTTATTTCTCTGGGATTAGAATTTGTGGTGTCTTTACTTTTCACTCGGCATGACAGATAGCATTCTTCCAGTTAATGCACGGTATTGTTTTCTTTGGGATAACTGGACCATGGCTTGCTGGTGAAATACGTGTCGGCCATCTAGTGTTGTTGGATGTGATGTTGCGGTCGCCGCCAGAATTTGTTTGATTGAGAGAGGCAATGGAGTTTGTTTTTTTTGTTTGATATTAAATAACTAAAAGAAGCTACCTGAGAGCTTAAAACCGAACGTCATGAAATTTTTCCACAGCTCTTAGCGGTGTGTTATGTTGCGTGCAGGTCCCGGCATTGAGCTTTTTGCTGAACACTGTGTGTATTCGTTCTGGAAACCACTTGTAATGGACTTGTAATGGGCTTACATTAACATCAGGCATACATACTGTGTCTCCTCGGCGTGACTCGAGGGCCAGCTAAAGCGCCACCTCTTCCTGTACGCGTGCCTCTGTGAACTCCGGACGGGGTCCCTTGCTAGCGCTTGTCGGCCCCGTGTAAGCTCCCTGTACGTGCCGCTGTTACAAGCACCTGGACAGCCTGGACGCCACCGGTCGGGCTGAGCGCGAGGTGGACTCCGCCCACTGGGGTGTGGTCACTGTGCCGGCGCGCTCCCCGCCCCCCGAGACACGCGTACGTACCCCGCCCAGCCTGGGCTCACGCTTCTGCGGGGCTGTACGCGGCCGTCTCAGTGTGCCATGTCCGTGGTCCTTTTGCACGACGCATCTCGGATGGGCTTTGACTTCACGGTTATTGCTTCAGCACGTTCCATTACACATGGTGACCGTCTTAAGTACATGCCGGGGACATGTTTCTGCCTTCCAGGGTTCCCGATTTATTCGTTCTCTTTCGAAGTTGCGTAGAAAAGGCCAATGCGTTCTGTCTAGAACTGAGACCATGTTCTGTCATGAAGTGATAATATTTTATAAGCGCCTATCGCTTGTCTTTTCCCTGGCTTTTTTTGTATCCCCTCTCTTGTAGTTTAGATGCATGCGATCACATTTTATTCATGGTCTCAGAATTAATATGGACCACTGGTATTTTTCTGGTGATATATCATAATTTGTGTTCGCCAAAAGGTTGACTTCTCCTCTCCATGGGATGGCTAATTGGCTTGTCGTATATTGCATGGCAAAGTTTCAACAGGGCCCCTGCATTTCCTTATCGAATTTTATTTTTCATTCTTATTGATTGGCAGAATGAGATTTAAGCAAACAAGAGGAAAAGTATATAGTGCATATTAATTGTGTGTATCATTAATGTGTCATTTTTTTTGGATTTGGGTGATCAGCATTTTTTCGCTGTGTCTTGGTTGCTGTCTGTGAGCCTCTGTTTTCTGTCGCTGCCCTGCGGACTGTTGATCGTCTTGTTGCATGGCTCAAGTGTGAGCTCGGTCCCATCTTCGCTCTGTTTTGGCTGCCCGAGGGCGCACTCCGCAGGCTGGTCGGTATTTCCAGAACTCGGTCGACGGAATCGTCCAGGGCTTCTTGTGCTATTTAGTAATCAACTAGGATTCCCAATTTATGAATAGTTAAAATGTCTGAAAAGTAATGAATGTTACGGTATTAGAGTGGGTGAACATATTACGTATTATTTTAGTTGCAGAGGCCTAATGATAACTGCTGTTTTTTTGGGCATATGAAATGTTTGTAAAATGTATATGTTCATGTAAAACCTTGGGTCCTTTCATTTAAAGATTTGTCGTCAAATATGCGTGTCATGCACTGCCGTTATCATTCATTTATGCCTGTGACGTGATGTTGATGACAATGATGTGTTGGATGGTTCTTAAAATGATGAACGTAGTATGTTTATGCTAAAATTATGAACAATTATGGGTATAGTACGTGTATGGTGTTATGCATCCATGAATTAGCTAAAAATAGTAGCTTTTTGTTGACGAAGGTGAAACCCTGATTGTTATTCATCCTTTGGTATGTTTTGTCTCACTGTATTTTCATTGTTGTTTTACCGTAGCATATATACGGGCTGAGCGTGCTGCCCACGAGTTTGGGCGACGTAGCGAGTCTAGCTGGCCTAAGGCCTAGCATTGCACGCGTTTTTTTGGACGAAATTCCATCCACGGCTATATCAGCTGTATTTCTCCTTTTTGAAAGCCTTCAATTCAACGCCATGTACCCGCCCAGCCAGAGAGTCGGCACAGATATTCCTGTCGGTAGCTTTCCAGAGTTGGAACTTGAAGACGTATGAGTAAATTGTCGCAGTCCACTGTTTACCAAGGACATAACATATTGGGGTCATGGCGGTGAAGACTCGGAACTCGAATCAATTATTCCATCGGGTGTTCTACATTTTGAATGGATACATGTTTTCAACGCTTAATATTTTCGGTCATGTGCACAAAATGGACTTAATCATAGTGTATGAATAATGAGATGATGATATTTCTGTGAATTTGTAGTCTTCAATGTGTGCTGAAAATGTGTGCTCTTGTATTGTGTTAGTTTTATTGGAGAAAATATTTCGTATCACACCGAAATCAACGGAGACATACAAGACATACGTAAAAATAAGCACGGGAGCTATCTGGCTTCGCTTTTATTTTCTGTAATTCTTCGTGGAGCTAAGAATGAAGGCGACATACGTGTGCAGGTTGAAGAACTACTGGCGTGCCAATTTCTTTTTCATTTGCTGCTGCCTCTGGTCTATAGCTGATGAAAAGCGTTGTAACAACAGTTTAAAACTGATGTTTTTTTCATTTTAAGTTCACAACCGAACGCGTTCTGTTAGTATGCATGTCAGTAGGATTGTAATTTATACGTAACATTGGACCCTCGTCCATTTCTCTTTATGAGTCAATGGGAATAGGGCACCTTAGTTGGATTGAAATAAACCATCAGTCGCAAACAGTATACCGCAAAGTGCCTGGTTTAATTTTTCGTTTCTCTCAGAATTTCACCGTATGTGGAGCAACAGCGCTTCATAAGCGTGCGGCGATGGCCGGGACCCCCGCAGGGCTGGTGCGGGACACGCGGTAGCTCTAAAGCACACGCTCCGTTCGTAACACACGGTAGCTCTAAAGCACACGCTCCGTTCGTAACACACGGTAGCTCTAAAGCACACGCTCCGCTCGTAACACACGGTAGCTCTAAAGCACACGTTCCGCTCGTAACACACGGAAGCTCTAAAGCACACGCTCCGCTCGTAACACACGGTAGCTTTAAAGCACACGCTCCGCTCGTATCACACGGAAGCTCTAAAGCACACGCTCCGCTCGTAACACACGGTAGCTCTAAAGCACACGCTCCGCTCGTAACACACGGTTGCCCTAAAGCACACTCTCCGCTCGTAACACACGGTAGCTCTAAAGCACACGTTCCGCTCGTAACACACGGTAGCTCTAAAGCACACGCTCCGCTCGTAACACGGTTGCTCTAAAGCACACGCTCCGCTCGTAGCACACGGTAGCTCTAAAGCACACGCTCCGCTCGTAACACACGGTAGCTCTAAAGCACACGCTCCGCTCGTAACACACGGTAGCTCTAAAGCACACGCTCCGCTCGTAACATACGGTAGCTCTAAAGCACACGCTCCGCTCGTAACACACGGTAGCTCTAAAGCACATGCTCCGCTCGTAACACACGGTAGCTCTAAAGCACACGCTCCGCTCGCAACACACGGTAGCTCTAAAGCACACGCTCCGCTCGCAACGCACGGTAGCTCTAAACACGGCGTGGACTGTAGGTCAGGTCTAGTCTGAAGAACTTTTCACTGACCGTGGCCGTGTGTGTGTGTGCGGCAGCGGGCGGGGACTGTTGGTCTGAGCGCTCCACTGACCGGGGCCGTGTGTGCGCGGCAGCGGGCGGGGACTGTAGGTCTGGACTGGTCTCTTTGGGAGCGCACCATTGACCGGGGTCGTGTGTGCGGCAGCGGGCGGGGACTGTTGGTCTGAGCGCTCCACTGACCGGGGCCGTGTGTGCGCGGCAGCGGGCGGGGACTGTTGGTCAGGACTGGTCTCTTTGGGAGCGCACCACTGACCGGGGTCGTATGCGCGGCAGCGGGCGGGGACTGTTGGTCAGGACTGGTCTCTTTGGGAGCGCACCACTGACCGTGGCCGTGTGTGCGCGGCAGCGGGCGGGGACTGTTGGTCTGGACTGGTCTCTTTGGGAGCCACCACTGACCGGGGCCGTGTCGCGGCAGCGGGCGGGGATTGTTGGTCTGGACTGGTCTCTTTGGGAGCGCACCACTGACCGGGGCCGTGCGCGGCAGCGGGCGGGGATTGTTGGTCAGGACTGGTCTCTTGGGAGCGCACCATTGACCGGGGTCGTGTGTGCGCGGCAGCGGGCGGGGATTGTTGGTCAGGACTGGTCTCTTTGGGAGCGCACCACTGACCGGGGCCGTGTGTGCGCGGCAGCGGGCGGGGACTGTTGGTCTGGACTGGTCCTTTGGGAGCGCACCATTGACCGGGTTCGTGTGGCGCGGCAGCGGGCGGGGATTGTTGGTCAGGACTGGTCTCTTTGGGAGCGCACCACTGACCGGGGCCGTGTGTGCGCGGCAGCGGGCGGGGACTGTTGGTCTGGACTGGTCTCTTTGGGAGCGCACCATTGACCGGGTTCGTGTGGCGCGGCAGCGGGCGGGGACTGTTGGTCAGGACTGGTCTCTTTGGGAGCGCACCACTGACCGGGGCCGTGTGTGTGCGGCAGCGGGCAGAGACGCCGGACGACCGGCTGGGCGGCCGCCGCGAGTCCACCGGCGCCGGCGCCAGCAGCACCGGCTCCTCCTCCGAGGAGACAGAACGCCTCATCGACCCTGGTCAGTGGAGCGGATGGGTGCTTTACGTGTTGGGCTCGGAAATGAAACTGTTTTACATGTGGGGTTCTCCTTCCTTGTTCCGCCCTGAGCACGGAGTTTCTGCAAGTCTTGAGTTGATAATTTGAAGCCGTACTATACTTCACTATCTAATTCGTCTGTGTGACAAAACATTCTATATCCGGCGGGAACTCGTAATCAAAGGTTAACTATCTAAGGCTGTGCATAGGGCAGATCGTTTGTCCTGGAGTGATGCATTATACACCTTTCTTCCAGACCCGGTGTCTTTGAACGAGTACTACAACATCACCGAGACGGTGGAGATGGGGAAAATGGCTTCATTTTTCTTCTCTAGAGGTAAACATGACTCTTAAGTTAAAAAAGCACACCGTGAAGGTGGTGATGTAAACGCAAATAGAACTTAGGGCAATTCCAGCACCAATCGACCAGGCAATTGGCAAATCTACACGGTACCTCTTCGATTTTCTTCAAAATAATTTTATAGGGTTCTCATGGGCCCTAAAGACGAATCTGAAAGTTTTAGCTCGATTGGAGTAAAACTTTAGAAGTTATTGCCTCAGGCATTTTTTGAAAATCTGCTTACAGTGCATTTTTTGGTGATCATAAAACCCACAGAGACGGATGAAATATGCTTGAAGTATATATTTCCTGTCTGAAATGCGCCGAAGAACTCGAATCTGAAGTCTATTTGGCCCTAGGTCACTTGTGAAAAAAGTTGTGATTTGACCTTGACCTAAGGTCACATTCAAAATTTGCTGGTACACCTTTTGTTCAAAATGGCATATTCCAAATTAAATATTGAACTTTTCTCCTCCCATTAAAATAGGTTAGAACATCCGTTTTTTATATCTACTAGTGTTCTTAACACGCTTAGTGGAGGGTAGCCTGGCATCAACACGTAATGAAGAGGTCCCGAAATGCCTCCCCTGAGTTTTCACCAATTAAGAGGGTTAGGAAAACGCGTGTTGCGGGTTTTGTGAGGGCTGTAGAATGTGTTTTTAAGCTAGATTTCATGGACCTAGACCAGTATCCTCAAGGTCAAATGAGGTCATAGAGGTCAAATGTAGGCCGTACCTGACACTTAGCGAAATGCTGTTACTGTGCGAAACAAAGTCGCGAATACACTTTGAGTGGGCAAATTTCATAAAGAGAAGATATGAATTGTTTTCTCTGGAATATTTAGGTCGAGGTCGGTCAAGGTAATTGACCAATGATACCATAACGTGAGATATTTCCATAATGGATGCACATACGTTGAAGCTTGCATAGAAGCAACCATTAAGCAATCAATGAGTGTGACCTTGACCCACAGTCTTTGGCCTGTGACCTGGAACTTAGCATTCTGTAACCTCAGCTGTAACATAAAAACATCATACACGTATTGCCAGGGAACGTCATGTGACCGAAAGCTGTGCGATCAACAATTGCGATAATGTTTATATGACCTTGGTCTGTAACCTATGATGTAGTGAAATGATCTTAACATACAACTCTGACGATGCTACGTTTTCATCGCATAGATAGGTCTGCAATGCATTTGAACTGGTGTGACTGCACATAGGCGTCGGAAAAGAAGGCCAGGGGCCTGGCCCCCACTTTTTGGCCCAAAATTTCCTTATCTCTGTCAAAATAGGAGAAAACCTGAAATTTGCATAAACAGTAACTGTGGAAGGCAACGAGGAGCCCAAATTCGAACAGTTTTTGGTCATATCCTGGAAAGGTTTTTGTCAGCATCAGGTTGAAGTTTGACTGGCCCCCACTTTTTTCCGGTGGCGATGCTTATGTGACCGCAGGTTATGGCTATTTAGGAATATACATCTAATTTTTAAGCCTGTAGGACAGTCAGTGCGTAAACATAGAGGACAGATTTTCAAAGTTCTTTCCAAAATTAACTCGCTCATTGATGTTGTTTTTCTGCCAGGAAGGGTTTCCGGCCACCTCGGTTAATTATGCTTAAGCCCTGTCCGACTGCGTGTTAATGCTCATTACAGTGTTTTAAAGGATGATAATAACTCGTCGCTGGAGCTTCGACAGCATATTGGAAATGTAGTGGGACAAAATGGTGATACAATAGGAACAGTGCTAGAAGTCTGGTGAAAGCCAAATAAGGCAATCGTGGTTTCCCGTGTTCATATATAGAACTCGCCTATCGCGTCAATTCAAATAAGTTTTTTTCTGCATCGGACTGAAGCAAGCATTTTCCACTTGCGAGTTAGAACTAGAGCAATACTCTCTCCTTGACGATATCTTTGCGCGATTTTACTCTCCTTGAAGTTAAAGGAAGCAAGCATTTGTCAACACGTGGAAAAATATGTATGTATGTACACCGGACACCGGCTTGGAACAATGCACCGAAATACGGGAGCTGGCGCCTCCATGAGCTGTCTTTGAGCTGAGCTGACCTTACGCTCTCACAGTAGGCAGCTCTGTTCCGTCCAGTGGCGGATCCAGGGGGAAGCAAAAACGGCATGTCCCCTCAAATGGAAAGCTAGGGGCAAAACTATGTTTTTGCCCCCCCCTCCCCAAGCGGTCCACCTCCTTTATGCCCCGACTCATTTTTAATTTATAAGCAAGATTTCGGTGTTTCAACTCTCAATTTCAAACAGAACCAGTTAAGTTCAGTGTAAATATTGGGTCTTGGATAGAAAAAAGTATCTTGAGCCCATACTTTTTCACCCCGTGACGTTTTTTTGCCTTTTGGCTCAAATATCCCAAATCCTACTGCCAAATCATATTATTGTAGCACAATTTTTCACTGCGTGACGTTTTTTCTCTTTTTTCCTTTTTGACTTTGGTTTGCTCCTCCCAAACCGACCGGCTAGATCTGCCACTGGTTCCGTCGATGTCTTCAGAGAGCTCTTGCACCTGCATGGTGTTCAGGTTTACGGGTGTGAAACGATGAAACCGTTAGGTGCCCTTGATCTTCAACGCCGAGCTGTACCGCTGTATCAGTCGTTTTGACATTTCAAAGACCTCTTCTCTACTGACAAACGCGAAATGGATTGTGGTGTCGAAGTATTGCGTCAGAAAAGAGAACATCAATAGAAGGTCCAAGATCTGATCCTTTTCTTCTCTCCTTAAGCTTACCTTGGCTGTTATTCTTCTAACTTTACCGCCAACTCCGTCACAGGCGTTCTTCTCGTGGCTGGTAGCAAAAAAGTGTTATTCACATGGTATTTGAAAGGCTATCTGGATGATAACAAGCTTTGATAAAGTGAAAATTGTTTTTGTATTGGCCACCGCACCCGTCTGATACGAAATGTGTTTTCTTCAAACTTGGCATGTGGGTGCGTAGCCAAGGTACGAGTTTGTGCTGCAAGATATGAGCCATGACGTGAGAGTGCTTTAAGTCGTCACTTAATAAAAAACAACTTCTACTGCACCGGACTCCATCCTCAATCCAGTATGGAACAAAAAGGTGAACAGTCACCTGCTTTGCAGACCAGTGATACGACTGAGCAGCATTTTGCGCAGCACATGTATTATTTTCTGATAAGTCATCGATGACTACGGCTTCCCCCTTTGGTGCCTTTTCCTTCCAGTTTGCTATATAATGCTCTTGAGCCATATAGATGTAGTGGTGACGGGTAAGGTTACATAGCTTCTCACTCAGGGAATCAACAAATTGCTCTATATTATCCACGCAATCCGAACGCGTCGATTCTCTCTCTGATTTTGACCATTCTTTGAACGTAATATCTTCAGAAGCCATTTGCACGGCGTCAAAAGAGTATAAATACTCCCTAACCTCCTCCTATCTAGGGCTCCTTTGACGTGAGGGTGTCCACTGTCACCGTACTGTTATATTTTTCAATATCACTGTTTCAATATATCACTGTTATATGTTTCAAACGTTCCGCGACTTTTTCCGTATAATCACGGCATTGCACTAAAGGTGTCCGGTATGACGTACATACATTTAACATTTATGACCTGATTTGACCTTAAAGCTATAGATATAAGTCCATACAATACAGCTCAAATAAAACAGTTTACAGGCCTCACAAATCCCGGAACATGCGTTTTCCTAACCCTCTTAATTGGCGAGATCTCAGGGGAGGCATTTCGGGACCCCCTTCATTACGTGTTGACACCAGACCACCCTCCACTGTGCGTGTTAAAAACACTAGTAGATATTAAAAAACGGATGTTCTAACCTATTTTATGGGACGGAAAAAAGTTCAATCTTCAATTTGGGATATTCCATTTTGAAAAAAGGTGTACCAGCAAATTTGGGACATGACCTTAGGTCAAGGTCAAATCATAAATTTTTTTCACAAGTGACCTAGGGTCAAACGGACTTCAGATTCGAGTTTTTGGGTTCATTTCAGACAGGAAAATGTATATTTAATACATAGTTCATCAGTCTCTGTGGGTTGTATGGCCACCTAAATAATGCACTGTAAGCAGATTTTCAAAAAAATGCCTGAGGCAATAACTTCTAAAGTTTTATTCCGATTGAGCTGAAACTCTCAGATTCAGCTTTGGGGTCCATGAGAACCCTATATGCCAATTTTAAAGAAAATCGGAGAGGTACCGTGTAGGCCTTGGTCGATTGGTGCTGGCATTGCCCTTAGGACAGAGGCAATCATTGCTACCAACTGCCGTTTTTTATTTGTCAGCTCTAATCACCATGAATGCATTTTACTTGTTTGTAATGGAAAGAAGAGGGACCGTAAGTGTATCATTAAGTGAAGTCTGTCCTCAAAGTGCTGGATTTGATTTATGCCCTGTAAGATGCAAATCAATTTGTGTGAATACCAAATTAATCTGGCAATAAGTGGGGCTCATGTCGCTTTATCCCCTCCCCTAGCCTGGCACTGCTAGCCAGTTGTGTTTAAGCTGGCAGTTACTACGGTCCGACGGCTCAAGCATAGCAGTGTCGCTTTCGGAAGCTCGCATTATTTAGCATTATCTTGGGCGTATTTGAAGCACTGGTTTTTAGCAAGAACCATGTCTGCTTCATCCACATAGACGGCGTTCGCATTATGTACCGCCTTCTACTCACCTGGCCCAGTCGTATACATGTATACCACCTCACACAGGTATACATATAATAACCAGGTTTGTGCTGCGCTGTTGGGTAATCAGGAAGGTATAGAGTACCAGTGTGAGTTGCGTTGGCTGACGAGCCGTGTTTGGTTCCGGCAGCTGGCGTCAACATGTTTTACTTCATCATCGCGCTCTACCTGTATGGAGATCTGGCCATCTACGCCGCGGCCGTGGCAAAGTCCCTGCGCGACGTTGGATGGTGAGCCGGCCCCGCCTACTTCCCATTTCATTTGTCTATCGCATGGTCAACGGGCACAAAGATACTGGTTATAAACGAAGCCACATGTAGAGAAATGCTACGTTTTATTATTTTATTAGAGCCATTCCCAGTAGGCACACTTGCCCAATCACTAGGAATATTGGCGTGGGTGATTAAGATAGAAAGTGGACCCTCCTCCCCCCGGCGGGAATCGAACCTACATCAGCGCATGCTGTCCCATTGTGGAGGTAAGCAATGAAGCTACTAGGTCATCCGGCCCCTGATCCTTTGGCATACCGCTTTAGCGTTATGTTCTGCTATAGATACCGCTGTGCCGCTCTTTTCTTGTCAGATTGTGCCTTATTTGGCGTCCATTTACGAGTAGATTGGAATGTATCTGGAAGAAATTTCTCTAACTTGAACCTGTTAAATAAACAAAGCATGGTGGTTGATAGAACACTCTCGTGCTTCCTGTAATTGGGAGTCTACCCGTGCCTGTGTACTTTCAGGAAAATAGCTAAATGATGTGCTGAGTATTGCATCATACATATGCGAATTTCTAGGGCGCCGTGAACATTAAGTGACTTCGTTTGTAAGATTAAAATAAATACACGATGCTAACGTTTTGGGGATGAGGCACCTTCTCAAAAGACCATCTATTCTTATTTTGAATGGTAGCGCTCCTCGTGAGCCAGGTTGTCTCGAAAGCCCTGTTTTGTCTTTTTTCGCCAGAGGGCATCCTGCTTGCGGTGAATGTAACGCTTGTTCAAAGTGTTAAGTACTGTAAGGTCAGGACACGTGCGGTCTGCCACCCACAGTACGTATGTGCCGGCGAACCACACGTGCAACGCCACCATTCCGCTGACGGAACGCTGCTGGGAGGAGCTGGACCTCACCCGGTGGGACGCCTACCGACTCTTCTTGGTGAGTGGTGCTACAGGCGGTCATAGGCGTGTCGACGGCCAGCAGTAGACGCCATTGTATTCGACTGATGTTTCCTGGTGCCTACTGAGAGGTCATATTTATCTGCGGCGCCAGTTCGGGCTCTCGTTTGGAGCGTTTGCATTTTCTGAGTGATTTTATTAGCTAGTGGGCGCCATGTGATATTGGAAGTCGGCGCACCCTAAGTCCGACCGATGATCACGCCATTTCTGTTAGCCCATTATGCCACGGAGACTGCCTTCTCTTTGCACCTATCCAACGCTTAACCTTTCTCCTTGTTGCTGTGTCGCTATTTTAGTGTGCTCCAAATGTGTGGTATGTGCATGCGAAATTATGCGCTTGCCTTCTCAGTGCGCCACCGTGACCAATCTCACCTTCATCAGTTTCACAAAGACCCTGCTGTCAAAAAATATCGATCACGTCTTTCTGTGTTGTCATGTGTTCTGTAAGAAACACATTATCATGTAGCATGCTGTTATATGTCGTTCATGCTCCTTGCATATGTTTCGGTGTCTTTGCTGGGCTGTGGTCATCAGGCTTTCATGGATGTGTCTATGGCCAAGAAAACAATCTAAATCACGTGCGGTAGTTTTCTGTTGATGCATATGCATTTCTGACTCCGTGCTGCCACCCGCTGGTTTCAGAGCGGCTTCGTCCTGATGCTGGGCTCGTTCGTGTTTTTCAACGTTCAGAAGACAAAGTATCTACAGGTGTTCACCACACTCATGCGATGGGGAGGTAAGATAAGCGCCTGACAAGTCCGGTATTAAGCCGAGGCAGCTCTCGCAGGTTTCGCTCGGCGGTTGAAGCTTTACAATGTGCTGTGTGCCGCCTGTTTACTTTGATCTAAACCGAAGGAAGAGGGGCTTGAAAGGACATGGCGCTTCTATAGCGGGATTTGAACTGAAGTAGTGAGGAGATATAGCAAACCGAAAAAATAAGAGGTTTAATATTCCATTTTCCCAACAACTCGTCATCTGCGGAGAACTAGGATGGGTTAAGAGCGGGTTCCGTCTCCACCGGCTCTGCGCCGGACGCAGTTACTAACTGACTGCCGCGCGCGTCCGTGTGTCTTGTAGGGGGTCATGGGGCGCTTCACTTCGGTAAAACGTGAGTTTTGAGACAGTTAAAATATGTCCCTAGGCTTTTTGGCATACTCTACTCGCCTGATGCCTCGGTTCAGAACCCACCACGTCATGTTTCCATTAATGTTGACGATGGGCTCCCTGAATGGAGGTCGATATCCTCGCTTGCCATTAGAGGTAATGATGGGAGTTGTGCCCACGTGTTGTGCTGGGGTGATATAACCAGCCATGAGTTAGACGGTCCTAACCCTTGGCAGCTGGGTCTGACCCTGTACCCTTCCCGTCTGCTTTTGGAGTTCAGTTATCTAAGGCTAAACTCATCCTCCGCTGTTTGGTCTTATCCATAGTCTGTGTAGCATGGGCCTGTCTCGGATCTGCGATATTTGGACTGATTCTGTCTCACCCCCTCCGCAACAATAATTTTGTTAGCGATTCCTCGTAATTCCATCTGACTGACTCCCCGTGACTTCAGTTTTACCTTAAATCGCCCGCAGTATTCCGTTTCATCGTAAATCTTAGGTGGTGTTCCGTTTAACACAACGGGGGGTACCCGCCCCCTCGGGTTTTCGGAGACAGTAGAAAAACGGCGGCGCGTAGCGCCGCCGTACTTGGTATACCTTTTCCCTCATCATTTTTACAACTTCTGTGAAAATTTTAAGGTTAGGTCATCTCAGGTCAGGTCACCAGTACAGGTCAAGTGACCCAACCTCAAAAATGTTTAAGATAGCATAAGTCGGAGCAGGGTGAACTTATCGGATTGAAACCATATCACATAATGGCCCCACCGAGTTCTCTAACATATGTTCCGGTATTTTTGATATCGATGACCTAAGGTCAGGTATAGGCATGACCTCTCCATTGGAAATACATGGAAAAATGGTTTTACGGAATAACTCAGTAACGGATGGTGATAGAGCGTTTATTTTAGCTGCATTAGACTCGCCTGGGCTTTGCGGTTCTAATGATATGCATTTTATATAATTTGACCCTGACCTGACTCAGGTCAGGTCAAATCCTGATTTGACCTAGCAAGGTCAAATTATATATCACTCGATTCGGCTTGCTGAGAGGATTCATATCGTTCAAGTCGTTTTGCTCTATCTTTACTTGTTCAGATGTAATGCCCGAAAAACTGAATTTTACATGTTATCCCTATGACGGGCATGTTTTGACCTCCGTGACCTTAAATGTGACCTGACAAAAAAATGGTTCAAATGTTTTCGATGGAGAAGTGGATGGGCAGCCCAACGCCGTTTACCGTTTTTCGCTACCTACCGTGGTTCTCAAGATCTTAGGGGCGGGTACCCGCCCCCCCGTCAATGCGAAGGTGGCTCAGACCCCCGTCAATGCGCGTGTTAACCATGAATACCCTCGTGGAATTCAGTTAGACCTCAAATCCTCCACGGTATTCTAGTTGACCATGAACCCTCGTGGTGTTGGGTTCTACCGCGAATCCCCCGTCTTGTTGGGTTTTATCCTGAATCTCCCGTGGTGTTGGTTTTGACCACAAATCCGGCCACGGTATTTCGTTTGACCGAGAACCCTGCGTGGTGCTGGGGTTGAACTTAAATCCCTGCAGTGTTCCAATTGACTATGAATCCCCTGTGCTGCTGGGTTTGACCATGGATCCCCCGTGGTATTGGGTTGGACCATGAATCTCCCGCAATGTTCGGTTTGGCAGTGGATCTCCCGCAATGTTCGGTTTGGCAGTGGATCTTCCGTGATGCTCCGTTTGACCCTGTATTTCCTGTGGTGTCGGATCTGACCATAAATCAGCCACTGTGTTCCGTTTAACCAATAATCTGCCGTGGTATTGGGTTTGACCGTGAATCCCCCGTGGTGTTGGGTATGACCGTGATTCTCCCGTGGTGCTGGGCTTGACCCTGGGTCTCCGGCAGCGTTCGGCCTGATGGTGGTGCTGGCCCTGCGGCGTCTGGTGTCGGCGGGTCGCACCCTGGGCCGCCCGGTGGTGGCCGCCCCGGCCGGGCTGCCTACCCTGTTCGGCGTCTGCGTATACTCGTTCATGTGCCACCACTCGCTGCCCTCGCTCATCACGCCCATCAACAACAAACGTCGCATCTCAGGTCAGGACTCCTCCCGGCCGCGTGTTCTACGGGATATTTCTCTAGTAACTGCGCGCACGAGAAGTTGAATCCTTCCTTGTACCTATTTCGATGTACTTATTTATTCATACCGTCACTAGCGCCCGGGTGTTGACTTTAGAAGATACAGACTGGAACTGCTCCCTTTGATAAAGCGGGATTTCCGATTACCTCACGGCGAATTAATTGATCAGTGTTGACCGCCGAATCTGCGGTGGAATTGATTCGTGCCGGGTTGTTTACTATGACGCCTGGCGCCTCCGTTACCGACCACTCTGTCTCCGGCGACAGCGCTGCTGGCGGCCGACTACGTATTGATCCTGTCATTCTACCTGCTGCTCGCCTTCACCGGCATATTCGCCTTCCCGGTCATCTACGACCTGTACACGCTGAACTTTGTACCGGACCAGTGCGACGGCCGACAGCTGGGCTGGTTCGAGGTCAGAGCCGCCTGACCCGATGTCAGGGTTGGGGCTCCGAGATTGGTTTTTTGGGGGGCAGTGGAGGACGCTGGGATCGGAGTCCTAAAGTGAATTCCGTCCCCTTTTCTGGCTCAATAATAGGGAGGGAATTGGGCAGGGCTTTTTGCTATCTGAGTATCATTTGTAAACCAGCCTTCTCGTGTGTGTTTTTTCTCCCCGGAGGAGTTGAATTTGCCTTGGTCTTGGCATTGAATGCAGACAGACAACGTGGGGTTCGGTTTGCTTTTTCTTTCACCCTACTAGGCGATCCTTCTACCCCAATAACTGCCGATTTGGTAGTGTGGAGGGGTGTCGTGTTTTGTATCGTCTGCCCCTCCGTCATCTGACGGTCGTGGCATGTTTCGTGCCGTCTGCCCCGCCGTCGTGTATCGTGCCGTCTGCCCCGCCGTCGTATTGCGTGCCGTCTGCCCCGCTTTCGTGTTTCGTGCCGTCTGCCCCGCCGTCGTGTTGCGTGCCGTCTGCCCCGCTTTCGTGTTTCGTGCCGTCTGCCCCGCCGTCGTGTTTCGTGCCGTCTGCCCCGCCGTCGTCTGACGACCGCGTGCTTCGTGCCGTCTGCCCCGCCGTCGTGTTTCGTGCCGTCTGCCCCGCCGTCGTGATTCGTGCCGTCTGCCCCGCCGCCGTCTGACGGCCGCGCTCTGTTTCAGCTGGCGCTGGACTACTTCCTGTCGCTGTTTCCCGTGTTCACGCTCTCCACCAGCTTCCCCATCATCGCCATCACGCTGCGGAACAACCTGCAGACGCTGTGCGTAGCCGAGGGCCGGAGGCACGGCTTCTTCGTGCGCCGGTTACTGTTCCCCGTGCTGGCGCTGCTGCCTCCCACCGTGGTGGCGCTAGGTCAGTCCCATTGCTTTTCGGGTCTCTTTTGTTTGTTTGCCTCTTGATCTGTCTTCATATGTCTCGGTGTGATGTCTTTCTCCCCGTTTTTGTAGCTCCGTTACTTTTCTCACTATGTATGCAAAGAAAACACATCGCAAATGTTTATTTGTGTGCTTCAAGTGTTGTTAAATACTCAAATATAGATGCCCTGCTGGTTAGATTAGCCTCCAGCATACTCATCACCGCAGGGTAATGTCTCGGATCGGCTCCGTCCAGCGGGTGCGTGTGTCTGAGCATCCCCTGGTAACCTTCCCGTAACCGCGCCCCTCGCTGTTGGCGGTGTTCCAGAACCTGCTGAGCAGCCCCTGGTAACCTCCCCGTTTCCGCGCCCCTCGTGCCGTCGGCAGTGTTCCAGGACCTGCTGAGCGACCCCTGGTAACCGCGCCCCTCGCCGTCGGCAGTGTTCCAGGACCTGCTGAGCGGCCCCTGGTAACCTCCCCGTCACCGTCGGCAGTGTTCCAGGACCTGCTGAGCGGCCCCTGGTAACCGCGCCCCTCGCCGTCGGCAGTGTTCCAGGACCTGCTGAGCGGCCCCTGGTAACCGTCCCCGTCACCGTCGGCAGTGTTCCAGGACCTGCTGAGCGGCCCCTGGTAACCGCTCCCCGTCACCGTCGGCAGTGTTCCAGGACCTGCTGAGCGGCCCCTGGTAACCTCCCCGTCACCGTCGGCAGTGTTCCAGGACCTGCAGATGCTGGTGGGCGTGACGGGCAGCTACGCCGGCTCCGGCATCCAGTACGTGGTGCCGGCCCTGCTGGCCTACTACTCGCGCCGCACTACTCTCACCCTGATAGGCATGGGCGTGCGCAACAAGCACAGCAGCTGGTTCCAGCACACCGGCTGGGTGGTGTTCGTGCTGCTCTGGGCGGCCGTCTGCGTGGCCTTCGTCACCGCCAACCACGTCCAGGAGTGGTTCGGTCTCTAGGTCTCAGCGTGATTCTGTGGCACGTGGCATAGACCATGATTTGGGGCGCACAGGTTAGCCGGTGATATATGGTTTATATTTGTGCGGTTTATCTTGGTGCTAGACGCTTCAGTCGAAACATTTGTCGCCTGAATATGCAGCAGCTGCCAGTGTTAATGGAAGGATACTCGTGTCGTAATGTCTACATTCCGGGGTCGCCGACAGAGGGTTTCAGGCAGAGCGTGTGCTACATGTAAGGGATATACGTACTATGTGAGGGGGTCGCCTCAGCACAATAGTAGTGCTATCGACACTATCCGTGACTTTATCGGGCAGGCTCTCCGGCGTGGTTGGTAAGCTTTACTGGGCCCACAGAGCTGAGTACGGGTTCTCACCGAACTATGGTAAAGGACTGTCTCAAACTGGAGTAGATAGGTGCTACGCTCTTCAGTGCTTTGCTGACGTACCCTACAAACTAAATGAAATCGGCATGACAATAAGCTCTCTGCTGTGGGAAGAACCTATTTGCCGTGAAAAATGTTACAGAGGCGTGACTGATTGAGGGTAGTTGTATATGCTTCTGTAGTGTTGGTGGCGCGTCTGCAGGGCCTGTATACCTCAGTCTGTCCGTGTGTGAGGCCAGCGGCGCTGTTCATGGCAGGCTAACGCTCCGTCAACTGCCGTGTAGCACCCGCTCGGCCTCTCCGACAGTCTAGTCAGGCTTTGTGATGGGGTCAGGCCCGCGGCGGTCTCCGCCGTGGATTCAGGTTCGCGGCTCAGGTGGGCTCTGGTTGGGCGTGTTTTGCGTTAGATGCCGCTGACAGTAACGCAGAGCTGTCACACGGAAACACGATGTCTGCTGGGAGCCTCTTCTTGCCAAAACGCGACCAGAACTCAAAGCCTCGTGTGATACGGTGCCGACCGATGTAGTTTATATCCCACCGTTTAGGGGTGGCGGTAAGCGCTGTGGTTACACTAGTAGCGGGTCACGAAGGATGGGAATCTGGCACTCAGAATCCCGCGTGACCCCCTTGCCGCTCCCTAGCACGGTGTATTTTCGGGCAGTAGGAATGGTGGCCCTGAGGGTCTGAAGCCGGCAACGTTTTGATTTGTTTTACACCCGGAGTGCCACGACGTCGTCCGCTGGTCGATAAAGGCCAATCGCAGTTAGGTCGGTCCTAAGAGTGATCCATGATTAACTTTACCGCTGCGACCCAGAGTCCCTTCAAGCCATGTGCGTAGACGCGGCTTTGTGATGAGTTGCTTGAGCATTTGCTGCCGAATTATATTTTTAGTTCATGGCCTAGCATAATCCAGAGATGTTAGTTGGACGGCATTCTTGCTGAATGCAGATATTAATGTTTGATGATCTACTGAGTGTAGTTAGGGTATCAGTGTTCCCCCTTTGGTAGTTTCTGTCCAGAATTCGCGAGAATTCTAAGGTCCCACTCATGTTTGGTGTTGAAAATATTATTGGAATGTTGCAAAACGTGAGGCGTAGGGATGTCTTACTAATGCTGGACCTAGTCCGCCGGGTATCTTGTCACAATACCCATATATATATACATATATATATATAAATATATAATATAATATATATATATATATATATATATATATATATATATAGTATCCTAATACCCTTATACATGAATTAAAAAAACTATATTTACACTCGCTCGAAAGGTTATAACGAGATCCGTAACTCTACTGATGGTGTTACCTAAGAGGTCAACGGAAGCGGCCCACACGTCATTAGTATTTGTAGTAGTGCGCCCGACCCTGTGGGGAGGTGTTGCCGCTCGGGTCGCCCCCTGTTCGGTCGGGTCAGGTCATGCCAGGACTGCTCTACCAGCTGCCGGTAGTATCGGCTTCTTTGAATTCGCGCCAGCTGCCCCCTGAGTCAAACTGGCACTGCCAACCTGAAGTAAGAAGTGGAATGACCCAGTCGAGGGCCGAGGGCACTAGAATTTCGTGGAGTACATGGACATTTTGTGGTACGCTTTTCCAAGAACTTCTCGAGGCATGATTTCTCTGACTAAATGTTGACTGCATTCGTCGGATTATGTTAGCATTCCTACCACGGTTAGTATGTCATCTGTGAAGTACTTAAGCACAAGTTAGAAAGTTCTGTATTTGCATTCACTCGAAAAGTGATAACTTGATCCTTGACGTTTATCCGCGGCATTTGGAACTTTGGTGCAAGTGCGGTACCTATTCCTCATGATTCCTCAAAATTGACGATCCGCCTAAAAGTACTCAGCATTCGCCCCGCAGCCAGATTGGTAGTGTGTATCACCAGAGATGCTATTCCAGGAATATCCCGCTGGGCATTTCCAATGTGTGTTTGAACGGCTCCGTCCGGAGCTGCCGCATTATTGTGGTGCGTGTGAATGTGTGGGACGCCTCAGTCGAGCTTCCAAGCTAAGTTATCTCTCAGTTCATGAACTGGCGTGGTGTTCCACCGTAGTCAAAACCTGTGGCGACTGGCAGATGTGCTGGTCGGGGGCATTTTGTCCTGTGGCGTACCCCCACAGCCGATGTGTTGATTGTGTCGAATTCCCAGCTGTGCTCGAGGTGAGGCCAGTCCTAGCTAGGGCGAGGCGGGTGCTGTGTCAGACACGCTTTGAACAAGCGATTCTGGGTAGCTCTTCGGGAGGCCATATTGTCTTATCGGGAAATGCTTATGTATGTTGATAGCAAGCGCTCTATGGTCATCGAGCGCTCGGGCGCCCGTGTGCGACCGCCGATTACAAGTACGCTGGGGATTCCCCCCGGGGACTTTGCCCTTTTTCTGAACGGATGCGGGGCTGCTGGCCTTGGCTGGCACAGTTATTGGCGAAATTGATGTTAAGAGAACGCCATGGAGAACTTGAACGAAACATTGTAAATGATATGCGATATCTCCCTTAGGCGTTTGGGGCGCCCCAAATGTTTTCGTGTAGGGTTGGGTCCATTTTAATTATACATGCATGAATATTATTGAGTAAAAAACGGCACGATAGCCTGACCCATGTCAGACTTTAATCGCTAAAGAGGAGCTTTATTGAAATATCGTGGGCGTCGATCAGTACGCGATGCCGTAATTAGAGAACTTTTGGGTGACAAAGCGTGGGCTGCTAGTAACTTGTGTCATGTGTTTACGCACTCTTCCATTTAATGTCAATTTGTGGCCTTTTCTTTTTCGTACTCTGTTGCTAAATTATTTTTTGATGATTTAGTCTCATCTCAGATATTTTAGTTTATGGCATGTCCGTAGTTCTTCGTAATTGCGATGTTATTTTGCATATGAGCGAAAAAATGTGTAAAGAAGCGAAAGAGCATACCGTGCTTTTTTTGGCATGAAATATGTGGGGGCGGCGTGCAAGGATTTGCAATTGAGCGCGTTATCCTTCAGCTTCAAATGAGCCGATGTTCCTGTGGGCTGTGTAGCGTCTCGTCGATCGGGCGATCTCGTACCTCCAATGGCTGAGCAGTTCCGCTCCATACGTCATTCCAAACGAGCATAACATAAATACACAAGCTGGTTCGTACCCAAGTGTTTTCTCTCACTAAATGTTGGTTAATACTCACTTCAACCATCCACGGCGAAGTAACGGCGGGGAACAATTCCACCAGGCTATAGTGATCTGATGCGTATGCTTTCATGAAATCGGAAACAGAAGATTGTAAAAATATAAATTTCATGGACTTCAAACGCACTCTCCCAACTAGTTAGTTATTTGGGCTTCAGGGCGCGGTCATATAGCGCCCATGATCTGTTCCGGCCTGAGCTGTCCGGGACTAACCGCACAGTCTTAGCTATCTGGAAACAGAACTGCGAGAGCAGCCAGAAACTGGCACGCCATAATTATACGGGCTTCACTCTAACAAAGAGGGGATCCTCGAATGATGACCTGGAAGTGGGAAGTAGCGAAGGTCGCAATTCGGTGGAAGGTGTAGCCTTTCGCAGATTGCCGTCGTCAGCTGTGACTACACGTCGGGAGTGCATCGCGCAGCTCCAGCGGTCGCGCCAAAAAGTGTTGGACAGGTAATTTATATATCTATTCAACTCTCCACACTCCAATCCGCTCTCAGTGATAATAGGTTAAGCTTAGGCTATTTACAAGTAGGCGCGCGGCGAGGATGTATCGCACGACAAACCTCGAAATCAAAGTAGCAAGGCCAGCAACGACTAAATGACACGCTCCCTCGATTTGCACCATCGGATTTGGACAAACGCACACAATCTGCATAAAATTTAACGAGTTCTACCATTCAATCATTCGCTTCGACGAAAAAGCGCCGAGAGAGCAATCTCCTTTGTCCCAACATCAGTTTTACGCCAGCCCGGCGATTGGCACCCCCACAGCAGGGCTGGCTTACTTCCTGTCCCACAATACGGACAAACCGAGGCCCCTGGCCGCATAGTCTCCGCATTGACATTACATCTAAGCCACGTACGTGTACACTTTGCGGTCCTCCTGCGTGCGCGCCAGATACTCCTTCTCGATGAGGCCCTCGATGCGCTTCTTGATGACGACCGGCGACGGCAAGAAGCGCGACTTGAGCTGCTCGGTGACCTCGGCCACCAGCACGTTGTGCTGCAGCGTACGGCGCGCCTTCATGATGCGAACCACGGCAGCCTCGATCTCGTACTTGCGGTCCTCGTCCACCTTGCTACGCGTCTCGCGCCGCTCCGGCTCCGACTCGCCCTTGGCCACGCCCAGCTGGATCTTAACGCGGTGCAGCTTGGATGTGAACGCATCGTTGACGCTGAACACATGGCTCGGCTCGATCTCCTTCGTTTTGGGCTGCTTGACGAGGATGCGCTGCGTCGGCTTACCGACGGCCAGTGACTGCAGCGCGCGCAGCAGGTCCTTGTCCGGGATGTTAGTCTCCGCGCGGACCTCTTCATACGTCATCCTCTCCCGCTGGTTGAACATCATCAAGATACTCATCTGGAATGTGGAGACCTGAATGATGTGACGACGTGGACTGCGTGTTCCAGCAGCCAGCAACGATGCCGACGAGGCGCCAGCCAGAGCCAGGTCCGTAGATGACGATTCATCGGACTTGAACGGACCGTAGAAGACGGCGTTGAGGTCGGCGGAGCCCAGCTGAGCCTGCAGCGTCAGCTGGCGGCCCGTATGCTTCGCCAGGTAGAACTTGCGGAACGTCTCGAAGGCAGCGGCGGGCGCACGCGGAATCTCGATCTTCACGTTGCCAGAGTGTGTGGGCCAGAAGCCAGTGGTCAGAACACGCACTGTGAGGTCGACGCCAAAGTGGTTGGCACCACCTGACTGCTTGAACTCCTCCATGATGGTGTTGGAGACAGTGATGTCCTTGAACATGCCCTCCAGCTTCGATGTGAACTGGCAGCCGCACTCGGTGCGCAGTTTAGAGATCATGTTCTTCTCGTTGTCGTCGCTGGCCGACTTGTTGAGGAGCAGTCTCTTGGCCAGGTGCTGTTTGTAGTAGCGCTCAAACACGTCCTTTTCCTGCAGAAAGCGGAAGATGACCATCGTCTTGTCGAGTATGGCTTCAATCTCCTGCTCTGTCACGCCCTTTGCACCCTTTTTCAGCCTGTCATCGATGAAGAGTGACAAGTACTCAGGTGACTTGTTGTTCAGATTCAAGAAGTACTCAAAGTCTGAGGCTATGCGCTGCTTGACCATCTTGTCCTTGTTGAAGGAGTTCTTCAGGAAGTGATCAAACACATCCCTCAGATCTAGCAGGCTCTGCACATAGGTGATGGCATTTTTGCCACCATATGCTGGATCCTCAGCCACCAGTGCCCTGCCTTGCTCTCTGAGATAGGTTGACACACAATCGGCCAGAGTTTTCAAGCCATCCTGGACCCTACACAACAGCTTGTACATGCATGCCAGGTCATCTGTCTTCTGATGCTTCAGCATGTGCACCACCCCAGAGTTCTCTATCTCTACAATCGTCTTCATGTGTTTCTTGATCAGCTCTTCTTCGACCACCTCCACTATGCGTGCCTCTGTTGACTCATCAAGGTAGTGGGATGCTCGTTCAGCTTCTTCATTGATGCGTGCTTCTACTTTCCTGATGTATGCTGATGCTGAGTTCTCAGCAAGGAAATTCTGACTTTCCATCCTGTAGAACTGAGCTGACTGCTGGAGGAAGGGCCTTTCAAAGTCTTCCTCATAGACAGCTCGGCTGTCCACACCCAGAACCATCAACATGCTACATGCATTTTTCACTGCAAGCTTGTCAATGACCTCTCCTCTTCTCTCTCGCATGACCATCTCCAGCAATGTCTCCCTCAAGTGGTCTCTGATACCTCCATACCGAATGATCTGGTCTCTGAACAGGATGAGTCCGAGGTTGAACACATTGTCCACATTGTTCTGTTGTACATATACTCTGTCCATGTACATCAGAATGTCTCTGATCATGATCATGGATGTTTTGTGATCATGCCATGCTTGATTTAGAGTTGCCAGGAAGTTATTGTTCAGTGACTTCAGCACATCTGCTCGAACCTTTGTTTCCAGATGTTGTGTCACAACATCTCTTAAGCCAGTGTACAGTCTCTCCCCATGCTTATGCAACACCATAGTGTATGCATTCCTGTAAAGCTCTTCAAAACTTAGCCCACTGTTGTTCTTCTTCTGAATTTCCTGAATTGCATTCTTTAGGATGAGCCAAATATTTTCAACATATCTTTCATCCATGGTCATAGGGAATGCCCGGATCCTCATTTTGGCATCCTTCTTTTGCTGACCTCTCTGCATCTTGAATTAGTTTGTGGTGGAACTTTGGGATACTTCCTCACATCAAATACAAGTAATTCCAATCACACATGGGGGCTTAAACAGAGCAGTGTCTTGCTTCAGAATATTGGCACATCTCAATTTAACTCTCCATTATTTTCGATGCAGAATATGCCTCGGAGAGTCTAGGTAGACACTTCAAGCTTATGTGGATCGTTTGAATTCCATATCATTCGTTGAACTTCACGCACCTCGAGGCTATTCGATGGCGAAGGCAGTCAATACCGCTACGTCCAAGTTGAAATTTCGTTCTTGATTTTCAACTGGATGAAACTCAATGAATTGTTTCCATTTATCTATTAACCGCTTCCAAACCAGAGGACAAATACCGTAATCGTTCGCGCACAACACAGACCAACACAATGACGACGTCGATTGCAACCGATGACTCCTCCGAGACGATAGGCCTTCCGTTCTCTATTACCCTGGGATTTCCTATCTATTATTTTTCATCAGACGACGATAAAGACGATGGGAATTGGAAAAGTCTGAAGAAGCCCAAAAATATGACAAACCTTTAGAAACTCCTCATATAAGAAATCCCTCTACATTTCCCTTTAAACTGCAGCACAGGAATGCGGGAATAGAATTCGCACGCAGCTTACATTCCGTCTGAATCATTGGCGGACGCAGGGGGAGAGGAATTCAGTGGCGGATCCAGGGGGGGCAAAAAGGCGATTGCCCCCAAACGGAAAAGCTCGGGGCAAAACTATGTTTTTGCCCCCCAAAGCGATCGACCTCCTTTTTCCCCCGACTCCTTTTTAGCTTGCAAGCAAAATTTTGGTGCTTCAACTCTCAACTTCAAACAGAATTAGAGAAGTTCAGTGCAAATATTGGGGCTTGGATAGGAAAAAATGTATCTTGAGCCCATATTTTTCACCCGGTGACGTTTTTTTGCTTTTCGTCTCCAGTTCCCAAAATCCTACCGAAAAGGCATATTGTAGCGCAATTTTGTCACTGCGCGACGTTTTTTTTGCTTTTCGACTTTGCTTTGCCCCTCCCAAACCAACCGGCTAGATCCGCCACTGGAGGAATTCCAGCCATGCCCCCAAAGTGCTGGAAGGGGGCCACACTTTCTTTTGACCCTAAAAGACAGGATTTGTTTTGAAAAAATGTTTTCACTAGGTCTGTCAAGCAATTAAATATTTGCTCCCCCGGAGAGCGATCATGTACTTGGTGAGGTAGCTTATACTAAGTCTGTCACGCATTCCAATTGCGCGTCCCACCCCCCCCTCCCAGGAGGAGCGGAAGACATGAGTTTGCCCTCCCCAAACTCGGGTCTGCATCCGCCCTCGGTCTGACTTTCGGGTTCCAGAGGTGGTCTTTATCATAGGCGGAACAACAAGAAGCGGGGGAGGGGGCAACTGGAACATCACATCCGCCTTGGACGAACCATGGGGGCAGGGGTGCAACTTTATATTTTGATTGGGGGCACCCGGCTCGAAAAGGGGCCCGTACATGATGGGGGGCCCGTATTTTTTAATGAAAATTTGACCGAAAAAAACGTATTTTCGACCGTTTGTGTTTGACAAATACTCTTAAGTTGCACCGACCGCCGAAAGAATCTAGGGAATGATGTACCGAGCTTCGAGAGATGCGTTATTTTACTGTTAAAAGCAAACTTTGTGCAAATCATTCGCCTCGGCGAATACGATAAGAGAGCCAGGAGCCATAGGCGGATCCAGGGGGGCAAGGGGGCACGTGCCCCCGAATCGACCCTCGGCGCCCCCTGAAAGGTCGGGTCGAAACCTGGAATTTAGTGCAATTAGGCGTATTTTTAGTCAAAAATAATGAAACCACTCATGATTTCTCTGAAAAATGTACAATAAGCTCAATATTTTGTTTTTAAAAATACTCCTCTAGAAAAATAAATAAATATCAGCCTGTGGATGATGTCACGATCTGGCAACCTCTACCATACTTGAAACGCTGCAAGGGCTTCGATTGGCTGATGCTCATTGTGACGTCAGCATATGCCGTCACACCAGTAGCTCACAACAATGGCCGCCCGGCGACGGGCTGATGGGGGGGCTAGTGTCAGGTAGGTTTTAGCTTTTTTCTACGGAAACATCAAGTTCCAAGACAAATGAAATATGGAGTACCGGGTTTTCCGACTTGCTTTAAAACTTGGCTATCTCAGCTAAAATCACGTTGTGAAGGTGCCACATTCCCTTTAATGTCTGACCCCATTCTCGTGCACCTGCCCCAACTCTGCTACAAATGATCATTTGAATAATTGCTTCATGGCAAGCCTAGTATTAGACTTCGAGCTTTTTCTTTAAGCTTATCTTCTTTCTTGAGCCGATTTCCTCCTTGAATATGTCAAGAATTGTTTGGAGCTCAAGTGACATCGATATTTTTTGCTGGAAAACTTAGCTTTGGAATTATGGCCTCCCAAAGTTGAAAGGAAAAAGTGTCCCAATTCTCCCCACTCTCTCCTGACGCGGCGCCCTATTCGGGCCTTCGGCAAGAAACGTTTTGAAACATTGTTCTCAGACCAGTAGAGCCTGACATCAGACCCACGTCTGGTGATTTTCTTCAGAGATAACGTGTGTTACACATACAATCCTCAATCTCATTGTGTAACTCTTCCATGCTATTGAGTGTAGCTGAACGTGAACACTAAAAATAATGGGCCTTAACACGCGCAGTGGAGAGGGGTCTAGCGTTAAGGCATAGTGGAAGGGGGAGAGGGTTCTTAAGTGCCCCCTGAAATTGTGAGAAATTTTGCCGTCATGACCAGTCATCAGCAGAATCGACGGGCGGTGAGCAGCAACCTCAGGCCCAGTAAACAACATTTCAGCGCCTCCACCAGAACGTGGTGAGGACATGAGCCACCAAAACCAGTGCCTCACCGCCACACCGCAGCGAGAGCGCGCCCATCGCTACTCGGTGTCGCCGCCCGCCCGGGACGTCGTCACCAGGATGACCCAAGGTTCTTCTGTCTGCTTCCACGAGACGGAAGCACCTGGGTCCCACGAAACGAGCTACACCGTGGCCGTCCGCTGGTGGCCGCCCGCTATTCAAGGGGGTTAGAATTATGAAAATATGAAAGTAGGGGCTGTTGGGAAGGATATATCCTTTACAAGATGTACATTTCATTGAAAATCTCACGAATATATTCCCTGGAATTTTTAGCAAACCGGCAGCATCTTCACAAAGCGGAACAGTTTGCATACAAGAAAACATTATTATAGAGAGGTATTTTCAATGGAAATTGTTTCTACAAAAAGCCAGTTTTGGTGATATTCAGCAACTCTACCTACTCAAATGAAAATAACGGCCGAAACGTCTGGAGAAATGTCCGTCTACTTTAGCTTGTATTTTTAGTTCTTAGGAGCAAGAAGTCCCTGGAAAATTATTTTTAAGGCCAAACCAACGCCTATTTATTTCCCTAAAAATGGTTCGTGCTTTACCCGTTTTACTGTATAGGCTTGAACTAGAAACAGTTTAAAGTTAGTGTCCCTGATGCTCTTACTCCGGGTGGTTATTTACTTAGGACTACGTGTCTTGTCAACGACGGTCAAATTTAAACGCCTATTATTTTCAGTGATCAATTATCGGTCCATTTTAGATCGTGAAAAAGGTTTCAGAATGAGATTGATGATTCTATGGATGAGCCATACTCTATCTGAGGAAAATCAACAGTGGATCTGCTGTCAAACCCTGATAATCTGTGAACAATGTTTGAAACTCAAAGTTTCTTTCCGAAAGCTCAGACCAAGCGCCGATTCATGGCTATCTTCGCCGATTTAGGGGAAGGAGGGGCACCTCAATGGTGGTACCACCCCGTCTGTCCAATGTGGACACGGTGCCCCGTTACACCCCGTTCCACCGGCTATGGGCAAGAGAGACAGTCGCCGGCACTGAGATCGTCCCAGCCCACGCCTCCACAAGGCCACCCGTTGTGGCTGTTTTATATTTCTTTTCCATTTTACGCGCGGGATTTTTTTCCGGGCTTGTCCATCCAGCAGCAGTACCGGGCCAAACTGAACATTTCGCGCCACACAATTTTCGAGATAGACACGCGTTTGTAGCAAAAACTGTATATGCAAGCTTTGTGTGCAGACAACAGCGGCATATAAGCACACTAGGCACACTGCACGGATACACCAATCACTTACAAGGACCAAGGAGATGGGCCCTGTCTGGTCGTCTCCTATCCCGTACCTAAATGATCTGGTTTGGCTCCTAGACTTATGATCTCATCTCAATGTTTGAAGAGCTTACTGGTGATCTCATCACGTAGCTTAATGATGTTGCTAGCATGGCACATGTTTCTTAGCAAACAAGCGAAGCTGCACAAATAAACACGACGTTCCTGTGACATCCTCAATGGCAAAGTACGCAGACGCACTTGCGTACTGGACAGAGGAAGCGTATAGTAGCAACAGTCAGAGAACAGTAAGTGGGCCAGCCCTTGAAATACTACATTATAACACACTTCACAAACACACGCTAAAGGTTATTTCATGGTATGCACATTTAAAGTGTATGCTACCTAACGCTTCCAAATGCAGCATCCAGTTCAATTACGAGAATCATGACAAGTTCTGGTTTCAAACCAACAACTCGTATTCTTGCTTCGCCTACATAATGACAGTACGTATCTGCAGCAGAGTCCAGAGAGCTAAGTGATGGTTTTGAGCTATTCAAATAATGCCGCAAAACCACCAATATGATAGGTGAACTCCTGAAAGGTTGTCAACTCTTTGACAACTCTATGGCAGTTTCTCTTGTGCGGGGAAATTGCCTGACAGCTTATCCGGTGAGCGAAAACAAACAGTGATATTCAGTAAATATTATCTACTGTTTTTGGAAACATACAAATGTCTTAAAATCTAATTGGGCGCAATAGGCCTATTAGGTTTCCATTTGATAAGGTATTGTCGATCCAACGAAGCATGAATAGTCTTTTATCCTTTACCTTTTTAACACTAGTTCAAAATAACCTTGCATTTTCTATAGCATATCAGCTTTCATCTTGCTCCTTATTTGCTCCTGATGGCTCGTGGGCCAGCAAGTCAATGATTTCGTGGTCATAGTCTGTTGAGGCAATTTTAACTTGTCACTGCTCACAAACAAGTCAATTTCAATGGGTCGTCGCTTACTAAAAAAGTACTCCAGTGGAGTTCAGGCTGGCCTCTCAGTCATTGAGCTCGCTCTACAACTAACTTCGCTCCGGAGGAAATCCTTGCGCTGGTACGACTTTGACCGTGTTCTACCACAGACTTGAGGTGAACATCCGAGCCGTGAACCCACCAAACTCAAATACACTCCAGGGTTTAAACTGTCCTTTCACGGGACCGACCGCCACCTGGAACCGCCGACAATATCAGACTTGATGACGAATATCTCTGAGTTCCTGCCGCTACTCCTCCAGGAAGACATCCAGCTTAATGAGCACACTGCCGTCGAGGATGAAGCGGCGCGAGCGAAGCAGCTCCTGCGGGAAGCCCAGGCCCACGCACTCGTAGTTGTCTTTGGTGGTGGGTTTGCGCCAGTTGAAGCCGGAGCAGAGCTGGGCGGGATCCCAGATACGGCTGAGGATGTCGTGACTGACGGCAGAGTGGTCCAGCAGCGAGAGCCGCAGCCGCAGACGGAACGGCCACTGCAGCGAGTCGTCATACCTGCCGTCACAGTGCAGCGCGTCAACAAACTGCAAATGTTGAAAACCAGGGAAGCCATTAATCTGCATCGATGTGAATGATTCGGATTTCCTACAAGAACGTTTGCGGGTTCTCCCGATACTTGTGATCCTCCCCAGGTGACGCTGATAAGATATCTACTAGCCTGCCCGGGGTGAGGCCTGCGTGCAGGTAGACGTTGCCGCCCTGTCGGCTGGGGAAGACGCGGATGTACATCCGGTAGCCGCCCTGGTACACGTAGAAGCTGGGACTGCGCAGTGAGTGCCTCTCCTCCCACGTCACCATCATTGTGTCGAAGTCCTGAGCGGGTAGAGCATTCATTCACCGTGTCCGATGGGCGAGGTCAGCGTAAAATAGCATTCAGTGATCAGTCCCTTGGAACAATCAGTAATAGTTTCTCCTTGCCCTTACTGGATTTGCAATATCTGAGCATACGAGCAAAATTGAAAATGAAGAAAATACAGTTGCATTCAACCATTGAGTAATTGGCCAATTAGGTACACAGACGGTCCAAGAGTAGAATATACGATGAGGCAGTTTTTGGAAAATCTGGCACCGAAAGTCATCAATTTCGCACCACCTCAGTATGCCTGGTGAGGTCACGACTACATCATCTCTCACCTTGACCTCCCAGTAGTAGGAGTACATCCTTTTGCCGTTCATCTCGTACACGGTGTCATTGAAATTACTGATCTCACGGAAGCGCGACAGCTTCGCGCTCTCAGAGCTGGAGACGTAGCTGACGGTGTCTGTGACCTGCTGACTCCTGCGCCTGCCACCCTGCTGACGACGCCCCAGGCGGCGCGACCGGGCCGGTCGCTGCTGCCGACCGCCTCCGTAGGCGCTGTATGCTTCCGGAGCCTGAAAACGGGGCCACTGTGAAACTAATGGTCCGAATAGAACGATATTCTTCAGTGCAGTCTGAAACCAAAATACCGAAGTAAGGACAAACTGGCTGCTTACGAAGCGTATTAGACAAATACTGGATGCCAAGATAACACATCGGAAGACTTTTTTGGAGGATGCCCACTTCCAGAAACACGTATGTAATGGCACAAGGTAAATTCGGTGACGATCAGCACCCCAGACTTAGGACCATGTACAAGGACAGGACGTACCGCCGCACTCACCGTAGATGGTGTGTAGGAGGAAGAGTAAGCGACATTATCGCCTCGGTTGGAGTTCCTGCCTGTCCTCGAGCCCAGAGAACTCGCGCTGACCTGGCGCACACCAGAAGCATGCTGCGAGTCGCCATGTGTTTCGTATTGAAGATTGCCGGTGGTGGTGGTGGCGCGCCTGGTATCGTCGACATAACCTCTCCTGGGCACCAGTTCGTATCGATAAGTTTTTCCTGATGGCTCAGTCACAAAGCGCTGGTTCAGTTGCGTGTTCTGGTGGCTGAAGCTGCTGGTGCGGCGCGAGCCCCCAAACTTGACGTCGTTGTCCCGTTCGGAGGCAGCATAGGTGGCGCTGGAGTTGCGCGTCTCCTCCGCAGCGGCACGGTATGCGTCGGCGCTCACACTGCGAACGCTAGAGGACCTAGTGCTCTGGGCGGATGCGAAGCGGTCACGAGTGTTGTAGGAGGATGTGGGTGCTGATGTAGTTCGTGAGCTGCTGGTTCTGGAGGACGCACCGGCAGCGCGAGAGGCAGCCGTCTCCGCGCCCGAGCGTCTGCTGGCTGTTTGCGCGGAGGCGGAACGGCTGTCTGTGGCCTCACTCACTCCTGACCGGGAGTTAGCTCTGTCCCTCTGTGACGCAGCTGCGACATTCGACTTGTGTGCCGCGCCATAACGCTTAGCTGAGGCTCTTCGTCGCGAAGAGCTGGTATTGTAACGTCTCTGGGTTCGGTATTCGTTCTGCTGCATCATTTTTCCGCTATCCGAGTCAGAATCGCCTGCGGCGCCGGCGGAGGAGGTGCTGCTGCCGGACCTGCGTCTCCCCTTCCTGTTCTCTCTCATTTCCACTCGCTGTGTTCGCGCGGTCATGTGTCTGTGACCTGCTGAAGCTGTTTTTAATATCTTCCAGCTTACGTGAGAGTCGCTCCTCCATCGCTAACAGGCGAGCCTCCATCTCCGCTGAAAAAAACACAGTTAAACTTTCGTTTCCTCATTGACCATACGTTCATAGCTATCTAGATGCATACATTACGGCAAAACCCCTGTCTGTTATTTTTCCCCCAACGTATCAAAGCCTGTTAAAAAGGTTTTGTTACATTTCTGACTTATCATTATCTCGGCCTTCCTTGATATCGTCTTTCTGACTATATTTATTGCAGAGTTTCAGGTAAATGCTCAAATCTGAGGCCTCCAACAGTGGCGGATCTGGCCGATCAGTTTGGGAGGGGCAAACTCAAGTCAAAAGTCGAAAAGTAAAAAAAAAAACGTCACGCTATGAAAGCTGCGCTACAATATCACTTGCCGGTAGAATTTTGGGTAATTCAGGCGACAAGTAAAAAAAACTTCACGGGAAGAAACATATGGGCTTGAGATACTTTTTCCAGTCGAAGGTCGAAGGCCCAGGTTTTACACTGAACTTTAAAGGGAGATACGCGAAAAAATTATTATTGTGGTTTCTTGCTATTTGAAAAATTCTGATTACGAAACTGTCAATTGTTTTGTATCTTCGCCAAAATTTTGGGAGGCCACCCACTTATTATTGAAATAGGTTAACAGTTCCGATAAAATGCTGAAGCCTTCACCCATCACTTACTTTTCGAAAAGTATTTAAAATTAAAAAAGTATTGTTTTTTGTAAAAACAATGTCTGTTCTCCTGTATTTGTATTTGAATTAATTTTACAAAGCCTTTAAAAATACAAATGAATTAGTTTGCCCTAGAAACGGAAAAAACATAATTACTCAAGTTTTCAGCCGTTTCGTACCTCGGGTCTTGAGTCGTCTTCTGCTTCAGCCCCAAAATAACGAAACTTTTGCGTCAGAAAGGTCACGTGACCCCTATGAGGTGGCTGTACGTTCTGATTGGTCAATTGTGATTTCTTAAAAGTCCTATATTTTTGTTTTAGTATTATTTTTGGCTGTAGCTTTTTAAAAATATCTTTTTATTTGATAGTTTTAGACTTTCAAGTCACTGCTTAGGAAAAATGGGACCAGTTTTTTTAAGAGAGTTTGATAGCCTTAGCCGGGGGTACGTCATTTACATCGATAAGAGGTGTACCGGTAAAGCCGTCTAGAAATGTTGACTTTGAGAGCAATTTTAAGGCATTTGCTGGCCGAGTTCGCAAAAAATGAGAATAGGATCTCTGAAACACCTTTTTGTGACCTTTTTATCTAGCCAACAAAAAATTTTCGCGTATCTCCCTTTAACTGGCTCTGTTTGAAGTTAAAAGTTAAGGCACCAAAATCTTGCTTCTAGACTAAAAAGGAGTCGGGGGAAAAAGAGGTCGATCACTTTGGAGGGGGGCAAAAACGTAGTTTTTCCCCGAGCGTTTTTCGTTTGGGGGGGGCAAATGCCTTTTTGCCCCCCTTGGATCCGCCACTGGCCTCCAAGTTGCCTTTGAGTGCTTTAAATTCTTTGATAAAAGATCAACCACGAACAAAAGTTCGGTTCATTGGGAAAAGAGCAACTGGAACCAGAAGAACCTTTTAAATATACATAATCTTCACCGAAGGACATTCCCCGAGAGCACAGGTCAGCTCCACCATGTGCCAACAAGAAGCACACATCAGTTTGTGAAGCAATGTCTACTGGCTGCCTCCTGACCTGGGTTGCAGAGCCCCTTGAGCGCGGAGAGCGCCGCCGAGCGGACAGTGATGTGGAGTTCCTTCTCGTTGTACCTACAGAGGCGGTCGCCGTGACCGTGTCGGGGCTCGTCGGCCTGCACACCCGTGACATCTGCAGGGTAGACCACATCCGGTCACCAAGCACATGCATGACATGAATTTGGAAGCAAAAACGGTGTCGGGTTCAACTTTTTTATCGGATTTTCGCCGAACCAAATCGGTATTTCAGAGGTATGATGGCGTATGCAAACTTTGCATTCGACCTTATATCTAGGAATAATAGTGGGAGTCATGTATATTGGTTCTAAACTACTTTGATTATTCGATGGTGAGCAAAGAATGTAACCACGACAAAAAGGCGAGGAACTAGCACACAGAATCGAAGGGACGAGACCGATTGATGTGCAATAAGCAATTAAAGCCTCCAAGGTGGTAACCCCCCCCAGCCCTCGGAGCTTTCCAATCACGACTCCAGCATAGCCCAGCGGTTTCCAATGATTAGTATCAGGCCACTGGAGTCCAACTTTACCTGGGGCATCCCGGAACGTTTATACGTTAAACCTCAGCGCAGGTGGTATACGAATTCGATCTTTTAACCCGCGCCCCACCGGGGGTCCGGCGCCACCTCCGCCCCACCGGGGGCCATCGATTGTCCCCCTCTAACTCCAAAAGTATTGGGCGTTAGCGCAAATCTGCAAAGTGCATTAGAAAGCTCGCGTAAATTCAGTAAGCAATTACTTCGCATGTTTTAGCGCTCAGGTCAATGGTTTGACCTCCAGAAGTGAAATTAGGTCAAGATCGGCTATTTTCACTCAAATATGCAATGCTTAAGCAAACTGGGCATAACTCTCGTGCCATTAAAGCTATTGAGATGTGGTCAAGTACATTGGATAGGAAAATTTCAAACCTTTTCCCGCTATGTTGAACGTAATGATCTCCCACCAGTGGTTTGACCTCCAGAGGTCACCTCGTGACCTAAGATGACCTGAGGTCACGAGAGGTCAGAAAGTAACCTTGCCCTATATCAAACGAAAGCCAGTAACAAACTATCCACTATAAAAAATTTATCAAACGTTACCCACGAGACTTGAGGCACAAGCCCCAACCGAAAGGCCAAGAACGCTCACGAAGCCGAGCATTTCAATCGTTTTGGACTTTGATCAAAGACAGCTTTTCCCCATGCTTTTTCAATGGGAGAGGTCACCTCGTGACATGACCTCAGGTCACGAAATCGAAAAATCCCGGATGTACACCTTGTAGACCCTGGAGAGGGTCATGAAGTGTAGGAAGTTTCAAATCGATCGACTTCGAAATGTAGCTCTTACAGAGCTCTAAAGTTGAAGTGAGGTGACCTTGGTTGACCTCGCCTGGTGACCTGACCTTGGATGACCCGGGGTAAAAAGTTTCAGGGATGGTGGGAAAATGATGCAGTAAGAGGTAGAGCCCTCAACCGCGGTGCTGCACCTCGTCGTTTTTCTGCTATCCCGGAAAAACCTTAGGCGGGGGGCCATCGATGGTCCCCGGTGGGGCGAGGGTTAAAACACCCGTACACCCACAAGCACTGCAGGACATATTGCTGAACTGTTTGAACAATATGTGGTAGGACATCTGATATTCATACTGTACTATCTTTTTATCTATTTGTTTATTTATTAGTGCTATATGAGCAACAGGGTCATACCCCAATAAAAGCTCAAGTCAGGAATCATAAAACATGATCACGGTAAACAGGTCACATACAACTACAGGTAAAAATGAGGAGCCAACAAACTACAAACACCAATCACATTGCGAGCTGACTAAAATATGCACTTAAAACAGTAAACATATGAATATCAAGGAGTTAAAAAGTCCACTTTGTTCAACTCGCAGGCAACGACTGAATATATAAACGAACCTGTGCTCTAAACTGACCAAATGAAGATCTAATAGGGTCGGAAAGTGGACATGCCGTCAGATACGAGTTAAAATTAGTGGTCGAGCGACAAAAAATCCACGCCTCACAGTTTCAACCCTTCCAAATGGAACATGCAGCATACTACCCAACATTGCCCTTGTGTTCCTTCCTGGGACATGAAAAGGGAAATTCCCGAGCAGAAAGGCGGAGTCTATTTTTCCGGAGATAATTTTGTGTGCGAAAAGGATATCATATTGTAATCGTAGATTAGCCAGAGTGTTTATTTTGAATGTAGCCAAAAGATCATGGTACACAAATGATGGTGAGCTTTTCGTTGAGCTTGACGCGAGCCAAATCAAGAATTTAAGCTGAATTCGGTTCAGGCCACCAAGATAAGTCTTGGCAGCCCCACCCCAAATTACGCAGCCAAACTCCATAATAGATCGAATGTTGCCAAAATAGGCCGCCATGATTGGTTTGGGTTTCAACTTCCGTCTCGCTCTCCCCTCTGAATGACCGACCTGAAGAGACCGAATCATCAGACCTAGTGCCCTGTTCGCCTTACTAACAATGTGATTCAGGTGTTCTACAGACGCCAATTTAGAATCCAACCACACTCCAAGGGCCCGTATTGCACAGACTTTCTCTAGAGTAGAGTTTTGGATTTTGTATGTGGTTGGAATAGGCTTTCGTTTCAATGACACGGTGAACGATTTACACTTGGCTGGATTGAGTTGAAGCTTCCAAAGTGCAGACCATGCAGCTAAAGATGTTAGATCGTCCTGAAGGAGCTCAATGTCGTGTTGCGAAGTAATTTTGTTGTATAATTTTACGTCGTCAGCAGATAAGAGACAATCAGTCTTAATTTTGTCTGGAAGATCGTTTACGTACAGGGCGAAGAGGAGAGGCGAGATAATTCCACCTTCCGGAGTTCCAGAGCGTACATGGACCCAATCAGAACATTTTCAGTTCACAATAACGCGTTGCTTACGATTTTCTAAATATGATGAAAGCCATTCCAGGGCCGCACCTGAGATTTGGTAAGAGTTTTTCAATTAGTGAATAAGAAGTTTTTGGTTGACGCTCTGGAACGCCGCTGAATAGTCCGTATAAATAACGTCAGTTTGATGGCCTAATGATATAGACTCCCACGCCGTTTTTAAAAGGCAAGCTAAATTTGAGTCACGTGCTCGGCGTGGGACAAAACCATGCTGTTTTGGAGTCAGGACTGGTTGCACGTGAGAAAGAAGTACGTCACATACGCACCATTCGAGAAGTTTGCCAAACAGCGAGGTGAGTGAGACAGACCGATAATTAGAAGGTAATTTTCTAGACCCCTTTTTGTGACTGGGCACGATGTTAGCCTCCGCCCATCTGTTCGGAAAGACACCTTGAGACACTGACTGCCTGAAAAGTATAGTCAACGGGACCGACAGCTGCTCACTGCACTCCTTTATAATTCGTGCACTAATGTTATCAGGCCCACAGGCCTTATGCACTTGGAGAGTATTCAAGGAGCTGCGAACACATGGTTCAGTAATCACAAAGTGATTGAGTGAGCTCAGGTCGTAAATGGGCACTTCAGGATAATCCTGTACGGTGGGATCAGTAAAACTACTTGCGAATGTCATATTTAGCAGATTCGCCCGCTCGACATCACTATTCAACACTCTGTCGCCATCTAAAAGTACAGAGAGCTGGCATTTCGTGCCCTTGGTACATTTTAAAAAATACCAAAACCGTTTTTCAAAGATCAAAACCGTTTTTCCTCCCTCAGGCCTGTTATTGGTCTTTACTTGCTACTATGAATGTGGTAGATCATACTGTTTGCATGAGTACCTGTCGTCTAAATCATTTCGATCATGTCCGCTCATAGTCGTTGGTTTGTCAAAGCGTAAGCCATAGGATTAAACTGTGTTCTGTTTATAATCGTCGGAAAAGGGGGCCAGGTCCCACACTTTTCGTCAAAATTGTTCTAAACTTCAGCCGATTCGGAAAAAATAGAACAGTTGGGTAACCGGTATGTCAGTATGGTAGGAAGGAACATAAGTCCGACGTGTTTTAGCTCTAGAGGGTAAAGTTCCTTGTCAGCAAGGGGTTACAAATTGACTGACCCTCTCACATTTTGTCGGTGGCACACCTTTTACTGCTGTTTCAAAATGCAGGCAAACAAGTAGTGGCATTTATGACTTTTGCTCTGCGTATTTCATAGCCGCCTCTCTCTCTCCACACGCTGCCGAGGTCAGCGGGGTAGCGGGCTCAATCAAAGCTTGCTGACGTTGGCCTCCGTGCTGGATAACGGTGAAGGGGGTGAATCGGAGGCGCCGACCGACCAGGCTTCGGCAGTTGAAACAGCCATCAGCCGCCACTGCCTCCTTGTCATACAAGCGTACCGTTGTGACTAAGTCTGGTGCTGTCTGATATTTGTACCGGGGCGAAGTTAAGAGGACAGCTGTTCACCAGACCTCGAGCCACCCCTCACCACTTTTTCCGTCATGACAAAGGTAAACAAGGGTGTCTCGTCAAGACTATCATAGTGACAAAGCAAAAATCTGAACTTGGCTTTAGTCCAACGTCATAAAGCAGGGCTCTGGACTTGCCTCAAGCGTGGCTTCAAGTGAATCCAGTGACACTTGCAGACAAAGAGGGCATTTCGCGAGAGGCCGTGGCGTCACTTGGCTGACCTTTCCATGCACCGGAAGCATGGCCACTGACTACTTCTTCGTCAGCGTTTCCGGTGCTTACATGGGAGCCTCATGGGGCATCTGCCGTGAATCACAGTGACTGGCGTCCTGAGCCCGAAAATAAGCGTGACGCCACCGCACGATTGGCAGCCCTTCACTTCGCAGTGGCGTCCCCATCTGACTGAGTTTGCGCCCACCGTGCTTCACGACCTCAGACATTTTGTCTGTCTGATAAAAAGCGCCGCAGTATGCATTGGAAAGAACCGAGTTAGCATCGCACTGGAAAAAAGTTGAGACCAAGAACAAAGAAACGTACATTGAGGATTAAACGCTTTTCTAGTAGTGTTTTTAAGCTAAAGACACTGATGTACGTTGTATTAGTAAAATCAAAGTTTGCGTGAATGGCACTCGTTAAATCCATGCCTGAGATTGAGCTCACAATGATGATCCGACCAGGCATGGTGGGTTGAACGTGTGTTTGCATACCTAGCTTATTCTTATGTGTAAGCTTACGCTCGGTGACTTCAGTCACAGTGGTAAACATTTTACACCGGAGAGCATTCATGCAGAATCTCGGGTGTACTCATGCTTAATGAAGATAGTACAACACCATTTGATTTTCGCCCGCGATGGATTTCTACTGACTTCTTGATAAGAAATGCCATCTTAGAAAACTTTTTTCTGGTCGGTACCAATCATTACTTTTTCCACATGGCTGCATAGCTCTATAGTGAATAGGTAGGCAAACACTTCTAATAAAAGCTATGGAGGCAGGCGCTGCTAAGGGTATGCGGCTTGCCAGCTCCTTATGCAGCCTGCCCAGCATACTGAGAATCATTCCCCAAGCTAACTGGACTATGCATGTCTAAATGTGCCAGGGGTAACACCACCATGCGTATTTATTTTCCCATCTCTAGAATAACCCATCGCTGGCGCCACCCAACGTTTATAAGTCTAGCATCGCTATGACACCTCCAATGTAAGCTCTCCCTCCCTCATTCTCGTCTTCTCCACCTACCGAGAAGTGTAAGTGACAGGACTTCAGTAATTGGCCGGGCAGCCCATGTTTCTTTTGCAGGACAATGTGACAGTCAGGCCTGCAGGGGACCCTGCTCGGCGTCCTCCGTGATCAAAGCGGCTGTTTTATTAATCAGCAACGACCACTGCCACGCATTAATGCATTCATCAATGCGAGGAATGCAAACCCATGAGGGAGGAGATGAGAGCGGCTATCTCAAGGCTTGCTGTGCAGCAGACGGGGCCTCACGTAACACTGTTGCGTGGAGGGGAGGGGAGGGCTGGGAGAGGACAGACAGAGACTTCTCCCAAACAACGGGCCCCTCGTGGCTCAGGGGGCTGCTCTCCCCCTTTCCTCCTTGGCTCCGCTCCAGCTCCTTCTGCAACGCTATATGAGGTGACCCGGAACACTGATTTGCAGCGCAGCGCGGGAGTGTTTGGGATCGCGGCCACGTGCTGCCATGTGACATCCCTCCACCGAGCCAACGGCGTGGGTCGTGACACATGAACACATGCCAATTAGTGTCGGGTAGATTCTTCTCCTTCACGTCCCCACTCCCTGGGACGAATCATTCAACAACAAGGTGTAGTAGGGCAGTTTGTTTTAATCTGGCGTATATTATTTACCGCTAGGATCCGCCCCAAACATTGTTGCATAATGCTTTCGAAGAACTGCAGTGCTGCGACTAACCACAGTCGGGCGACTCCGAAGCCGGAATTCAGTGACGTAGAGTGGAATGCTTTGTTTATCAACGGTGCTCCGGAAGGATGGCGCGGAACCGTTTGTGTATTTTCCCTTGCTTTGAAGCACATCTCTGAATGTATCTCAGTCGTCTTGAGTTACCTACTAGGGACTGGTAAATATCGGGCGAATCGTGAGGTCACTACGGCACCAGAAGGCCGCCGCCGACCAAAACTTCTGTTCATCTGCAATGTTTCCTTGACCGGCATTTTAATGTTTCCGGGCCTGGTGCCAAGGTCTTGTGTGTTCTATAAGTGTATACGTACACCTGTACAAATATAGTTCATCGAAAAAATGTTATCTTAAAATCAGCACCAGAATATCGTAAGATAATCATCATATTTTGTGACATTCTTGGGCCAACCTTAAGTGCACAAACTAAGGTTTTCAAAGGCTTAGATTCATGTTTCTGCAGCTGGTAAAAATAACAAATTTCTCTTAATTATTTGTGATGTTGCCGCCTTTTTTTCTATAAGCACTTGTTCCTTCACTTGCAAGTAGCTGAATCTAACATTAGGGTGACTCTATAAGCCGTTCAAGCCCGACCACATCCTCTGGTATGTAATCATGCCTATTTTGGGCTGCATGTATCTGTTTCCATCAGTCAGAACCTAAATGGAATGTTAGGGATGGGAAGGCAACGTGTCCGGTTTTGGCCGGGGAATGTCTTCTTGAGCCCCGCCCTTCGGCCCGATCCACCTGGTACTTGCTCAAACAGTAAGAAAAGGCTCGACAATGAATGTTACATATAGCTAGTATTTGGAGCCTGGCGGAGAACAAGAGTGGCTCTGGTTGACGCCGTCGGTTAGCGCGAGCACTCGGCTCGGCTTATGCCATTCTGTATCCCACCCAGAGGCAGAATTTGGCGCCCTGCCCTAGCTCAAGCCTAGTTCATTTCCCTTCCCTCCTACGCCATATGACCTCAGAAGCTGATGCGTCGTTAAACCCCAAAAATTATTAGCAAGATCATAGACATTCTAATCGCCTTGGGAGGGGGGGAACTAAACCTCCGCAACCGGCTCATTATAGGGTGCGGTCAAAATGTATCAATCATAACTCAAGCCAAAATCATCTCAGCTCGGTGAAATGTATCCTCTCGAGAAGTCAAATATCGCCCTAGTGATATCGAATTATATAACCGATAGCTAGTTTGTGATGAGACCAGGGAAGTTTAGAAGTGAGCCAACATGGATATAAATTATTGGGGCATATCGACGCACCAACTGCCAGGGTCAGGTATCTTTATTCCATGGTCATATAGCGTCACCAGCTGTTTCACTGTTGGAAGGGTTTTTCGGGAGTCAGCTTGCTCCTTGTTCAGGGAAGCTGTCTGGCCTTGAACACTGAGATCTACTATAACTATAGTACAACACTCTGTGGGTTAATACTCTGTTTGCTTTTAAATAAATTAAAAAACGCAGAAACATAAAACATGCAGTGTTTAGCGAAAGGGATGCAATTCACGTGCCAATCTTCCGTGAGGAAAATTTTAACGTAAAAAGACACCAGATACTGTTCTTTCCTCGGGGTGCCTACTCCGTGATGACTGTGGCCCCACCACTCACAGAGGATCAATAGGCAAGTTTAACTCCATGCTTAACTTCCAGCAAATGAGCTTTGCAAAGCCAGCTCCATCATGCGATCGCAGCGTTAAAATGTTTACCTTAGCCTTTCACAAGTGACGAGTGCCTTCAGTACTCAGTAGTCGCCTTAATCTGCTTAATCCCTTGATGCAGTTTCTTGCGCAGGCGCACTCCTCACGAATCCCACGGGAAGGGCTCAGAAGAAAATGTGTGGTGGACCGACGACGCATCTATCATTATGTATGACGTAGTCATATATAAACGACGGCAGTAATGGTTGTACAATCGTTATTGGTCAATTTTTGAAATGCATTCAACAATTGATGGGCGCACTCCTAAATACTTTCAAAGGCAGCTAAGTAGCGTTTTCTGACTGCGAACGGTTCTCCAGCCACCTTGCAAAAAAGGTGGGGAAACTTTAGGACCTTTCCACTGTGCGTGTTAAAACGTCCAAAATTAGAATCATACCAATAGTTCGCCAACAATGAGCCAACACCTCCGGAGCCTAGTGGGTGCAGATCTAATCGCAGGAATTGCACTTACTTATCCTACGTTTGTGACTCATCGAAAAAATTGTATCCATTATCATAATTATTTGGCTTCTTTGAGAATGTAGCGAACAATGGCCTTGATAATGAGAAAGTTAAAGTTTTTGTATTGCACTCTGGACGTTAAGGGATAGGTAACCAAAGTTAACCCAATGAACAACGTTTCTCCCACAGTTAGAAATTGATGAGATGTTAAATGACCTGCCTCCTAGAACCTTGGATGTAAAATGGAACGAATTCACTGTGATTATATATCAGGGCACAGCCCTTCATCAGAATCTTCATTAGACAACAAGTGAAAGCATAAACTATTGGTCACAGCTCGCACTAGAATTTCTTAGTTCATACCACGATTCAAATTCTATACTGCGTTCAAATTATTGGTCATAGTGTGAGTTGTGACCTCGAGTTCGGTGCCACAGCTCGCACAAGAACTTGTGCTTTCGCCTATTGTCAGATGAAAATTCTGATGAAGTGCTGTGCCTAAAAATGTAATAACAGTGAATTTGCTCCATTCTGAATCCATGATTCTAGGAGGCCGGGAATTCGACATCTCAACAACTTATAAACATGCTCCTCGGCTCAGCAATGTGAAATCTATTTACATCTACAAACCACCGATTAATTTTTGTCGCAGTACGGAAAGTATGTGTTTCTTATTTCCCCCGAAGAGTTGGAGAGAAGCTTAGCCCAGTAATTTATAAATGAGTTCAGTCTAGTAATGATAATATTTAAAAATGAGTGCTGAAACCATGAATCCCCTTTATTCACTCGTATGAGACTCTTTGGCATCAATACCCATGGGTATAGAAACATAAGGGCGGAAGGAGGAGGGCCAGTAGCATCCCCAATATTTCCGATTACCTATTAACCATCAGTCCTTTGGTTTTATATAGTAAAACTGGTCCTACAACGCGTCACTTGCCTCCTCCCCACTTGATATTGACTTTGCAGGTTCGAAAGCCTACTCCAATGCATTGGAGTAGGCTTTCGATTGGATTCACGGCATTGCAATGCCGTGAGTTCGGATCAGAACGTGCTGAAGCGCATGGTCAGAGAGCTCAGCAGACTGACTTTTCTCGTATGGTCCCACGCATTTATCACAAGACAGGCGCCAGACTTTAAAATGTCATCTCGGATCCATCAATTAAAGACATGCAATCTCAAAATGGCGGCGTTGGAATGTAGGTACTGACGAGGAGGTTGTCAGTTCTGGCTGGCCACCCTTGTGCTGTATAAACTAATACCATGTTTCACGTCACTACGAATTAATGGCGTGCAGTCTGCACCTCAATGAATCAACCCAGTAATCACCTTTCACATTTGAGGGTGTGGCACAAGAGATGAAGTCGGAGGGCTGTTGAAATTTGATATGAGTAAGAACTTAACCCTCTCTCACCGCTTAATCACCAAATACTGGGTAGTCCCTTCCTATACTCTTACTTTAAGAGAAAGTATATCCAGCTCACCCAAATGGTGTTTTCCAGCCAACATCCTCCTTGTGCAGGGAAAGCATTACAAGTAATATATTTTGCAAGCTTTAGCGAGACTACTATTTTAATTTGAGTTTAATAGAGAAATGCTATGCTCAATTTATGTCCACGAAAAAGGTTGGGGTAAAACAGCCCACGAAAGTTTTAAAGTGTGCTCTGAAGGACGCCAAAGGCGGTTAAGACGAAATGAGAACATCTTACTGTACACGCTGTTCCAAATTGGGGTAGGAAAGTATTATCTAAAAAGATAGGGAGGAAAATTCAAAGGGTAGATGTTTGCTAAGATAAAGTTTTCCATTCAGGTTGCACCAGTCTGCACGGCCTGCAAGGAACAACGATGTTGCTGTCATGCCGTGTCAGCCAAGCTCTAAGCAGTGGGTGATGATTTCTAAAATATCAATCGAACAAGGGTCCAATCGATGTTTCCCATCCATCGTGCAGCTTGTCATTAAAATCTTCATGGATCGTTTCGTCTCACCACATAGACGGATCCAGGATTGCCGATGGGTCGGAGGGCAGGGGGACTCCATCGGGTATGTGATCGGAGGCAGGGGGCGGACATGAGATATTTCTCTAGAATTCTGGGGGTTTTGAAGGTTCCATTTCTGGGTCTGACAGTTTCTTGCAGCAGCAAAATTTAACATGCAATTCCAATGGGACTGTTTGCGGGGTTTGGGGCACGGGCCAGTTGGAAAATTTAAGCCGTGCTTAAGGGGTATATTTTTATTTTTGGTTATGTAAAATTGGTCAGGCTATTTTCTGGGTGCAGTTTTTAGTCCCTGACATGATTTTCTAACAAGGAAAATCCACTATGAATTTCATGCTAATTCCTTCAGAATTCTGTTTCGAATGTTTCGCTTAACCAATCAGAACGCTGTATTCTACCTTCTGCTACCAGAATCCAAGGTATCTTGAACAGAACCCTCCAAAATACTACCATATCCTCAACATGCTGCCAAATCAGGCAGTCAGGCTGTCATGTCCGAACCGTATCTATAGGAACCAAAATCGGAGGGGGCGCCATCCGAAACAGGGGGCGCCATTTTTGGGCGGAAACCCCATCAGGTGGGCGCCAAACCCTATCGTGAGGCCACCGATACTCATATTCTGGACAAAGGGGGAGTGGAAAACGATAATTTAGGGGGCACCATTAACCTTTTAGGGGACACCGTAGACATTTCAGGGGGCGCTGAGGGTTGATGGGTGGGGGAGTTTCCTCTCTCTTATTCCCCCTAGGTTCCGCCTCTGTCTCATCACTGGGCTTACATCGCTAGACAGCTGAACCTGAACTGATAAACAGCGTCAGCAGTTGCCGGCTTTGCCATGGAGAGCATAAGGCAGGGTGAGATTTAGGGTTCATCTGACCACTTGGACAGCAGACAGACCAGCTGGCCACGAGACTAACCACCTGGACGGCAGACAGACCAACTTCCTACCAGTCTGACCACCTGGCCACGAGACTGACCACCTGGCCACCAGACTGACCGCCTGGCCATATGACTGATATCCTGACCACCAAACTGTCCACCGGAACGTCAGACGGACCACATGATCCCCTGATTGAAAGCCTGGCCACCTGACTGCCAGCACCACCTACCTGGTTTTTCTGCCGCGGTGGCTCCCAGACGGAGCAGCAGGAAGAAGAGGAAGGTCGACTGCAGCTGCATGCTGATGCTGCTGCTGAGGGCACAGAGCCTGCAGGCGATGCGCTCCGGGTGAAAAGCAAGCGGGACTAAACGTTGAGAAGCCGCTGGAGGTGCTGCTGCTCCCTTGCTGGCCAATCGGTGGCACGGCTGGCAGTCGGGTCCGGGAGGACTGAGGTCAGTGACGTGCTGGCCGAGGCAGCCTGGTGCAGCAACTAACTCCGAGGTGTGCCGCCACGCCGATCTGAAGCACAGGACATGGAGGTGTTGACTTTTTCGAAAGCGGAAGAAAATCAAATTGAAGTAAACATTATTTGATCTGTTAATAGGGACTGCTTCACAGAAGTCAAAACTAACTCTAGTTGTCGATTTCAACAGCCACGGCTGCAGCCTGAGCGCTGAAACTTTGACACTGACACTGAAACGCCGCCCTGCACTGACCCACTGGCCCATTCCCGATGTCTGACAGCGCCAGAAATGATGCAGACGATGACATCATGCCTGCTGGCCCACCTGCTGCCGTGCTGGCGCTGCAGTGAAGCAGAACTGCCGCCGCTGCAGCTCGTCTGCAGTCCCCTACTCTCCGGCCCTCGGCGCTGTCGTCCACACGTGCTCCCGGCTGCGTCGCCGGCGGCGAATGGCCGCGGGCTGTGCGCGCCGCGCGTGACGCCGTCCGCGAGCTAGCTGCCGCGCCGTGTACCAAGGTTTGTTATGGTTGGCAGTCGGGGCAGTTTCGCGCCTAGTCCAGTAGATGGTGGGCCCGTAAACAGCAGCTACTGTCCCGCTGACTCACGAACTCTATGGCACTGACCATCCATTCACCCACACGCACATGCCGCCCGGGACCGGCCAGCACGCGCGGGCTGTCCATCCACTGACCGACCTGGCAACTAGGTCACCCAACTACCAACTGGCTCAGTGGAGCTGAAGTGAAAATTTATGAAATTACAATGACGTTTGAGTTCTGATTCGTGTGGTGTTTATATAAGAGGGTCCAATCTTGTAGAGAAAATACCAAATGTAGTAGGAACGTTTTCTAAGAGCGGAAATTCTTTGTTTGCTCAGTACAAGCTGCGCACCATGCTTCTCACATTTCAATTAATGACGGCTGGAAAACATGTTTTCAAACACAACATCATTACCACTTGAAATGTGTACTAGGAGATTGGACAAGATTTGGTAAAAGTTCAGGGTGATGTCAGCGCTCCTGTCATGAGTTTATTTTTCCGATATCTAGTGCGCCGCGGTGAGCTCACGTCGCAGTTTGGAAGGCCTTCGGGGGCAGTGTATTGACGCAAAATGACCATTGCAAACGCTCTCTAGGCAATGAAACAAGCTGGAGATGGGCCGATATTTCCATGCCATTGTAGATTCTCGCGCTGCCTATGTTGTACTTCCTGGTAACAGACGTGTGGATACTGTAGTGCCGTACACTGAGAACGCTAGGTTTATTTACAGACGTCCGCTGTTTGCTTATCCTAGGCCGTATCTGCAGGTCTGTTTATTTTCAGAGAATGTTAGTATTGAGCCCTCATCATTGTCACAACTGTGTTTTAAAATACGGGGATAAACCATAATTGCGAGCTTTATACTAATTAATACGTGATAGATTAGCAATTCCACTCAGGGATCGGATCTCATAGGCGGAAGGATAGGGATGGGGGTACAGAGCTGCAAATAGAACTATGAACATTGGACCATTATCCTTGATTTAGATGAAACCAGGATATGCTCTGACAAAAAGAAGTATACATCACTCATCTTTGCTGTTTTTGACGTTCACAGCTAGACGTCAGGCGCAGGTCTCTGTCACTTAAAAGGAAGCTTTAGGCAGAGAAAGAGCTTTGCAGGAAACATCGCAGTTGCTCGTTATTTTGTACTTAATGAGCTATCTGATGCAATATTTCTCTCATGCTAGACGAGATATGTTAAACTGGGCTCTTTTCGTACCCACCTAGGCTCTCCTTCGTTCTCACCTGGGCTCTTTTCTGCATGCCTAGGGGATCCAATCGGAGCCCCTCCCCCTTACAATCTCGGGAACCGGAAGTGATAGGACAAAACTGAAGTGGTGCTTGAAGTATCTTACCATTTTCTACTTTAGAGCCGAGTTTGAACCATAGCTGGTGTGGTGATACATGGCGTCTCAATGGGCCAAAATATATTAATTTTAGTCTCAACTAGGAAATCTCGTATAATTCGGAACCAAATAGGCCCAGAACAAAGCCAAAGGCACCAAGGTGTATTTTACCTAAGCACTCAAACGGAATGCTAATTGACTTGGGAAGATCATGTTTGGACCTTGATCTGACCTTATACCTTGCTTCAAGATCAAATAATGGCTTTCTAAGGTCAAGGTGCACATCATTTGAATCATTGGAGTATGCTTGTCACTAGAGTCTTACATTTATCGTTGTATTTTGTTTCCTGCAAAAGTAAGGTAGACACAAACAATTTATAAAAGCGTGACTTATGATGATGTCTTGTGACCTCGCTAGAGGTCTTGCAACATGCTGATTTGTCTTCTCAAGAGCTTTGAAATGATGTTTAAAAGCTTGACTTAACTCTTCTAGTAGCGGTGTTACAGCCTGTTTTTGTCAGCCTCATTTAGAAGAAAAACACTATACATGGGTTTAGAAATAACGTCTAAACCCTTTGACCCGATCTGATGCCCGTAGTGGGCCATAGATTGACAATTTATCAAGAGGTATGCAAAATGACGTGTTTGCCATTAAAATCGGCTCGAAGGCATTCGCAGAAAACCGAAGAGGGGAGGGGTCCAATCGGACCCACCAGGTGGCGAAAGGTTAAGAGCGGTGTTGCATGTGTTAGTGACATTGTGCATGTGCATGTGACTCGCCTGCAATTCTGGACGATCCTTACGATTTTTTGGCAGGGTCCTGTTTAAGGCCTCCCCTCCCCCTCCTCTCAGGCAAGAGCATGACTAAGTGAGTATAACACGCGTTATTTTAATTTGCAATAAAGTATTGACTTTCAACTCTCCTGTCACCAGTGGCGCATCCAGGAATTCATTTCGGAAGGGGGAGACTAGGGGGCTTGAGCCTCACCCGCCGTTGCCTCGGGCAGCCCCTCGCCTATGCATTAGAGGGAATTTGCACCTTTATAACGTGATTTTAACTGAGATAGCCAAGTTGTAAAGCAAGTCGGAAAATCTGGTACTCTATATATCATTTGTCTTGGAACTCGATATTTCCGTAGAAAAAAGCTTCAAGGGCTTCAATTGGCTGATGCTCATCGTGACCCGAAATGTACCTCTCATGTACCTCTCGCCAGGCGGCCATTGTTTTGAGCTACTGGTGTGACGACATATGCTGACGTCACGATGAGCATCAGCCAATTGAAGTCCTTGAAGCTTTTCGAGTATGGTAGTGGTTGCCAGATCATGACATCATCCACAGGCAGATATTCATTTCTTTTCCTAGAGGAGTATTTTAAAAATCAAAATATTGAACTATACATTTTCAGAGAAATCATGAGTGGCTTTATTATTTTCGGCTAAAAGTACGCCTAATTACACAAAATTCCAGGATTCAGCCAAGGTGCCACATTCCCTTTAACTAAAGGTGCTCAGAAATTTAGGGGGCTTGAGCCCCCAACTCCCACTTGGATCCGCCACTGTCTGCCACATTTCCATTTTCAATAGTTGAGGGGGACATCATCTCTTCCTTAAAATTTGATACCAGTGTATCTATCGGTTATTTGTATATTTGATACCGGTGCATTTATCGTTTCACAATTTTCGGTTGTATTTTTTCACCCACTTCGATTCCAGAGTAGCACAATGACAAAAATAAAACTGAGAGCGTGTATCTATTCATTACTCTTTCTTCACCAGCTTCCATTTCTGGACGGGCTCCCAACAAAGTGCACCAGCGACAATCTTCGAGACTGAGACAGTTCCTCAAAGTTGCATGAAACCATTGGCGGATCCAGGAGGAACTTTTGGAAGTGGCCAAACCAACGTTTTTTTGGGGGAGGTTGGCTAAATTGAGGAAAAATCGCGAAAACATAGCTTTCTGTAGGAAAAACTCCAATATTTGGTCCTTTTGGGGACCAAAACATCCTATTTTAGGCTTTGGAGGGGTCACAGCCCCTTTGACCGCCCCTTGGATCCGCAAATGATGAAAGCCAGCCTTGCAAAGCCAAACTTGCATTAGCAAACAGTAACACGACACGGTTCAGATTCGCACCAGGGCCTTCTAAATCAAAGGCAAACATTTTTGCACCTCGCTATCTCGCCCACCCTCCTAGCCGTGGCACCAGCTCTCCAAACAGCAACACGACACGTCTCAGCTATCGGCTCATACATGCAGACAAGCCGTGGAACCATGTTGCAAAATAAAAAGTAACACGACACGGGTCCTATTCGAACCGGGAAACTTCTGCACGAAAGGCTAGCGTATTTGCACGTCCACATCGCTTTTTATATCTCAAGGATGCTTCTCATTTTTTAACTACGTTTAGTGACGGCGGAACCTCCATATTTAGGGAGGGGGGCACAATGGGATTTACAACCTATTCCTCTCCAGTCAACGCCATAGGGTTAGTGTTGAAATTTCGGATTTAAGGGGAGGTGGCACTGTGCCTCGGTGCCCCCCCCCAGTTCCGCCGGCAGTGACTACGTTTCTTTGTTTTCTTTTTACTTTTTTGTTTTTTTACCTTTCGTTTTTTCGCTTCTTTCCTTTAATTGCCTCCTTTCTTATCACGTTTTTTGGGCTTGTTTGACAAATATAATTGCCAAACTATGATTTTTTTCGGGAATTGAGTTAAAAATAACAGTAAAATCAGCGTGGCAGAGGGGGAAGGCTGTCGATGAACGATGACTGAATTCAAAGGAAATTGCAAGAGGAACAAGTGCCTTATTTTCACCCTACCTTCCCCCGAACTTACCTGGTACCAGGGGTCGAAAAAAGTTGCCATTTTGCCATTCTAAATGGTGACAGCTGGAGTTCCACCGGGTGACAAAAGTCACAAGTCGATTTACAAAAATGGCACCTCTAATTCTAATACACTGCAAAATCTGGATTGACTTGATTGGCCCATTTTAACCGTCTGCGCCATAAGCTTTGTTCGACTAACCATATTTGGTAAATGTGGTGAATTATTCGAACCATATTCGATCCTGGGCTCGAAAAAGTTCAGGCCCTCGCCTATCTTCCAACATGGGCTGGTGACACGAATGGTGATAAAGTGCCATTGTCACCATTGCCCCCAGGCTATGTCACCGGCCGTATTCACTTCTCCTTCCGTGGTCGAACACATCACTGCTATAATCAGCTGAGCGGCTCGGCCTTCACAGCACTGCGCCAGCCACCGCATTATGCGCTGTAGATATTTATTTATAAATTAGGCGCTGTAAAAATATATATAGAGAGCGGAAAGGCAAGGAAGAGGAAGGAAAATATCGGTTGCTATCTTTCTTCCGCATGTAATGGTAAGGTGGTGAGAGTATAGGCGTTGATCAGTCAGGTATTTTTGTACTAAGTATGATATAGAAATACTGCTTAAACCTATAATTGATATAAGTTCTGCAGTGAAGGTAGACTTTTTGCCGCTGTGCTTACTGGTATGCCGAGTCGGGGACTCAAGTGGGGCACTTGTAACTGGGTACCTAGGTACCTACCTATCTCTCTAAGCCTGTGCGTGGAAATCCTTGGGGGTTGGACCCCTCATTGGCGGAACCAGGAGCAACTTTTGGAGGAACGAAATCAATGTTTGGAGGGGGCTCCATCAAGAAATCCCGAAAATATAGTATTTTAAAGGGCCTAAATTTGGATCTTTTGGTAGGCAAAAGACACTATTTTGGGCTTCGTTGGGGGCAACAGCCCCTTTGGCCCCCCTTGGATCAACCCTCGGACCCCCTGAATTTGGGTCTCCCATATACTTTATATAGGGCTTGTAGTGCTGTGCCAGAATCAACTCACAGAGACCTCCAGGCCTACCTCATGCAGTGCCTATTTGAAGCAAAAATATTGTTTGTTTCATCTTTGGAGTGTGTTGGGCAGCAATATCTAGATTTAATAACTGCAAAACATCCCACTTCTAGTCTGCAAAAAGTTGTGGAATGCCACAATGACAAGAATAAGAACTTGTAGTTTGAGTTGTTTAGGAGGTAGCTTTTGGGGGTGGCTATGACTAGAAGGGATGGGGGTTAAGACCAGTGTGGGGCAGTCTGTGGGGGAAGAACAGTAGGTAAGCAGATTGTGTCAGGTTTCAACATCTTATTAGGGTGGCTGTTGGGCATAGTGAGCAGTTTTAGTACCTGCCTAGCTCATGCATATATGACAAATCATGTTAAGCATTGATGTTCATATATGGATTCAGACCTACCATCTTGAGATAGTTTGTTTCTGTCTGTGGGGCACCACTTGCACACTCTGGGTGGTGAGCGCCACCACAAACTCATGCAAGCATCACAAATATAAAATCATTTAAATGTGACAATAAAGATTTTTGAGGTATTTCCATGGTGAAGGTATGTACATGGAAATATTTGTGCCATGAGTGTAAAATTTCAGCAGTCTGCCAACTTTTTTCAGATTGGGATCAGCAAAAGAAACTGCAGGGCACAAACATACTTGGGGGCAGAACTTGTGGTGCTGGGGCAAGCAGGGATGAACCACCAGGTGTATATTTTAACATGGTAGATCGGTGAAGTATGTTGGTGGTTGTGGGCATTTGAGGACAGCATATGTGATTTATTGTGGCTTTTCATTTGCAGGTAAACAGCAAATGTGTATTACTCCAAATAGGAAAAGAAGGAAGGAGTGCCACTGCTTCAGTTTTAATAAATCATTTGCCTCCCCAATGTCCCTTGGCTTGATAATGCTAGTGAATTAAAAATGATAGAAGTCTGGTTTGAAGAAGCCTTTTGGGAGATTAAGCTATGATTAGCATGCTGTGCTTTTCTCTAGCAATGATGCAAAATGTTTCACAAATGTGAATAAAATATTGAATGAAATGTTTAAAGCCAACATAATGGTAACTGTTGCAAGTTTTGAGGTGTTCAATGATCAACAACCTGCAAAATTTATCTTGATATTAGTATTTATATGATTTTAAGCATTTAGAAAGAGAAAATTGATTTTGGCTGGCCAACTGTAGGGACCTAAAAATGTTTGACAAATCAAAGAGCTGCCATAACAAGATTTTATCTAGACAAGCTATGTTCTTTCTGCCTGTGTCATACACAGACACGATTGCTTGGAACTGTAGTACATTCATCAGATCATAAGTTAAAACAGAGTGAGTGTAACTGTCTGATAAATGACCAAAAATATTTTCATTCAGCATACCTTTACAATCATGCAATAAATCCTCTTAATGTGGCTCCTGCCTTGTCTGTGAAACATTTTAGGTGTTATTAGTTTTTGCTGAAGCTGCAGGTGCAGGTTTGGAATGGGCTTAAGGAATTTGGGACTGTGGGAGAGAAGATTGGGGAAGTCACTTAAACTTTATCAAATACAGGCAAATTTTTATGACAGCTCTAAGAAAGCTGTCTAGATAGAAATATGAAGGGAATATTCATGATTGGATGGAAAGTAAGCTCACCCACATATCTGGCTCAGTTGAGGTGTATTGTGCAGGATGCAAAACCGTATACATGTTTTTGCATATTTTTTTGCACTCTTAAACCCTTGCACATTTTGGGAATGGTCAGGTACAATGTTATCCCTCAATATGCTATTGCACAATCTTTCACATGTAGAACTATTATTTTAGCGAAGAATTATGGTTGGCCTGGTGCCTATTGTGCTGGTCCTCATTTGGCACTCTTTGTACGCTGAGATGTTTTGGGACTTCTTGCTCTATTTTTTTATGCCACTGCTATTTTAAAACTGACTTTAAAAGCTCTTAAAGTATGGAGTAATTTTTGAGAAAGAGGATACAAAATGCTGTCAATTCAGTTACATAATCCCTTTCCTCTGCGATACCGACAACTAGAGAACATGGTTGCTTGGGGCCTGCTTTAGTTTGATACAGGTGGGGCTGGGGCAATGGCGTAGCCTAGGGGTCTGTGGACTCTTCTTGGGCTTACTGTTCACTGTAAAACAGGAATATGAGTGTTGATGCTCCCCTCTCCAGCTTGGTCTCGGGGACCCCGATAATCAGTCTTGGAGGGTTCCAGAGAATCGCTCTCGGGGACCTCTGAGCATCTGTCTTTTGGATTCCCGAACATTCTTGGGGCTCCAAGCATCCTTCTCGGGAGCCCCCGATCTTTTGGCCCTCGGGAATCAGTCTCGGGAGCCCCTAAACATTGGTCTCGAACATCACTCCCGGGGGCCAGGGACATTGGTCTTGGGAGACCCGATTATCGGTCTTGGGAGCTCCCGAATATCACCCTTGGGGGCCCCGAGACCACTGCTCGGGACCAAGATCGGAGGGTCTCGGAAAAAGTGCTCGGGTAGATGTGCCTGTGTTGAGAATATGATGCTCACTGAGGTGGATTTCCTGGGATTGATAAAGGTATACATTTTAGGGGCATCGAACATCTGTCTTGGGACCCCCGAGCATTGCTCTTCACTCGTAGACCGTGATCATCGGTCTCCTGGACACCCCCCACACTCAACATAATTCTCGGAGGCTCCCGAGTATCACTGGGTCCCTTTGAGCTTAGTCTTGGAATCTCCCGACAATCCGTCTCGGGGTCCCCGAATATCGGTTCCGAGCATCGCTATGGGGGGAGGGGCGAGACCAGGTTTTGGGGGTCCCGGAGCGATTCTCGGGGCAGCGAGGCAGATGTTCGGGGCCCCCAAAGCGATGCTCGTGGAGTCCGAGACCGATGTTCGGGGGCCTCCGAGACTGATTCCCGGGGTCCCCGGAGGTCAAGTTTCGGGGCCCCGAGACCAATGCCTACGCATTCAGGAACAAGGTCAGCTCAAAGCAAGTGAAGTGCTCGTTCAGTGAGCAAGGTCAGTTCGAGCATCGCGCTCAGAAGCCATCGCGAATCGGTCTCATGAACCCCTGAACACCGATCCCGAGCAATGCTCTCGTTGTGTCTCCCGAAACTGCTGCGCGAGAGCAAGCTGGAGGGGGGATCTGAGAGATGTTTATGAACATCATGTGTGCGAATTTGTTTGTTTAATAATTTCGTGACTGTATGACCTTTAAAATATCACAATCATATTAATGCGTGATAATATCTTTCTTCACGGCAAATATTCAGCGGTAACACTTAACTGCTACCCTCTCGCTGCGAGATTCTTTATCTATAATTTTCTAAGAATAATCACTGAAGTGACATTGGAATATTTCGCTGCTCAGCAGGCACAAGTGCGTGTGGTGAGTGGTGAGAGCCGCCAACTGCAAACTCTGAAGATGATTCTCCACCAGCAAGTCCTTCCTCATCCGATCCCGTCCGTCCAGAGCGGTGAGCTTTTCTCCTTCCTTCCTTCCATGACATGTTCATAAGATATCCAGATATCACAATTATTTTTAAATAGTAATAAAGTGCGCCTTTTCCAATCCTTAAAAGGAAAATCCTGGGTGAAGTTCACTGTGCTTATTGGAAGAAATATTTACTCATTAACAGGTGGGTATGGAGGGAGGCATTAAGCTATAAAGGGTCCATTCTGAAGGTTAGGCTCCAAGCCAAATCCTGGTCGCGCCACCTGCCTCCGCCATTAGGAGTCCTTCGGAGTTGGCTGCGGGCATGCTGGGATCGTGCGAGCTACAGCGCGCAGCTCCCTATCGATGATGTCGACAGTGGTCGCGGGGAGCCATGCTGCAGCTGCGAACTCACTTCGTGGTTGTAGCCATTAGCCACTGTCCGCAGCTTTAGCTTCCGCTTACCCTAGGATCTTCCGGTCAGCTGTGTAGCTGCGTTACCCCTGGCTTGACTTTCGTGCATGAACGATAAAATGCAATTTATCCTATGTGTGGTCCTGATTGCCAGGGACGTATCCAAAGGGGGAGCGATCGGCCCCACCCCCTTGGGCTGACCTTAAGCACTGGAAAGAAACGCCTCCCGCCGCAGCCGCTGGGCCACCACAGGGTGAGCCCTGCGGCTTTAGCTAGGCCCCGCAGGCTTCGAAATCAGGGGAAATAAAAGTTGATTTACGCCGAGAAACCACAGCGTAAAATTTGGAAGCTCCGGCCATATGGGTAAATTTACCACCCCAGAATACATACGCAAAGATGCGTACAGAACAGGGCGTTGGCATCGTCATCAATACACACAGGGCGAACCAGTCGAAGCCCTCTACGTTTCCGCTAGACTTTTGGGTATAAAGTGTGCAAAAATTCGTAACGTAAGATGGGACTACTTTGAAATCGCGGAAAACTTCCAACAGTGTTAAGGATTGATAAAAATGTTCTTTGATTCGAAAATTGTTCAGTGGGAAGTGTTGCAGAATTATCAAGGAAAAATAAACAATCTACAAGGGAAGCGTATTTACTTGATATTTACGAAAATGCACCAAAATCCCATGGATTTCTAACGCTGCATAAATGTTCTAGTATGGCGCACGGCGGAAAATTGATAATTGTCTGAAAGCCAACTGCGTAAGAATCCTCACCCAAGTATTACGTTGCCCCTGTTCCAAATTTCACCCGAATTCAGGTCTAGGGGCCCATTTTAATGTATTTCGGGGCCTCTGAAATGGATCTCAGGGCTCCGAATGGTTGTCGTTTTGGATCTCCGAGGGCTGCTGTCGCAACCCCCCTCCCTAATGCCCGTTTCCGGGTCTCCTGCTTTTGGCCTCGGAGGCTCCCCGAGTGTTTCCTTTTTTTACTTTTCGACTCCTGGCCTTTGCCAACATCAGAAGTTACTGCCCAATTCCCCGCATATGCGGAAAAATTCCGGGAATTATGACTGTTTCTCTATGTCCCACCGTGCCGCACAAGGCGGTTGGCAGTCATTGCCAGGACAAAGCTACGGCTAAGCGTGAGAGCCAACCCTGCGCCCAGCGGGTCCCGGGATTTGAACGCGAGACCCTTATCTCAGAAGGCAGGCGCGTTACCCCTGAGCTACACAGGTCTCTACACTGGGCCCCTGAAAAGCTTCTGGGCCTCCTTTGGTTCACTCGGAACCCCTGAGTCTGCGATCGGGGCCCTCACAATTATCCCAGGCCCACTGCTGCCGAAGTCGGGCCCCTATTCTCAGCAGTTGCAGATAATTTCCCTGTTTTCCACTCGGGCTCCCTGTGGTAGAAGCCGGGCCCCCAGCGGTTGAGCTGGGCCTCCTGTGGCTATCCGGGCAGCCTGACATGCTTCCGGGCGCCCTTAAGTCCAATTGGAACATCTGAGTGTGCGACCGGGCTCCTCCGAATTACCCCCAGCCCACTGCTGCCGAAGCCGGGCCCTATTCTCCGCAGATGCAGACAATTCCCCTGTTATCTACCCGGGCCCGCAGTGGGTCCAGCCGGGCCCTTTGCGGTTCATCCGGACCTCCTGTGACTATCCGACCCCCTGAAGTGCTTCTGGACCCCTGTGGTCCACTTGCGACCTATATGTTTGCGGCCAGGTCCTCACGATAATCTCAGACATGTGGCCGAAGCCAGTCCCCTACTTCTAACATTCACGCCTCCCTCCCCCATGGTCTACCTAGGCCTGACTACAGTCGGCCTCTGCCTTGCTTGCGCTTACCCCTTTGGTATCGGCCCTCTGTGGCTGCAACCTCCGTCTTTGCTTGGGAACAATAGGTAACTCTTTATTCAAAGAGGCCACAGAATATTTGATACGGTTCGGGATGGTCCTGATCACTGATCCTGGCGGACATTTGGTCAATCCCTGTATTTGTGGAGATCCAACCCAATGTTGAGCGGACCTCAGCGAATTTAGCGCCGGTGCATAGCTTTTTGACCCACCAGAGTTCATAAAGTTGTCAGCGTCCCAAAACGGAGGCTAAGGTTTTTTTGCCCTTCGAAATATTATATATATATATATACACACACGTTTTTAATGAAAATATATTCCTTGCACGGTCCAGCCCCCAAAGCTATTCCTGACCCCCTGTCAAGGCCCCCTTTGGTAATTCCTGAATCCGTCCCTGCTGATCGCTCACATATACTTCCTTCGGCTTCAACCGTTAGATAAATATATCAGAGCTTTTAGCTCTGGTTTACATTGGGAGCATAATACACAAAAACAATGAAAAACGGTGTAACAACTCAAAGAAATAAGGGTTTTGGTAGCATTTTTTAGTTTGGTGACACATTCGTGATGTGGAATTTCAAATGGTGACACGCCAGCAACTTTTTGACCCCTGCCTGGTACCCCACCGAACTGTACTCCCCCGAGCCATGGGTGGATCGGGTAAATCCAATCGAGGGGAGAGGGGTACCCGGCCACGAGGTGCGATTCCGACCAATGGGCGCCAGTTTCGGACGAATTAACTTATAAAAGGCTCTAATTTTTTTAACTGTTTGGGGCCGGGTGGCCCGGTGGCTTGGTCGCCAGTCTTCAGATCGGATAGCATGGATTAAGGTGGGTTCAATCCCCACGGCGGGAAACCACCTTCTGTGTCCGATCTGACCCGGCAGAGAGAATCCTAAAACACCCACGCCAATCCTTCCTGTAATTGAGTAAGTGTGCCTATTGGCAGTGACCATAATAAATTATTACTGAGGTGCCGATACTCGCATACCGGGAGGAAGGGGGACCACCTTTCAAGGGGTACCGCCGAATTCTTAAGAGCAGCGCCATAGACTTTTCAGGGGGCGCCAAGGCTGGTTTGGGAAGGGACAAAGTGCCCATTTTTTGGTCTGGATTCGCCCATATGAGCCAGAATTTAGAATCCAGGCAACTACGATGTGATCACATCCCTAACATTAACACACCATAGATATCATTTGAGTGCAATATCTGCTCATTACTTCTAAATAGCGTCCGTGCATGTACTTGCGAAATACAATTACAGGTCTTCCAGTCGTATAAAATCAAGACCAAAATTGTTTCAAATCTAATCAGCCCTCCCTGCACCACCACCTACCGCTATAGTAATTATTACACAGTTCTCGAACACTTGTAAACAATGATCAAACAGCGAAGAAGAAAATAATAATTCAAATATTGAAAATTATTATTCTTTATTTTCTCACTGTTTGACTACGTTTCATCGTTTTAAATGATGGAAACTTGTTTTCGGTGGGGATAAAAATCATTTCAATAAACGTGTTTAAAAAGGGCATAGTGTATACTTAACTCGACACCTAGCAATGTTTGGTTTATACAAGGCTGGATATATTTTTCGATCCAGGGAGGGGGAGTCCTGGATGGGATTAACGCTGGCAGGGCAGTACAAGCCCTACACCATGTCTAGGGGAGACCCAAAATCAGGGGGGTCCTGACACCTCAACCTCCCGGGATCTCCACCCATGTGTTCATACATGCAGACAAGGCGTGGACCATGTTCATTTGATAGGTTTTCCCGTCAAAAAGTGGCAGTCCCCTGATCCAGATGGCGCCTCCGGCCATGTGCCCCACCTATCGGGGATTCTGGATCCGCCCATGGTCTCAAGGCCGCAAGAGTCGTAATCAAGGGGCTTTGCACCCCGCAACTGAAGAGCGACGATCTGTTCATTAATTCGGCTTTACCTGCAGGCTCTTTTCGTCCACACCAACGCCTGGGAGAGAGTCCGATCAGACCCCCTATAATATCGAAAACCGGAAGTGACGCAGGCGGATCCAGGGGGCAAGGGGGCACGTACCCCCAACGATTGACCCTCGGCGCCCCCTGAAATGGTCACGGCGCCCCCTGAAAGATCGATGGCGCCCCCTGAAATGTCGCTTCCCACCCCCCCAGGATGCGAAAATCGGCGCCCACCGATAGGATTTAGCGCCCACCTGATAGGTTTTGCCGGGAAAACATGGCGCCCCCTGGTCTGGATGGCGCCTCCCCTGGGAAGGTGCCTCCCCCCTGATCGGCAATCCTGGATCCGTGTATGAGAAGTGATACGGAAAAAATTGCAACGATGCTGGGAGTGGCTTACTATCTTCTACTCTGGAGCCGAGTTTGAGTCGTACATTTGACCTGTAACGCCATAGTGGGCCAACATGGGTAAAATTTTGACCCATTTAGAAAACACCATAAAATTCGTGAAATGTTAGACCTAGAACAAAAAAAAATGCATCGAAGAGTTTGTTTTGACCCAAGAATTCAAATGAGATACACTATGACCTTTTTAAGGTCATGTTGTACATCATTGAAATCCTTTGGTCATGTCATTTGCTATGATGCAAAGCTTAACACTCGCATTGACGGGGGTGGCGGATACCCGCCCCCTCGGGTTTTTCGGAGACAGCAGAAAAACGGCAGGCGCGTAGCGCCGCCGTACTTGGCATACCTTTTTCCTCATCATTTTACAACTTCTGTGAAAATTTTAAGGTTAGGTCATCTCAGGTCAGGTCACCAGTACAGGTCAAGTGACCTGAGCTAAAAAAAGTTAAAGATAGCATATATCGGAGCAGAGTGAGCTTATCCGATTGAAACTCATATAACATAATGGGCCCACCGATTTCTCTAAAATATGTTCCGTTATCTTTTATAGCGATGACCTAAGGTCAGGTACGGGGCATGACCTCTCCATTGGAAATACATGGGGAAATGGTTTTTACTGAATAACTCAGTAACGGATGGTGCTAGACCATTTATTTTATCTGCATTAGATTTTCCCTGTCTTGGTGGTTCTAATGAATATAATTTGACCTTGACTTGACCTCAGGTCAGGTCAAATCCTGGATTTGACCTAGCAAGTTCAAATTATATATCTTCGATTAGGCTTGCTGCGAGGATTCATATAAGTCAAGTCGTTCTGCTCTATCTTTACTTGTTTAGATGTAATGGCCGAAAACCTTAATTTACATGCTATCCCTATGACGGCATGTTTTGACCTCTTTCGACCTTAAATGTGACCTGACAAACAAAATGGTTCAAATATATTCAATGGAGAAGTGTATGGAGTATCCAATGCCGTTCACCGTTTTTCGCTACCTATCCTGGTTCTCGAGATCTTAGGGGGCGGGTACCCACACCCCCCGTTAAAGCGAAGGTGGCTCAGACCCCCGTCAATGCGCGTGTTAAAACAGTATTTTGTTTTTTTTCAAAAGTTATAGACACAAACAATTTCGAAAACCGTGACTTTGGTAACCTTTGGTGAACTTGGTATTCAACTGACGTAAACATGGATAGCAGCTTGCTATTTTTCATTTCAAGAGTTTTGGAATGATATTTAGAAATGTGATTTAGCGCTTCTAGAAGCCCCTAATTCAACCCTGGTTTGTCAGCCCTGTCTCAGAAAAACCAGATCGCCTTACATGGGTTTAGAAATGAAGCCCTAACTCGTTGACCTGACCTGACCTGAAATCAATTGTTGGTCATAGTTGTCGAAGTGATCATCTTATATTATATGCCTGTAAAGCGACGCGGGTCTCATTCAAATCAGCTCAGAATTATTTGCAAAAAACTGAGGGGGTCAATCAGACCCCCAGGCGGCGAAGGATTAACACAAGTCAGTGTAGACGTTACCAACCCAGTGCAAGTGGCCAGACCTCCACACCGGCCAAAAGCATTATGTTAAAAACTCGTGAGTGGATCAGTGGGAAAGCCATGTACTGAGTTTCTAGAAATGCAGTCTGAAACGGCGCACACCACCATTCTGATGATATTTAGCCGCAATCAGCAGCAAAATTCTCCTAAAGTACATCCAGTTCAATGGTGGATGCCGTACGGTTGGTGAAGACTGCTTCAACGCCACCAACAACTGCAGTAATCGGCCAACCTCATTTACAAGCGATGTGTCTTGCGGCACAGCATATACACCCGAATTGCGTTGCGGTACAGTATGCCAAGAGGACCTGGTGGGGTTATGTTGCGCCGTAACACACTTCTTACAGTATGCCCAGAGGACCTGGTGGGGTTATGTTGCGCCGTAATACACTTCCTCTGGACATACTGTACCGCAAAGCACTTCGGGTGTATATGTTGTGCCGCAAGACACATCGCTTGTAAATGAGGTTGGCCGATTACTGCAGTTGTTGGTGGCGTTGAATCAGTGGTCACCATCCATACGGCATCCACCATTGAACTGGATGTACTTAAGGAGAATTTTGCTGCTGATTGTTGCTAAATATCATCAGAATGGTGGTGTGCGCCGTTTCAGACTGCATTGCTAGAAACTCAGTACATGGTTTTCCCACTGATCCACTCGCGAGTTTTTAGCAGGATGCTTTTGGCCGGTGTGGAGGTCCGGCCACTTGCACTGGGTTGGTAAGGTCCGCACTGACTTGTGTTAATCCTTCGCCGCCTGGGGGTCTGATTGGACCCCCCTCGGTTTTTCACAAATGATTCTGAGCTGATTTGAATGGGACTCGCGTCGCTTTGCAGGCCTATAGGGTGATCGATTTGACAACTTATGACCAAAAATTGACATCAGGTCAGGTCAGGTAAACGAGCTAGGACTTCATTTCTAAACCCATGTAAGGCGATTTGGTTTGAATGAGGTAGGGCTGACAAAACTAGGGTTTAATTAGGCTTTTAGAAGAGCTAAGTGTATTACGGCGCAACATAACCACACCAGGTGCGCCGTAGCACAGAATGGCCCTAGAAGTGTGCTATAGCAGAAAATGCACAAGGAAAATGTCACGTGGCATAGACGTAGGAACGGGGGGAGGGGGCAGGCCAGGCCCATGAATTGTCCTCTAATACCCTATGAGCTAGCCTGGGGCTGATTAAGCTAATCTAATGTCCCTTGAGTTGGCTTGGGCCCCCTGGACTGTTGTATGGTCCTTAAGCTGAGCTGAGAGTCCTGATCATGACTGGGGCCTCTCAACCCGCGCCCCACCGGGGGTCTGCCGCCACCTTCGCCCCACCGGGAGAGCATCGACTCCCCCTTTACCTCCGAAAATATTGGGGTTAGCGGAAATCTGCAAAGTGAATTAGAAAGCTCGCGTGAATTCAGTAAGAAATTACTTCGCATGTTTAATCGCTCAGGTCAATTGTTTGACCTCCCAGAGGTCACGTTAGGTCAAGATTGGCTATTTTCACTCAAATCTGCAATGCTTAAGATGACTGGGCATAACTCTTATGCCATTAGAGCTATTGAAATCTGGTAAAATAAATTTGATAGGAAAATACCAGAACTTGTTCCGGTATGTGGAACGTAATGACCTCCCGCCAGTGGTTTGACCTCTATAGGTCACCTCGTGACCTAATATGACCTGAGGTCACGAAAGGTCAGAAAGTGATCTTGCCGTATATCAAATGAAAGCCGTGACGAGACAGACACGATGGTGTTTGATTCAGCGCTCTAGCTTAATTAGGCCAAAAGTTATAGTTAAAATACTGTTTTTGACCCCTGGTGACCTTGGATGACCTCAGAGAGATCAAAGGGCAAATATAGCCCCTGGGATCCGTGAAAGGCTGTCCAACAACGCTTTCCTGAGCAAGCCGAGCATTTGAAATCGTTTTTGTGACTTTTAGATCATAAGACAGCTTTTCCCCATGTTTTTTTAATGGGAGAGGTCACCTCGTGAACTGACCTTAGGTCACGAAATCGAAAAATCCCGGATACAAGCCTTGTAGACCCTGGAAGGGTCATAAAGTGTAGGAATTTTCAAATCGACCGATTTAGAAATGTAGCTCGTATAGAGCTCAAAAGTTGAAGTGAGGTGACTTTGGTTGACCTCACCTGGTGACATGACCTTGGGTGACCTGGGGTAAAAATTTCAGGAATGGTGGCAAAATAATGGGGTGAGAGGTAGAGCCTTCAACCGCGGTGCTGCGCCTCGTCGTTTTTCTGCTATCCCGGAAAAACCTTAGGGGGCATCGATGGCCCCCGGTGGAGCGAGGGTTAAGCTAGTCAAAGACCCTTTATAAGCCGACCCGGGGGCCCCTGAGCTGAGCTGGCCCCCAAAGCTAATATGGTGCCTCCTATGCTAAACTGGGCCCCAGAGCTATCCTGGGGCTCACGTAGAGCTATAGGGCTTCTGAGCTGAGATGGGCGTTATGGGTTTGAGGTGGTCTCCTTGACTTGTTCTGAGACGCTATGTAAGCCTACCTGGGGCCCCTGAGCTGAGACGGGCTCTTAAGCTGATCTGGTCATCTGAGCTAATCTAGGCCCGCTGTGCTGAACTGGAGGCCCTCCGAGATGGTCGGGGACCCCCTGAAATGCTTTCGAGTCATTGAGCTGGAACCCTAGAGCTTTTCTGAAACCCTACACCAGCCGACTTGGCCTCCAAGTTGAGCAAGGCTGACGCATCCAAATGGGGCTAGATGAAGGCCTGCACTTTAGGGTGTCTCGAAGGTTAGTTTTCGCCCATGTTTAGTACAATGTTGACGATTTTTTACAGAATCGAAGCTTGACAGTGAGGGCCGTATCGCTGAACTTATTATATAAGTGGATTTTAAGTCTAAGCAAGGAAAAAGGGGGAATTAAGCTTTTAAATACTGATATTTGGCCTTGAAGCCTTCATCGGAGCACATTAAACTACACAATAGCACACAACCAAGGCCTTATAATTCAGGGTCATACCAGCATTTTCAATTTCAGCTTTCCGTCAGATGGTGTTGCCCAGTATGGCGTACTTTATGTTATCGTGTCACAGTTAAGGTTGCTCCATGTTAAGTTCAAAGTGACGGGTCAAGGCCAACGGTTATTGGTCAACGCCAATTTCTTATTTCCCGCCGAACAGTTGCTAGAAGGCGAGTTATAGTATACATTATTGGGAATATATACTATTGTCATGTCAAAGGTCAATGACTTTTAATAACCTTGACGTCAAAACCTTGTACGAGACCATTGTACATTGCATGCAACCTTCCTTCAATTGCCTTAGTCTGCTGCCAGTCCATCCCTGGCTTTTTCATAATTATGACAGATTTCAAAACGTTCCCATCACGGCCAAGATTTGAACATTACAGCCTCTTATGACACGAAGATCTTATTGACCCAGGTCAATAGGAATTGATAAAGTGTAGATCACTATAGCCCCTACAAACCCCCGACGGGCATTTTCCTCTCTTGGTTCCGATATCTCAGGAGGGTATATTTTAAGACCCCTCCGCTGCTCGTTGACGCTAGACTATTCTTTACTGTGCGTGTTAAAAATCACTTAAATCATTTGGACGTGAATCTAATGCATACAACTAATAACTGGTGTTAAATCATGTCGAAATAAGGCATTAGGAATGGGGACTGGTTGAATTGAGATACAACATTTGAGGGCAGGCGAAATCAGCTATACCAGGGGCAGGTGGTGCTGCGTTTTGCAGTGTTGCAGTGGTGGCAGTGTTGCCATGGCACACTTTCCGCTCCAAGTGCGCCACAAACGTCAATGGCGGTGGCGCAGCTGGCAGGGGAGCAGTTGGGGCCCGAGCACCTCCTCACCCCCGCGCCTCGTCTCATGTCACACCTGGACGAATCACGAGACACTCTGTTGGACGCGATGCCCGTTATGCTTCATTATAGGTCAGCCCAAAAATGTGATGGTAAAAAACCAGCTTTTGAAACGGGCATTGGGCTACCCGCCCATTGAGTCGATCTCTCACGTGCACAAATGTGCGGGTGCTTTACGGACAAATCCGATCTCCATCACGTAGACCGCTCCCTTGACGAATAGCTGGCTATATCACTGATGTGGGAGAGACAGTTTGTGACACATAGGGCCAAGAGCACAGTACGCTTTGTATACACACTGGGAAGAACTTTTGAACCCCTTGCAATCCCTTGGCCGCTGGCCTCTTTGAGTTTCAAACTGGGTCAAGGGTTAGGTTTAGCACCAACTGGGTCTCGGGTTAGCACCAGTTCTAGCCCTAAAGTATTGTAGCCCTGTTCCTTGTTCGCAACGGCTATTGTGCCATTCTCCCAATTATTTGTTGTCCTCTATCTTGGCTTATTATGAAAAGTAGGAAACTAAAAACGCCAGGCAGACAACAAGAGCTCCATTTTACATTTTTAGATGCGTCGCATTGAACACCCAAGAGCACCCTCATACTTCTTTTTCTCATAAAAAATACTTGGAGAGAATGTACGGCAGCATGCTTCAGTATCTCATTCTAAGTCTAATGCTTTGCTGCCGGTGGGATTTCCGGTGCAACCAGCTGGACTACCGGAAGTACTCCTGCACCATTGAAACTTGATTCACACCGACTCTCAAAATAGGTGGAGAAGACAAACGCTACAAACGCTAAAGATAATGGGCTAAATACGACTTATCTTCAGGGCTATGCTCCACGGAGTATATTTTGCAACTACTTTCTCCTAGAAATCTAGTATAGAAATCTAGAAATCTAGAAATTTAGTATAAGGTCACACAGTCGAAATCAGGAGCCGAGCACTTTCTCCGCCAGCATCATGCCCAAACCTACACCACTAACCGTAGTTAAGCTCAAGGATATCGCGTTTAATGAAGTGTTTTGCCTGCGTCCTTTGTGAGACATCCCATTTCTTCAAATAAACACGTCAGACATAATGGTTCCTGGAAGTGACGCATGGATGTGAAATGTCGGCGCCACCAGACCCGATAGGAATGTTGTTGGAGCACCAGGAGCTGACGCACGCATTCAGCGAAAGAGTTACTGCTACACTGGAGCAGACCGTGAGGAGCAGAAAAGGATACAGCTGCACTGCGTGTGCTGGCTAGCATCGCAGCCCTAGTCTTTAATATCTCACTCGCCAAGGTCAACAGACGCCATGCCCATCCAGCGCCTGCCGGCTCCGGTTGCGCGTCCGTGTGAGTATGTGTTTGTTGGTATATATATATATATATATATATATATATATATATATATATATATATAGTTTTTATTTTTGTTTGTGTGTGTGTGTGTGTGTGTGTGTGTGTGTGTGTGTGTGTGTGTGTGTGTGTGTGTGTGTGTGTGTGTGTGTGTGTGTGTGTGTGTGTGTGTGTGTGTGTGTGGAGGTGTGTAGGTGTGGGTGTGGGTGTACCCTAAGCAATTAACATAAAATCCTGACTGATATTTCAGTAGGCTGTGACTGTGATGCCGCTTCACACCGCCAACGTAGCGTACGAGCGGACGGGAGCGGAACGTAACGGGCGAAAAATACAATACCTGAACTCGACACTTTCCGTCCACCTCTACGCTCCGCTCCGTTCTCAGTGTGAAGCGGCAGTCGAAACACCGAACGTTCTGCGCGTTTGTTTACGTTTGCGGTTGCCAGATTTCAGGAGCGTAGCGGTGAAAAGATGGAAATATTCATCTTTGAACGTACATGAGCGGAGCGTAATGAACGTTTAGTTTATTTGAAAAGTGTTTTTAAGTGATTTTGCGCTAATTGTGATTAATCTTTTAGTGGAATTACATCAATAAAGCAGGTAAGTTCGTACAATTCAAATTCAATGTTCTTGATACAAGATAAACAAAAATAGTGCTGCTTCTGACCTTGGTTCTGCTTTTCTGAGATGTAAGTAAACAAAAGGAACTTTAATTTGGTCATCAATGGTTTGGAGGTGCATTTAAGAAAGGAATTGAATTAGTAATGTACAATTACTGAACAACTCGGGCAATCATAGACATAGGCATAGGCGGATCCAGGATTGCCGATCGGGGAGGGCACCTTCCGGGGGGCCGGAAATAATATTCAATAGTAGTAATATTCAACATCTGAATATTACTGTGTTTAAATGATACTCACCTGATGGTCATTGCCAGGCGCTCAGCCTCGGGAATCGCCGCCCGATAATTCGTGTCCTCCCGATGAAGGCGTGGAGCAACACACTCCAGCAGTTGATCGAACCTCTCTGGAGTCATACGATAGGCTCGATAAAACTCTTCTGGGTTCTGCCTGGCCTCGCGCAGCAGGGTAGCATATTCACCTCTTGAGCTTCGGTGTTGTAGGGATTCCCGTACCCAAATGCGTCTAGTTGGTGGTGGCGTGTCACTACTATCACCAAGCGCCAGCATCAACAAAAGGTCTTCGTCACGCATGTTGATCAACAGCAGCCCACGAACGCAAGAAAGCAGTAAAATCAGTTGAAAAGGCACCCAGATTACTCCCGAGCCCGCGCAGTGTTTAAACAACGACGCAGACGCCTTCCCGAACGTTCCGCTCGCTGTTGTTCCGTTCAGCGTTTGCCAGATCTCCATGACAACCAGTTTTCCCCCAAATCCCAAGATTTGGTGATACGTTCCAAGATTTCCTTGAGTCTTGGGTTATTGCTTAACTTTCGCCCGTTACGTTCCGCTCCCGTCCGCTCCTACGCTACGTTGGCGGTGTGAAGCGGGCATGAGGCTATTGGTTAGCTTATTAGATAAATCACCCGTAAAAATACTCTGCTATGTACAGCTTATACGAAAGTCCTAGCATTTTAGTATCAGTTTTTTTAGGGCAAGCTGTGTTAAACTTAAGCATTGCACAAAAAACACTCTATTACATTGGATGGATCCATCAAAGCATTGAAAACCTCTCTGTCACATTTAGTTATTTATTTATTTTATCCGGGCCACTCCCAACAGGCACACTTGGCAATTACAGGGAGTATTGGCGTGGGTGTTTAAGGATCCTCTCCACCGGGTCAGATTGGATACGGATGGCGGTTTACCGCCGTGGGGCTTGAACCCACGTTAATCCATGCTATCCGATCCGTAGACTGGCAACAAAGCCACTAGGCCAACCCGGCCCCTCCGCCGAGTTGGCCTAGTAACGGAATGCACGCATTAGCGTATTAAAATTTGCCACATTTCAGAATATCAGGTCAGTCGGGAGCTCAATTATCAGTTTAGTTCCAGGCACTATTTAAGTTTTAGCTCATGGAGAAATTTCTTAAACATTGTCGATTTGATTACATTTCTAAAAAAAAACAGACACACCGGGCATGGCAGAAGCCCGAGGCACAAGCCTGAATTTTAGGTCAGGCCTGTGTACCTTCTGTTGAAAGGTTGCCAGACCTGTTAGTTCTCGTTTGCAATGAAAGAAAAACCAAAATGATGTTGCTGAAAACTTTGGGTGACAACAAGCCATTGGTCCTTAGCGAGATATTATATGTTTCAACTCATTTCCAAGCCAAAATAAGAACAAGGAACTAGCAGGTTTAATTGAGCGCATAGAGGTCATGATCCCGGCTCCTCACTGTCTTCAAATGGTCTTCAAAACACTGCTTTTTGTTGTTGTAATTTTCCTTTCTCAAATCAAATTCCCTAGCTCCGCAAAATAAGAAAGAGAGGGGATATTCAAGACCGGCTTTTGAGAGTGACATTTAATTAGTGTCCCGGAGTAGCAGTTAAATCATGCATGACCTCATAGTGAGACCATGACCTCGGCAATGCTTAAAATGAGCTCTTCGCATATGTCGTCAAAGTCAGCAACGGAAACAGCGGCCTGTTGTTTGATGTTGTGTGCAGGCCTGAGTTCTCCGTCACAAAGTGACTCACTGGTAGTATAATACCCCGGAAACTGCTCAAATTCTGCACCGCACTACCCACCCCTCTCATCATCCTCTGTGTTCCGCGCTTGTGCTGAGTAATCATTGAGTCACAAAGGGTGAAATTATTGTGCATATGACGGAAAGTTAGCTTCTGACATCCTGGAAGCAATAAAGTGTTCCATGGCAGAAAGGCAAAAACGTTGCGTACAGTGGAGTAGGTACAAAGTGATGTTTTCATTTTTTCAGTCATACAAAGTCCCCCACGTCTGCACCATGCAAGTATGCATGCAAAAAGGAGGGATATCATAGGACCGACGAGGCGACATCAGCAATGCTGAGCTTTTGTTCGTGGCTTTATGAATTAAATACAAACTCTTGACCCCTACATGTGGGCTTTACAACCGGTGCTTTGGGCTGAAATGTCAAGAACGTTATCAATTGTCAAGAATATTGCAAGAAACAAAACAAAAAGTTCGGCAATGCAGTCAGAACTCATCTTTGAAATAAGAAGTAATGGTCCAGCTTTGAAAAACTTCACATTTCAAATAAAGATTCTAAAGTGATAAACATTTCTTTTTACTTCTGCAAAAAACGATTTGCTATTCTGTTCTTTAATACTCAACCGAAAACAGATTCAACCAGCTTAGTTTTTTATTTCCTTTCTCCATGTTCATATTCTCCTTCTGTCTTCTTCTTCACGTTCTATGAGGACAGAAATCAGAAATTGACAAGGTAAAACACTAAGGTACCATCGGGATAGCCTTACGACGTTCCAGTTTAACCACTATCACACTAGGCTATTTATAAGAAAAGCTGGTTTGTCAATGCTTACCCCTCACCCCGGTAGGAGAGGGAATTTGAACAGCCCTCCTCGGGTTTTCCGGTGGTACCACAAAACGGCGGCGCGAAGCACCGCCGTACTTGGTACCCCTTATCTTTGATCAATTCTGCAACTTTTCTCCGAATTTTAAGGTCAGGTCATCTCAGGTCAGAAGCTGACGACCTTTAAGGTCAGGTCATCTCTGCGGGTCAAGTGACCTCACCTCCAAACAAGTTGAAGATAGCATAAGTAAAAACAGGGTTAATCTATCCAACTGAAACACATATCACATAACGATAAAGGTAAAGGTATACACTGACAAGTTGGATATTAAATATATTCAAAAACAAACACACGGACGCGTTTCGTTACTTCTTCAGCGTAGAAGTAACGAAACACGCTTCACACGCTGAAGAAGTAACGAAACGCGTCGGTGTGTTTGTTTTTGAATATACTTAATATCCAACTTGTCAGTGTGTACCTTTACCTTTATCGTTCTGTCAAATGGCTCTTCAACATATCACATAATGGGCCCACCGAGCGCTACAAAATGTGTTCCGGTATTTCTTATATCGATGGCCTAGGGTCAGATACCTTTAGATCATAACCTTTCGGTTGGAAATGCATGGGAAAATATAAATTGGGCTATATTTGTGTAGATACAGATGAGTATACCTCAATACTGTCCAAATCGTAGTCCCCTGGGCCTCTTTCCAGGTTCATGTTGCAATTTTTGACCTGTGACCTCTAAGAGGTTATCTGGGGCTACTAAGCAGGTTTTCAGACTTGGGTCAATAACTTTGCAGGATTTGATGATATCGCTTGTATTTTGATACCATTACGTTTGGATCGTCATTGGGAGTCGACTAATATGCATACTGACGATGCTAGATCAGAAAGTGACCTTGACCTAACCTCAGGTCAGGAAATTTTTTTATGATTTGACCTAGTATAGTCATATCATATGGCACTCGATTTGCCGCTAGGAGTGGAAGCAAATGGTGCCTAAAATGGATTTTAACTCAACTCGATCAGACGCTATAGCCCAGAAACCCTTCTCTAACATGTCACTTTCTTTGACCTATCATGACCTCAATATTGACTGGAGTATAAAGTGACTAAGATAGTTTCTTCCTGAATCTGTATGAGCCATCCACCAGCTTTCGTGTTTTCACTATCCTGCATAGGTGCCGAGTTCGAGAGGGGGGTGTTTGAACACCCCCAACCATGGCGAAGGTGGCTGGGAGGCCCACCGGGGCGGGTGTTAAGATCCATCGCATGACCAATCCCTTGAATTGACGACTGCTAAATCTATCTGCTCTAAAATAGACTCAAGGATGATGAAAAGGAAATACGGAATCTCTTGCGCTTTGTGATTTCCTATCGGTTGTTTAGGTTTATCGATGCCTCAACTGGTAAGGTTATAAGGCGTCGCCAACTCTCATCACCCTATTGGCAAGGATTTGGGGGATTAGATCGCCTTATTTAGAGGCTCTGGCAGGACTTGGACCCGAGACTCATGGCTCGAAAGACAGAAAAGCTATCATCAAAGGTGAAGATTTCCAAAAAACATTGGGTGCTCAAATTTAACAAAAATAAATATCCTTCATAAGGAATTAGACAGCATAATATTGTCTTTACTTTGGCCATTAGACGATTTGTTTCAATCAAGAAAATGATGAACAATACAATTGAAAGGATATTTTTGCACTAGTCCGATGTTTCATCACGGATGCTGGACAGCGCAACAAAGGTATATAAGCTCGCCCCACTGCATAGGGCCGCTCAAAGGTACTTACAACAACCCACCACTGTTCGAGACCGTTCCACTACCCTTTCCATTGATATGTATCGTTTACAAAAATTTCACAAATGCATTTTAAACATTTGAGCATACCTACTAAATAAGCCAACCGTTTGAAACCTATCGCCGCCCGCAGAAAATTATTTAACGTTTCTTGACATTTTTAGTGTCCTCTCCCATTCCCGTATCAAAATTTCACTACACTGTTTTTTCGGTCAGTACCGAAATGTTGGCCTGAAAAAGGAGCATCTACCCAAAAATGTATAAATTTTGCCAGGATTCGTCATTTTCAATGTTTGATACGACTTGTGAGGTCACCCACTGCCTCAATTTCACTAAATTGGGTCAAACGCTGAGCGTTGAAGGCCTTAATTTAACAACGGTACACGACTTTTGACAACTAAGGATAGCAATAAACAATAGCTGACTAGGATTGCGACGTCACCGAGTAGATTAACCAACCCAAGGTTTGGGATAGCAGAAAACGACGAGGCGCAGCCTGCGGTTCAGGGCTCTACCCACTGCATCATTTCCCATATCACGAATTTTACCGGGTCACAAGGTCAGGTCAAGACAGGTCAACAAGTCACCTCACTTCACCTTAGACTCTGTAAGAGCTACATTTCGAAGTCGATCAATTTAAAACTTACCAGACCCAGGGTCTACAAGGTGTATATCCGGGATTTTAGATTTCGTGCCCGAGGTCAGGTCACGAGGCGACCTCTCCATTGGAAAAGCATGGGAAAAGCTATTTCATGATATAAAACCACAAAAATATTAAATACAGACTCTAGAACAACGTTTTGGACACCTTACGGATCAGTATATGCCCTGACTTTTCAAGGTCATAGGTCACAGGTCAAAACAGTATTTGACAATAACTTTACCTAATTAGCTAGAGCAATGAAACAAACCATCGTTTTGTCTGTCATTGCTTTCATTTGATATACGGCAAGGTCACTTACCTTTCGTGACCTAGGTCATATTAGGTCACAGGTGACCTCGGCGGTCAAACACTGGCGGGAGGTCTTACCTTACATACGGAAAATACTGGCAATTGCTATCAAATGTACTTACAGGCCTCAATAGTCTAATGACATAAGAGTTATGCAGTTCTAATATTACATATTGATGAATAGCCATCTTGACCTAATTACCTCAGTCAAACCATTGACCTGACACTAAAATTAATTTTACAATTACACTTATTGAAATTCCATTTTGGATTAGGAATGAAGGGCGGGGGGTTAATAGCGGAGGATTGTCGCATGCAAACTGATTCTAAGCCTAAAAATAGAAAGTCGGACAAATCATGTCTAGAGGGCCATGCACAGTGGCTTCGGCCTACCTGGAGGCCGGGTGGCGGGATCATCGAAAGGATGTGATAGGGGAGTGGCCCATGCTAAAAATACAGTTATGTTCAGGCCATGAAATTATGCATATTTGCTCAGTCAGTTGTCTCATGCATCCTGTGATTTCTCCTGGACCCTCCTCGCTTACACGGTCAGAAATCTTCTTATCCCTCCACCTCAAATAATCATTTTAGCACTTGAAACTTCTAGTTCTGCATATAAGGCTGGTATGTCGCATGCACCGTGTGTGTCGTATTGTTAATACGTGTGGGTCAATTTAAAAAGGTATCGAGAATTTGCATAATCATCTACCCTGATTTCGAAAAATAATAGACTCGAAATCGTTGCCTGTAACTTTGCCCGCCAAGCAAATTCACATACAAAATGAATTTTATGAACTTGTATTCCTGTTCCTCCAGTGCTATCAACACCGTACATTGTAAGTGTACAAACACCTGATCCATATATCCACCCACACACTGGCGGTGGAACTGGGGGGGGCACCGGGGCACGGTGCCCCCTTAAATCAGAAATTTTAGCACTAACACTATGACGTTGACTGGAAAGAAATGGGTTGAGAAGTCCATGGTGCCCCCTTAAATTCGGACGTTCCACCGTCACTGCAAGGGAATGCACAGGGAATAACCACCACCATTTTCAACACCACGCAGGTAGGCTTTATAATCCGCCACGCGGCCCCTCCCCACTGAGGCATGAACTCGGCGTCAGCGATGCCCAGCCTGACCTCTAACCTCTGTACCCCGCAGGCAATCGGCAGCCAGTGGATGGCGGCCGCTGATTGGTGGAGGCGCGTTCACTTGTATTGCGGTAAATTCAGCGGAAATTTATCAATGAAAAATATAGAGCTTTAAACCATGAACCAGGAGATGCATCAACACGGTGTTTTTCAAACATTCCTAGTGATACATTCCCTCTGTTGGCTTGATTATCTGCTCCATCATCCGAGGCTGCTCTTCTGTACGGAGAGACGGCGGCAGTCAGCACAGGCTAGCCGACGGCCGAGGTCACTGAGGTCGGGAGTGTCGCCATGGCGTTCTGCAGAGTGGAGAGGAGTGGGACCCGGTCCGAAGGTAACCGAGGGAAGGAGGAGAGAGAGAGGGAGAGAGAGAGAGAGAGAGAGAGAGAGAGAGAGAGAGGAGAGAGGGAGAGAGAGAGGGAGAGGAGGGGGAGAGAGAGACATGAATAAAACTAACACTTAACCGTCAGACGAGTTAGAGAGAGAGAGAGGACTAATAAGGAGGCTGCCCAGTGGTGGGTCTAGCCGGTATGTTTGTGGGATGGGGGAGGAAACCAAAGTCGAAAAGCAAAAAAGTCATGCACTGAAAGATGTGGTCACAATTTACACTAGACGGTAGGTTTGGGAAAAAACGCTGTGGGTGAAATCTGCGGATGCTTGCTTTTGCTTTACACAAGATACTTGCTTTTGCTATCATGAGATCATTCATTCAAAAGCGATTTTAAATATCAAGAGGACCGAGAGGTCCAATGTTGACACTGAAGTTGACAAGTTGTCTGGTTCAGTAGAAGCACAAAAATCTTGATTATAAACTAAAAAGGAGGTCCACAGCTTTGGGTAGGGGAAAACAGTTTTTCCCCGAGCTTTTCCTATTTAAGGGGGCGCAGTGGCGTAGCTAGGATTCAGCCAAAGGGGGAGAAGGTTCGACAGCCGTCGGAGGCCCTCCAAGTCGGGGGCCCCTAAGGAATCGGGGTCCCCAATGTTTTCTGTGACGTATTTTGACCCTACATTTGCACAAGAAAAATTTAGCTGTGCGTTTTTCTAAATTTTTAAGAGTTGCCATTTCTGGAGGTTCAGAGAGAAACAATTGGCATGAGAATTTCACATATGTATGTATTGAGCAGCCGGGCCTCCAAAGCTTTAACGAGCCCCCTCCAGGCAGGCCGGGCTCTCCAGCCAGGGTTTGCACCCTCCTCCGCAGTGGGAGTTCCTTTGATTTGCTCCTGACTGCCTGGCCTTTTCATGTGAACTGGGCAGAGATGTGCAGCAATATTTTTTAGCTCAAACATATCCTCAAGTTTCCAAGGGTGAAAAGTCAGACCAATAAACTTCTAAATTTACGTGGCACCTGAAACCATTGCCAAGAGGTGGTTTTTGGGGCGTTGGCAGAGCAGCTTGTTTAGACAATAGATCCTGTAACTAGAGTTGTCTGTTTTGTAGGGGTAGCTGTGGAGGTTGTTTTCTTAACCAGGGTTCATTGCCAAGGCTCAAATTTACAGCGCAATAGAAAACTGCTAGTCAACATCTCACCCTGCCATAAGGCTTACGTTTATGGTAACGGTGCTTCAGGTACGCACTAACTGGTTTAAAAATACGAACATATCCTGCAGCTGAAAATAATGTGAAGGTAGAATAACCATAGCCTTATGTGGAAAAGGATATCTGTTTTACGCTTTAGGCGTTACAGGTTCTCCTCTTTGCCAGCTGAGATGGAGGAGCGGTGTAGAGATTCATGTAGTGTATAATCTTCACAATTCAAATAGCAGCAGCCTTAAGGGGAGCCGACATAGGGCCATGATAACAGATGACATCAAAGAGTCATATATTTGGGCCACCTTGCACCAAGGGCAGTGTAACAATAGAGTCTGTAGCCGACAGCGATATATTACAACACGTATTCCCATGGCATCGCCAGTGAAAGGAAACCAGTCTTATGTCTCTTCGAACGGTTCAGTAACGTGTCCAGTACGTCACATCCAAAGATAGAGCAAAACAGCGAATACTCTACAGCACCACTATTACCGAGATGAATCATTGCCACTTCCAACGAAGCCCGTAGCCGTAAGTTCCATGGTAGTCAAGAGAGTGGGAAATTCACGGCGGCAGTTAGGTGCGCATACTCTGGAAATGAGCACCATCATTTTCAGAAAAACATCTTTCTACATAGGGAAAGGCTCAGGGGCGTGAGCCTTCGAAAATGATCGGGGTTTCCCTAAAATTGAAAACATATCAGAAAGGTTTCTGACAGGAACAATATCAAACGTAATAGTATAGCCTAAAGTCAATGTCAACAGGAAGCGCGAGCGACCCACCCTCTTGAATCGTCAGAAAAAAGGCTCGCAGTTCGGCCAATAAAACCATTGTTAGTCCAGTTCATGGGATTGGTAGGGCTATCAATACGGGATCCATAGTGGGATCAGTATGGGAACCATACGGGTATCAACGCTCAATACGGGCGCCAGCACCTACTCACAATCTACATCCGCTTATGGTACGGGCCTAGCACATATCATTCGCATACCTTCTGTACAGCACCACCAACCACTTCGATAAAGCTTCCAGAAAGCTCCTGCCAATCACTGCATCCTTGCTCAAAAGGAAGTCTATGCTAACTCGAGAAGACAAGCACGAATGAAGAACGACATAAGGTGTCACGTTAGGCACCAGGTCACTCCCACCATTTTCCAATGCTCCATGGCACACCGACGAATAAACTACGCTTATTTTCAGAGACGTAATACCGTCTAACAAGTTCGTATCATTTGACTGGCGGGAGCCAGCCAAAGGTGATGACGAGATGATGGATAATCCCTCCTCCGGGCGTTCTGTCGTGTTCTCAGCCAAGGGCTCAGCCCACGCCAAAGAATTGCTTCATATACCCTCCTCTTATAGACCCAAAACACTCAAGCCTCTCACTCCACAGATGGCAACATAAATTGTCCGGACGGTTTCAGTCCTCGGCACAGAGTCGCCGTGTGGATATCGGGAACAGAGTTCACTTAGCGTTAGAGTGGTGTGATCAGGAAACAGCAGAGCTCTATTACCGCTAAATATCCGCAATAGCGACACCACCACAAAAACGTAGCGACACTAGCGGCATCTACATCCAGAAACACTGACATTGCTTATGTCGGACTTCAGTAATCACACACCGGAGCGCCATTCTCACCAGAGACGGGGAATGGCAGTGACCAGGGGCAGCTTCCAACCCTGATACTTACCACAAGTCCATGGACACCAACCTTCTCACATATCTCCATATGCAAAGCCGATGCTCTACATTAAAACAGCAGCCCTTAGAGTTGAAAGAGTAACCACGCGTCGCATCAACGCAGGCGCTCATTAGCCCCTGGAAGTCACTCACAAGTGGTGGTGGCGGCTGATACTTCCAATTGTGGTCAACAGGGATGGTGGCAATAGTGTGCGGTACTAGCAGAGGGAGCGGCACCAGCGCAGCCCCCAACACCCTCTGCCATTGGAGACGCAAAAGGTTATGGCAGGCCTCGGTGGTTACCAAGCAGGACAGGGAGTCGAGGCCAAAAGCGTCGACGCATCGGGTTCTCTGTACTTCGGGCGAACAAATCGGCCATTCAGGGCGGAGTCGACGCAGCGGTGTTGTCATTTTTGTGTGTATCCAGGTGTCAACAGCATAAAAGCGGCTCAGGAATATAATAAAATCACAAGTTAACATCAGTGTTTTTCTGACCTGATCCTGGGCCTCCAAATATGCCTTGAACACTTTTGACCTATTTAAGCTATATTTTGGTCACCACAGGTATATACATATATGTATTTTAGAACTGAAGCCCGGCAAAAAAACTTTTTGACCGTTGATATAATCATGTCACCAGGGTTCAGTAATATCACGGCTCAACAATAGCAATAACGGCTTTCTGCAATCTCAGCAATAACGGCTTTCCGCTGGAAAGCGAATAATGAGCAAGGGACATGAGCAGAAGAGGCAAGGAATGGACAGCAATAACGGAAACAAAGACTCGGTCTCATTCACACTTCTCACCTTTGCGTCATTGCTATACAAATTCCAGCCTGCTACAGCAAGTTCATTATTATAGCTCATCATTATACATAGTTCATTATAGTTCATCACTATTAAAGTGACTGTGTCTGGTACTGATAGACAGAACACTGCGCCTGTCGTGCAGTGATGGGGCAGTGACTTGTCCAGCCTACCCTCCGAACAAAATGATACGGTCACGGCAATCAAAAAGGGCCCTGGTTACCCACGTAATATTTAGGTTCGGAAGATGCATGTATTTTTTCTATTACATCATAATCAATCCATAAGTTCGTATTGCTTTTATTTCCATACAGATCACATTAATGTATATTGGATGTTTTAAGCATGTTTAATCCTTTCTCCGGCGGGTGAGATTCTTCTACCGATGACAAAATCTATTCCCAGACAAAAATGACCTTAGACTTGAGTGTTGCCCCGTAGTTGTAATTGCACTTTAAAGGAGTGCCCCACTTTTATAATGAGTTTTGGACTGAGATAGCAGTTTTGTAGGGCGTGTTGAGAAAACACCATTGACATATTCAATTTCACCCAAAACTCTTGGCATACAATTTTCGCCAGTTTTAAGGCTCAAAGTAAAAGGGACTATTGCCTTACTTCAAACCCTGAAGGAATACCTTCCATATGGTTGCAACAATCTGATTGGTCGTAGGCCCTAAGCCTCGCCCACTCGCTGAAAAAACTTGCAAGCGAGTGAACCAGCATGCAGCTGCCTATCGACCGAAAACTTCAGACGAGTAGTCGTCCATTGCAGAGCGTCATTGGACCGAAATTAGCCCAATGGTCGCAACACGCATCACATCCTCCCTCCCCTGTACTTTCCAAAACAAATTTCGATTGTTTTTATCAAAATGCAACACTGGAATTGTCTCTTAACATCAGGCTTATACATAATCTTTCCACCACTGAATAAACTCGGCTGCCGAGACGACATCTGTCGTTCAGTTTTTGCACCAGTGCTTCTTGTACCTGCATGCGATTTTTGTCATGCGGATATGCTGTGAATGGACCTTTAGAGCGAGTGTGAGATGAATTTTTCGGATTTCACTGATTATTGATTTTTTTATTTTGATTACGTCACATATTGTTAGAAAAGAGGTGATATTTCTGTTTTTAGGGTATGAAAGTGATAAAAATGTTATTTCCTGGTTTTCAGACCTCTATTGTTCTTAAATTTTTCTCTTTAGGATCTTGAAAAAGTCATCCATTTCCTTTAAAGGGAAGGTGGCACCTTCATAACGTGATTTTAACTGAGATAGCCAAGTTGTAAAGCAAGTCGGAAAACCCTGTACTCAATACATCAGTTGTCTTGGAACTCGATATTTCCGTAGAAAAAAACTAAAACCTACCTGCAACGTATCCCCCATATACCCCTCGCAGCAAGCCACAGTTGTCATGGCTGTTGGTGTGACGACATATGCTGACGTCACGATGAGTATCAGCCAATCGAAGCCCTTGAAGCTTTTTGAGTATGGTAGTGGTTGCCAGATTATGACTTCATCCACAGGCAGATATTTATTTCTTTTCCTAGAAGAGTATTTTAAAAATCAAAATACTGAGCTTATTGTACATTTTCAGAGAAATCATGAGTGGTTTCATTATTTTCCGCTAAAAGCACGCCTAATTACACTAAATTCCAGGATTCGACCAAGGTGCCGCATTCCCTTTAAGAGTCATTGAAACATTTCCCACCTTTAAGTTTTCAGTGTTGGCAATTAGTTCATGGGTGATCTGCTGCACTGGTGACATCACAAAACAGCGGCACGTGACCAGAGGCTATGTCAGACGTTACGTTTGGGACTCTACACAGGCAGGATCGCCCGTTAATCAGAAGAATAACCGTAAACCGTGTTATCATTGGTTTCTGGACTAAATATAAACTCGGTACACTCTTAAATTCCATCCAAATGGATCAAATTGTGCTTCCATACAATGAAACCCTGTTTCTGAAAAAAATAAAACTAAAAACATGGCGGTTTAATGGAATCTGAAGACTATGCCCAAAAAAGTCGGAACCGTGACGCCGCATGGACAATTCGCCTTTTCAAACTCCCGACGCGTCGACTTAGCTCTGATGCACGACTTCACTGCCTCATTACCATGGGGCCAACTACCACCGGAAAAGCGTTGCTGCAGGACTGCTTCTGGCACCCCGTTCTTCTGCATGGAGTGACATCGGTGGCTGCCTTTGGCTTCTGCGTCACCGAAAGGGGCAGTGCCACTGACTGCCCAGGAGCCCCCTGTGACTGTATCACAGGAAGTGGCGGAGTCGATGGCTGCTTTGGCGTCCCCCTACCACTGGAAGTAGCGGCGTCAGTGGCTGCCCCGACGCCCCCTACCACTGGAGGTAGCGGCGTTGGTGGCTGCCCTGTCACCCCCTACCACTGGAAGTAGCGGCGTCGGTGGCTGCCCTGGAGCCCCCTACCACTGGAAGTAGCGGCGTTGGTGGCTGCCCTGTCACCCCCTACCACTGGAAGTAGCGGCGTCGGTGGCTGCCCTGGAGCCCCCTACCACTGGAAGTAGCGGCGTCGGTGGCTGCCCTGGCGCCCCCTACCACTGGAAGTAGCGGCGTCGGTGGCTGCCCTGTCACCCCCTACCACTGGAAGTAGCGGCGCCGGTGGCTGCCCTGTCACCCCCTACCACTGGAAGTAGCGGCGTCGATGGCTGCCCTGGCGCCCCTCTACCACTGGAAGAAGCGGCGTCAGTGGCTGCCCTGTCACCCCTACAACTGGAAGTAGCGGCGTCGGTGGCTGCCCTGTCACCCCCCCTACCACTGGAAGTAGCGGCGTCGGTGGCGGCAGCTGCGCGCAGAGCCGCACCAGCGTCTTTCGCTGAGCGGCGGGCAGGGTCTGCCGCCGCGCCGGGAGTGCTTGGCCACCCGGCGGCTGCGCGTGGTCTCTCCGATACCGCAGGTTCGGGAGCAGGGCCCCCACTCGGACCACGCCCCCACCGTGCAGTCCCGCGGCACACCTGCAGAGAGGAGAGAAACCTGTCAGCGACTGGCCCGGCGTGAAACAATGAAGTTCACTTTAACAAAACACGGCGTCGGTTACGCCTTGCTGTCACTTCGAAATTTTGTCAACATATGTCATCCGTAGTCTAAATGATCAATGGCTGATATTTTTCTGGTTGCGGATCACTTGACAGTCGTAGGCATAGAAATTTATTCCCCGTACAAAATTTGATCAGTGCTTTGGTGTGCGTCTTAAATCATTACAAACCCCCGAGGATCATATTATTTTGTTTCACGCCAAATATTTTGCTTTCTAGTGCCAGTAATTAAATTGAAATACCATGAAAACTAGGCTGCTGTAGTAAATATATCTCTCTATGTATAACCAATTTCTCATCCGGAGTATTCTAAGAGATATCGACTGGTTCCAACTCTCGACTCCGTCAGGTCACAGATTATTAACCCTCGCCCCGATGGGGGTTTTTGAACATCCCTCGGGTTTTTCCGGCGGCACGAAAAAACGGCGGCGCGAAGCGCCGCTTCACTTGGCACACCTTATCCTTGATCAATTCCACAACTTTCCCCAAAGTTTTAAGGTTGGGTCATCTCAGGTCAGGTCATCAGTGCAGGTCAAGTTACCTCACCTCCAAAAATGTTTAAGGTAGCATAAGAAAGAAATGGGTGAATCTTTTGGATTGCAACTTATACCAAATAAAGTTGTTGAAGAGCCATTTGACAGAACGATAAAGGTAAAGGTACACACTGGAAAATTGGATATTAAATATAACGGGTGAGCACTTAGTTTTGGGACAAATAGTTTATGATCAATATCTTCAAATATAATTAATATATGTAATTGATAATTTGCATAATGCAGGACCAATAGATTGACTATGTGCAGACAAAAAATTAGCTCATCATGTTTATTTCATAGTGAACATGGAGACTTTAATCAAATCGGCTGCTCGCGGTTCTGTCGCGGAATTTCTGAAAAATAGGCTAAATGAACCAAAGTCAAATGTTGTTCGCCATTACCAGAAATTTAATATGGTGAAGGCAACCATTTACCGTGTGACTATTATCGCCAAGGCAGGAAGAAACGTTGCACATGGCAATATTGTAGAAAAAATGCCGACCAGTCACAAAAATGACACCCCAGAAACATTATGCACTGATCACTCAGCAAGAAACAAGGTCGGGATTTCCACTCGTGCTCTTGCTCGAAAATTCACCGTTTCACAGACTTACGTCAGGAAAATGCTTGATAAAGCTGACCTTAAGTACGGGAAGAAAGGGTGGGCACCAGACACCACAGAAAGACAGCGACGTGCCCAAAAGTTACGTCTGCGTAGCTTGTCCCGAGGGGTGCTCAAAGCGAGCGTGAAGAATGATGTCATAATGGACGACGAAAGTTACTTGACATACGCGGGAAGCGAAATGCCGCGCCGCCGGGGCTTCTATGGTGGGCGAGATGGATATGTACTTGTACAAGTCAGATGGCGTCCGACCAGCAAGTTCCCACGAAAACTACTTGTGTGGGTAGCCATTTCACCGAAGGGGATCTCCAGGCCAGCGATTTGCCCCAGTCGAGCAAAATTCGATAGGGAAACCTACAGGAATGAGTGCCTAAAGAAGTTTATTCTGCCCTATGTGGCCCACAACTATCCAGATGGTAGTTACATATTTTGGTAGGATCTCGCAGCAGCTCACTACGCCAAGAGAACTGAAGCTTCTGAAGGAGGCGCGCGTGCCCGTGGTACCACGTGAGGAAAACCCACCAAATGTACCCCAGCTGAGGCCGATCGAGGATTTTTGGGGCATATTTAAGCAAAAGATTTACAAAGGTGGATGGGAGGCAAAATCTGATCAGTCATTGAAGGCTCGTATCCGCAAGGTACTCGCCGAGATCGACCCGGAGGTCTCTCGAACGATGATGAGAAGGGTGGGCGAGCGCGTGCGAGCCGCAGACCGACAGGGTATCAATAAACTGTGTCACTAGTTATGAGAGATACTCCAGACTGTGCACCAGCCAGGTGTGAAATTGCATCGTCCTAGTAACAAATGCACAGAAGTTATTGCTGTTTAATTTTCGTCCCAAAACTAAGTGCTCACCCGTTATTAAAAGCCAAACACACGGACGCGTTTCGTTACTCCTTCAGCGTATGTTTGAAGACTAGAACTGTTTGGCGACGAATGCAGACTTCTGGGAACTCACGTGATACTAAACGTGAATAATATTTGCCAATATTTTTGATATTGCGAAATCCCCTCTTTTGGGATTTAGATTTTCATTTTGTTCAATTCGGGCCGGCTCCAAAAACTTTCTTCTATTTTTCTATAGACCTCTGTGAAGAATCTCTGCATTTTTCCAGTTCAGTAGGTGTTCAAATTGTTCTGAGTATATTACAAATGAACTCAGAATTATACCAAATAATAGACGCACCGGTGCTAAAAAATAAACTCCGGGATTTTCATATCGATGACCTAAGGTCAGGCATGGATCGTGACCTCTCCATTGGAAACACACAGGTAAAACATAAATGGAGTTGTATTTGTGTAGACGCAGCTGAGAATACCTTCATATTCTCCAAATCATAGTATTCTGGGCCCCTTCCCAGATTCATGCTGCAAATTGTGACCTGTGACCTCTGAGATGTCGTCTAGGGCTACTTAAGCAGTTTTCAGTCTTAGGTCAATAACATTGCATGAAATGATGATACAGCTTTTATTTTGATACCATTGCGTCTGGATTTCTATTGCCAGTCGATCGATATGCATATTGACTATGCCAGGTTAAAAATGACATTGACTTGACTCAGGGCATATTTTAAGCTTCAAAGTGGTGGGCATTTTGCCCAGCAGTCCCCCATGTCATGCCCACCAGTGAACGGCCCTGAACGGCACAGTGCCCACTATTCACCAGCCATTTGATACTCTAGAAGTGCCCGTTTGGTGAGAATTCGTGCCCTTTTCAACCGAATGCCCACCAGCCCCAATTCCTTAAAATATGCCCTGACTTGACCTGAGGTCAATGTCATTTTTCCAATTTGACGCAGCATGGTCATAATATACATCATTCGATTTGCCGTGACAAGAGGAAGCGAATGGTGCCTAAACAATTATTCTAACTCAAATCTGTCAGATGCTAGAGCCCAAAACTTGACTAAAAATGCCACCTTCTTTGACCTGTCATGACCTCCCATATGAGCCGCGATATGACCCTGGCAGTTGGTGCGTCGATAAGCCCTCCAACAAGAGCCAAAAAGTGACTGACTTAGTTTCTTTATGAATGTGTATGAGCAATCCTCCCGCTATCGCGTCTTTTTGCTATCCCGCATAGGGACCGAGTTCGAGGGGGGTATTCAAACACCCCCCACCAGGGCGAAGGTGGCTCGGAGGCCCACCGGGGCGCGGGTTAAGTAAATTGGTCCAAGAGGTTTTATCTAACGCTGAATTCATCTATCTGCTTTAGTTTTCGTGGGAGGTCTTACATAGCTCTTGGAAGATAAAATCGATGCCCCATTCCGATATGAGAACATAAAAAGGAACGCTGAAAAACTTTCAGCTGGATCTGACGGATCTAAGGTTTTATCGTAACAAATGAATGGCCCCGCTGAAGTTTTGAGAATTGAAACCCAAGCTCACCAGGGATATTCCACTATCGCACAAAGGGAAATAATTTTGTTAATGGTTAGGGGACAAAATGGCATGGCCATATTAAAAATACAAATACATTGTTTATCTTCAATATGCCCAAAATATATCTGGGAAAATAAAAAGTCTTGGTCCGAAATGAAATCAAACATTTAAAAAACGTTTTACTATTGAAATAATTTTGTGCAGTCCTGAGAATAATTTCTTCTAGAATTCTGTACGCATTTCTAGTATTTAGGTATTGCTACGAAGTATAGTCATTCTCAAATATTCTTTTAAACACAGCAGGGAAAAATGCATGGTGCACATATCCGAGGGAGGTCAATAATGTTTCCTTCCACAGCCACCGACCCCAAGAGGAAAAATTGGGTCGCTTGTTGTGAGAAAAAATAAGTCAATTTCTCAGCAACACGGGATAATGATTTCAGACAAGCACTGCGATTACAAAGCGCCGTTACCCGTTGAAGCTCCACAAAGCCTCTTTTGTTGGACGATGGACAGATTTAGAGCGGACCCAGGTCAACACAGGCGACGCGCATCTTTTCATAGTGCACTGGTACAATAACTATAGTGAAGTCGGCGCTCAAATAAACGGTTATAGGGGAACCTTTGAAAATGGAAGGCTTTCCATCTTCTGCAATCAATGCGATGTTCAAGTTTGTATATTCAGCTTATCACTCCTATATTCAACCAAATGAATAATGTTTTCTTTTCGAGCTCCATTTTAACACGATCAGGAATAAGACCTCGTTGGTTCTGACAGTTCCTATTCCACGACGTTATTTCTCCCCAGATGGGAAAGAGTCATTTGGTTGCATGGTGCCGTCTCACTCATGCGCTTGATGATGTGAATGCATTATGCAGCTGTGTGTTTTTGGAAAGGGCTATTTTCTTTCCCTTAGCATAAGCTATCTCGAAAATTCTACGAGTTTCTCCAGGAAACCCATTTTATTCAAATTTAAATTCGGTAAGGAGTTTATCATGCATAACATATAACACTTCATGAGTACCATGAACAAACATTTTGGTATAATTCATAAGTATTCTAATACTTTTGGACCGGGTCTGTTAATATATAAAAAACACCACTGTTAAGCTGTATGTAATTCACCTATCCATCTTTTCATAGCCCAGATCATGAAAAAGGCAAAGGTTTGTTAGGCACTTTGGAAAAAAGAAAACTCAGCACCATCAATTATGGCCTACGTACTTGCAGTGCAAAATCTGGAAAAGAGATAACAGACATGACAAACCGGTAATCAGAGTAAGACCCATATTTAACCACGCTTATATTACACATGCATTTATCAGAAAATGAAAGTGACATCAGCAGCGAGCTCTCAGCTCCGGGTGCAGTACCACCGCCCGCCTTACGTTTGCGTTTGCGGTGTCGTAGACGCCGGCGCCGGTGTCGTGACCTCCTGCGCTGGTAGTGGTCCGATATCTTCTTTATGATGGCTTTCTTGTCTCCAGCGGCTACCCTGGCGCCCTCTACGCTGCTGCCGTTGCCCCTGACGGCCCAGACGCGAAGGCCGCCGATCTGCAGCGGCGGGCCGTCCGGACGGAGCGCCACCCGCGCCACGCTACCGTCGGGACGCAGCGCGATCCGGGACACACTGTCCGAGGGCACCGCCGAGTTCCAGCCCGCCTCACTAGGCCGGAGGATCTGCCGCGAGGAGTCCGACCTCCGCGCCGCCGGCGTCCGTGGCGTGATGCCGGCGGCGGGGGTAGCGGGGCGGCGAATGCCTCCTGACGAAAGAAGAGTCCATTTGCCGGTCTCACGTGACGAAGCCGAGGTTTTAGACCTTCTTCTGGACCACTTGTTTGTCTCTGCTTTCTTAGTCTGTGGCCACTGAGAAATCTCGTTCAGAGACCGGCTCCGCGGCGTGGTCCGCGGCGTGGTCCGTGGCGTGGTCCGCGGCGTGGTCCGTGGCGTGGTCCGCGGCGTGGTCCGCGGCGTGGTCCGTGGCGTGGTTCGCGGTGTGGTCTGCGGCGCTGGTTTCGATTTGGCTGGGCGCGCCACCTGTCTCGGTCTCTCTCTGGTAGGTGTCGCTGGTGTGGTGGCAGGCGCAGAGGTCGCCCCGAACACGCGCAGGCCCGGCTGGTTGACTGAGCTGCCCAGGGACGTGGGTGAATGCAGAATTCGGCTCGGGTTAGAGGCGTCCACCGTGTAGGAGACCGTGTCTCGATCATCGAACTCCTCTGACAGTGTGAAGGACCGGACCTGGAGAGAGATGGATTGACAAAGTCAACGCTGAAACCGTGCACAGATGAATAGTAAGTTTGAACCAGTTTCAACGTTAATGAATAGCTCAATATTTTGCTTGGCGACGCTTTAACATTCAAGAGAAAATCAGATATAACTGCGAGACAAATGTTCAGCTCCTCTGCCACAAATGTTAAGCCTCAGCGCTAAGTGCAGCCTTCAACGCTGCACTGAGAGAGTCAGAGCAGGCTCGGCTAAAACTCAGCATCCACACTGTATTATATATCGCACAGCCTTGCTTGTCCAGCGGAGCCGCGTTAGTGGATTAAGGTCAAACCTACTAGCTGTAAAATAGTTTTAATGATATTCTTCGCCGTAACTCAACAAGTCAAGTATTATCCACACTCGGCATACACAAAGGTAAATATGCTGCATGGTGCAGCATACATACCATGAAATCAGATACATAGAGAATTGAGCCGCTCGGCGGGGAGAGCCTCAGGTCCGGGTGAGAGGAGCCCCCGGTAGGACCGGTCTGTGTGTCATCGTGCCTCCAATGCAGCCGATCATTAGCGCAGACCCCAGCAAGCATACAAATGAGTCGGGGCTCAACTCACAATCGATGCCTATCGGAGAAGTACAAATATATTGTGGATGAGCGGATGTGAAAGGTTAGAAGAGCAGAGGGAAAAGACTTGACACAGAAACAAGAGGGAGGGAGGGAGGGAGGGGGCAGGGAGAAATAGCCGACAGAAGAACGGGGACACAAAATAGCTGCATGGGTTCAACTTACAGTTTCTCTTGGGTGCATATTTTTGGTGGCGTCTTTGTTTTCAGATCACATGTAAGTTTCCCACAAGATAATTCTAATTCCGTCGATATGACTGCCAACATGGGGGACAGAGGCATCAATTCGGGGACAAGGCACAGAAAATTTGGCATTCTTAACACAATTCGCGGGGCCAATAAACCAAACTTCAGACCCTGCATTCTGATTCTCGAAGGAAAATAAATCATCACGGACATGTTTTCACTCCACGTGGGAGAAAATTGAAATGTACTGGGTCCTGAAACCGAGGGGAAAGCCCATTCCCCTGTGATTTTGAACGATCAGGCTTGTTTTCTTAATAATTAAAGGACACACCAAGTCGCTATGGCTAGATATATGGCGTTGCCAACCCTCACCTTGTTGGTCGGGTTTCCGGTGATCAGCGGAACGTTGGCGGGCTGGTTCCATTGATCAGGGAAACTTACTGGTACATGCAAATAGGAGCTATCTATATGGCGTAGCTATGCTAATATGGCTTATCTAGCAGATGCTCTGTCACTAGGCTAAATTTCCCTTTATTACCACTTGCAAGTCTTTTGAACACCAGGATTTCTTCAACTCCGGACAATCTGTCCAGCCAAAGTTAGATTAAGTATTTTAAGTAATCATTCAGTTATTACTTTGGTAAAAGTTATCATCCGTGAATAAACATTTTGGTCGTGGTGCTATTTGATGGGGTGAAAGAAATCGGTCGAGTCCCATTAAACTGTGGATTTGAATAACTTTAGATCCAAAGTTTCCCATTAAACTGCGGATTTGAATTACTTTAGATCCTATTTTTATACGTTTAAATAACGTTTCATAAACAAAAGTATCCCCGGATCCTCCGCTTGCCGGATGTGTTTGTTATTATCAGTTGTCAATGAACATCGCCCGAAACAATATTAGTATGAGGCTTAAAGGGAGATACGCGAAAAAAATTATTGTGGTTTCTTGCTATTTGAAAAATCGATAACGAAACTATCAATCATTTTTGTATCTTCGGCAAAATTTTGGGAGGCCACTCACTTATTATCGAAACAGATTAACAGTTTCGATAAAATGCCCATCACTTGCCCATGCCCATACCCATCACTTACTTTTCGAAAACTATTTAAAGTTGAAAAATAATGTTTTTTATAATACAAATGTTTGCCCTCCTGTATTTGTATTTGAATTAATTTTAAAAGGCTTTCAAAAACCCAAAATGAATAAGTTTGCCCTAAAAATGGAAAAAACATAATTACTCAAGTCTTCAGCGGTTTCGTACCTCGGGTCTTGAGCCATTTTCTGCTTCCGCCCCAGGATGACAAAACTTTTGCGTCAGATAGGTCACGTGACCCCGGTTTGAGAATTCCTAGGCTTCTGATTCGTTAATTGTGATTTCTTTTAAGCCCTATATTTCTGTTTCAAAAGAGTTTTGGAATGTTGTTTTTCTGAAGTAATTTTTCTGGAGTAGCCCAAAGTTCTACATCATTGTTTAGGATAGATATGGCCTAATTCTTAGAGAAATTGATAGCCTTAGCCATGTGGACGTCATAAACATCGATATGAGGTGTACCGGTAAAGTCGTCTAGAAATGTTGACTTTGAGAGCAATTTTAAGGCATTTGCAGGCCGAATTCGCAAAAATGAGAATAGGACTTCGAAACAACTTTTGTAACCTTTGATATAGCCAATAAATTTTTTTCGCGTATCTCCCTTTAAACTTCTCTCATTGAAATGGACCGAAGATCTCACGTGCAGATGCTGAATACCGATACCCAAATACCTTCCAAACATAAAGTTAGTGGGTATAAACATCGTTGCAGTACAAATAATGCAGTGTGGAATGTAGCTCAGAGCAGGGACATTTGCACTTCGCACCACAGAGCAGCGTCCAAGTGGCCAAGAACACTGGTATGCGCTATCAAAGGGCCATCCGACGGGTTTACTATTTAGCAGGCCCAGCAACAGCCTGGGCTGTCACGCCCGAGTCGCCCCTAGACTCCGGGTCCGAATTATTGACAAGGCGGCAGCGCTCCACCCAGCTGGGACCTTACACGCCAGAGTCACCTCCAGACACAGAGTCCGACCTACTGGCAGGGCGGCAGCTCCACCCAGCTGGGACCTTACACGCCAGAGCCACCTCAGACTCCGGGTCCCACCTTCTGACACAGAGGCAGCTCCACCCAGCTGGGACCTTACACGCCAGAGCCACCACAGACACAGAGTCCGACCTTCTGACAGGACGGCAGCTCCAAACAGCTGGGACCTTCCCGTCAGCCCTTTCTAAAAACCAGAGGTTTCCGAGAATTCAACCTGTAGCACGTATCCAACGCTCTGGTGCATTGGTGCAAGCCTCGGATATCAAGCCCATAAACGGACAATATCAGGCGACATGAATAACAGGTCTTGAAAAATTAAAAATAAGAGGTGTGCAAGAGAAGAGTAGTTCCAAAGATGTGACCCTCGCGCCATTTGTATAAAACGGCCTGGTTGGCAAGTGCAGGTCTCGCGCCCGGCCAGCGGCGGCGTGCCACCGAATGGACCCAGACGTCCGTCCCAGCAGCCCCTCTCGTGCGCAGTCGGCAGCTCCCGGCCTGACGACATAATAGCCCTGGCGGGGGCTGTCGCCGGCGGAGCTGCGGCCAGTACCTCTGTCACGGCCAACAACAACAGACCGTCTCGCACCGGCGGCCCCGCTGCCTCCGGCGCCGCGTTACCGAGCTGCCCACGCCCGTCGGATTAAGACCTTCGCCCATATTTAGCACCCTCACCCCCCCTCCTGTCCTGAGACTGCCGCCGGTGCCAGGTCGGTGTCAACTTTGTTTTCCTCGGTGTGCTGGAATGCAATGGTCTGGAATCATCCATACCTTAAAGATGAAAGCAACAACAGAGAAGTGAGAAGATGAATTAATAGCAGAATAAAGTTAACAAACTTTGTTCCCTTTTATTCTCCGACTGACTCTCGTCTCCGACCTGGCCGCTTAAGTCTAGAAAGTATAATTCCCGCTATGTCAGGCGCTGAGTTCAGATATTACGAACGCCCCTCAACGCCAAAAGTGCACTATACCACACATCAGCGTCACACCCGTGTGAAGGACACTGGTCCTCCCAGGCGGCCATATACATCGTGAAGAGAGGACACTGGTCCGTCCCAGGCAGTTTTGACCAATGTGAAGTGGAGGACACTGGCCATCCCAGATGATGCTGACTCGCATGAAGTGGAGGACAAATTTAGTCTATGGGACATGATAAAAAGTTCGGAACATCCTCAAACAGAGAGGCTACTCATCCCAGACGGCACCAACCCTAGTGAAGTGAAAAAACTGTTCCATCCAGGACAGCACTATCCAGTAGGATATTCTTGTCGATATGTCGGTATTCTTCAGAAACACAGTTTCTTAAGATTTACGACCCTAATGCCCCCCCTCCATAAACCAATGACTTAAGTTCGCGACTGCTGACTGCTGTAAATCGGAGGACACTAGGTTCAGTGGCCCATCCCAGGGAGCACTGACCCGTGTGAAGCGGAGGCTGGCGATATGCGGCAGGCTCGGCAGGTCGGGGTAGTAGAAGCTGGCAGCAGGGTGCTTCGGCTTCACGTTGGTGATCTGGCAGATAGGTTCGTGCGGGTCTGACTCCCAGTTTGGTGAGGTAAACGTCAGGCCCTGGTCCGTGCCGGCGTCCATCGGGAACAACTGCCGAACACGGTGCACAGGTAATGGCGGTGTGCCACACCCTGGTCCGCGCCGGCGTCCATCGGGAACAACTGCCGAACACGGTGCAGGTAACGGGATACGTCAGGCCCTGGTCCGTGCCGGCGTCCATCGGGAACAACTGCCGAACACGGTGCAGGTAACGGGGATATGTCAGGCCCTGGTGCGAGCCGGAATCCATCGGGAACTGCCGAACACGGCGCAGGGGCACATATAACGGGGGTGTGTCAGGCCCTGGTCCGTGCCGGAATCCATCGGGAACTGCCCAACACGGCGCAAATAATGGCGGTGTGTTAGGAGCGAAACGATGTCACGTGCCAAACTGTCTGGAAAAGGTAAAGGCTCACTTACGGTTTTTGCTGATTTTTAGTCGGGTCCATGGTGCGAGCTTGCATTTAACAATAACATTTATTCCTGGGGAAATCAAAATAAGGATTGGGTTTGGGGGTCGAGGACGGTTCATGGGAAACTCTGCTCATTTCCCTATCAAAACTGCGGAACATTATGTTTCAAAACTGCATCTTTCCAAGAAGAGAGCAATCGGTACGGAGCAGAGCTATGCATTTCATAATTTTCTTGAGTCGACTCAACGCAACTCATATGCTGAGAGTGGTCAACTCAACTCTGACTCAACTCATTGTCAAGAGTTCAGTGAGTCGACTCAACTCCGACTCAATGCTAAATCATCTCAATGCGACTCAACTCACGACTCAAATCAACACAAACTTCGACTCAGTTTCAAAATATATAAATAAAGGATAAATAATATAAATAAATAATAACAAATTAATAAACCACTAAAAGACAAGCTGCACAGAAAGTCATACAGGAAAATGAAGATTAATAGATGGTAGATAAATTAATTGAAACATTATAAATTAATTATAGCCAAGAGTCATGGTTATCTTTTTTCTTCCAGACTGTCACTGCCAGATAAAGCTGCCACACTATGTTGCAATGATTTCTGAAAGAAGCCTTGTGTGTTTAACCAGGTGGATGGAATGGAAAGAAACTTAAATAGGTTAAGATTACAACAAAATAGGGAAATAATTGCACCTCCATACTATCAGAAAAAGGTCCAGCTAAAAAAACATGATCTAAACTGTATTTCCAGGAATGATAAGGGTAATGTTTTTTGTTTCTGTTAAAGAACGATGCTAGATAATTTTCCTAAATGAAACATTCCTATGCCCTGAGCTGAACCAGAATCTAAGCTATAATTACTAGAGTACCTAGTTGCAATTACAAATTCTAAGAACTACAGCAAAACCTAGGAATAGTATACCATATCAATACCATAGTACAATATAAATGGAAATTTTATCATCGTTTTGCATTAAATACATTCATATTTTTAACCCAATACAATTTTCAGCTTGAAAACCTTCAATACAGCACGCACCCACCTATTACACCTCAAAATGGGAGAAGTTTGATAATTTCCAATGTATACGGCTTTCCAAATAGAATACGGACGACGATCAGACACAACCAGTCGCAAGAAATGATTCGTCTGAATCGCGCAATAATGGTATTTTAATATTTTGTCAAATCAGAGTTCAAACTTTTCTGTGCTAACAGTAAGAACTGCTTTTAATGGGTAAAATTAGAGCAGTAGCTGCGGACGACGCATTTAAGACAAAAGAAACGATTTCATATATAGTGATATACATATATATATATATATATATATATATATATATATATATATATATATATATATATATTCATATATAGTGGCGGCCGACGACACGAAAATTTACAGGGAAGTCGCCACCGACCAGGGCAAGACACTTCTGCAAGAACACCTTCTCAGGCTGCAGACTTGGTCTAAGGATTGGCTCCTCCCCTTTCAATGCAGGGAAGTGTGGAATGCTACACTTAGGAACCTCAAACTCGCGGACTACATACGTTATGCTGGGCCAAAGCCTAGAAGCCACGCCTGTCGAAAGGGACCTCGGTGTCATGGTTGATGCTGATTTGAAATTCAGAATACAGGCAGCCGCATCCGTCAAGAAGGCAAATAGAGCCCTGGGCTCAATCAAGCGCACCTTCCAGCACCTGGATGTCCAAACACTTCCCCTTCTCTACAAGGCGGTTGTTAGACCGCACCTGGAAAACGGCAACGAGATCTGGGGACCTTTCAACAAGGCAGACATACTGCTCGTGGAGGGAGTCCAACGGAGGGCCACCAAACTCGTGCCTGAACTGAGGAGCATGGAGTACGAAGATAGGCTACGAAGCCTCCGGCTACCATCCTTATTATACCGCAGAAGACGAGGTGACATGATCTTGATGTTTAAGATTATGCACGGGCTGATAGATATTCCCAAATAGTTTTTTTCTGTGATCCACGAGTTTAAGTCACAAGAGGTCATCCTTACAAAGTCGACAAACCCAGAGCGGACCACTCGCTGGTTCTTTGGAGTCTGAGTCGTCGACGATTGGAACAAACTGCTCTGCTGGGTTGTCGAGGCGGCCTCTACAAAGTATTCAAATCGAACATCGACAAACACTGGTCGGGACTGATGTACAAGGCCTCGAGTTGTCGCAGACAAAGCACGTGAACAGAGCTCGACGAGACCGGGCTAGTCAGGCACCGTTGATGTGTGCCTTAAAGAAGACCCGGAACATCTAATCTAATCTAATCTAATCTAGTTTAGAAATATTCACATCACTTTATTAATTATCACGTGGCTTCTAAAATGTTTTGCCCTGAAGCTACCTTAGCTTGATCCTATCCTTGACTAAATTTGTTCTTCAAAGACAGCAATGGCGCACTCTCTTGCCTGTGGTTATTCTTTTATATTGGAGTGAGGGTGGAACATTTGAGTGTATAACTGTGAGTGGTGGTTGTTGAAAAGAAGTAATACTAGATATTGATGATGAGGAGTTTTTGAGATATTTGAAATGCATTTTGCAGTGCATTCCACCTCTTGAAATGTTTAAGACAAGGCCAGAGATAGGAGCCTGTTTAATTTTTCGAGTACATGTATTCTCCGTGCATGGGGATTTCTTCAGACCGAATGGGCCTTTAAAATAAGCAATTGAACCGTATAATTAATTGATATATATTGAAACAAATTAAAACTTTGATTGAAACAATTGAAACACTGGAGGAAAAGGTATTCAAAGGAGGTTTCCAAAAGGTAGGCAAATTCAAACTTATTCAACATATTTGCATACTGAGTCAACCTTTTGTCTTCAACTCATTTGACTCGCTGTCTTCACAACTCAACTCAACTCAACTCAACTCATTGACGTGGTGTGAACCGACTCAACTCAACTCAACTCACCTGTTTAATTTTTTCGACTCAACTCAACTCAACTCTGAGTCGAACTAGTCAGAATTTGAGTTAAACTCCGACTCCGACTCATGAGTCGCACAACTCTGGTACGGAGGGGATGCGAGGAGGTTATCCGGTGCATATAGTTTTCTGAACGTCTTAGCATACTTCCAGAGTGGAAACTACTTTAGTTTACGCTATCTTCCACCGCAAAAATCTCCCTGATGATCACCGCAGGTTAAAACTCGGATGCAAAGCCTTAATCGATGAGAAAACAGAAGAAAAACCATCAGTGATCATCACCTTTCCTAATGCAGGAAAATAACTGATGAATACTGACGCAGTCTGCGAGAGCTGTCCAACGTGAATCTGTCCATTCCTGCAGAATGGACCTGCTGTATTCGTCAGTGGGTGACCAGAAGGAGCTGAGACTATTGGAATTGCACTTTGTCATGGAGCCATTGCAAGTGACTTGCCTTTCAATCATACAAAATAGAAGAAATAGTCATCGTTCTCTCGTTTGTCAGTATTTGTTCCACAACCAAGGCAAATGTAAAAACATATATTCATACAGGTCTGTTTCACGCACTCGTTGGATTTCGGCCATGATTAAACTCTCAGTCACGACAGTGGCCCAGTAAGCCATGCTCTGCCAGAATTGCAAGGTGCAGTCGTGGTACTTCGCGGTGTCCTGCGGCCGGAGGCACTGCCAGCGACCTACTCAGTGACACTGGACGCGCCCTTCACCTGCAGCGCGGAAGCGGCGGCGGCTGGCGGCGGGGCGAGGCCGCCGTCGACACCGACGCGGCTCGTTAGTCGGCACCGACGCGTCTGAGCAGTGCGTCACCACGCCCAGTCATGCCGCTGACGGCGGCCAGGTCCGACCCGGCAGCGCCCAGTCATGCCCTGGCGTTGCAGCCAGGACTGGACCGACAGCAACACCAGAGCCGGACCTGAGGCGAGGCCGAGGAGCAGCACTGTCCAAACCACCGACGCTCATCTGTCCTCTGTTTTTCGCATCAGTATAGACAGTTTACACGCTCGGTTCGGCCGTTTTCTCGCGTGCACCAAACAGCCGTGTGTCTGCAGCGTTGTTTACCCGCCGGCCACTGCTGGCGCGCCGGCCGGCTGATGTGGACGATTTGTGAGTGCAGCCATGTATCATCAGCGTCAGCCAGGTGCGGAGCAGCGCAGCCTGCAGACCACATCACAGCCCTGCCGGCACCTCTCAGCAACGCTGCCAGCCGCCGCCGCCGCCGCCGTCGCCTTTTGATCTCGCTGATGTGGCGGGCGTTGTGAACGGCCGAGTTGAGGGCGGCGGGAATAAACAGCATTATGTCATGGACGGAAGTGCACGGGCCACGGCACGTGCCGCTTCCCTGACACAGCTCGACTCCGATATCCGGCATGAGATCATGCAGCACCTCCACCAATCGACGAATGCATACCACTGAACGCTCCGTTAGGACGGATGCAGGCACGAATCAAACTGTGGAAATTATCGTTTTCAAACCATCTCCCGGGTAACGATTATTTTCACACCCTCTCTATTTTTCCCAGGTCGTTGGAAAACGGCGGCGTCCAGCGCCGCTGTACATGACCTACCCGTTCTCTGTTCTTCCTCCACATATATCCACAAGGAGGGATCTATGAGGGGCGAAGGGAGTCGGCCTTTTGGTCTGTGGAGGCGCCACTGTCTAAGTCGGAAGTCAATGCCCGATGCTCAATGTACTCATTTTGCAGAGCCGAGCGGTCCCCGACATCCCACCCAGACTCTTCAAAACTGCGGATTTCCATCACCAAAAAGTTGAGGAGTAGCGGGTAAAGGACTCGCAATAATTCAAAACCACTACTGACAGTTTGTTGAGAGGACCACCACCCAAAACAATTGATAGATGGAAGTTGAGAAAAATATTTCCTCCATCGGAAAAACAAAAGAAGATTTAATCAATTTTTGTTCTGTCATTTTCTTCACATAAGATGTAATAGAAACGTTGACCTTTCATGTTATAAACACAAGCAGCAGTTTCCTTGAAATTGATAAAATAGCAATGAAGAGTAATGTCTGAATAACATTTTAGTAGCGCTTTATAGTAAAAATTTGCAAGAGAGGAGCAGTGAAGTTAGCGGGTAGTGGTTTCACAATTTCGAAAAAGTAGTGCTAGTAGCGGTAGCAGCTTCAGCCAGCCAAAATAGCGGAATTAGCGGTAGCTGGTTTAAAACTTTGGTGGCGGTGCCCACCTCTGCTATTTCGACAATCTGGCACTGAGCTGTATACCCAACTTAAAACTGGCATTAGAACGTGACCATGGTAGAGGGGCCCTATTTACCAGCGTCTTCTCTGTTGGCCACCCGTTTACTGTCAATCTCAGAGCCCATCCCACCCCGCCCCCGTTCAACTGTTTGGTCGCTAGTCTTCGGAAAACGGCGCTTCTTGGACACAATTAGATTCATTACGTCACGATAAAAACTTAAAAAACACACCCTCCCCCAAAAAAACATCCGAGATCAGCGTTAGAGCTGTCCCTGTATATATATTCTTATTATATATTTAGTTCAAGTAGTTCTCCAGTTCGGTTTTTCAAGTAGGAATCTCACTAAAGTCATCGAGAGGCTTGTAACGGAGACCCCGACCCCACCACCCGAACGAGCAATACCCACAATGTAGGGTTAATTTAGAAGTCAAAGTTTAACATCCCACAAAGCACAGGGACGGCCGCCCCACTCAGGTTACCATCTCACCAGTCCGTTGCCAGCCGACCTACGTCGGGTAAACTATTGAGCGCCGGAGCGTCTCAGGGGAACTGATCCCAAGCCTGGGCATGCACTGCCGCTGCATGTTTCTGAGCAGCTCGGCGGGCCGGAGCCCATGGCTCTACTAACTGAGCTAATGGGGCGGCTGATTATACCAAAAGAGTGCCCCTGATGACTCACCCTTTTCTCTTACAAAATCCTACGCACATACTTATATAAACTGGTGCACAACGGTATAAAAACGGGAATGTTAAAAATAAGTCCCTTTCGTGTCAGGGTGAAACTGGAGATTGAAACCACAGAAGCGAGTACTTGTCAGCCAAGGAAGTGTCCGTTTGCATGATATAAATGCATGCTGCACGTCAGAAACCAGATATCTCTGGCCAGCCTAAGAGCGGTGTTATATCGCGTCAGCAGCTTTAGTGCCCACGTTTGAGTGCTCAGGTAACGTCTCCGGGGTGCCGCCACGTGGGTCCGTACCACCGCCGCGTGGGTCCGTATAACGCAACACGCCTCTGCACGGACCATTAGGACTTCTGGACTTCCGCTTCAGAGAACACCCCTTTCGCGGGTCGCTGATAATTTTGTCAGGCCTGGTGAGAAGATCGGAAGTCGCTTAAACATTTAATTAAGAAACAGAAACGGAATGTTACACACAAATAGTGTCATACCACTACACTGACCATTTGTTGATTCTGATAAAACTGCAAGCGACCTTCCACCGTGCGCAAAGCCTCTGCCACGCCTGCTTTCTGAAAACGAGCCAGCTGAATCCAGAAGTCCGCACGCTTGGGAATTGGCATGCCTCCAACACGTGCGATTGTTGAACGCATGCCGAAGGAATGTGATCTGCATGAATCAAGGATCATTTTAAACTGGATCTGACGGGTCACTAAATAGCTGTCTAGACTCAACTAGTCTGTAGGAAACTCACGGAGTCAGAGGCTAAGCCATCCTCACACCTAAACACAGCTAGGAGGGACACAATAATCCTAGTGATAGCGACCCCAAATGGTCACAACATGTGCCACCCCAAATTTTGAATTTCACTTCAATGGGAATGTGGCACCTTGGTGTATTTCTAGACTGCGGTGTTTTTAGGGGCTTTGTATGTTGAATAAATGGGTTTGGCCTTATTTGCTGATATGCTGAAAATGGCTATTAAAGGAAATGTGGCACCTTGGTCGAATCCTGGAAGGTAGTGCAATTAGGCGTACTTTTAGCCGAAAATAATGAAACCACTCATGATTTCTCTGAAAAATGTACAATAAGTTCAATATTTTGATTTTTGAAATACTCCTCTAGAAAAAGAAATAAATATCAGGCTGTGGATGATGTCACGATCTGGCAACCACTACCATACTTGAAAAGCTTCAAGGGCTTCGATTGGCTGATGTTCATCGTGACGTCAGCATAGGTCATCACACCAGCAGCTCATAACAATGGCCGCCCGGCGGGGGCTGATGAGGGGGCTGGTGTCAGGTAGGTCTTAGCTTTTTTCTACGGAAATATAGAGTTCCAAGACAAATGATATATGGAGTGCCGGGTTTTCCGACTTGCTTTACATTTTGGCTATCTGAGTTAAAATCACGTTATGAAGGTGCCACATTCCCTTTAAGCCTAATATTTCGATTTTAATTTTCCTTATTAGTGTTAACATACAAAAATACAAGGTAAGTGCTCAACAAAAAGTCCCCAAATAAGAGGGACGTCAGATCGGCGCATGGGCTGGTAATAATTTGTGCCTGATTGAACGTGCTTCATTTGCACCAAAAATGAATACGAATACTAATGCAGCGTTTTTAGTTAAGAGAGGCTACCATTAGGAAGCACAGTGACATTTATCGATTTCTTCTGTGTTTCTCGAAATAGTGAAACACATTTAACGTTTCAAATCAGCCAATAAAGAAAGTTATGGGCATTTATAATCGACAGTACCAGAGTCATCTTTGCCACTTAGGTTTTAAAGTTGTCCAAGCAGGATGAATCTGTCCGCCCAGCACGCGCCGCGGGGCTTGGGCATGACGCCACTTTCCTGAGATGGCCTCGTAGAACGTTGACACCCGGGGAGGACGGGGTCGGTGGGGGTGTATCTTTACCTTATTCTCCGTGAAGGGTAGAATCTAGGACAAATAACACATCGAAAAACTAGTTTCTCGACATATTCTATCACATGACTATCTCAGATCAAATCTCATTATGAAGATGCCACATTTCCTTCAACGGCAAGAGATAGCCCGCGTAGCTCCAGCCCAGTCGGGCTCCTCAGTGTACAGGATCCAGCCGGGGCTATCAGAGACGGCGTGAGCTCTTCTCTGACACACGTACAACGGGTATGTTCCACTCTGGATAAATAAGCGAAGCCCCCACTCCCATTGGCCACACAATATCGAAAGTGAGAGCACAATGCACAGTCAACAGCTCCATCCGGCATCTAAATAGGGTAATCGGTGACGCACCAGACTTCCAGAGGCTCTTCTCCCTACAGGGCCCGTGAGTCAGCCTCAGACAAGGACTGACCAGCCATAAAGGGATTAGATAGACCCGAAGTGCAAACCTGCAGCAACTGTTCTGCGCGGGGAGGGGACACCGAGAAAACGGTCAACTCATTTCAGAAGAAAAAGGTGCAAAATACGTAAACACCAAGAGTGATCAACTAATGTTTCATCCCCACAAGACTGCAAGCCATTTGTGCTCCCACTATTGCCCAGCTGAGTGCCCTGTTGTACCCACCTCAGAAAACAGTGGCGTGCCACGCGACCCCTGAAACGGCATCCACTCTGACCGGCTCGTCACCGATTGATGGCGGCTGCTGAGTAAATACACTCACAGGGCGACCAGAACGGTCTGAGAGGTGACAACCCCCTGTCCTCGTCCTTGGCCATTTGTCCTCGTCTTCGGCCGTCCGCAGCATGCCCTGAACTACGAGGCCAGGCATGCAGCAGACGCAGGCCTTGGATACATGCGTAGTTGAAGTGCATTGCATTGGTGGGTAATGTTGGAAGGGAGGAGGGATATCCATTTTCAGGTTCTCACGATGTTTCCTTTGTTGTTACTGGGGACTATATCGGGAAATGAGCTTAGTAGTCGACGCACTCTCAAATACCGACAATGATAATGAAAGGGAAGGAGGCCTCTTTCATGACTCGAAGGAACACATTTTAAAGTTCTGAGGAAACTTTATAGTTATCTTTCATCTGTATTTCGTAATAAGACTGAATGGGAGGTTCACACAGATTAAAAAGTGTAATTGAATGAGTTTTTTAGGCCAAGAAAAAAGTTCGTGTCTCGTGGGTGAAAGCTGGAGGGTGAGGAACTAATGACAAGCGTCCGGAACCACAAATGATATAGACTTTATAAGCAAAACAAGTCAGGGCCGAGAGTCAATGTCTCATTTCTCAGCTTTGAAAAGGAAAGGCAAGAACGGTTCATAAGTATTTGTCAATCTTCATTTCGAAAGAATTTTTACCAAAAAGCTAAGTCTAATTTTGTGTACCTTTCGGCACACTGTGCTTACATGATAACAGTCATATAGGTTTTTAATTGCACATATACCAAAGGTTATATCTGCTCAGACCATAGCAGCATCGTCAAGTTGTTTGAAAGCTCAGGATAAATAGGCGTGATGTGCCGCTCCACAAACCCGAAAGCCTGCAGCCACTCGGGCTTTTCCGCTCTGACTGAGCACTATTTTGCACGACCCGGTTCCATTGAGGCTAATTTCTGATCACATCAACGCTTGGTGACAACACATAAACAACTGCTTTAATCTCAGTGGCTAGATAGACTGCATGTGCATAGTCAGCTGACAAAGCCCCATCTAGAGGAGCCAGCCCGAGACTCCGGCACCGACTGTTTGACGCTTTGATTGGCCTGCCGCTGGGGGGACTATAGAGCCACTCAGTGTGTCCGTATTTGTGTTTATGCAGGCCGGCGCGCTCTTCAATCTTCACGTGCTTTAGTGCCGGCTGTCAGAAATGTTTGTTGTTGCAGCAGTCTGTCGCCAGCGCTCGTGAGTACGCATCAGACGGACAGCTTAGGCCCAAGGTCGCCGCCGTCATAATTTCACCATTAGGCTGCATGGTGCGACTAAGAGCAGCTGTGTGGATGTTACACAAATTGTACAAACTGAAAGCTGTTTTGTGAAGTTGAAATCCACACATATCACTGGAATCGTTCGTAATCAAACTCCCATGAAGCTTGCTAAACACATAAAAAATACCGTCGAAAGAGTGTGTGACGTTTTATTTACCATCGGTAAGCGCCGCTACCAAACTTTCGAAACCACTACCGCTACCTCTGCTACCTTGGCGGCTAGCTGTAACCATTAACGCTACTAGCACCACTTAAAGTGAGACCGCCAACTGCTACTCTGTTGCTCCGCTATTGCAACACTGTATTATAAAGCACACCCATCAATTGTTTGAATTAAATAAATGTCAAAGAAAACTAATGCTTATCTGTATATTACAGGAAAGCAAAAGATGGTAGTTTTATTGAAAGAGATGGAAACCAAATTGCGCAATAAAAACATTCGTTCAATTTGCTTTCGTTCTTTTGATGGAGGAAAATAATGTATTTCAATCTCCTTCTCCTCAATTGTTTTTAAGAGTCCGTCCCCTAAAAAGGTAGCCGGCAGCGACAGCGGCTTGAACTCTTGAATTCGCTACCCGTTACTCCGCTAGTTTTTGGTTGTAAAAATCGCTACATTTTCTTCACTACCATTTGGAGAGTCAGAAAATAGTGAGTCGTGAGCTTAAGTAGCAGACAGCGCGGCTCTATATTAACCCCCCCCCCCGGGGCCCCCCCCCCCCCCCCCCTTAATAAAAAATTTTTTTTTTTTTAAAAAATTTTTAAAAAGAAATTTAAAAATTTGTTTTATTTTTTTTAATATTTTTTTTTTTTTTTTTTTTTTTTTTTTTTTTTTTTTTTTTTTTTTGTTTTTTTTTTTTTTTTTTGTTTTTTTTTTTTTTTTTTAATTTTTATTTATTATTATTAATTTTTTTTTTTTTTTTTTTTTTTTTTTTTTTTTTTTTTTTTTTTTTTTTTTTTTTTTTTTTTATTTTTTTTTTTTTTTTTTTTTATGGTATAATTTTTCGCTTTTGTTTTTTTTTTTTGCCCCCAGTTGTTATTTTATTATATTTTTTTAAAAGGAGTAAAAATAATTTTTTTTTTTTTTTTTTTTTTAAAAAAAAAAAAATGATAAAATTTTTTTTTTTTTTTTTTTTTTTTTATTTAAATTTTTTTTAATTTTTTTTTTTTTTTTTTTTTTTTTTTTTTTTGTGTTTTGAGATGTTAAAAGGAAAAAAAAAAATTTTATTTGGGGTTAAAGTGAGGAAGTTTTATAAATTTTTTTTTTTTTGTTTTTTTTTTTTTTTTTTTTTTTTTTTTTTTTTTTTTTTTTTTTTTTTTTTTTTTTTTTTTTTTTTGGGGGGGGGGTTTGGCTCGTTCCCTAAAGGAAAGAAAGAAAAAACCGGTTTTTATTTTTTTTTTTTTTGGGGGGTTGTGGGGTTTTGGTGTTTTTATTTTTTTTTTTTTTTTTTTTTTTTTTTTTTTTTTTTTTTTTTTTAAGGTTGGGTGTGTTTTTTTTTTTTTTTCTTTTTTTGTGGGTTTGGGTTGGGGGGGGGGGGGGTTTAAAATTTGGGGGGAAAGGGGAAGGTGGGGGGGTGGGGGGTTTACCCCCGGGGGGGTGTTTTTTTTTTTTTTTTTTTTCCGCAGAAAAAATGGGGGGCTTGGATGGCCCCCGGGGGGCGAGGGTTAAATCAAGATACTACCAAACAGAGCTGGAGACGACATGCTACTGAGTAGCTCGATATGGGGATTCAGCAGGTGGGTGGCAGCCTGCTGGGTGAGTCCCGGTCCCCTCGCTGCGGCCACGTTCGTTACCTTCACGTCCATGGAGCCAATCCACTGTCCGGAGTCGCAGAGGTTCACGCTGTCGATACCGATAAACCAGTCCGGCGACGGGACGATCCGAGACAGCAGAGACACCTACCGACAGCAGGACAAAAGGCCACACGTGACTGCGTGAAGGAATTCAGGCTGGGTTCGAGCTGATAACTGTGAACGTGCCTCCATGGAAGATCATCATGCATTTCTAAAATAATGTTGGCTTGGAGAGCTTTTTGGAGCATGGTTAGGAGTAATAAATATAAAAGACATATTCATGCTCACCTTTTATACCTATACTTGTTTGAAGATGAAAAATATGCATGCTCATCTTCGATACATTTCTTGGAAGATGTAAACATCTTCATGTTTATCTTCTATGAAATATTCATATATCAAAAATTTGTATAATTCATCGTGGCACATGATTCCGACTCATTACCTTTAACTCTGGAAAAAATTATTCATCGCGGAAATAATAGCAGCAGGCGTTATAACAGCGCCTTCGTCAGTCCTGAGGCGCGCGCTGAACCTGTCTGAATGTGCGCTATTCTACAATCTACATACCCTCTATTCAGCAATGAGGTCAGCTCGAGAGTAAATTCGTATCATGATTGCCAGACAGCTGTTTTTTCTAGAAATCTGCGAGTATTTCTGCATTGTCTACCCAAAATTCAGGTTTGATTCCAGCACTCATGCCGTTAATTCCATTGCACCACACATTCATATCTTAGCCGTAGCTAAGATTCTACCATAACGTAGTTCCCTAGCGTAATTTTGGCACAGAACGAACCATTTAGGTACACTATGGTTCGTTCTATGCCAAAACTATCATATTCCTTAACGGGAGATACGCAAAAAAATATTGGCTAGATCGATAGGCCACAAAAATTTGTTTCAGAAGTCCTAGTCTCATTTTTGCGAATTCGGCCCCCAAATGCCTTAAAATCGCTCTCAAAGTCAACATTTCTAGACGAATTATCGAGAATTCTCACTATAGATCAAATGATGTAGCCTCGGCTATGACCATCAATTTCTCTAAGAACTAGGTCCTAACTGTCCTAAACAGTGATGTAGCACCCTGAACTATCTCAGAAAAAAATCATTGAAAAAAATTCTGAAACTCTTTCGAAGCAGAGATATAGAGCTTAAAAGAAATCACAATTGACCAATTAGAAGCCCAGGAATTCCCATACCAGGGTCACGTGACGTATCTGACGCAAACATTTCGTCACCTTGGGAATTTTGTAGAAGACTACTGAAGATCCGAGGTACGAAACGATTGAAGACTTGGGTTAATCATTTTATGCTACACTTTTAGGGCAAACTATTCATTTCGTAGTTTTTATGAGCTATGTAAAACTAATTAAAATACAAATACCGGAGAACAAACATTCTCATTACAAAAACAATAACTTAAAAACCTTAAATAGCTTTTGAAAACTAAGAGATGAAGAGCAGGTTCCAGGCTTTTACCGGTACGGTTAACATATTTCAATAATAGTTGAGTGTCCTCCACAAATTTTGCCGAAGATACAAAAATAATTGACAGTTTCGTGATCAAGATTTGTCAAATAACAAAAACCACAACTCAATTTTTTCGCGTATCTCCCTTTAGCAGAACCGTATCCTGGACCATATCTGCCAATGAAAGGAGGCCGCACATCTATATTCCATTAACGCTGAATGTTGCATTTGTTTCACAGACCATGACTACTCGCCAATCTAGAGCACGTATGCAGTGGAGTCAAAATCGGAGGATTTATTGCAGGGGGTGTGGATGGCACGCCGATGAAGCAAAAACATTTTCCGTACCCACAATTTAACTGGAGGACGAGTTCCTAAATCCTAGGCAAAGAAAATATAGTCTGCAAGTTTCCTTCCCCTTATAGGTACAAATTAGTATGGGGCTGAATGTGGATGAACTGCCTCAGATGTGCCTTTTAGAACATGTTGGCAGGTGTTCAACAGACGTGGGAGATATTCGACATCTACTGTTCCTCCATCCACCTTCCAGCTAACCTGTGAGTGCGCTCCGTCGACGAAGACCCGCACGAGCGCGCTGCCCTCGCCCTGTTTGACCGCAGGCGCCGTGAACTGGTCAAGGACACCGGCGTGACCTTGGGCGGTGACCTCCAGCCCGGAGGCGTCGCCGTGCTCGGTGAAGCTGCGCACAGCTTCTGTGGCCAGCTCGCCGGGCCGGAACATCACCCGGCTGCCGTTGTGACTCATGCCTGCGGACAATCGGGACTCTGATTAAACGGCGGAGGCACACGGCAGCTCCAACTGGGACACGGGGCCTGGCTGCAGCCTCAGTTACAATGGAGGCATGCCAACACACAGCCTTTTTGCCTGTACGTTCGGGAGCGTGAAGAGCAGCGGCAGAGTCTCTGCTGCCTGAGCGAATGAAAGTTCCGGGTTCAAGTCCCGGAAATCTTTCAGCAAGACGCTATCTAACCCTGTGATCCCTCTAAAAACCACTGTTCCATCCCAGCAGTTATCGCTCCTTCCAAGCAGTCTGCGCTTTTCACAGACCATTCTCTTTTCCTTTCATCAGCTCTGAGTTCCCTCCAGACGTTGTTAGTGCACAAAGAGACACTTAGGGACGTTTCGAATCATACACTGATCCGGGGGTAAATACGGCATGCTCCAGCATCGGTAAACCCACATTATCCACCGGTGCCACCTGAAATGTCCCCAAAGCCTCCGGCAGAACCCCTAAAGCTCCTGTTTCTCCCCAGAATGGTGCCTAGGCAAACGGCATCTTCAAAAGCCCCGATGTAACATTTTCCACCGTGTTCGCACACGCGAAGGAATTTGCAATTCAGACCGTGTTAAGGCCATCTGAGATGGCCCATCTCGTCGCAGGGTGGGAAGCAGCGTTTTAGAGTGCATCGCCGCATTTGGTCGGGTGCCCTCGGTACCAAAGCAGGCATTAGCGCGTTGCCCCTCGACCTCGCCATGAATGCGGCTCAGAACAGAGCCTCGCCACACATTTCACCTATAGCCGAAATAAAAGAATGGCAGGGTCAGGCTCATGTTAATTGACAACAGCAGCGTAGTGACGTTCAATTTTTCAATGATTCACTGATGTCATTAGGTTTATGAATTAAGACATCATAAAACTGACCTAATTAATTCACAAGACTTATTGTGGTCATAAAACGCTGAACACTGAGAACAAAGTTGGCTCTGCTCCAACACGATGTCTTCACTATCAGTCGCATGTGGGTACTCCCTTCAGCCCTGCCTAAACTCGTTGCTGAGCCTTCGTACAGTTCAAAACGCACTCCGCCGGCATCGACAGAGGAGTTTTGCAAGAGTCGGGGTCAAACGCAGAATTCCAGGCGGACTTTTCTGCAACCACCCGTGTCAAATAAAGGAGTCATTGCTCGACTGTGGGAACTATGGTCTACTCAGTGAAGCTGACCTTGGCCGAACCACCTGAGTACACTGTACCTACCACCAAACACCCGCCTATACTGCCCATTCTACGCCTGAGGTACTCCTCTGACTCGCAGTTGTCAGAGTCAAAGGGTATTAAATGCCATTTTTTCCGACAAGATCGTAGCCATATTGCCACTTTGAACGCGTCTGGTCCGGCTGCGCGCTCGCTCGCGAAGAAGGTGGGAGAGATACATGGAGAGGAGGATTGCATATTAACTAAAGGAGACATTTAAGATCCGTACCTGGAAAGTGGAGATCAATTTTGTAAAGCCTTCTCTGAATTTGTTGTCGCTTTTCCTTACGTGAAGTAGCCAAAAACCCTGGGTAAGCTGCATTCTTATAGGTACTTCGCATTTGATTTCCATATCAATATAGGATAGCTGCATTTCAGGTGTTTTTACGTTTGTTGGCGTCACTGTCTGCCAGCCTATCAGCATTTGCAAGGCCTTTGGTAATGCTACAACATTCTAACAGGTTCGTTCTATAACATCTAGGATAGGTATAGGAAAGGCAAAGTTTGGAGTATTGCCTTGAAAAAGTGTGTTAGTTGTTTGTTGTGACATTTTAATATAATAGCTCAATTATTAATACCTTGAATAAATTAGACAACCCTCCCCGATACGCTTCCAGAGCCAACCCCTTCCTCAGTGTAGTACCATAGTGCCTCAACTGAGTCAACTTTATAAAGTGAATGTAATGATCTAGTGATTTTACAACGGCAGCTCATCACCCTCGTTCAATTTTTAGTGTCATCAAGTACCTACCTATATTTCTACATACAAGAACTGCTAATACCCATACATCTAATAATACTATAATGACTAATTCAGTAACGTATTCTTTGTCCTAAAACACAGGGGTCTAAAAAAACCACTGATCTGCTGATGCCATCAGCGACCACGGAAAGCCCATTTCTACGGACTTCTGAGACCAATTTCTTAATTGAACAAGATAGGAAATTGGGGAAACAGTACCACGATTGACGATAGGTGCCTACAAATACAACTCCCCAAGTAAAAGTGTGGTTTTTAACCTATTTGGTAACGGTATTCCCTTTTTGGTACTGTGCAGTGTGCACCCCAAGTACCTAACTGGTACATTCTTGCGCTGGCTGGTAGCTGTTCTTCATCCCTGTGAATATTCGTCTAGTCTCCCAAAAAGTCGCCGGTATCAGAATAAGGCCTACCATTGGGCTATTAGAAAAATACTTGCGATGGCATCACTGATACCATCTGCAGCGACTCTGAAGCCATCCGACCTTCATCAGTGCTGGACTGAGACCATCCCATGTTAACGCAATGGGCTCTAAAAAGTTCGTCAGCGCTGATGGATGGTCTCACTTGGCCTCACTTACCGCGGAGCAGTAGATGATACTAGAATCAGTAGGTCTTCTGTGATTGGAGCATTTACTTCTCGGATGACATTCTTTAATACTGCCCTTATCGGTGGCAAGATACCCAAAACACAAACGGATCGGTGGAATAGTGTCGTCGAAAATCGAGATTGTTGTGTATCAAGGCCTTTTATTACATACATAGTTGTGTACGAGAGAGGAGGTTTGTAGATGGAAATTATTCTTAGGTAGTTAGGTGGTATTATTTTAAAGGTTTCGCTGTCCTTGTTTGCAGCTTATTATTTGCTGCAGTAGGTGATCACGTATGTTCAGTTCAGGGGCGCGGTAGTGGAGTGGTCAGCGTAGCTGTCTGCCACGCAGCCGACCCGGGTTCAAGGCCCGGCGGCTTCCCTGAATAAGGAGCAAGCTGGCTCCCGAGAAACCCTTCCAACAGGGAAAGAGTTGGCGACGCCATATGACCCTGGCAGTTGGTGCGTCGATAAGCCCCAAAAATTATTATTATGTTCAGTTCAGAATGTCCGGGTGCTGGCTGAGTGAGATTGCACGTCAAATTGGTGGTGATCAGGGAAGGGAAAATGAGAAACCGTTGCAAGCGCAAAAAAGATTCGAAGGCAGTGTAAATGTAGTTGCAAAGGATGCTAATAGTCCAGTACTGATCAAAAAATTTACAGGCACACCAAGCAGCAACACGAGGGTCTTGCTGTGAAAAATATCTACCCGGAAAGTCAGTTTGGCCCTGGTGGTCAGTGGTCCAACTGGATTGCAAGAGAAGCTGTGGACACAGGTCAAGGCTGGTAATTTAAAGTTTTTTCCATACTAATTGTGGACATAAATATGCATAGCATCTGCCAGTGACGGATCTAGGATTTCGTTAAGGGGGGGCCCAGGCTCGGAGGGCGCCGAACCTGGGGGCGCCGAACCTGAGGGGCGCCAATTGCAGTGGCGGATCTAGCCGGTCGGTTTGGGAGGAGCAAACCAAAGTCGAAAAGCAAAAAAAAAAAAAACGTCACGCAGTAAAAAGCTGCGCTACCAATATCACTTGCCCGTAGAATTTTGGGTATTTGAGGCGAAAAGCCAAAAAAAAACAATTCACGGGGTGAAAAATATGGGCTCGAGATACTTCTTCCTATCCAAGGCTGGCTATACTATGACTTGCTATACTATGGAGGTCTGGCTATACTATAACTGAGAATTATTGATATTTGCTCCATGATTCTGATGAAGGGCTGTGCCCGAATATATAATCTTCAGTGTTTTCTACATTTCCGGATTCGAGGGGACAGGCCAGAGAACATCTTATCAACCTATGTTCTGTTTGAAGTTGAGAGTTGGAACACCAAAATCTTGCTTATAAGCTAAGAAGGAGTAGGGGAAAAAAGGAGGTCGATCGCTTTGGGGGGCGAAAACGCAGTTTTGCCCCGAGCTTTTCGTTTGGGGGAATGCCTTTTTCCCCTCCCCCTTGGATCCGCCACTGGCCAATTTAACACCCAAAAGGTGGCCAGTGTCAATGAAGAACGCGTTTAAAAAGGATTTGTAAATGCTTATTTTCATGAAAGCTTCCTCTCAGTGAGGACATGTTCACGTTTACCATCAAGCATATTTCGGGCCAGCTAACGACTGGTACCGTGGTAGAAAATGCTGAAAGCACCCACTGACACTAACTGAAGCACGATGAGCAAATAATACAGTTATATTCGGTCATGGTAAAAACTGAGGTGTCGTATCCACCACCTCCACTTATCACAGTTGTCCTGGCTAACGGCTCCATACTGAAATAGCCGATTGACGCTAACCTGAGCCTCATAGGCCGCAGAACCTCTGCAGGCCTGGGCCCCTGAGTTTTCGTTGACTTCGATGAGTTTATATCGAGTCCCCTCAGCTGATCTGGGACCACTTTAGTTAACCAGGCTCTCACACTGAACTTGAAACCTATATGTCGCCGCTGAAGCCTATTAAGCTTTTTGGGCCCTTTTATTGATATAGGGCCCCCTCAACCGGTCCTGGGCCCTCTGAGCTAAAAGCTGGAGCTCTGAGCTCTGAGCCCCAAGCTGGATTAGTGTCCCTTAAGCTGGTCAGGGTCCCCTGGGTTGGTATTGTTTTCGTTTAACTGATATAGATCCCTTCAGCTTGTTTGGGGCCCGTTGTGCGTATCTGGGCACTAGTTCGTCGAGGCACCCAGGTAGCCTGGCCCTATTAGTTTTATGGGCCTTCTGAGCTTCTGCAGGTTCCCCTCAGAGTGTCTGGGCCCCATGAGTTGAAAATTGGACCCCTGGGTTAGTTTTGGGTGCCTGAGCTTATTTAGAAACCGTTTAAATAGGTAGGCACCCCACGCTGGTCTTGAGAATCCTGTGTTGGCGCTGAGGTCAAATGAGCTCGTCGGGGGCCCTTATCTGGGGTCCCCTTAACTGGCACGGGCCCCTCAGCTGATTTTGGAGACCCAAAATCCCTCCTACCGGATTCCACCCACGCTAGATTTCCTGACTCCCTGAGGGCCCCTGGGGGCCATTGGGGATTTTTTCCCGCGATCAGCGCTAGTGTCCCTCCCCGAGACAAAGCTTACAACATGTCTCTGTGTATATACTCTAGCATCTGCCAGAGTTGAGCTAGAATCATTTTTAGGCACACTTCGCTTCCTCTCGTTACGGTGAATCATCAAAAATGCATAATATGACTATACTAGGTCAAAACATAAAAATGACCTGACCTAAGGCCAGGTCAAGGTCACCATCTAGCCTAGCATAGTCAGTATGCATATGGATCAACTCACAATAGCAATAAAAAATGGTATCAAAATACGGGTTTTATCAATATTTCCTGCAAAGCAATTAACCTAAGTCTTAAAACCTGCTTAGGAAGCCCCAGATGAACTCTCAGAGGTAACATGTCTAAACTTGCAACATGAACCGATAAAGAGGCCTAGGATACCATGATTTGGGGAATCCAAGCGGCATCGGCAGACATAGAGCAATTTTTCGGCAAATTTCCGTTTTACCCCATGCATTTTCAATGGAGAGGTCATGATTCGTACCTGTCTCTAGGCCATCGATGGGAAAAATCCCGCAATAAATGTATTAGTACTTTTTGGGCCCATTATATGGTACAAGTTTGAATTCGATAGATTCACCCTTTTCTTACTTACGCCAACTTAAACATTTTTTGGGGTGAGGTCACTTGACCTGCACTGGTGACCTGACCTGAGATGACGCAACCTTAAATTTTGAGGGCAAGTTGCGGAATTGATCAATGATAAGGTGTGACAAGTACTGTGTCGCTTCGCGCCGACGTTTTTTCGTGCTACTGGGAGACCTCGAGGGGGTGTTCAAGCACCCCCCCCAACGGACCGGAACGGGGCTCGAATACTCTAGAACAGGGCTGAGGCCAAAAGGGAAGGCGCTAAACAATGTCTGCAATTTTTGGGGTCAAGGTCCTTCAAGGTCATTGACCTATTACGGCACAACCCAACATATTATGCCTAATTTACGCTATAACTAGCGCTGTGCCCAAGCTTACCAATGACCTTTGATCAAGCCTTGATCATCAAGGCCAGTGACCTTTAAAATTGACCTGTAACCTTGATCTAAACACTGAATAACCTTTACTTTGATATAATAGCATACGTCATAATAGGAATCGTAACATTATGCAACGTCATTTAGGGGCTGTCCAGGAGTACCTGTGCTCATCAGGGACACCTATGCTCTCTGGGGAGGGCCTTTGCTTCGATGAGGCACCTGTGCCACCCAGGGGCGCCTTCGCTCCCCAATGGACGCAACCTAGCTATCCAGGGGCATCTTTGCTGTTCCGGGGGTGCCTTTGATACCCAGTGCCCAAGGGGAGCTTTTTCTTATCCAGGTTCACCATGGTATTGAGGGGCGTATTTTTATTCAATGTAACCTATACTACCCAGTGGCGCCTACCCTATGCAAGGGGCGCTTAGGCTATCCAGGGGGCGGCAATTTGCTATGCATAGGTTGCCCTTATGCTCTCCATGGGCACCTCATTCAGAGGGTGCCTCTGATATTCAGGGGCGCTTTTCCTATCAACAGGGTACCTGTGCCATCTTGGGGCTATTCTTATCAAGGGACGCTGCTGTTATTCAGGAATACCTACACCACTGTCGAGGGTCGCCTTTGCTACGCAGAGGCGCCTTTACTTCTTAGGAAATTTGGCGCCCGTGCTTTAAGGAGTGCTTCGGCATCGATTGATTGATCTATTATTGGGCTTAGGTGCACGTGAACCTTGAGCTCATGTAGCGCCCATATTGTTGCTAAGGAACGCTTATGCTATCAAAGGGCGCCTTTGCTATCCAGGGCCGCTATTTTATTCAAGGCAGTCTGTTCTATCCACGGGCATCTGATATTTCGGGGGCGGTGCCTAGGTTATTCAGGAGGCGGTTTTTTTCTCCACAGGGGCGCACTATTGCTTTCCAGGGGCGCCGTTACTGCCCAGGGGTGTCTTTCTATCCAGGGGCGCATATGCTGTCTAGGTGTATTTTTCAATCACAGACATGATTGAAATACATGCCCCTACGTTATCCTGGGGTGCTTTTTGTCTCTGGTGAGGCGCTATTTTTCTTTTCCGGGCACCAGTTTATCCAAGGGCATCTATGCTGTCCAGAGAACCTTTGTTATCTAGGGCTGCCTTCGCTGTTAAGGGGCACCTTTGCTACCCAAAGGGAGCATTTTACTTTCCTGGAGTCCTTATTTCCATCTAAGGGGAACATATGCTATCTTGGAGCGCCTTTGCAAACATGGGGCGCACTTTTCTATCCAGGTGCGCCTTTGCACTTGAGGGGGCGCCTCTGCAATCCAGGAGGAGCCCAAAATAGATGGAGAATAAGAATTCTGAAATAAGGCGCTCGAACACTGAAATAAAGTGCCTAGTTATCAGAAAGAGGCGCTCATCTGCTGAGCGGGGAGGACTGCTGGTTGGTGAGGGCAGCGTTCTCGGAAACGGGGCGCACATACTGAAAAAGGCACCCGGTTGCAGCGATGGAGCACTAAGCCTTCAGTTATAGGTTAATGAAATGTGGTTAAAGGCAGTCCATGCTCAAATTGAGCGCTCGAGCCCTGTAACAGAGCGCGCGACTGTCAGACAGGTGTGCCAAACCATAGACAGTAGGGCAGCTGAAGATGGAAAGGGACACCTATGATATCCTGGGGGCGCCTGTACTCTCAGGTGAGGCGCTTGTTTTCTTTCTCAGGCGCCTAGTTTATCCATGGCCGCATATGCTGTCCAGATCATCTATTTCAAGAAGGGTTAACTTTGCTGTCCATGGGCGCCTTTGCTATCCAAGAGCGCATATGATATCTGTAGGGCGCTGTATGCAGAGGGCGCCTAGGCTATCCAAGGGCGCCGTCCTAACCAAAGGCCGCCTTTCACTTCCCTGAAGTGCCTATTTCTATGTAAGGAGTGCATATATTATCTAGGAGTGCCCTTGATATACGGAGACGCCTTTTTGTCCAGCGGCGCCTTTGCTCTTGAGGGGCGCTGCTCCAATCCAGGGTAGCTGAAGATGGATAAGGGACATCTATGTTATACAGAGGGAGCCTGTACTTTCCAATGGGGCGCTCATTTTCATTCTCAGGCACCTAGTTTATCTAGGGAGCGCATAGGCTATCCAAAGGCACCTTTGCTTTCGAAGGGGTGCCTTCCTAGGGGTGCCTTTGCTATCCAGGGGCGCCTTTGCTGTCCAAAGCACTTGTGTTATCCAGGGTTGTCTTTGCTGTCCAGTGGCGCCTTTGCTATCTAAAAGTGCATATGATATCCGTCGGCGCTTTATCCAGTGGGCGCCTGGACTATCAAAGAGCACTTTTTCTATCCAAGGGTTGCATTTATTTTCCTAAAGTGCCTATTTCTATCTAAGGGGCTCCTATTCTGTCCAGGGCACCTATGTTTCCCAGATTTGCCTTTGCTGTCCAGGGATGCCTTTGCTATCCAAGGGCACCTTTCTTAACCAAGGGGCGCATTTTGCTTTCCTGGAGCGCCTATTCCTATATAAGGGGCGCATATGTTATCTAGGAGCGCCTTTGATACCAGGAGGCGGTTTTTTGTCCAGGGGCGCCTTTGCTCTTGGGGGCGCTGCTCCAATGCAGGGCAGCTGAAGGTGGATATGGGACATCTATGTTATACAGAGGGCGCCTGTACTTCCCAGTGGGGCGCTCGTTTTCCTTCTCGGTCTCCTAGTTTATCCAGGGGGCGTCTAGGCTATCCAAAGGCGGCTTTTCTATCGAAGGGGTGCCTTCCTAGGGGCGCCTTTGCTACCCAGGGGCGCCTTTGCTGTCCACGGCACTTGTGTTATCCAGGGTTGTATTTGCTGTCCAGGGGCGCCTTTGCTATCCAAGGGTGCATATGACATCCGTAGGCGCTTTTTCCAGTGGGCGCCTAGGCTATCAAAGGGCGCCTTTTCTACCCAAGGTGAGCATTTTATTTTCCTAAAGCGCCCATTTCTATCTGAGGGGCGCTTATGCTGCCCAGGGCACCTATGTTACCAAGATTTACCTTTACTGCCCAGGGGCGCCTTTCCTAGCCAAGGGCGCATATAGTATCCGTAGGGCGCTTCATCCAGGGGGCGCCTAGGCTATCTAAAGGCGGTTTTTCTATCGAAGGGGTGCCTTCCTAGGGGCGCCTTTGCTACCCAGGGGCGCCTTTGCTGTCCACAGCACTTAGGGTTGTCTTTGCTGTCCAGGGGCGCCTTTGCTATCCAAGGGTGCATATAACATCCGTAGGGCGCTTTTTCCAGTGGGCGCCTAGGCTATCAAAGGGCGCCTTTTCTACCCAAGGTGAGCATTTTATTTTCTAAAGTGCCTATTTCTATCTAAGGGGCGCTTATGCTGTCCAGAGCACCTATGTTACCAAGATTTGCCTTTGCAGCCCAGGGGCGCCTTTCCTAGCCAAGGGCGCATATGATATCCGTAGGGCGCTTCATCCAGGGGGCGCCTAGGCTATACAAAGGCGGTTTTTCTATCGAAGGGCTGCCGTCCTAGGGGCGCCTTTGCTGTCCACAGCACTTGTGTTATCCAGGGTTGTCTTTGCTGTCCAGGGGCGCCTTTGCTATCCAAGGGTGCATATGACATCCTTAGGGCGCTTTTTCCAGTGGGCGCCTAGGCTATCAAAGGGCGCCTTTTTCTACCCAAGGTGAGCATTTTATTTTCCTAAAGCGCCTACTTCTATCTAAGGGGCGCTTATGCTGTCCGGGGTACCTATGTTACCAAGATTTGCCTTTGCTGCCCAGGGGCGCCTTTCCTAGCCAAGGGCGCATATGATATCCGTAGTTCGCTTCATCCAGGGGGCGCCTAGGCTATCCAAAGGCGGGTTTCTATCGAAGGGGTGCCTTCCTAGGGGCGCCTTTGCTACCCAGGGGCGCCTTTGCTGTCCAGGGGCGCCTTTGCTATCCAGGGGTGCATATGACATCCGTAGGGCGCTTTTTCCAGTAGGCTATCAAAGGGCGCCTTTTTCTACCGAAGGTGAGCATTTTATTTTCCTAAAGCGCCTATTTCTATCTAAAGGGCGCTTATGCTGTCCAGTTCACCTATGTTACCAAGATTTGCCTTTGCTGCCCAGGGGCGCCTTTCCTAGCCAAGGGCGCATATGGTATCCGTAGGGCGCTTCATCCAGGGGGCGCCTAGGCTACCCAGGGGCGCTTCATCCAGGGGGCGCCTAGGCTACTCAGGGGTGCATTAGTTCCCCATGGCGCAATCTTGCTATCTAGTGGCGCCTTTTCTTTGCCGGGGCGCTTTTGTTAGCTTTCTAAATTTCATCTTCAACATTTTACTGGGGCGCAAAAGACCAGTAAAGGCGTCTAGTGTTTGGGCAGAGGTGCTTTGCCATGGTTTTAAGGAGCATGTGTTCATTCAAGTGGGATAAGTGGTATCTACCACCTTGGCGCACGAAATGGGTACAGGCGCGCCGCTCATATCGGGCGCCTTCGGCGCCCGATATGAGCTGAGCTTTACTGGGGCGCTTCGGAGCTAAGGGGGGCCCGGGCCCCTGGGCCCCCTTGGATCCGTCACTGTCTCGTACAACTTGTCCCTGACTGATTTCTTGCCGGCATTCTTAAATCTAACTAATATCGCCTTTCCTCTTCCGATTCGAAAAGCATCTTCCACGTCATCTTTAGACACGGGAGTCTCTGACTTACAGTTTTGGAGGAGCGTGACAGCCGTGTCCTTTACGTCCTCGGTCCAGTGTTCAGTGGGCTTGGCTGGGACGGCAGAACCTGAGAAGACGAGGTCTTTTCTGCTGAGTTCACAGTGCAGCTGGTCGACCTCAGCCTCCAGGTCTGAGATGCGGATGTCCCTTGTGCTGACGTGTCGCTGCACCTCATCGATTTCCTGGTCTCTAACGGCAATATGGTCCTCCAGCTCCTGCAGACGGCCGCGAAGAGCGCCGAGTTCACTTCGCAGACTCTGAAACTCAGAAGAGATATCCTTTTCGAGGAGGTCGACCATCCTGAGCCTCGTGGAGTTGAGAACAGCCTCTGTGACCGGCTGGGAGGTTTGCCTGGATCCAGAGACGTCACCTGACTCCACCGATGCCGTCGAAGGGTGGCGGGACAACCTGCGTCGCTTGGAGGGACTATTCACAGGCGTTGCTTCTTGTCCGTCGAGGCGTTGGATCATGTCCCGAACGGAGGCTTGCAGTCCCCCCGACCTTTCCGCGCTCCCACCGCCCGTGCCACCCCTCCCCACGCCGCGACCGGAGCTGGGCGGCCGGGACCGGTCGGCCCGCGCCGGCGGCTGTGACGCTGCCATGGCGGGCCGCGGGGCGGGGGCGCGCTGTTGAGATGTTGTCCGAGCCCCTTGGCGGCTCTTAGCCTTGGAATTTGGCATTTCCAATTCACGGGGAAACCACCTCGAAAATGCCACAGACAAGAATGTCGAGCCACAGCAAGAAACACGGTATCACTGGTTGAGAGATCGTCCAGAGCCGACAAAACGGTTAAAAGCTAGGCTAGACCCTAGTCGCCATCAGCCAAGATTGACACCGTCAATCTTGATCACTCAATTAAGTCACTCAAAACTATTTTGTCGAGGCGAGACGACTAAAAGTCACTGGCAAAACCTTTCTGACGCCAATCACGATTTCTAAGGTTGGCTCGGCCAGGAATTGGCATCACTAGCGGAGCGCGAGCACGCTTACCCGCTCGGCTCGGCGCACCGGGGCCAACTGATTCCTATTATAACTCGAAGCTACGTGATACCATCCCCAATATTCAGTGTCCTGTTGCGCCCTAGCCTTTGACCCGATATGAAAATAGATGTTGCCTTAGTGAAAGAGCTGGTCGGGCTCTGTCGAATAGCGTTGAGAAAGTGGTTCCGGCTATTTTGCGTACGGAGATAAGCAAGGTTTTATAGAGCACTGCATTTGATACATTTGACGCATATGAATTTTTCCCCTCTGGTGACCACAGTATTGACCTTACGCAAAAGTTCCGGGAGTAACGCCGATTGCATTTCCGACGACCTTTCGATCGCTTTTTCCGCTTCTATCTTTCTTTGTTTCCGAGATCGAGGGTGTCATTTTTAACCCCCTCCCACCAGGGGGGTTCATAGGTGATTCATGCTGATCACCGGGGCTAAGGTTAAGGGCCAGCATGTATAAATTTGTTGCTTTCAGATCATAACTTTGTCTTTAATAATGAATTATAATCTCATGAAATCACTTAGGTAATGACTTGATTCTGGCTTAGGTCATCGATATCGAGAAACCCGATCTATATTTTATAGGTTTTTTATATCTATATTTTATCGGAACCTTCCCCCTTGCACTCGCCAGTGCTTCCCTAAAGCCATATTCATACCACTTTTAAGACCGATTTTGTAAAACATGTATCATTAGGTTCGGCGACGATCGAAGAAGCTTGGATTTTAATCGGCGACCACAAGCTCACTTTTTAGGCCCCTGGTTTAATTTGTTTCGGCTCTCCATGGGCAAGTTGCACTGGGTGATATAATGTTTTAAATTTTCCAAAGCGTTGCCACAAGCGCAATCGGGATGATCAATTTTTTTAGATGGCAAATGCGTGTGCATTTAAATCGGAGACGCCTAGTCTTAGTTTTGTATGCAATATGTTTCCGGTCTTGGAGCCGTACGAAAAGAACGCTGGCACTGGATAAGCTTTTACCGCTCGAAGTTCCAGATGCTTGGTGTAGTTTACATTGTCATATTGGACATATTGAAGTACAAAGAGTTACTGCGGCGCTGTTATCGCGCTGAGGCAGTATGGGCAGCGGCGCCATGGGACCCTGCATTGTCTTATCTCATGCCGGCACACTAACACTTTGAAGCTGTTATATTCCCCTCCAAACGTACGCACGCCGGAAGTGTTGACACTCAGCGGCGGATCCAGGAATACGTTTCGGGGAGAGTGCGGCTAAGGGCGTGGGACCAGCAAGCTATAAGGAGATGCATAACAATTAATGTTTATGATTTCACGAGTTTACTTCGTTTTTCTGCGCCTGGAACCGCCTATGAATTAGCATACAAATACGTAAAAATGTCAGTTTGTATCAGAATCAACATTTCGCAGGTAAAATTTGGAGCACCAAGCCTCTCAATACGAAAAAGGGTAATAACCAACAACTTAGTTACAATGTCCCCATTTTTAACACGCGCATTGACGGGGGGGCGGGTACCCGCCCCCCTCGGGTTTTTCGGAGACAGTAGAAAAACGGCGGCGCGTAGCGCCGCCGTACTTGGTATACCTTTTCCCTCATCATTTTTACAACTTCTGTGAAAATTTTAAGGTTAGGTCATCTCAGGTCAGGTCACCAGTACAGGTCAAGTGACCCGACCTCAAAAAAAGTTTAAGATAGCATAAGTCGGAGCAGGGTGAACTTATCCGATTGAAACTCATATCACATAATGGCCCCACCGAGTTCTCTAACATATGTTCCGGTATTTTTTATATCGATGACCTAAGGTCAGGTACGAGACATGACCTCTCCATTGGAAATACATGGGAAAAATGGTTTTTACGAAATAACTCAGTAACGGATGGTGATAGAGCATTTATTTTAGCTGCATTAGACTCGCCTGGGCTTTGCGGTTCTAATGATATGCATTTTATATAACTTGACCCTGACCTGACCTCAGGTCAGGTCAAATCCTTGATTTGACCTAGCAAGGTCAAATTATATATCATTCGATTCGGCTTGCTAAGAGGATTCATATAGTTCAAGTCGTTTTGCTCTATCTTTACTTGTTCAGATGTAATGCCCGAAAAACTGAATTTTACATGTTATCCCTATGACGGGCATGTTTTGACCTCTCGTGACCTTAAATGTGACCTGACAAAAAAATGGTTCAAATGTTTTCGATGGAGAAGTGGATGGGCAGCCCAAAGCCGTTTACCGTTTTTCGCTACCTACCGTGGTTCTCGAGATCTTAGGGGGCGGGTACCCGCCCCCCCCGTCAATGCGAAGGTGGCTCAGACCCCCGTCAATGCGCGTGTTAAATCTCCTACATCCGACCGTGGGAATAAAACGGCAAAAATATGTTCCTTATATTTCTCAGTGCTAGTTACAAACGTCAAGGATTTTAGTCGGCGACCACAAGCTCACTTTTTAGGCCCCTGGTTTAATTTGTTTCGGCTCTCCATATGCAAGTTGCACTAGGTGATATAATTTCTATAAGAGGATAAGATAACTTTAGATAAGAAAATGGCGTCAAAAACATATATCCAGAAATTTCCGATATTTACCCCTCCTGCCTCCGTCCTTGAATTTTGAATTTCAACAAGGCCAAAATATATGTTTATTAACTTACAATTATAAACTACACACGAAGTTTCTTACAAATCCAATAATAAATGCAGGCGCAGTAACCAGTTGAAAAGTTCAAAATATCTTATTATTTTGCCCCTTGACCCCTTCTGATTTTTTTGGAAATATATATAGCCTAACAGAGAGGTCACATGAAAACAAACAAAATGTTTTTGTTTCATTTAAATCGGTTGAGAACTTTCCGAGATATCAAGGGGGTCGATGGAGCCCCTCCCCTACCGATTCTGACTTTTTACAGGGTTGGCGTAATAGGGTTAAACATACTTCATCAAAATCTGAGATTAGGTTGTAATTTTGAAATTGTTTTAGTTATTTTGTAGTGGAATACCCCGGCTGCCATATTGGTATTTTTCCACTCCATATTGAACCTAGTGAATGGTGAGTAAATTTTCATATCATATTATTTTACACCAGAATTATCCGTGAGCTTCACATTATTGTGGAGGGAAAAGGCCTCACCCCTCCCCCCTCCGGGGGGCTAGGTACGGACCAAAGCCCCTGTAGACGGTTAAGGTTTCTTCCCTCCAACTAGACGTTATCTTTAACCTTTATGTGGGGTGAAATTGGAAAATAACCCGAGTATAGGACGTTATTGTGTCATTCCAGGGCAAATCATCCAGGGAGGCATCAAAAGGTTCATCATGACCCCTCAGATTTGCACCGAATTGTGTACCCAAGGTTCCTTATACAAAAAATGGTCCCATTTTTAGGTTCCAAGGTCAAAGAGGTCAACAGAGAGATGTTACTAACACGCTTAACACGCGTATTGGCGCGAGTTTAAGCCACCTTCGCTTTGATGGGGGCCGGGTAGCCGCCCCCTTAAGATCTTTTGGAGATACAGTGAAAACAGTGGCGCAAAGAGCCGCCGTAATTAGCATATATTTTTTACTGACCATTTGTACAGCATTTTTCAACATTTTAAGGTTGTGTCACCAGTGCAGGCCAAGTGGTCTCACCTAAAAAATGTTTCGCAGAAGTCGTACAAGGTGAACCTATTCTATATGCGTCAAGGTGAAAGTAGAACTGGTGCTAAAATTCAGACTCGGCTCATGTCTGCCCTCTATGGGCGCCTGCCTCGGTCCATCATTACCAAAAGCCATGTCGACATGGGCTTTTAACACGACATTGACTCCAGGTAGGGTAAAGCACTGGTCAGGCCTTGGGCTGCTAACATGGTAAATCAGGAAAAAGATCTCCGTAGCACCGGCCAGGCAGTGAACAGCTGAGGCCGGAGCAGCAGCCAGGATAGTCAGCCCCCTCTGTGCCCTTCACCACTGTACACCCGATGGGCACCGGCAGTTCCACGGAGGGGCACGGCTGGACAATTATATTTCCCTTGTCGCATCTGGCCTTGGTGCAGCCGGGCAGAGTCCAAGTGTCTCCATGTTTGAAGACTCGGTCCTTCTCCTTGTCGTAGCACTGACAGTTGACGGTGGGGCAGCAGGCCGGATAGTCAGCTCCCTCTGTGCCCTTCACCACTATACACCCGGGGCCCAAGGTCAGATTAGGGTCTTCACATTCTTGTGTCTTCACCTCTCCGTTGACGCAGGAGGCACCCTGGCACTGGGGCTGGGTCCATTTTTCACCGATGTTGAAATGTTTCTTCAGTGTCGCCGAGTAGCAACGTGGAGGTGGCACTCCGTACCCAGGGGCTGCTGCTATGGCAACCACCACCAGCAGGCTAACAGCTGAGCTATGCATGATGATGGTACACCTTGATGAGAATGAAGCAGACTGTTGCCGCTGTTGATATCTGCTCGGCTTAAATACTGCAGACGGGGGGGAAGGTCAAAATCGGCCAGCGCTCTAGCTACGCCGGTACACTTAGGATAGCACACCGCACGAAACACTAATCCAAACAGGTGAATTCAGTTTTGAGAACTGCCATGCCGTGTTTGTGGTACGCTCTGCTCCCGTCTAAGCTGTCTGGCAACACGCGACAGTAAAATCTCATTGCGATATCGGAGGCCTTTAACCCTCGCCCCACGGGGGGCCATCGATGGCCCCCTAAGGTTTTTTCGAGATAGCAGAAAAACGACAAAACGCAGCACCGCGGTTGAGGGCTCTACTCCCACCTCATGACTTTCCCACCATCCCTGAAAATATTTTTACCCCGGGTCACTCAAGGTCAGGTCACCAGGCGCGGTCAGCCAAGGTCACCTCACTTCAAATTTGAAGCTCTATAAGAGCTACATTTCTCAGTCGATCGATTTGAACCTTGCTACACTTCATGACCCTTCCAGGGTCTACAACGTGTATATCCAGGATTTTTCGATTTCGTGACCAAAGGTCAGGTCACGAGGAGACCTCTCCCATTGGCAAAGCATGGGGAAAAGCTGTCTCATGATCTAAAGGCCACAAAAATGGTTGCAAATATTCAGGCTGTTCAGAACAGCGTTTTTGCACCCTTTCACGGATCCAAGCGGTCATATTTGCTGTTTGACTTTTCCAAGGTCATCCAAGGTCACCAGGGGTCAAACAAATATTTTGACAATAACTTTTGATATAATTAAGCTATAGCTCTGAAACAAAAAACCATCGTGTTTGTCTTGTCACTGGCTTTCATTTGATATACGTCGCGGTCACTTTTTGACCTTTCGTGACCTCAGGTAATATTAGGTCACGAGGTGACCTCTGGAGGTCAAACCACTGGTGGGAGGTCTTTACATTTCACATAGCGAAAAAATTCAGGCAATTTCCTGTCAAATGTACTTAACAAGATCTCAATAGCTCTAATGGCATAGGAGTTATGCCCAATTTTCTTAAGCCGCGCCCATTGGAGTCCGGCGCCACTTCTTCGCCCCACCGAGAGGCCATCGATGGCCCCCCTCTAACTCCGAAAATATGGGCGTTAGCGCAAATCTGCAAAGTGCAATAGAAAGCTCGCGTGAATTCAGTAAGAAATTACTTCGCATGTTTTAGTGCTCAGGTCAATGGTTTGACCTCCAGAGGTCAAATTAGGTCAAGATCGGCTATTTTCACTCAAATATGCAATGATTAAGCAAACTGGGCATAACTCTTATGTCATTAGAGCTATTGAGGCCTGGTAAAGTACATTTGATAGCAAATTGCCTGTACTTTTTCCGCTATGTGGAACGTAAAAACCTCCCGCCAGTGGTTTGACCGCCAGAGGTCACCTCGTGACCTAATATGACCTGAGGTCACGAAAGGTCAAAAAGTGACCTTGCCGTATATCAAATGAAAGCCAGTGACAAGACAAACACGATGGTGTTTGTTTCAGCGCTCTAGCTCAATTAGGTCAAAATGTATTGTCAAAATACTGTTTTTGACCTCCGGTGACCTTGGATGACCTTGGAAAAGTCAAAGGGCAAATATGACCCCAGGGATCCGTGAAAGGGTGTCCAAAAACGTTGTTCTGAGCAGTCTGAGTATTTGCAATCATTTTTGTGGCTTTTATATCATGAAATAGCTTTTCCCCATGCTTTTCCAATGGGAGAGGTCGCCTCGTGACCTGACCTCAGGGCACGAAATCGAAAAATGCCGGATATACACCTTGTAGACCCTGGAGGGGTCATGAAGTGTAGGAAGTTTCAAATCGATCGAGTTTGAAATGTAGCTCTTACAGAGCTCTAAAGGTGAAGTGAGGTGACCTTGGTTGACCTCGTCTGGTGACCTGACCTTGGGTGACCCGGGGTAAAAAATTTCAGGGATGATGGGAAAATGATGCAGTGAGAGGTAGAGCCCTCAACCGCGGTGCTGCGCCTCGTCGTTTTTCTGCTATCCCCGGAAAAAACCTTAGGGGGGCCATCGATGGCCCCCCGGTGGGGCGAGGGTTAAGCATTGCATATTTGAGTGAAAATGGCCTATCTTGACATTTCTTGACCTCTGGAGGTCAAACCATAGACCTTAGCGCTTAAACATGTGATATAGTTTTTTACTGAATTCACGCGAGCTTTCTAATGCACTTAGCAGATTTGCGGTAACCCCCATATTTTCGAAGTTAGAGGGGACCATCGATGCCCCCCGATGGGGCGAAGATGGCGCCGGACTCCCGGTGGGGCGTGGGTTAAGAGGAAAAAGGTCTCCTAAGGGCGTATGCAAATGCTTTATTTTAATAAAACTAATAATGCTTGTTTACAAAGGTCCGTTCTGTGTCGCCATACTTCGCATGGGTCACGCCATATTTCATCTGGCTCGTGTGCAACGTCATTGCACATGCCGAGCGCCTTGGAACTGAGAATGCTCACGTATTCGAGTTAATTGAAAAAGGGATCACAATTATCTGTTTCCTTGTTTTAATCGCCGGCCGGCTGAGACCCATCGTCTCATATATCTCCAGTCAGCAGTGGCTTCACTAGCACGCCTGGTTGTAGGTGGTCAGCAGGTGGCCTGATATTTACCACTTAACACTTTTTACAAATACTGCTATACCAGTGCATGCTTGGATAATAATTTAATCTTTTGAGCACGATCATGCAACATGCAGCAGGTATTTTCCGGACAAGAATCGTACCAACGCCAGCAGTCTCGCGCCCTTGTGACTTTCGCGCGCTGTGGTGGTACCTGAATTGCTATGCTAGGATGCGTGCGTGATTTTATGGCCTTACCTTTCATCTCTACGTCTGGACATATTAAAGGTTTAGAAATGCGAGTGTTAAGAAAGGTGAGCAGAATAGTTATGCCGCTCACAAATCAGAGCTGGGTTTCAAAAATGTCTGATGAAACAGAGCAGTACTGGGTTATTGCAAAACGGAAAAAGTAAAAATATGCCTATATCCTTATATATACTAGATAAAATCAAAATGCAATTTTTCATGTATCTTTTCTCGAGACTGCATACTTTTCCTGTAAAAAATGCATGCATTTTATGCATTTTATGCATGCACGAGGCGGCGGAGGTGCGTGACGGTCCAGCTGGTGATCAATCACAACCGCTGGCGTGACTCGGCTCCCAGCTACCGTGTCGTGACTATTTAGTCACGCTCCTATACCGTCCGGCTGGCAAAGTTCGGTACTTGACCCTTTAACAACTATGGGACCGCCCCCGCCGCGCACAGTGGTCGGAAACGCTGTCGTGGGTGGCCACGGGGTCGTTTTTCTGATTTTGGAATTTAGGGGTTTTATGGCTGCCGATGTGACGAAAATTTATCAAAGTGTTCTGAATGACCACTATTATCAAGCTAATTTGGTTGAAAGATGCACTTATTACTCATCAAAATAAGGCGATGCTGAAACCCAGAAGTAAGGCACTCGATGTGTCTGCTAGACTGGTATTCACCATATGTGGTTTAACCCGCGCCCCACCGGGGGTCCGGCGACACCTTCGCCCCACCGGGGAGGGCCATCGATGGCCCCCCCTCTAACTCCGAAAATATGGGCGTTAGCGCAAATCTGCAAAGTGCAATAGAAACTCTTATGTCATTAGAGCTATTGAGGCCTGGTAAAAGTAAATTTGATAGCAAATTGCCAGTACTTTTTCCGCTATGTGGAACGTAAAGACCTGCCGCCAGTGGTTTGACCGCCAGAGGTCACCTCGTGACCTAATATGACCTGAGGTCACGAAAGGTCACAAAGTGACCTTGCCGTATATCAAATGAAGGCCAGTGACACGACAAACACGATGGTGTTTGTTTCACCGCTCTAGCTCAATTAGGTCAAAAGTTATTGTCAAAATACTGTTTTTGACCTCTGGTGACCTTGGATGACCTTGGAAAAGTCAAAGGGCAAATATGACCCCTGGGATCCGTAAAAGGGTGTCTAAAAACGTTGTTCTGAGCAGTCTGAGTATTTTCAATCATTTTTGTGGCTTTTATATCATGAAATAGCTTTTCCCCATGCTTTTCCAATGGGAGAGGTCGCCTCGTGACCTGACCTCAGGGCACGAAATCGAAAAATCCCGGATATACACCTTGTAGACCCTGGAGGGGTCATGAACTGTAGGAAGTTTCAAATCGATCGACTTTGAAATGTAGCTCTTACAGAGCTCTAAAGGTGAAGTGAGGTGACCTTGGTTGACCTCGTCTGGTGACCTGACCTTGAGTGACCCGGGGTAAAAAATTTCAGGGATGATGGGAAAATGATGCAGTGAGAGGTAGAGCCCTCAACCGCGGTGCTGCGCCTCGTCGTTTTTTTGCTATCCCGGAAAAACCTTAGGGGGGCCATCGATGGCCTCCCCGGTGGGGCGAGGGTTAAAGGTTTAGAAATGCGAGTGTTAAGAAATGTGAGCAGAATAGTTATGCCGCTCACAAATCAGAGCTGGGTTTCAAAAATTTCTGATGAAACAGAGCAGTACTGGGTTATTGCAAAACAGAAAAAGTAAAAATATGCCTATATCCTTATATATACTAGATAAAATCAAAATGCAATTTTTCGTGTATCTTTTCTCGAGACTGCATACTTTTCCTGTAAAAAATGCATGCATTTTATGCATTTCGGACGAGGCGGCGGAGGTGCGTGACGGTCCAGCTGGTGATCAATCACAACCGCTGGCGTGACTCGGCTCCCAGCTACCGTGTCGTGATTATTTAGTCACGCTCCTATACCGTCCGGCTGGCAAAGTTCGGTACTTGACGCTTTTACAAATGGTAAGCAACTCATAAACTCATTTCACTCAGGGGTTCCGAATGGCCATATGTATTTTGTTTTAGCCCGATTACACGATTAGTCTGAGAAGAGGCTGGGTATGCCCTTTTACATGCGGAGCCAGCACACGTGACCTGGTCGTTAGGGGTCGGGTTAGGTCAATTCATTTGCTTAACCCTCGCCCCACCGGTGGGCCATCGATGGCCCCCTAAGGTTTTTCCGAGATAGCAGAAAAACGACGAGGCACAGCACCGCGGTTGAGGGCCCTTCCTCTCACTGCATCATTTTCCCATCATCCCTGAAATTTTTTTACTCCGGGTCACCCAAGGTCAGGTCACAAGACGAGGTCAACCAAGGTCACCTCACTTCAACTTTAGAGCTCTGTAAGAGCTACATTTGAAAGTCGATCAATTTGAAACTTCCTACACTCTATGACCCCTCCAGGGTCTACAAGGTGTATATCCGGAATTTTTTGATTTCGTGCCCTGAGGTCAGGTCACGAGGCGACCTCTCCCATTGGAAAAGCATGGGGAAAAGCTGTTTCATTATATAAAAGCCACAAAAATGGTTGCAAATACTCAGACTGCTCAGAACAGCGTTTTTGGACAGCCTTTCACGGATCCCAGGGGTTATATTTGCCCTTTGACTTTTCCAAGGTCATCCAAGGTCACCAGAGGTCAAAAACAGTATTTTGACAATAACTTTTGACCTAATTAAGCTAGAGCAGTGAAACAAACACCATCGTGTTTGTCTTGTCACTGGCTTTCATTTGATAGATGGCAAGGTCACTGTTTGACCTTTCGTGACCTCAGGTCATATTAGGTCACGAGGTGACCTCTGGAGGTTAAACCACTGGCGGGAGGTCTTTACGTTCCACATAGCGGAAAAGGTGCTGGCAATTTGCTATCAAATGTACTTTACCAGGCCTCAATAGCTCTAATGACATAATATTTATGCCCAGTTTGCTTAATCGTTGCATATTTGAGTGAAGATAGCCGATCTTGACCTAATTTGACCTCTGGAGGTCAAACCATTGACCTGAGCACTAAAACATGCGAAGTGATTTCTTACTGAATTCACGCGAGCTTTCTATTGCACTTTGCAGATTTGCGCTAACGCCTATATGTTCGGAGTTAGAGGGGGGCCATCGATGGCCCCCCGGTGGGGCGAAGGTGGCGCCGGACCCCCGGTGGGGCGCGGGTTAACACGCGCACTAGAGGGGGGACCTCGGAGGCTCCCTCGCCTGTTTCCGAGGTGGCGTAAGAACAGCTCGTAGAGCTGAAAAACAATATTTGGCTACATTCGAGAGAATTTAACGGCGCATGGATTGGTGAAGACATCTAAAAAAATCGGCAAAAACTTTTGTGACGAATTTTACTGTGTACCATATTTGACGTGTGACGACGACTTTCAAAGTCAGACCTGCATTTTGAGATTGCCACAATCGCGCGGTAGGACCAGTTCGCTTGCATTGGATACCGAATGGTGACGTCATAATGTCATATAACCGGGATAATATGGCAAGGTCACCTCACAGGAAGGTCTAGGTTAAGTTCCAGGGTCACAGGTCAAGGTCATATCAGAATTGTCAAGGTCATTCACCCCAGCGCTTCCGGTCAAATAGCGTTACCTGGTCGGAGGTGTATTATTCTATGAAATCATAGTTAAGGTACTTGAATGTAAAGATCAAGGTCAAAGGTCAAAGTTAAAGGTCATTTTTAAAGGTCAATCCTCATTTGCCACCAAACACTGGCAAAAGTGTTAATCAAAGTGTACATCAACGGTACATCATCATATTGGGACCTCATAGGTTAATGACCTTGGATGACCTTGACCCCAAAATAGAAACAAAGCTTTTTTGCGACCTTCCCTCAATGACCCTGTTCTGCCTATGGCTTGTTCCCGTCATTTTCCTGCTTAATAACGGCATTTCCCAATAGGTCCCCAGCGTGGCCAATATTTGACGTTTATGACATCGTTTGACCTTAAAGATATTGACCTTGGTCAATGAAAATTGGTCATGATGTAGATTGCCATAGCCCCAGCCACCCTCCAAACTGAGCTTTTCTGCGTCCTTTAGTTTTCGAGATCTTAGAGGGGGCCTACCACGCCCCCCTACAGTGTTGGTTAGTGCCAGATCCCTCTCCAGTGCGGGTGTTAGTTGAACCAACTTAAGCATACATCTCCCATTGCAATTGATGTAGCAATATCTGCTGAAAATTTGGGGTGAATCGGTTCGGCCGTTTTAGCGCTGTAGCAAAATGAACATGAACAAAAACCTCGGTGGCCATCCGTGAGGCCGTTTCTGACCACTGTGCGGTGGCAGCTAAATGACTCTAGTCCATTCAGTGTGACCAAACAATATTTTTTCGGAGCAGCCAGAGTCGCAAATACACGTGGATTTATAAACAGACTTCATTGTCGCGTATTTTTCTACCTCGATTCTTATGATCTCGGATTACTGAAAAAAGCATCAAATTATAGGAATATTGTAGGCAAGTCAGGCGGCTTAGCAATGACCAAAAGCTCAGGTTCATCAGAGTTCTCCCCACTTAGGATGATACCCACGGTGTGATTTTTAAGCCGCCCGGAGTGTGAACGCCGGAGGCCGTTTTCGTGAGGCCGTTTCCGACCACTGTGCGGCGGTCCGGTGGATGGGGATGCTGTAGGGCCGGTTTTGCTTTAGGCTATGGTGTCACCAGATTTAGCTCAGCCATATTTAGATACAGAATGTAGACTGAATGTACTGGTTTCACCTTACAGATATGCAGCAGTTAACAAACGGTGGTCCTCGGTAACGGTGGGCCTCCAAGCCACCCTCACCCTGGTGGGGGGGACACTCCCCTCGAACTGGGCCCCTATGCGGGATAGCGAAAAAACTTGAACGCTGGTAGATAACTTATACAAAGTCATGAAAAAACGTGATATACACCAGTGGTGTTGGGTAGTGTTTTGGACATGAGCTTGGTTCCATTTTTTATTTTTACTTGGTTGTTGATGGCCCTGGAGGTAATTCTCAAACCAATGATTATCAATGCCGTACACCCAAAGCTTATCCAACAGTTTGTCATGGGGATCACGTCGAGACATTTTAAACCATCAAGCAGCACAAGCATCGATATCAAAACACCATCCATTGCACGGTAGATGGAGTCCGTTACAATTAACAGTGCGATTCCGGTTGATCAGTGTTTATAGGTGGGGGGGGAAAGTACTGTTAAAATAGTCACTCAGTTGCATATGCACATCCTCTCAGTGATCTTGGAGATGGCAGGCAGCGTAGTAACAGGGCTCCAGTTCGATGGGCCTGTCGAGTTACTACCATCCATTACACCATCCGTTAGCCCAGTGGCGGATCTAGCCGGCAGGTTTGGGGGGCAAGCCAAAGTCGATAAACAAAAAAAAAAACAATAAAACGCCAGGCGGGGAGAGCATGCCACAATTTAACGAGACGGCAGGTTTTGGGGATAAACCAGAAAGTGGATACACCAAAAAACGTCGCCGGGTCAAACATGTGGCCAAACAATCCTTGTTTTGCTATCCAAGGCCCAATTTTTACACCGAAGTTGACTGGTTATGTTTGAAGCTAGCCCACGCCCCGGTGGGCGTCCGACCTACCTTCGCCCTGGTGAGGGGTGTAAATTGAACACCCATCCCCCTCGAACTCAGCCCCTTTGCGGGATAGCGAACAAAACGAAAGCTGGTGGATAGCTCATACCAATTAATGAAGAAACTATATCGGTCAAATTTTGGCCCAGTTCAATATTGAGGTCATGAGAGTTCAAAGAAGGTTGCATGTTAGGGTAGTGTTTTGGGCTCTAGCGTCTGATAGAATTGAGTTAAAATCGTTTTTTAGGCACCAGTCGCTTCCTCTTGCCATGACATATCGAATGATGCATATTATGACGATGTTAGCTTAAAACAATAAAATGACCTGACCTCAGGTCAGGTCAAGGTCACTTTCCGACCTAGCAAAGTTAACCTCGCCCGGGCCATCGATGCCCTAAGGTTTTTCCGGGATAGCAGAAAAACGACGAGGCGCAGCACCGCGGTTGAGGGCTCTACCTCTCCTGCATCATTTTCCCATCATCCCTGAAATTTTTACCCCGGGTCATCCAAGGTCAGGTCACCAGACGAGGTCAACCAAGGTCACCTCACTTCACCTTTAGAGCTCTGTAAGAGCTACATTTCAAAGTCGATCGATTTGAAACTTCCTACACTTCATGACCCCTCCAGGGTCTACAAGGTGTATATCCGGGATTTTTCGATTTCGTGCCCTGAGGTCAGGTCACGAGGCGACCTCTCCCATTGGAAAAGCATGGGAAAAGCTATTTCATGATATAAAAGCCACAAAAATAATTGCAAATACTCAGACTGCTCAGAACAGCGTTTTTGGACACCTTTCACGGATCCCAGGGTCATATTTGCCTTTGACTTTTCCAAGGTCATCCAAGGTCACCAGAGGTCACAAACAGTATTTTGACAATAACTTTTGACCTAATTGAGCTAGAGCGGTGAAACAAACACCATCGTGTTTGTCTTGTCACTGGCTTTCATTTGATATACGGCAAGGTCACTTTGTGACCTTTCGTGACCTCAGGTCATATTAGGTCACGAGGTGACCTCTGGCGGTCAAACCACTGGCGGGAGGTCTTTACGTTCCACATGGCGGAAAAAGTACTGGCAATTTGCTATCAAATGTACTTACCAGGCCTCAATAGCTCTAATGACATAAGAGTTATGCCCAGTTTGCTTAATCATTGCATATTTGAGTGAAAATAGCCGATCTTGACCTAATTTGACCTCTGGAGGTCAAACCATTGACCTGAGCACTAAAACATGCGAAGTAATTTCTTACTGAATTCACGCGAGCTTTCATTGCACTTTGCAGATTTGCCTAACGCCCATATTTTCGGAGTTAGAGGGGGCCATCGATGGCCCCCCGGTGGGGCGAAGGTGGCGCCGGACCCCCGGTGGGGCGCGGGTTAACCTTCGCCCGGGTGAGGGTCTTTTTAGACCCCCTCGGGTTTTTCCTCGTGACCAAAAAACGGCGACGCGCAGCGCCGCCAAACTTGGTCTAGCTGTTCCCTCATAATTTTTACATCTTTTCTCAAAATTTTGGTTCAAGGTCATATCAGGTCAGGTCACCAGGCCAGGTGAAGTGACCTCACCTCAAAAAATACTTAGGACCACAAACAAAAAAAATCGATCAAGTTGAAACTCTTACCACATATTGGGCCCACCAGGAGCTACAACATTTGTTCCGGGATTTTTTGATATTGGTGACCTAAGGTCATGTGCAGAGCATGACGTCCCCATTGTCAATACATGGGGAAAATCACGAAATGAGCTTTTCTCAGTAAGTATGGATGGAATCAATTTCAAACATCGGTTGCGACTTGCTCTTAGCCCATTTCTGAAGCTGATGCCAAAAATTTTGATTTGTGACCTTTAAAAGGTCACCTTAGGTCAAGTAAGCATCTTTTGGTGTTTTACTCTATAAATTTTGAATAAACTAAGATAGAGCTTTTATTTTGTCACCAAAGTGTTTGTATAGTCACTGGAAGTCAGATGATATACATCATGACTATACCAGGTCAAGTTAGGGTCAGACCGTTGACCTGGGTCAGGTCAAATTCTTAAATATGAACTGGCATAGCAATATCATATATCATTCGATTGGTATTGACGAGAGGATTGCAATGGTGCATAAACTATGGCTGTATCTTGTTTGGTTTGGAAGCTATTAGCGAAAAAGGAAACGCCCTTATGCATGGGTGGCTATGGACATTCCCAAGAATATGCCTAATATTTAGTGACCTGTAGCTCCCTAGGCTTTGACCTAACACGAAAATGAATGTCGTTTCAATGAAAGCGCATCTCAAGAGCTTTCGAATGGTGTTAGAAAAATGTTTCTAGCTATCATAGTTTCTGAGATATCTGAGGTTTTCTTAGTACACCTCAAATTAGCGATTCTGACCTATTTTGACCTCTGGTGACCTTGATTTTGACCTGACAAGAAAAATGACCAAAGTATTTTCGATATCATGTTTGAAGAGCTTTCGATTGCCGTTTTGCGCTTTTTTCTAGCTCTCTTAGTTTTTGAGATCGTGGGGGGTCTGTTTTAGCCACCCACCAGGGCGAAAGTGGCTCGTACCCCCCACCGAGGCAAGGGTTAATATGCATTTCGATCAACTCGCAATGGAAATCAAAACGCAATAGTATGAAAAATAAAAGCTGTATCATCATTTCCAGCAAAGTTCTTGACCCAAGTCTGAAAACTGCTTAAGTAGCTCCAGATAACCTCTCAGAAGTCAGAGGTTTGGAAAAAGTTGTGGAGGCAATACTCCCTGTAATTGGGCAAGTATGCCTGTTGGGAGTGGCCCTAATAAAATAAAATCATTTTATAAAAATAAATCTGAATAAGTTATTAAAATAAAATAAATAAGATCACGAGAGGTCAAAACATGCCGTCATAGGGATAACATGTAAATGAAGGTTTTCGACCATTACACCTGAACAAGTAACGATAGAGCAAAACGACTTGAACTGTATGAATCCTCGCAGCAAGCCGAATCGAATGATATATAATTTGACCATGCTAGGTCAAATCATTGATTTGACCTGACCTGAGGTCAGGTCAAGTTCAGTTTATATAAAATGCACATCATTAAATCCGTAAAGACAAGGCGAGTCTAATGCACCTAAAGTAAATGCTCTATCACTATTCGTTACTGACTTATACAGAAAAAAAACATTTTTCCCATGTATTTACAATGGAGAGGTCATGGCTCGTACCTGACCTTAGGTCATCGATATCAAAAATACCGGAACATATTTTAGAGAACTCGGTGAGCCCATTATGTGACATGGGTTTCAATCGAATAAGTTCACCCTATTCAGACTTATGCTATATTAATTTTTTTAGGTCAGGTCACTTGACCAGTACTGGTGACCTGACCTGAGATGACCTGACCTTAAAACTTCACAGAAGTTGTAAAAATGATGAAAGAAAAGGTGTGCCAAGAAATGCGGCGCTACACGCCGCCGTTTTTCTGCTATCTCCAAAATACCCGAGGGGGCGGGTACCCGCCCCCGTCAATGCGCGTGTTAAACACCTGTACCAATACTCCCTGTAGTGAGGAAAGAGTGCCTGTTGGGAATGGCCCTAGTAAAATGAAAATAGATAAATTGAACATATTCTGTATTGTTTCTCCAATTTAATTTGGTTGATTTAGTTAGTTTCTAATAACCCTTTTTCTCATTTGCAGAATCTGTGGTGCTTCCTTTTAAATTATCCGCATAGGAGTGGCTCCTTTGGCCGTCGACATTTCCCTTGTTTCGTACCTATGCTTATTTTTATCAAATAAAAGGAAAGAAACGAACGTAGCTGACCAGGAAAACGAATATATTATTTTTGATGATGCAAAACACCCGAAAAATTCCGGCATTCTGACATCTTCCTGGAGTGAAATTTGCTCAGTAAAAAATTAATAAGACAATTTAGCCTCCACCACAACACACAAGACATCTCTCATCCCGTGCGACCATAATCATTCAATGCATAGACAAAAATACATACTGATATGCTAATTAATACAGCAGGACTTTCTCTCTGAGAAAAACTCATTTCGTGATTTTCCCCATGCTTTTGCAATGGGAAGGCCGCCGTGCTCTGTATATGACCTTAGGTCACCAATATAAAAAATCCCGGAATATATGTCGTAGCTCCTGGTGGTTACAATATGTGGTATGAGTTTCACCATGATCCATTAACCCTCCTTTTAGTTATGCAGTCCTAAGCATTTAATTAGGTGAGGTCACTTCACCTGGCCTGGTGACCTGGCCTGATATGACCTTGAGCTAAAGTTTTCAGAATATGAAGGTATTTTTAGCTGTATCTACACAAATACAGCCCAAATTCTGTTTTCCGAATGCATTTCCAATAGAGAGGTCATGATATCTGACCTTCGGACATCGACATAAAAATACCGGAATGCACTTTGTAGTACCCGGTGGGCCCATTATGTGGTAAAAGTGTAAATTCGATATATTCACAATTTTCTTACTTATGCCACCTTAAGCATTTTTGAAGGTGAGGTCACTTAACCTGCACTGGTGACCTGACTTGAGATGACTCAACCTAAAAATGTTGGGAAAGGGGGCAATTGATCAAGGATAAGGTGTGCCAAGTACGGCGGTTCTTCTCACCGCCATTTTTTCGTGCCCCCGGAAAAACCCGAAAGGGGATGTTCAAATACTCCCCATCGGGGTGAGGGTTAAGCTGGCATAATATTTGTCGTAGGGTTCGTACCGATACGTTTAACGACTTTCGCTGATACACATTGCATTGCAATGTAGAAGTTTATTTACTTTTGATTGCATATGTTGATTGGGGGCAGGAAGGAGGTAAGTACACCCACCCCAATTCCCCAGAACCGATCGAACACTCGGCGTCTCCACACTGGTCCATTCGAAAGCTTTTGAGATGTGCTTTCATTATAGTGGCATTCATTTTCGTGTCAGGTCAAAGCCTAGGGAGCTACAGGTCACTAAATATTGGACATATTCTTGGGAATGTCCATAGCCACCCATGCATAAGGGCGTTTCCTTTTTCGCTAATAGCTTCCAAACCAAACAAGATACAGCCATAGTTTATGCACCATTGCAATCCTCTCGTCAATACAAATCGAATGATATATGATATTGCTATGCCAGGTCAAATTTAAGAATTTGACCTGACCCAGGTCAACGGTCTGACCCAACTTGACCTGGTATAGTCATGATGTATATCATTTGACTTCCAGTGACTATACAAACACTTTGGTGACAAAATAAAAGCTCTATCTTATTCTATTCAAAATTTATAGAGAAAAACACCACAAAATGTTTATTTGACCTAAGGTGACCTTTTAAAGGTCACAAGTCAAACATTTTGGCATCAGCTTCAGAAATGGGCTAAGAGCAAGTCGCAACCGATGTTTGAAGTTGATTCCATCCATACTTACTGAGAAAAGCTCATTTCGTGATTTTCCCCATGTATTGACAATGGGGAGGTCATGCTCTGCACATGACCTTAGGTCACCAATATCAAAAATCCCGGAACAAATGTTGTAGCTCCTGGTGGGCCCAATATGTGGTATGAGTTTCAACTTGATCGGTAACCCTTCTTTTAGTTATGCGGTCCTAAGTATTTTTTGAGATGAGGTCACTTCACCTGGCCTGGTGACCTGACCTGATATGACCTTGAGCCAAAATTTTCAGGAAAGATGTAAAAATAATGAAGGAACAGCCAGACCAAGTTTGGCGGCGCTGCGCGCCGCCGTGTTTTGTTTACTTCGGAAACACCCGAAGGGGGTCTAAAAAGACCCCCACCCGGGCGAAGGTTAAAACTGACAAGCGAGTCAGTTGCCAGCGTGTGCGGCGCTGACCGCCAAGATGGCAAGGCGCTTAACAAGATACGTTTCGCTGCCGTCAGGGAAATAAGACGCGAGTGGTGCCCGGAGTCGATTCTGCTTTCGGTTCAGTCCTTGTCCCTGTAGGTCATGACAGTGGAAGGCTGTCGTCTTTATTCATCGAGTAATAAAGGTACTCTGGCAATGTTTTGTTGTATGCCTTTGATTGCAGTTCTTGTCATAATGCCTAATTTGCTGATATCGTGGTATCCCCTAATCAAGAGTGGCAACATCTACCGAAACCTGTCGGTCGCCAAGCTTTGCCGATTTGCCTCATTTTCTTTCTAAATAAAGGATTTTTCACTATATTCGCTAGTTTTCTCCCCAAAAATAATTGCTTACATCCGCCCCTAACACCTCTTGAAATGGAAAACCATGTAAACTGGCATTTTTCATTGAATTCATGCGAAAAATAATGTAAAAGGACCACATTTTAAGTCAGCATGCTTCCTGGACTGCCCGGGGAGCAACGCGCCGTAAGGTGCCGTGCGGCACAGTATACCACCGTTAGACAACAAATCGCAATATTTGAGGCGCAATAAATTAAGCATAAGAAACCCCGTGAACATGCAGTTTGCGCAGAACTGTAGGTAAGTAACTGTTCTAACTGATGAATTAAATTTCATTTTGCTATTCTCAGTGATTGCTGTTTGGGGTTGCAAAAACCTGCATTTTTTCTGTTTTTCGAAAACTTGAAGGCGCAGGGGCGGGCTGAAAAAATTCGAAATTCAAAATTTCAAGGTCAAATTCAAAATCAGCGGGTCCAAGAACATCAGAAACCCACTGGTCCCGAAACATTTTGTTTGTTTTCATGTGAACTCTCTGTTAGGCTATATATATATTTCGAAAAAAATTCAGAAGGGGGTCAAGGGATAAAATAATAGGATATTTTTAAATTTTCAACTGGTTACTGCACCTCCATTTATTATTGAATTTGTAAGAAAATTCGTGTGTAGTTTTATAATTGTAAGTTAATAAACATATATTTTCGATTTGTTGAAATTCGAAATTCAAGGACGGAGGCAGGAGGGGTAAATATCGGAAATTTCTCCAGGGGGGCACGGTAGTGGAGTGGTCAGCGTAGCTGGCTTCCACGCAGCCGACCCTGGTTCAAGGCCCGGCGGCTTCCCTGAATAAGGAGCAAGCTGGCTCCCGAGAAACCCTTCCAACAGGGAAAGAGTTGGCGACGCCATATGACCCTGGCAGTTGGTGCGTCGATAAGCCCTAAAAAGTATTATAATTATCGGAAATTTGTGGATATATGTTCTTGACGCCATTTTCTTATCAGGTCATTTCACTATTTATTATTTATATTAGTCAGGTTATTTTCACTATTTAACCTAGCAAGGTCATATTATACATCATTCGATTTGCCGCGATGAGAGCAATCCAATGATGCATAAAGATTTGATATATGTCCCCTGAGAGCAGATCTAGAGAGGGAAACGTACACTGCTCTGTTGTAAGCTTATGGAGCCTTCTTTGACCTATGCTGACCTAAATATTGACCTAACATAAAAATCATTCGCATAAAATCTCTTCGTCCTGTGAAGAGCTTTCGAACGCCGGCCGTAATTTTCCTTTAGCTTTCAAGGGGAACGAGATACGGAGGGGGCGAAAAACGCCCCACATCGGGGCGCGTCATGCAAGGGACCCCAGCGGGCCGCGTGTTAATAGAGATGGGGTCTTAACACGCGCATTGACGGGGGCGGGTACCCGCCCCCCCTCGGGTTTTTCGGGGGTAGCAGAAAAACGGCGGCGCGTAGCGCCGATGTACTTGGCATACCTTTTCCCTCATCATTTTTACAACTTCTGTGAAAATTTTAAGGTTAAGTCATCTCAGGTCAGGTCACCAGTACAGGTCAAGTGACCCGACCTCAAAAAAAGTTTAAGATAGCATAAGTCGGAGCAGGGTGAACTTATCCAATTGAAACTCATATCACATAATGGCCCCACCGAGTTCTCTAAAATAAGTTCCGGCATTTTTGATATTGATGATCTGAAGTCAGGTACCAGGCATGACCTCTCCATTGGAAATACATGGGAAAAATGGTTTTTACGGAATAACTCAGCAACAGATGGTGATAGAGCATTTATTTTAGCTGCATTAGACTCGCCTGGGCTTTGCGGTTCTAAGGATATGCATTTTATGTAATTTGACCCTGACCTGACCTCAGGTCAGATTAAATCCTTGATTTGCCTTAGCAAGGTCAAATCATATATCATTCGATTCGGCTTGCTGAGAGGATTCATATAGTTTAAGTCGTTTTGCTCTATCTTTACTTGTTCAGATGTAATGGCCGAAAAACTAAATTTACATGTTATCATGACGGCATGTTTTGACCTCTCTTGACCTTAAATGTGACCTGACAAAAAATGGTTTAAATATTTTCGATGGAGAAGTGGATGGGCAGCCCAACGCCGTTTACCGTTTTTCGCTACCTACCGTGGCTCTCGTGATCTTACGGGGGGTGGGCGGGTACCCGCTCCCCGTCAATGCGAAGGTGGCTCAGACCCCCGTCAATGCGCGTGTTAAGGGTTTCTCGCTCCTCCACGGAACATAAAAAACATAATATGTTAGGTTTGTCTTCCAAAAACGTCCCTTGAAATCCGTACTTGGTGTTTTAATATAGAACAATGATGGCTTGAATGACAAATCACTGTGCTATTACATTAACAATGTCATTTAAAGGCAAAGAAACACCATTCCCAGAAGAGCCCTTGCAATTTCTGCAACTCTGCTTTAGGACAACAGAAACTCCGCAAGCGCTGGATAGAAATGTGACCAAACTTGTCAATTAAATCAGTTTTGACGTCTTTGTGTATTTGGCAATCTTTCCTGATCACGTCAAATATACCCGATATGCCTGACTTCCAGCTATTAAAGGCCTCCGACATCGCAATGAGATTTTACCGTCGCGTGTTGCCAGGCAGCTTAGACGGGAGCAGAGCGCACCACAAGCACGGCATGGCAGTTCTTAAAACTGAATTTTGCCTATTTCGGATTAGTGTTTCTTGTGGTGGGCTTTCCTAAGTGTACCGACGTAGCTACCACGCTGGCCGACTTTGTCCTCCTCCCCTCCCGTCGGCAGTATAAAAGCCGAGCAGATATTGACGGTGGCATCAGTCTGCTTCATTTTCATCAAAGTGTAACATTATCATGCATAGCTCAGCTGTTAGCCTGCTGGTGGTGGTTGCCATAGCAGCGGCCCCTGTGTACGGAGTGCCACCTCCACGTTGCTACTCGGCACCACTGAAGAAACATTTCAACATCGGTGAAAAATGGACCCAGCCCCAGTGCCAGGGTGCCTCCTGTGTCAACGGAGAGGTGAAGACACAAGAATGTGAAGACCCTAATCTGACCTTGGGCCCCGGGTGTATAGTGGTGAAGGGCACAGAGGGAGCTGACTATCCGGCCTGCTGCCCCACTGTCAACTGTCAGTGCTACGACAAGGACCTGGACAAAGTATTCAACCATGGAGACACCTGGACTCTGCCCGGCTGCACCGAGGCCAGATGCGACAAGGGAAATATAGTTGTCCAGCCGTGCCCCTCCGTGGATCTGCCTTCCACCCCCGGGTGTAAGCGAGTGAAGGGCCGGGAGGGGGCTGACCATCCTGCCTGCTGCCCCACCGTCAGCTGTTCAAGGCCTTCCCGGTGCTGTTAGCAGCACAAGGCCTGACCAGTGCTTTACCCTACCTGGAGTCAATGGCGTGTTAAAAGCCCATGTCGACATGGGTTTTGGTAATGATGGACCGAGGCAGGTGCCCATAGAGGGCAGAAATGAGCCGAATCTGAATTTTAGCACCAGTTCTACTTTCACCTTGACGCATATAGAATAGGTTCACCTTGTACGACTTATGTGAAACATTTTTTAGGTGAGACCACTTGCCCGGCACTGGTGACACAACCTTAAAATGTTGACAAATGCTCTACAAATGTTCAGCAAAAATATATGCTAATTACGGCGGCTCTTTGCGCCGCTGTTTTCACTGTATCTCCAAAAAGATCTTAAGGGGGCGGCTACCCGGCCCCCATCAAAGCGAAGGTGGCTTAAACTCGCGCCAATACGCGTGTTAAGCGTGTTAGTAACATCTCTCTGTTGACCTCTTTGACCTTGGAACCTAAAAATGGGCCCATTTTTTGTATAAGGAACCTTGGGTACACAATTCGGTGGAAATCTGAGGGGTCATGATGAACCTTTTGATGCCTCCTTGGATGATTTGCCCTGGAATGACCCAATAACGTCTTATACTCGGGTTATTTTCCAATTTCACCCCACATGAAGGTCAAGGTTAAAGATCACGTCTAGACTGGAGGGAAGAAACCTTAACCGTCTACAGGGGCTTTGGTCCGTACCTACCCCCCCCCGAGGGGGAGGGGTGAGGCCCTTTCCCTCCACAATAGGGGGGGCCCTTTTGGCAACTTCTTCTTTAATGTTTCGGGACCAGTGGGTTTCTGATGTTCTTGGACCCACTGATTTCGAATTTGACCTTGAAATTTTGAATTTCGATTTTTTTCAGCCCGCCCCTGCGCCTTCAAGTTTTCGAAAAACAGAGAAAATGCAGGTTTTTGCAGGCCCAAACAGCAATCACTGAGAATAGCGAAATAAAATTTAAATCATCAGTTAGAACAGTTTCTTACCTACAGCTCTGCGCAAACTGCATGTTCATGGGGTTTCTTATGCCTAATTTATTGCGCCTCAAATATTGCGATTTTTTACCTAACGGTGGCATACTGTGCCGCACGGCACCTTACGGCGCGTTACTCTCCGGGCAGTCCAGGAAGCATGCTGACGTAAAATGTGGTACTTTTACATTATTTTTCGAATGAATTCAATGAGGGATGCCGGTTTACATGGTTTTCCATTTCAAAAGGTGACAGGGGTGGATGTAAGCAATTATTTTCCGGGAGAAAATTAGCGAAAATAGTGAAAAATCTTTTATTTAGAAAGAAAATGAGGCAAATCGGCAAACCTTGGCGACCGACCGGTTTCGGTAGGTGGTGCCACTCTTGATTAGGGGATACCACGATATCAGAAAATTAGGCATTATGACAAGAACTGTAATTAAAAGGCATAAAAACAAAACATTGTCAGAGTACCTTTATTACTCGATGAAGAAAGACGACAGCCTTCCACTGTCATGAGCTATAGCCTGTCCAGAGAGGTGACCCGACTAAAGCCCTGAGTTGGGTCTGTGTAAAGAAGCCGTTCAGGAAGGGTGGCTCCACATTGGGTGCATGGCATACCCTTTTTACGTTGCTGTGCAGCTCCATGTAGCTGGTCGCACACCGCTTGAGCTGCCCCGGCAGCACCTGGTAGCGCCGGACACAGGCACCATGCGCTCGGCCCTTCAACGTTGGGCCTGTGCGCCGACCAGAGGAGCTGTCCGCCGGCTGCTGGGAGGTGCTGGGAGAGCGCTGCCCGCTCTCAAAAGCGACGCGCTGCTCACTGCAGGAGGCGTTGGGTGTACGCGCTGGAGAGGGACCGGCTTCATCTGCGCTTGTGTTAACCTCGCGCTCCGGGACGAGACGATCTTACTGACAGCTGCAGCTCTGATTTTCTGGTCGTCGTCACCCAGCATCGCCAAAATGATGCTTTCCGTATGCGCCATGAGAGCGTTCCTCGTTACGCTATCCTGCGCAACTGTCAGTGCGTCATAGGTCATGTACATACTTTCATTGCAGCCGCAGCTCCTCTGCCAGGTGGCGGACAGCGTGAACAGCGTCCCACTACTCGTGCTTGATTCGGACTGTCATTGGCACGTAGACACAGACCAGGTACTGCGCCAGTACCTGTATCTCAGGCGATGGCTCAGCCCTGGACATGTACAGACGCAGCAGGTGACTCTGGGCCGTGTACCACCGCGCCTGGTACAGTTTGCCGTTGCCTTATGGGCGACAGCACTAGCATCCCCCGTCTCCCGTCTTTGCACAGAGGTACGCTAGCTTCAGGTCCCAGCTGAATAGGGCGAGAAATCTCTGGGGCAGTGCACTTGCTGCCAATCGCCAACTTCCCCAGAGTCAAGAGCGACTCAAGTCCCTACCTGGCGCGTCAAGTCAAGTCCCTATCTGGCGCGTACACCCAACACCTCCTGCAGTGAGCAGCACGTCGCTTCTGAGAGCGGGCAGTGCTCTCCCAGCACCTCCCAGCAGCCGGCGGACAGACCCAACGTTGAATGGCCAAGCGCATGGTGCCTGTGTCCGGCGCTACCAGGTGCTGCCGGGGCAGCTCAAGCGGTGTGCGACCAGCTACATGGAGCTGCACAGCAGCGTAAGAAGGGTCTGCCATGCACTCAATGTGGAGCCACCCTTCCTGAACGGCTTTACGCAGACCCAACTCAGGACTTAAGTCGGGTCATCTCTCCAGACAGGCATTCCGTGCCACACTCAGTCAATAGAGGGCCTTAAAACTGACAAGCGAGTCAGTTGCCAGCGTGTGCGGCGCTGACCGCCAAGATGGCAAGGTGCTTAACAAGATACGTTTCGCTGCCGTCAGGGAAACTAGACGCGAGTGGTGCCCGGAGTCGATTCTGCTTTCGGTTCAGTCCTTGTCCCTGTAGGTCATGACAGTGGAAGGCTGTCGTCTTTATTCATCGAGTAATAAAGGTACTCTGGCAATGTTTTGTTTTATGCCTTTTATTGCAGTTCTTGTCATAAAGCCTAATTTGCTGATATCGTGGTATCCCCTAATCAAGAGTGGCAACACCTACCGAAACCTGCCGGTCGCCAAGCTTTGCCGATTTGCCTAATTTTCTTTCTAAATAAAGGATTTTTCACTACTTTTGCTAATTTTCTCCCAAAAAAATAATTGCTTACATCCACCCCTGTCACCTCTTCAAATGGAAAACCATGTAAACTGGCATTCTTCATTGAATTCATGCGAAAAATAATGTCAAAGTACCACATTTTAAGTCAGCATGCTTCCTGGACTGCCCGGAGAGCAACGCAACGTGAGGTGCTGTGCGGCACAGTATACCACCGTTAGGCAAAAAATCGCAATATTTGAGACGCAATAAATAAGGCATAAGAAACTCCATGAACATGCAGTTTGCGCATATCTGTAGGTGAGAAACTGTTCTAACTGATGAATTAAATTTTATTTTGCTATTCTCAGTGATTGATGTTTGGGGATGCAAAAACCTGCATTTTCTCTGTTTTTCGAAAACTTGAAGGCGCAGGGGCGGGCTGAAAAAATTCTAAATTCAAAATTTCAAGGTCAAATTCGAAATCAGCGGGTCCGAGAACATCAGAAACCCACTGGTCCCGAAACATTTTGTTTGTTTTCATGTGAACTCTCTGTTGGGCTATATATATTTCGAAAAAAATTCAGAAGGGGGTCAAGGGGTAAAATAATAGGATATTTTTAAATTTTCGACTGGTTACTGCACCTCCATTTATCATTGAATTTGTAAGAAAATTCGTGTGTAGTTTTATAATTGTAAGTTAATAAACATATATTTTCGATTTGTTGAAATTCGAAATTCAAGGACGGAGGCAGGAGGGGTAAATATCGGAAATTTCTCCAGGGGGCACGGTAGTGGAGTGGTCAGCGTAGCTGGCTTCCACGCAGCCGACCCTGGTTCAAGGCCCGGCGGCTTCCCTGAATAAGGAGCAAGCTGGCTCCCGAGAAACCCTTCCAACAGGGAAAGAGTTGGCGACGCCATATGACCCTGGCAGTTGGTGCGTCGATAACCCCTAAAAAGTATTATATTTATCGGAAATTTGTGGATATATATTCTTGACGCCATTTTCTTATCAGGTCATTTCACTATTTATTATTTATATTAGTCAGGTTATTTTCACTATTTAACCTAGCAAGGTCATATTATACATCATTCGATTTGCCGCGATGAGAGCAATCTAATGATGCATAAAATTTGATCTATGTCCCCTGAGAGCAGATCTAGAAAGGGAAACGTACACTGCTCTGTTGTAAGCTTATGGAGCCTTCTTTGGCCTATGCCAGAGCTGCAAAAAATCTCAAATCTGTCGGGCACTTTCGAAAAAACCTCCAAATATGTCGGGTGGTTAGGATAGGACTATTAAAATTGTCTAAAACCCATTCAATTGGTAAAATGTTTCTACTCTTTTTCCACATTCTTAATAGAAAATATTAAAATTAGCATAAAAAACTTCAAGTTTGGCACCAATGGATATCATTATCCTTATTTTTGTGCTCTGATCCTTATATGTGTGATATCCTTATTTTTCGTGCTCTGAAGCCGCCTATGGAAAATCTAAGTGTAATGACACAAGTCTATTAATTTTCAAAACCCTAGAACTGAGACTGTTCTTCGGGTTTTCAATTATCAGACACGCTCAGGAAATGAAGGTTATCGGCAGAAACCTATAACAAATTGAATACTGAACCACCAATTCCCATTTTCTGGAGTCACCATTGGTAAAGGAAATTTATTATTGGATGTAATTTGAGATTTGTGGACGTACAGCATACAAATAGTGTGTGTCAAAGTCAGCTCGACTGGGTCTTGAGTAAGACTCAGTCTTGAATTCAGATGATTTAGGTCACAGGTGGAAATATACAATAACATGAAAAGCAGCCCCCCTTTTTCAGTCCTCTGCAGCCGCCATTGACAAAAAATGCTGCACTAGAATGAGAATAAGTGATATTTTGTTATTATGTTACATAGTCCAGCCCAGAATACTTAAAAAATATAGTTTGCAATGGAAGAAAGCTGACCTGGTTCCCAAACCATGCGGTTACTTATGCCAGCTTCTGCAGATTTTCATGATTTCAGTTTTTTGGAGGTGGGAGGGGGTAATTTGGAAGGAACCCCCAAAATTTATATATGGATTTTGCTCTAATGGCCAGACAAACAAGATTGGAGGGGTACTTTTTTGATATTCGAAAGTGTTTTTAAGGATCATGGCTACTTGTAGTTGAATACAAACATGTAATATTAGCTTTCCATGACTTTAAATGCATCTTTACATGAAAAATCCTAAATTTTGAAGCTGTTGGCTATCTCAAAGTTTTTCATGCATTGCCGTGCTCATTTCCATGAGGGTACGTGGTTTAGGATCTGAAGTTCATGAGGCTAATAAATAACCTTAAGTCAGTTAGATAGTAAATGTCAAATAAATATCATGTTTCCAAGGAAGTTAAGAGTAAAAGGAATGAGTAAAGGTTGCACTAGGCTGTGTTTTTGTTATATCTTTGTCCCCTTGACATAGATCATAGGCATATTTAGGTAAGTGAATAAAATGAAATAGGAGAAATAGTTTGGTACTTAAAACTCAAATTAATGTGGAAAGGTGAAGAGTTTTGTTTCTTTGGCATCTACAAATCCACCGATGAAGGTATGCAACTTTTGTGGTTAATTCTGGACAAACAGGCATTGGATTTAAAAGAAGATGGAAGGGAAAATCAAATGTTTTAGTCTAATTTGACCAGTCTGCTGGTAAAATTCATTTTTCCCTTATTAATATCATTTAAAATTATTGATCAACAGTGAGCATAACATACTGTGTGGAAATAAATGTAAGCTGCCGAAATTACAACGAACACCACATCACTTACTTCTTTGTTTTCTCCCCACACTGTTCTGATCTGCCCGCTGTTTGATCCATGCTTCAAAACGACCTCCTTGGCCAAAACCACTGTTCCTGAACTTGCAGGGCAGCCCAGAATGCTTGATTCGCTGATGCTCCTTAAAAAAACGTTTCTCGCCAAAATACCCACATCCCTCAAATCCACATTTAAGCTTGACACGGGACGGTGGAAGGGGCTTCAGCTTAATCGGAGCCATTTATCAGCCCTTCAACTATGGACGATGAAATCCAGGCTCAACCAGTTTACTCAAGATGTATACCAAAGTAATGCAAGAGAAAAATAATCAAAAACACAGCCAGGGCCTTGGCCTCCGCCATATCCACAAGGCAACACACCAAACCGCAGGGCTACTTTTCTTCAAACCAAAGATACCTTTTACACCGGCTTTGCCGCAAGGCGCTGTTCAAACAGCGCTCTTGCGGCAGCGTTGAGCGTACTTCCAAACGAAGGAAACGAAGGAAAAAAACTGTTTTGCCTGTCGCCTTTACCTTTACGGCGGCCTGTCGGGCCAAGCTGTCGCGTGCTATGGAATACAAATCGGGCCCGACAGGCCCGTGAAGGATTTTTCCAGCAGAGGATTTTCTGGGTGACGTTTAAAAGGCCCTCTGTGCATAAGGCCCTCTATTCAAAGGTTCCTCGATTCATAAGTCCCTCGAAAAGACCCTCTGTGCATAAGCCCTCGATTTTCCATCGGTTCTTGCCGCACACTGGCTTGATATGGGAGAGGTGCAAATTCATGAAAAACTTGTTGAGTGAAAGAGGTGACAATTCTAATATTGAGTTTTTTTTAGAACAAAAAATATTTTCTGCTTCCTTTCAAGATTTTTTTCTCACAGATTGTAAGATCTGTCGCAAGACCATACCGTGCCCTAAAATCTGTCGGGCACTTTATGACCCGAGAGCCCGACTTTTTGCAGCTCTGGCCTATGCTGACCTAAATATTGACCTAACATAAAAATCATTCGCATAAAATCTCTTCGTCCTGTGAAGAGCTTTCGAACGCCGGCCGTAATTTTCCTTTAGCTTTCAAGGGGAACGAGATACGGAGGGGGCGAAAAACGCCCCACATCGGGGCGCGTCATGCAAGGGACCCCAGCGGGCCGCGTGTTAATAAAGATGGGGTCTTAACACGCGCATTGACGGGGGCGGGTACCCGCCCCCCTCGGGTTTTTCGGGGTAGCAGAAAAACGGCGGCGCGTAGCGCCGATGTACTTGGCATACCTTTTCCCTCATCATTTTTTACAACTTCTGTGAAAATTTTAAGGTTAAGTCATCTCAGGTCAGGTCACCAGTACAGGTCAAGTGACCCGACCTCAAAAAAGTTTAAGATAGCATAAGTCGGAGCAGGGTGAACTTATCCAATTGAAACTCATATCACATAATGGCCCCACCGAGTTCTCTACAATAAGTTCCGGCATTTTTGATATTGATGATCTGAAGTCAGGTACCAGGCATGACCTCTCCATTGGAAATACATGGGAAAATGGTTTTTACGGAATAACTCAGCAACAGATGGTGATAGAGCATTTATTTTAGCTGCATTAGACTCGCCTGGGCTTTGCGGTTCTAAGGATATGCATTTTATATAATTTGACCCTGACCTGACCTCAGGTCAGATTAAATCCTTGATTTGATTTAGCAAGGTCAAATCATATATCATTCGATTCGGCTTGCTGAGAGGATTCATATAGTTTAAGTCGTTTTGCTCTATCTTTACTTGTTCAGATGTAATGGCCGAAAAACTAAATTTACATGTTATCATGACGGCATGTTTTGCCCTCTCTTGACCTTAAATGTGACCTGACAAAAAATGGTTTAAATATTTTCGATGGAGAGGTGGATGGGCAGCCCAACGCCGTTTACCGTTTTTCGCTACCTACCGTGGCTCTGGTGATCTTAAGGGGGGGCGGGTACCCGCTCCCCGTCAATGCGAAGGTGGCTCAGACCCCCGTCAATGCGCGTGTTAAGGGTTTCTCGCTCCTCCACGGAACATAAAAAACATAACATGTTAGGTTTGTCTTCCAAAAACGTCCCTTGAAATCCGTACTTGGTGTTTTAATATAGAACAATGATGGCTTGAATGACAAATCACTGTGCTATTACATTAACAATGTCATTTAACCCGCGCCCCACCGGGGTCCGGCGCCACCTTCGCCCCACCGAGGGGCCATCGATGGCCCCCCCTCTAACTCCGAAAATATGGGCGTTAGCGCAAATCTGCAAAGTGCAATAGAAAGCTCGCGTGAATTCAGTAAGAAATTACTTCGCATGTTTTAGTGCTCAGGTCAATGGTTTGACCTCCAGAGGTCAAATTAGGTCAAGATCGGCTATTTTCACTCAAATATGCAATGATTAAGCAAACTGGGCATAACTCTGATGTCATTACGAGCTATTGAGGCCTGGTAAAGTACATTTGATAGCAAATTGCCAGTACTTTTTCCGCTATGTGGAACGTAAAGACCTCCCGCCAGTGGTTTGACCGCCAGAGGTCACCTCGTGACCTAATATGACCTGAGGTCACGAAAGGTCAAAAAGTGACCTTGCCGTATATCAAATGAAAGCCAGTGACAAGACAAACACGATGGTGCTTGTTTCACCGCTCTAGCTCAATTAGGTCAAAAGTTATTGTCAAAATACTGTTTTTGACCTCTGGTCACCTTGGATGACCTTGGAAAAGTCAAAGGGCAAATATGACCCCTGGGATCTGTGAAAGGGTGTCCAAAAACGTTGTTCTGAGCAGTCTGAGTATTTCCAATCATTTTTGTGGCTTTTATATCATGAAATAGCTTTTCCCCATGCTTTTCCAATGGGAGAGGTCGCCTCGTGACCTGACCTCAGGGCACGAAATCGAAAAATCCCGGATATACACCTTGTAGACCCTGGAGGGGTCATGAAGTGTAGGAAGTTTCAAATTGATCGACTTTGAAATGTAGCTCTTACAGAGCTCTAAAAGTGAAGTGAGGTGACCTTGGTTGACCTCGTCTGGTGACCTGACCTTGGGTGACCCGGGGTAAAAAATTTCAGGGATGATGGGAAAATGATGCAGTGAGAGGTAGAGCCCTCAACCGCGGTGCTGCGCCTCGTCGTTTTTCTGCTATCCCGGAAAAACCTTAGGGGGGCCATCGATGGCCCCCCCGGTGGGGCGAGGGTTAAAGGCAAAGAAACACCATTCCCAGAAGAGCCCTTGCAATTTCTGCAACTCTGCTTTAGGACAACAGAAACTCCGCAGGCGCTGGATAGAAATGTGACCAAACTTGTCAATTAAATCAGTTTTGACGTCTTTGTGTATTTGGCAATCTTTCCTGATCACGTCAAATATACCCGATATGCCTGACTTCCAGCTATTAAAGGCCTCCGACATCGCAATGAGATTTTACCGTCGCGTGTTGCCAGGCAGGTTAGACGGGAGCAGAGCGCACCACAAGCACGGCATGGCAGTTCTCAAAACTGAATTTTGCCTATTTCGGATTAGTGTTTCTTGTGGTGGGCTTTCCTAAGTGTACCGACGTAGCTACCACGCTGGCCGACTTTGTCCTCCTCCCCTCCCGTCGGCAGTATAAAAGCCGAGCAGATATTGACGGTGGCATCAGTCTGCTTCATTTTCATCAAAGTGTAACATTATCATGCATAGCTCAGCTGTTGGCCTGCTGGTGGTGGTTGCCATAGCAGCGGCCCCTGGGTACGGAGTGACACCTCCACGTTGCTACTCGGCACCACTGAAGAAACATTTCAACATCTGTGAAAAATGGACCCAGCCCCAGTGCCAGGGTGCCTCCTGTGTCAACGGAGAGGTGAAGATACAAGAATGTGAAGACCCTAATCTGACCTTGGGCCCCGGGTGTATAGTGGTGAAGGGCACAGAGGGAGCTGACTATCCGGCCTGCTGCCCCACTGTCAACTGTCAGTGCTACGACAAGGACCTGGACAAAGTATTCAACCATGGAGACACCTGGACTCTGCCCGGCTGCACCGAGGCCAGATGCGACAAGGGAAATATAGTTGTCCAGCCGTGCCCCTCCGTGGATCTGCCTTCCACCCCCGGGTGTAAACGAGTGAAGGGCCCGGAAGGGGGCTGACCATCCTGCCTGCTGCCCCACCGTCAGCTGTTCAAGGCCTTCCCGGTGCTGTTAGCAGCACAAGGCCTGACCAGTGCTTTACCCTACCTGGAGTCAATGGCGTGTTAAAAGCCCATGTCGACATGGGTTTTGGTAATGATGGACCGAGGCAGGTGCCCATAGAGGGCAGAAATGAGCCGAATCTGAATTTTAGTACCAGTTCTACTTTCGCCTTGACGCATATAGAATAGGTTCACCTTGTACGACTTATGTGAAACATTTTTTAGGGTGAGACCACTTGCCCGGCACTGGTGACACAACAAAAGACAAAGACAAAGACTTTATTCAGAGTCATCCACAAATCCGCATGGCTATTACGACTCCACGTCAGTAAAGGGGTGGTAAAATGGAAGCACATACACACGCTATTAAAACAATAAAAATCCAGCTAAAATACAGTTATGCATAAAATACTCAACATTCTCAACAACACAAGTCACTCAGCGCGCCTCAATCCCGCTCTGTGATTATATGGTCCTGGAGTGCAGAACAGAAAACAGGTACTGGTAACCTCCTCATCTCCACGAGTAGCTAGTTGTAGTAGGAGGCACCCGTGAGCAGAACCTGCGCTGCCCCATGCTGGTTCGTGAGCGGGGAACGCAAATATTATGGTTCTGCCTGGTATTGCGCTCCCGAACAGAGCCGACCTGTACGAATCCCTTAAAATGTTGACAAATGCTCTACAAATGTTCAGCAAAAATATATGCTAATTACGGCGGCTCTTTGCGCCGCTGTTTTCACTGTATCTCCAAAAGATCTTAAGGGGGCGGCTACCCGGCCCCCATCAAAGCGAAGGTGGCTTAAACTCGCGCCAATACGCGTGTTAAGCGTGTTAGTAACATCTCTCTGTTGACCTCTTTGACCTTGGAACCTAAAAGTGGGCCCATTTTTTTGTATAAGGAACCTTGGGTACACAATTCGGTGGAAGTCTGAGGGGTCATGATGAACCTTTTGATGCCTCCTTGGATGATTTGCCCTGGAATGACCCAATAACGTGTTATACTCGGGTTATTTTCCAATTTCACCCCACATGAAGGTCAAGATTAAAGATCACGTCTAGACTGGAGGGAAGAAACCTTAACCGTCTACAGGGGCCTTGGTCCGTACCTACCCCCCCGAGGGGGAGGGGTGAGGCCCTTTCCCTCCACAATAGGGGGGCCTTTTGGCAACTTCTTCTTTAATGTTTCGGGACCAGTGGGGTTTCTGATGTTCTTGGAGCCACTGATTTCGAATTTGACCTTGAAATTTTGAATTTCGATTTTTTTCAGCCCGCCCCTGCGCCTTCAAGTTTTCGAAAAAACAGAGAAAATGCAGGTTTTTGCAGGCCCAAACAGCAATCACTGACAATAGCGAAATAAAATTTAAATCATCAGTTAGAACAGTTTCTTACCTACAGCTCTGCGCAAACTGCATGTTCATGGGGTTTCTTATGCCTAATTCATTGCGCCTCAAATATTGCGATTTTTTACCTAACGGTGGCATACTGTGCCGCACGGCACCTTACGGCTCGTTACTCTCCGGGCAGTCCAGGAAGCATGCTGACGTAAAATGTGGTGCTTTTACATTATTTTTCGCATGAATTCAATGAGGGATGCCGGTTTACATGGTTTTCCATTTCAAAAGGTGACAGGGGTGGATGTAAGCAATTATTTTCCGGGAGAAAATTAGCGAAAATAGTGAAAAATCTTTTATTTAGAAAGAAAATGAGGCAAATCGGCAAACCTTGGCGACCGACCGGTTTCGGTAGGTGGTGCCACTCTTGATTAGGGGATACCACGATATCAGAAAATTAGGCATTATGACAAGAACTGTAATTAAAAGGCATAAAAACAAAACATTGTCAGAGTACCTTTACTACTCGATGAAGAAAGACGACAGCCTTCCACTGTCATGAGCTATAGCCTGTCCAGAGAGGTGACCATACTAAAGCCCTGAGTTGGGTCTGTGTAAAGAAGCCGTTCAGGAAGGGTGGCTCCACATTGGGTGCATGGCATACCCTTTTTACGTTGCTGTGCAGCTCGATGTAGCTGGTCGCACACCGCTTGAGCTGCCCCGGCAGCACCTGGTAGCGCCGGACACAGGCACCATGCGCTTGGCCCTTCAACATTGGGCCTGTCCGCCGGCTGCTGGGAGGTGCTGGGAGAGCGCTGCCCGCTCTCAGAAGCGACGCGCTGCTCACTGCAGGAGGCGTTGGGTGTACGCGCTGGAGAGGGACCGGCTTCATCTGCGCTTGTGTTAACCTCGCGCTCCGGGACGAGACGATCTTACTGACAGCTGCAGCTCTGATTTTCTGGTCGTCGTCACCCAGCATCGCCAAAATGATGCTTCCCATATGCGCCATGAGAGCGTTCCTCGTTACGCTATCCTGCGCAACTGTCAGTGCGTCACAGGTCATGTACATACTTTCACTGCAGCCGCAGCTCCTCTGCCAGGTGGCGCGCAGCGTGGAGAGCGTCCCACTACTCGTGCTTGATTCGGACTGTCATTGGCACGTAGACACAGACCAGGTACTGCGCCAGTACCTGTATCTCAGGCGATGGCTCAGCCCTGGACATGTACAGACGCAGCAGGTGACTCTGGGCCGTGTACCACCGCGCCTGGTACAGTTTGCCGTTGCCTTATGGGCGACAGCACTAGCATCCCCGTCTCCCGTCTTTGCACAGAGGTACGCTAGCTTCAGGTCCCAGCTGAATAGGGCGAGAAATCTCTGGGGCAGTGCACTTGCTGCCAATCGCCAACTTCCCCAGAGTCAAGAGCGACTCAAGTCCCTACCTGGCGCGTCAAGTCAAGTCCCTATCTGGAGCGTACACCCAACACCTCCTGCAGTGAGCAGCACGTCGCTTCTGAGAGCGGGCAGTGCTCTCCCAGCACCTCCCAGCAGCCGGCGGACAGACCCAACGTTGAGGGCCGAGCGCATGGTGCCTGTGTCCGGCGCTACCAGGTGCTGCCGGGGCACTTCAAGCGGTGTGCGACCAGCTACATGGAGCTGCACAGTAGCGTAAGAAGGGTCTGCCATGCACTCAATGTGGAGCCACCCTTCCTGAACGGCTTTACGCAGACCCAACTCAGGACTTAAGTCGAGTCATCTCTCCAGACAGGAATTCCGTGCCACACTCAGTCAATAGAGGGCCTTAAAACTGACAAGCGAGTCAGTTGCCAGCGTGTGCGGCGCTGACCGCCAAGATGGCAAGGTGCTTAAAAGATACGTTTGGCTGCCGTCAGGGAAACTAGACGCGAGTGGTGCTCGGAGTCGATTCTGCTTTCAGTTTAGTCCTTGTTCCTGTAGGTCATGACAGTGGAAGGCTGTCGTCTTTATTCATCGAGTAATAAAGGTACTCTGGCAATGTTTTGTTTTATGCCTTTCATTGCAGTTCTTGTCATAAAGCCTTATTTGCTGATATCGTGGTATCCCCTAATCAAGACTGGCAACACCTACCGAAACCTGCCGGTCGCCAAGCTTTGCCGATTTGCCGCATTTTCTTTCTAAATAAAGGATTTTTCACTACTTTTGCTAATTTTCTCCCAAAAAATAATTGCTTACATCCACCCCTGTCACCTCTTGAAATGGAAAACCATGTAAACTGGCATTCTTCATTGAATTCATGCGAACAATAATGTCAAAGTACCACATTTTAAGTCAGCATGCTTCCTGGACTGCCCGGGGAGCAACGCAACGTGAGGTGCCGTGCGGCACAGTAAACCTCCGTTAGGCAAAAAATCGCAATATTTGAGACGCAATAAATAAGGCATAAGAAACTCCATGAACATGCAGTTTGCGCATATCTGTAGGTGAGAAACTGTTCTAACTGATGAATTGAATTTCATTTTGCTATTCTCAGTGATTGATGTTTGGGGATGCAAAAACCTGCATTTTCTCTGTTTTTCGAAAACTTGAAGGCGCAGGGGCGGGCTGAAAAAATCGAAATTCAAAATTTCAAGGTTAAATTCGAAATCAGCGGGTCCGAGAACATCAGAAACCCACTGGTCCCGAAAATTTAAAGAAAAATTTGCCAAAAGGCCCCCCCCCTAATGTACAGTGCACGGAATGAGTATACATTCCCAAGTTTTCAATAAACGGTAGCTTACGCTGTTGTCATGTTTCATAATGATGTAACACAACTATTAATTTTACGTCAAATCTCCATGAAAAATAGCGTTATGGTATTCTATGTTGGTTGCGTTGTTGTGGAATCTTAGCTACGTATACGATAGCGAACATCATTACAATATCGATGGCTTAATCAATATCGTAATATCGATTACATAAATATGAGTGTGGCACAGTTCAAGAAATTCCCGAAATTGTTGCATTACCGAAAAATGGTATAAAATTCCGGCAATGGTGCAACGAACTCCCTTTTCAATAAGCCACATAATCCGAAAAAAATGTGCCCGACGCTCACATTTTGGAAAATCCATCGCGTGTCGTCCTGCTGGTGGCGTGGATGGGGCGCCGCTCACCGCGAACAGTTGCAATCCCTCTGATAATCATGCCTTTCGCAGGCTCAAAAACATCACGGTGGAAAACGCCTAGCATGGGTCTCAAGCTCACTTTTCCGGGATGCAATTTTTAACACGCGCATTGACGGGGGTCTGAGCCACCTTCGCATTGACGGGGGGGACGGGTACCCGCCCCCCTAAGATCTCGAGAACCACGGTAGGTAGCGAAAAACGGTAAACGGTGTTGGGCTGCCCATCCACTTCTCCATCGAAAACATTTGAACCATTTTTTTGTCAGGTCACATTTAAGGTCACGAGAGGTCAAAACATGCCCGTCATAGGGATAACATGTAAATTCAGTTTTTCGGCCATTACATCTGAACAAGTAAAGATAGAGCAAAACGACTTGAACTATATGAATTCTCTTAGCAAGCCGAATCGAATGATATATAATTTGACCTTGCTAGGTCAAATCAAGGATTTGACCTGACCTGAGGTCAGGTCAGGGTCAAATTATATAAAATGCATATCATTAGAACCGCAAAGCCCAGGCGAGTCTAATGCAGCTAAAATAAATGCTCTATCACCATCCGTTACTGAGTTATTCCGTAAAAACCATTTTTCCTATGTATTTCCAATGGAGAGGTCATGCCTCGTACCTGACCTTAGGTCATCGATATAAAAAATACCGGAACATATTTTAGAGAACTCGGTGGGGCCATTATGTGATATGAGTTTCAATCGGATAAGTTCACCCTGCTCCGACTTATGCTATTTTAAACTTTTTTTGAGGTCGGGTCACTTGACCTGTACTGGTGACCTGACCTGAGATAACCTAACCTTAAAATTTTCACAGAAGTTGTAAAAATGATGAGGGAAAAGGTATACCAAGTACAGCGGCGCTACGCGCCGCCGTTTTTCTACTGTCTCCGAAAAACCCGAGGGGGGCGGGTACCCGCCCCCCCGTCAATGCGCGTGTTAAGACATGCAATGACAGGGCTCTGAGCCAACTTCGCCCTGAAGAGGGGTAGGCAACGGCCCCCAGAAAATTTAGAAAACTAAGCTAGTTAGCAAAAAAGGTAAATGGCGTAATAATTAGAACTTAAGCATTAAAGAAGGCGTTCCATATATTTTTGTTGGTTAAATCTGAGGTGACTCTAGGGGACAAAACATATCACAATTTGGATACATTGTGATTTAATTGAAACCCAGCTTTTCAGTCCAACCATCTTCTGTAGAGAAGATACGATGTAAAAAATTCATTCTTGTAATCTTTTCCGCGAGCTGCGTTCAATGATAAATATTGTGACTCTGCTAGGTCAAAGCTAAGATTTGATCTGACCTAGGGTCAGGTCAAAATTGAGTTGTGTCAAAACGCATATCATTAGAACTGCAGAAATAATTAAGCCCAATTATGTTAAAATAAAAAATGTGACTCCGTTCCCAACAAAGTTATTAACCCTATTACTCCACCTCTGTAAAAAGTCAGAATCAATGGGGAGGGGCTCAATCGGCCCCCATGATATCTCGGAAAGTTCTCGACCGATTCAAATGAAACAAAAGCATTTTGTTTGTTTTAATGTGAAGTCTCTGTTAAGCTATATATATTTTCAAAAACTTCAGAAGGGGGTCAGAGGGGCAAAATAATAGTACATCTTAAACTTGTTCAACTGCTTACTGAGCCTCCATTTATTATTGGATTTGTATGAAACTTTGTGTGTAGTTTCATAATTGTATGATGATAAAAATTTACCTCGGGTTTGTTGAAATTCGAAATTCAAGGGTGGAGTCAGAAGGGGTAAATATAGGAAATTTTTGGATATTTTTTTACGCTATTTTCTTATCTGAAGTAAGTTGACGTTTGTGAATTGTACTGAGAGGTGTAAGGAACCTATTTTGGCCGTCTTATTCCCACGGGCGGATGTAGGAGATTTAAAAAGGGGGACATTATAACAAAGTTTTTGCTTATTACCGTTTTTCGCATTGAGAAGCTGGGTTCTCCAAATTTTACCCGTGAAATGTTGATGCTGATACAAACTGAAATTTGTCACGTATTTTGATGCTAATACATACGTGGTTCCAGGAGCAGAAAAATGAAGTGAACTCATGAAATCATGAAGATTAATTGTTATGCATCTCCTTATAAATTGCTGCTCCCACGCCCTTAGCACCTCTCTCCCCGAAATGTATTAGAGAATTCTTCACTGCACTTGAAACAGGCATGGAAAACACAAACCGTGCTCTGGAAGTCTTTGTAGAGTTGCTTGAAGTAAGCACTCGGGTGCGCCACCCGCGGACCAGAGATCTGCAGCGAAAACTACGTCCATTTCATTATGCTTAAAATCGACCATGAAAGCAAGAACAGGTCGAAGTATGGCAATACCACTGTTGTATGAGCCCTTTGCAATGGGTTTTGGTATAAAATAATGCAAAAATAGTTTTGAAAACTATTTCATAGACCATTCTCTCAGTATACGGCATATCTCAAAAACTGTTCGATTTACAAATACAAAGAGAGGGATTTAAAACTTGGCCAGCATGGGCCCAGCATAAGACTACCATCAAACGAGTCCCCAGGATTTGCTCTATAAGGGCAAGCCAAAATATCTTGCGTCCACTTGCAGCCCCGTGCTCCAGATGACATATAATAACTCAGGTTGTGGCTCCAACCAGGCCGCTGCGGTGCTAACGCAACGCCGTGGGTTACCGAATGGAGGCATGGACCGGCCAAGAATGACCGATATGAGTGGACTATCAGAGAACGATGCTATAAGAAATGCTGAGAAGTGCTGAAATTAGTTTATACAATTTCAAAGCACTATAAACGTCTAAATTTGTGTATTGACTGCTGTGTTGACTATTATCCAAATACCCGGAGGGACTGCCGACAACGAACCATTTATTGCATGAGAAATGTTCCTGCTAGGTATGTCAATCTCGGGATTGGGATCCCGCTATTTTCAAAAAGTCACAATCACGGGATTTAGCCTCTCGTGATCCCGGGATTCAGACATTTATTATAACACCTTCAAGCAATGCCGGGACAGCAAAAAAACGATACCTAAGAATCCATTTTTGCTGCATATCACACGTTAAACCACACATGGTGAATACCAATCATACATTTTCATCCAAATGAACGGTCGCCGTAACCATCGGAGTTCCGAGGTGACCTAGGGATCCAATCGGGAATCGAATTTCCTCGCCGTTCCCACTGTCACGAGCTGACACAAGATGACGCTCGGGCTGCTCAGGTGACCTACGTCCCATAGTTGGCGATACCGCGATGTCATATATAGCGGAGGGTGGGGAGGGGAGAGAAACGTACTGACCTTCACGGACTGATATTTTGATATGCCTTGTTGAGGAAACACAAGGTAGGGATATATTCTACCCCTTTCTTCTACTCTGCGTGTTAACACGCGCACTGGAGGGGCCTCGGATACTCTCCCAACTATTTTTTCCGGGATGACCGGAGAACCGCTCGTAGCCAAAACACGGAAATCGGTCGCATTTGAGAAAATTTAACAGCGCGTCGAATAGCGAAATAATTTTGAAAATTTGTCGAAAATTGTTTGCTTTATAGGATTCTAAAGTCAGACCTACATTTTGAAATCGCTGCGACCGCGCAGTCGAACCGGTTTGCTTGCATTGGAGACCAAGTGGTGACGTCACAGTGCAATATAGACGGGATGATATGTCAAGGTCACCTCACGTGAAGGTCGAAGTCAAAGTTCAAAGTCATACCAGCATTTTCAAGGTCATTGACCCCGGTGCTTTACTTGTCCCAATCTGACGTATATTATGCTATGACGTCATAGTAAAGGTAACCCAGTTGTAAGTTCAAGGTCAAAGGTCAAGGTTAAAGATCATGGGTAAAGGTCAATCCTCCTTTCCAGCACAAGGTCTGCTATAGTGCTACTTTAAGTGTGCATAATAGGGAATATGCCTTATTGTGACGTCATAGGTCGATGAACTTGAATTACCTACACCTCAAAAATGAAGGAAAGATTCTTTGCGACACAACTTCTATGACCGTGGTCCGGCTTTAGCTTACTCCCGGCTTTTTCCACGCATTATCAGGGCATTTACCAACAGGTCCCAAACATGGCCAAAATTTGACCTTTATGACCTCCTTTGACCTTGACAATATAGACTTAGGTCAATGAAAATTAGTTATGATGTAGATCACCATAGCCCCCACCCAGCCCCCCAATCGGTATTTCTTAAGCCTCTAAGTTTCCGATATCTCAGGGGGCTTACCAGCCCCCATCCTCTGCGCGTTAATGTCGGACCCCTCTCCAGTGTGGTTGTTAATAATCACTCGAATGCCAGTTATAATAGAACATTCCCATGCAGAAAAGGTGTTACAATTAGACCAAAAAGCTGGCTTAGAAAGAAAAACCAAGCTCAAATACACATTTGTGATGCCTCCTGTTTTGTTGTTCGTGGTGACGCCTATGAATTTATGGCAGACCAAGATTGCTGTATCGTTGTTCATGGATTACATGTTTATTGTTTGCAGTGTTTCAAACTACAATTCGGTCACAATTCATGACGCCATGAAAACATCTGCAAAATATTTTACGGACACCTTGGGCTGGATTAAGTTGCTCCAAATGCCCCTCTTTTCACTGTCCTGATTACGTCCATGTAAAATAAAACCTATATATCGAATGCAAGTTTTATGCGCTGTTCAATTATCTATCAAATGAGCTTCTTTGTCCAAAAAATCGGGGGAATTTGCGGTATTGCGAAGGAGTTTTCCACGAAAAGTAATATTGGCCACGGACGGAGGCATTTAGGGCCTATGTGCGGCGTGAGATAAGAGAATGCAGGGTCCCATGGCGCCGCTGCCAATACTGCCTCAGTGCGATAACAGCGCCGCAGTAACTCTTTGTGCTTTAATATGTCCAATATGACGATGTAAACTATACCAAGCATCTGGAACTACAAACGGTAAGACGTATCCACACCGTGGTTAGCTTGGCTCAACACCCTCATTTACTCATAATCAACTGTTTCAATACGATATCATACTTAGTAGGAATTTTGTTCCGGTTACCCTACTCAAAATATGGTCCGAAATCGCCACTGGCATGACAAATATAAAAAATAGTAGATATTGATACAAAACAGAGGCAAAACCATCTCCAAGGTTCGATTGAAATCACCCTATCGATGTACATGTCTCGTAAAATGTGAAAATTATACTCCCAGTTTTTTGTCCTGGATCCACCCTTGGTGGAAACTGTAGATTTGCGTTGTTGTAAGTGAAATATAATATGCAACACCAGGGTCGTTAAAAAAAAATATTTTATTTTTCAGACTCGAACCCACTTTTTCCCATTATATATTCAATTCTGATTTCAATGAGCCACATTCCAAGCATCTACGCCAGCAGGAAAGATCGCCTCAAACGGTTAAAGATTTAATGTTTCGAGCGCGATTGGCCGCCTGGCGTTGCAGACTCTCCTTGTTAAATTGGGATGAAAAAGGTGCATAATCTACCAGTAAAGACAGCGTGGCCTGAGCAGTGGCGTAGCCAGGATTCGGCCAAGGGGGGTCCGACTACCGTCGGGGGCCCCAGGCCGGGGGCCCCTTAGTAGTCGGGGCCCATCTCCTACTCCCCGGAGCGGCGTAATTTGACCCTGTAAAAATGTTCTATCTTTTTCGGTGTTCATCGACACCGCAGAGGAGAGTCACCAGGACTAAGGGGGCTACATGACTCTTTAAAGACGGGTCACTTGACTCGCCAAATAACCATGGAACCCGCCAATTCAGTCACTTGACCCTTCATTTATGTACGATGTGACCCTCCAAAACAGGGTCAGGTGACCCTTTATAGGAGGGTCACATAAAATGCTCTGGAAAGGATAATTTAAATAAATCGCTTCGAGTACTAGCAGCAAAAGAACACAAACGTTTGGTGTGTTCCGGAGGTCATATAACGTCTATTCCGCGGAAAGATCCTGATAAATTCACCACAGTTACTTTTTTACCCTTGCTATGTTGTAAATGAGCAAATTACCAAAACAATAGGCGCCTGAGACAACTATAGCCTTGGATTGGATTACTCTGTCATTGTTATTTTAAACCTTTCATACCTATTTTTCTTTTGGGATTTTTTCTTTTTTGGATTATGCTCATCAATGTGTGTCATTTTCCTTGTTTTTCTGGTTTCCTACGAAAATTTTTGAAAGTTTGTTATTTCAGAATATGTAGGACGGTAGTTATTGGGACTAAGCTAATAGATTGAAAACCAGCTGAAGTTCCAAATTCCCTGTTCGATTTGCTATTATGGATGCTAAAATTAGATTAATTTTTGCCTTTCCTTCAGTAATGGTGCCTGATCGACATGTTTCACTTTGTATATTTTGGTACGCAATGGGAAAATATAAATTTTTCCGAGGCATATGATTTTCAAAAATCTTTTTCGAGCCTAGGATCTCAAGCGATATCTCTGGATTGTATTCTAAAATCTAAAAGAAATGGAAAAGAAAAAGGACGCTCAATAAAAAGGATATATGCTCCAGATGCTATATACAGTGGCGGATCCAACGGGGGGCAAAAAAGGCATTTGCCCCCCAAACGGAAAAGCTCGGGGCAAAACTATGGTTTTATCTCCCCCAAAGCGATCGACCTCCTCTTTTCCCCGACTGATTTTTAGTTTATAAGCAAGATTTTGGTACTTCAACTATCAACTTCAAACAGAACCAGTTAAGTTCAGGGTAAATATTGGGGCTTGGATAGGAAAAAAGTATCTCGATCCCACATTTCTCACCCTGTTCTTTTTTTGCCTTTCGCCTCTTATACCTAAAATTTTCCGACAGATCATATTTTAGCGCAATTTTTCACTGCGTGACTTTTTTTTTTTTGCTTTTCGACATTGGTCTGCCCCTCCCAAACTAGATCCGCCACTGGCTATATAAAGCCTATTCCATGGACGGTCCTACTGATGAAACCGCTCACTTACTCCTCCCTAGCCATTGGTTGGAGATCCCGGGGGCTTGGGGAGGTGAGTACTTCCTTGGACTTGAGGTCTCTGATAGGCTTTGTTCAGGGCTTGTATTGCTATGTCAGTGTTAAGCCATCCAGGACCATTACTCACCGCCCCCGCCCCCCTGACCCCTGGGGTGGGGTCGGGGGCTGGGAATGACTTCCGACAGCCCTCTGAGACTAACCCTGGGGCGCCCCCTGAGACTAACACTCGAGGAGGGAGGCGTGGAAGCACCCCTGAGTATTTGGCACGGCACTCCTGAGACTGCCTCTCGGAAGCCCAGATTAGCCCTCAGAGGCCTAAGGCTAACTCGGGGCCGTGAGACCAAAATTCGGGAGCACCTCTGAGAATTACTCTTAAAGCCCCAAAATTAGCTCTTGGATGGACCGGAGACTAGCTCCCGGGAGAACTCTGAGACTAACTTTTAGGTGCTCCCTGAGATTGACTCTCGGGGCCTCTTATGCAACAACTAGGGGGGGGCACAGCCTCAGGCTAAATCTCGAGGGTTCCCAAGATTACCCCTCGGGGGTCTCCTGAGATCAGCACTCTGCGGATCAAATGAGACTAACTCTCGGACCCCTAGATTAACTCTCGGGATCACCTGAAAGTAAATATTGACTCCTGAGAGAAACGCCCGTAAGACTATGGGACCGAATATCGGGGGTCCTCTAAGACTGACTTTCGGGGTCCCCTTGACCGACTCTTGGGGTTCTCTGAGACTGACTCTCATGGAGCCCCCTGAAATAGACTGTCGCGGGGCTCTGAGAACCACTCTCTGGGGGACCCTGGGACGAGTTCGGCCCCCTGAGACCGACTCTTGGGGCCCCTGAGACCGACTTTCGGGATCCCCTGAGACTAACTCTCAGGGACCCCCTGAAATCTACTTTTGGGGGTCTTGAGACTGACCCTCAGGGCGGGGCCCTGAGGCCGACTCGGGACGCTCTGAGAACGTTCTTCAGGGGCTTCTGAGACTGATTCTGGGGGCCCCGTGATCAGAGAATGCTTTGCAGTGGTTCAGATTGGCCCCCCAAAGGGGGTCCTCGGACTCCTAGAACCCCTTGGCTACGCCACTGCATCCACACATTCGGGGGCCCGCCGAGATCAGCACTTGGAGGCCCCTGAAATCATTGCTTCCCCCCGATACCAATACTCCGGAGCCCCTGGATACTGATGCGCGGGGCTCCTAAGACCAAGCTCGGGGTTCCACTTAGATCAGGTTCGGGGGCACCCTTAGGCCCATGCTTGCGCTTTTCTCAGGAGTAACTCGACACCGTTGTCAGAGGTGCAGAAAGTATACTGGCTGTCACAAACTCAATGCGACGTATGCCTCCTCTGTCACACAAAGCTGGAAATGATAATTTTATACTTGAATACTATTTCCAATATGCTGAATGTCATCTACCTGTCTCTTACTTTTTGCAACGGACAAGGTTCAAGCACCAAGCCATTACCGCATGAAAGTAGTAAACTGTGTTTTCATTTTTAGATCATGTTTATGTTTTTGGAAGGAAAATTTCCAATTATGGATCATTGTTTTCAGTGCTGGGATCATAACTATTATTGGCAACTCTGACTGCAGTTTCCCCCAATGACATGCATTTCCCTTTTTGAAGAAGTTTCCATTTTTGGAAGGGAGTGTTTCCAATTATGGTACATTTCCCCATGATTAAATGTGGCAATTATCATGAAAATTATTATTGGGAACTAATCTATAAATGGGAGCGTACACCTACACACAATTGGGAACCCTGATCACAGCTTTCCCACCCCCCACTGAACTTCCATCTCACATATCAACAAAAGGGACAAAAATGTCAATGTCAACATAGGATTTGGATCTACCTAAAATGTGTTGGTAAAGTGGACCTTAGGTAGCATTTTTATAGCCAGATCAAATGCTTAAAATTTTCCCCCAACACCTGATTATCACCTGCCTGGTCGTTCCTTCTTGCAGTAAAAACTCTCAGGCAACTACCCTGCATAGATGTAAAATTATGTCTATTGGCCTAATAGGTACAGAGGTATTGGAAGTCTCATACCAAAGAAAGATCCAGTGTATAAGTCAAAATCCTGCTTTAACTCCAGGCAGTTCAGGTCCTGTGTGTTGCTTACTACCACTGGTAGTAAGCAACACACCCCCAACCAGCGTTTTTCAAAGTCTCTTTCTTTCTGAGATTTTCTGTGATTTTCTGAGATGAGAAGGGGGTCTACTAGGCCCCCTCTAGTGCACGTTAATGCCAGGTCCCTCTCCAGTGTGTGTTTTAACACTTTGTGGAGGACTGCATTGGCACACATTTGCTATCTGTACAATATTGACACGATAATTTGATCATGAAATCTCACCTGAATTACTGTTGTTGCCAGTCTGCTGCTGGCGCCAACTCTCCCAACTTCCTCCAGCTCCAAATCTACCTAACCAATCTTGATCTAGGGGGCACAAATAAGGTAAAGGCACAAGCAAGCTAAGGAATGAAAAACCAAGTTTGATGTGTGAAAGTGCATCAGAATCAAAGTAGCCTACATTCATCTTAGATTAGCCATGGGCAGCACTATTTATTCCAGCTAGTTTTAGCCTGCACTTATCTCAGATATACCTAATAAATATGCCCTCAACAGAAGTAGCTTCCCACTTGTTCAAATTTTTTTGGCAGGCTCTACATCACACAAACATTGCGAACTTGTGTTGTCGCTGTTGCGTAGTTTAGGTAGAATTGCTACCCAGCTATGTTTATTTCTTTCACTCATTTAGTACTTTTCCTAGTAGCTTTTAGGCGTACTTGATACTAACTTCAAAGAAATAGGGACCGCTAAATCGAAGATACTCAAACTTTAAATATTATTTAACCTGACAAAATGGACAGAAAAGTACTTGATAACGTATCTGCGTTATCTTTAATGCCTTAAATATGCCCACAATCATGTATTTCTCGAAAAAATTGACTGTCACATTTCGGGCATCTAGGCGGCAACTTTCTGGCAACTACTAACAATCGGCACCATTGGGCTGCATGTTAAAATCTGGCAACTGTGACAGCGGTTTCCGGGTTTTCTGCAGCGGGGGTCCTTCGTTTTAGTAGAAACTGAACACAGTACCAATATTGTATCACTGATGGAACGCTGTGCAATTGAAGGACAGAGTTGCTAAATTAAAATATTCGCTACACGCTTCATTCTGTATTTCGAAAATGTGTGGTTTGATTTTGAACCATACTGTCACGATCGCTATTTTGTCACACTTATGCACCTCAACTATCATAAATGTGTCACAAACTCCAGTAGCCGAGTTGGCAAGTTTCTGCACCTCTGACCGTTGTTCGGGGGCCCAGATCAACATTCGGAGGCCCCCCGAGACTAATGCTCGGTACTCTGGAGCCCCTCGATACCAATGCTCGGGGACCCTGAACCCAAGCCTGGGCCCCTGAGACCAAACTCTGGGTCCCATGGGGCCAATTCTCGTGCCTCGCTCATAAGTCCCCTCGATATCGATAGTCGGGGAGCACCCCGAGATCAACATTGTCCCCCCCCCCACTTCCCGAGATCAATGTTCGCTGCTCCGGAGCCAACGATACCAATGCTCGGGTGATCCCTGAGACCAGCTCTGGGGCCCCCTAAGACCAAGATCGAAAGGCCCGTGAGACCAAGCTCGGGGCCCCCTGAGACCAAGCTCGGAAGGCCCGTGAGACCAAGCTCGGGGCCCCTGAGACCAAGCTTGGGGGACTTGAGACCAAGCTCGAGGAGCCCCCTGAGACCAAGCTCAGGGCTCCCCTGGTACGAAACTCGGAGGGCCCCGTGACACCAAGCTCGGGGCCCCTGAGACCAAGATCGAAAGGCCCGTGAGACTAAGGCTCGGGGGGCCCTGAGACCAAGCTCGGGGGCCCTTGAGATCAATATTCGGTACTCTGGAGCCCTCAATACCGATGATCGGGGGCCCCTGACAATACCGATGATCGGGGGCCCCTGAGACCAAGCTCGGTTGCACCTGCTGACAGGTCCGGCACATGGATAATTGGGTACGGGATGTGACGACACCCGCGACCCCAGTTGGCAGGATGGGTTTCGCCCCTCGCCTTCGGTCGAGAGGCCAAATCGAAACTGCCATCCTCATCCTTTCTTGGCCTTCCTAAATTCAAATCCCACCAACTCCTTGTTCCTTTTCCTCTTCTTTCCTTATTTCCTTATCTCTCCATGTCTTTCCACCCGTATCCTTTCTGTCCACTCCTAAACACCCCTCCTGCCCACTGTCTGCGTTGTCTGGCCCGGCGTGTCTCCGCGGGTGGCGGGTGTGTGCACTCTTGCTCGTCTTGAGTGTGGACACCTCGGTCGCGTGCGGCGCGTGTCTGGGCTGGACAGCGCAGACCGACCCTCTTCCTTTTCCAACTCATAACTTCCCAGTTACCCACATTATCCCAGTATCATGGGCGTCCTTGCACGTGCATATGATTCCTGGATGGTCTGGGTGTATGTGGGCCTCCGGCTCGTGTGGCTGGCGATTGGATCCCTCTAATCGCCGGCCCTGCGGGCCGGGGGGCTCGCTTCTCTCGGACCAGCCGGGAATCAGTTGTGACGAGCAGGTGGTAGTCGCCTGCTCCGATGAGGCCGTGCGAGGGCGCCTGTCTTTTTAAGGTGAGCTGCGCACCGACCCGTACCCCGGGATGAAGGAGTCCTGGTAGCTGAGCTGGGGGATGCGCTGTGTTCGTTCGTGTTCCTCTAGCAACACTCTACTTTGGTCTGGATTTCCGCAAGGGCGGGGTACTCTTGAGGGCATCGGCAAGAGTAGCAGCATTGTAAAAGTCTGCCGGCCTTTGGTGGGGCTCGGCTGTCCCTCCCTCCTTTGGTGAGGTCCCGACTTCACCCGGGGAGGGAGGGGTGTCCGCGTCCCGCCCGGGGTCGTCCAGGCTAGGTGCAAGGGGGGACCGTCGTCGGGGCAGTGGGGGTTTGGTGAGTCTCTCTCCCCCCTCTGTAACGGCGGCGTCTCCCCCCGTATAGCCAGCCCGTGCGTCGTTTCGCCCTGTAGCACCCTCGTTGGAAGGGGGCGCACGTGGCTGGCCGAAATTAATCATACTCTCATGGATAACACACGCACCACAAATCCCTCTCTGCACCCTCCACTGGAGGTAGACACCTCTCAACCCCCTAGAGGGGAAGGGACCATGCAGACACCTGCGCCCAAACCGCAAAAGACGATGAGCCAGCCTTCCTGTCCTCGCGTTTTGGTAATGAGGGGACTGGACACATCCTCATCCCTTGCAGCACTGTCACCATTTAAGCGAAAGGAGGCACTAGATCGTCTGGGCAAGGTCGTGAGATGTGACAAGTTACGGGACGGATCGTTGGAAGTTGAGTTTGCGCGAACCGAGGATGCCGAGCGTGCACTCTCCGTGACGGAACTGACGTTCACGAGGAAGGACTCGGGATCGAAAAAGACATGCAAAATCAACATTTCAGTAGAGCCACACAGAACTAAGAACTTTAAGAAAGGCGTGGTGAATAGTCAGGAGCTAAGGGGGCTGTCTGAGGAAGAGATTGTTGAAGGACTTGAGGAACTCGGAGTGGTGGAGGTGCGGAGGATTCGTAGGAAAAGTGGAGATGCTATGCTCGACACTGACACTGTTATACTTACGTTTGACACAGAAGAGTTACCGAATCACATCTTTGTTGGATATTCAAGAGTCGGGGTGAGGCCCTTCGTGCCAAGCCCCATGCGATGCTTTACGTGCCAGAAATATGGACACAGTGCCCGATTCTGCAAAGGTAAAGGTGTATGTGGGAAGTGTTCATCGTTACACCACTGCACCACTGAGTGTGATGCCGAAGCATTGAAATGTGCAAACTGTGGGGGTTGCCACCAGGTAACAGACCGATCATGCCCAGAGTTTCTCCGAGAAAAAGAAATACTATCTATAAAGACCAGACAACGTATCAGTTTTCGTGAGGCACGGGACGCATACGAGGCGTCCCACCCGCGGAAAAGTTTCGCACAGGTAGCCTCTACAGGTATACCAAACACCCCAAGGATGACCGCGGAGGAGGTCATCCGCTCCCTAACCGTGGCGGACTTTGTTCGCCTGGCAGGAAGGATGGGGCTGGTGTTTTCACGCCAGCCCGCCGCCCCGGCTCCTGGGCCGACGGCGGTACCTCCTCCGCGCGCCCCCTCCGTGGGGGGTGAGGGGCAGGTCATCGCCCCCGCTTCTGTATCTCCTCATTCGGCCCCCGCCAGGGATGGGGGAAAGGGGTCTGTCACCGCCCCTAAGCACCAGCCGTCTCCTGGTGCCGGTGACTCTGCACCAACACCTGGTGCGCCTCCCGGTGGATTCCCGCCGGTTTCAGAGGGATGGGTAGTCGTGGGACGAGGGGGAAAAGCCTCTCCCGCGGGAGGGCGCCGCCCGCCGTCCCCTGTCATCCCACCCGTTGGCGACGCTGCTGCAGCGCCACAGCCACCACCCGTTTCGGGTACCGAGACGCAGCCAGCACAGCTTCCTACCGACACTGCCTCGTCCACTGTCGCAACAATGCGAAAAAATTTTGAGGAAGTGCCGCGCGGTAGGTCTCCGACAAAACGTCCGGCGGGCAGTCCTCTCAGCCAGCCCCAGACCTCGCGCGCCCGCGGTAATTCCACCGAAAGCGGGCGAGGCCGCGGACCGGTTCGCAACCGGCTGGGTGGTTCAAACGTGGGACTAGCCAGAGGGCCATACGGGGGTTCCGGCCCCCTTGGAAGGGCTAGGGTCAGTTACCGTAGGCCAGTTCTTTTTCTTTCACTCACTAAGCCCGTTTCCCTTTATTTAAATGACTATTGTTCAGTGGAAATGCCGTGGTATTCGCGCGAATCTTTCTGACCTGCAACACATTATATCACAGTATAACCCTAGTGTGCTTTGCCTTCAAGAGACAAAACTGTCGCCTGGAAGCCTTTTTAACCTGCGACAGTTCCAGACGTTCAGAAAGGACGTTTTCAGTAGCACCATTGCCTACGGTGGTGTTATGGTGGCAGTTCACCACTGCACCCCGTGCTTCCCTGTTCGCTTGAACACGGTTCTGCAGGCAGTGGCCGCCCGGGTAGATTTAGGATTTGTGAAAATCACAGTCTGTTCTATTTACCTCCCTCCTGGTGGCAACATTGATCTGCATAGTCTTAATGCTCTTGTTGACCAACTGCCAACCCCTTTTGTTGTATTGGGCGACTTTAATGCTCACAACCCATCATGGGGAGCGTCCTCGGACCGCTCGTGTCCCCGAGGCCGAACAGTGGAACGTTTCCTCCATCTCAACTCTCTCTGCCTGCTGAACACTGGTCGTCCCACTCACTTTACCCTGCCTTCTGGATCGCTCTCGGCTATAGACCTCTCTGTCTGCTCACCTTCACTCTTTACCCAGCTCAGCTGGTGCACCCTTGAAGACCTCCATGGGAGTGACCACTTTCCAATAAACATCCGTTCAGCCCGGTCGGCTGCACCGCTGGTTCTGCCATCCCGGTGGAACCTCCGAAGGGCTGACTGGGAGGGCTTCCGGGGCGCATGTGGCCCCTTGGATGTAAGTGCTGAGGGTTCGGCAACGGCAGCAGTAAAGCATTTTAATGACATGATTCTCTCAGCAGCCAAACGTTTTATCCCAATGACTTCCGGCAAACCCAAACGAATTCCTGTCCCCTGGTGGAACCACGAATGCCGACAAGCGATTTTAGAAAGGAAACGGGCTTACAGAGTACTTAAAAGACACACAACGACGCCTAACATAATAACGTTTAGGCGCGCGAGAGCGTTGGCGCGACGTATAGTTGTTAACTCTAAAAGGAGATGGTGGGTGGCATATGTCAATACAATCAACCGTTTTACTCCATCTACACAGGTCTGGTCTCGTATTCAAAGTATACAAGGAAAGCATCGATCAACACCTGCCACAGTATTAGAGGAAAACGGCGTCAAAATTAGCAATCCACAGGCAGTGGCTGACCGTATGGCTGCAGCATTCGAGGCAAGATGTAGCAGGGAGTCCCAGGATCTCGAGTTTGTTCGCTTTCGGGAGCGAGAAGAGAGAACACCGATTAATTTTGGTAACGACAGTTCGGCTGCATACAACATTCCTTTTTCAATGCGTGAACTCCGGGCTGCACTAAACAATACAAAAAACGTATCTCCGGGACCTGACACAATTACCTACGAGATGTTGCGGCACGCCCCTGACTGCTCTCTTGTATCACTGCTTGACATATTTAACTATATATGGACGCAGGATGACTTCCCAGACCAGTGGCGCGAGGCCACCATAATACCAATCCTCAAGCCAGGAAAGCCAGGAGTGTCTCCTGATGACTTTCGCCCGATATCTCTCACCTCCTGTGTGTGTAAGCTGCTTGAAAGAATGGTTAATACTAGGCTCGTGTGGTTCTTGGAGACCAATCAACTGCTTTCGAACGTCCAGTGTGGTTTTCGCCGAGGCAGAAGTACTGTCGACCATCTTCTTTCTCTCGATGCTGATATCCGTAAAGGCTTCTCTGAAAAACAACACACAATAGCTATTTTCTACGACGTAAAGCAGGCCTATGATTCGGTATGGAGGCATGGCATCCTGAAAAAGGTGTTCGGATTGGGCATACGGGGTCATATGGGCTGGTTTCTCTCAAATTTCTTGCGAAGCCGTCGGTTTAGATTCAGGATAGGTAGCGTGCAGTCAGAGGAGCGAGCGCAGGGAAGCGGAACGGCCCAAGGTAGCGTGATCTCTGTGACCATGTTCGCTATCGCAATCAACGACATATCACATAACCTACCACGTAATATCAACACAGCTCTATTCGTAGACGATTTCAGCATGTGGGTAACGGCGTCGTCCACAGCCGCTGCAGAAAGGCAGCTACAGCTCGGACTCACAAAGTTGCAGCGGTGGAGCTCCAAAAATGGTCTACAATTCTCAACGACAAAAACGAAATGTATACATTTTTGCCGCAGACGCAGTCCGTGTGATGATCCCACATTAACTATGTATGGAGAAAGAATCCAGGTAGTCGCACATGCACGGTTCCTGGGCCTGACTTTTGACTCTAAGTTGACCTATATAAACCACTTTAAGGTTGTAAGGGAAAGGTGCTTCAAGGATCTGAACATTCTGAAGGTTATAACTAAGTTAAAGTATGGCGCAGACAGAAAAACACTTTTGATGTTGTACCGATCGCTAATCCGATCAAAAATTGAATATGGCTGCATGGTATACGATTCAGCCACGGAGACAGCAAAATCTATGCTAAATACCATACATCACCATGCCATTCGAATTATCATCGGTGCATTCCGCACATCGCCTACCGCCAGCATACTCGTCGAGGCAAACGAGATGCCGTTAGACTTGCGACGTCGTGTCCTTGCGATGAAATACGCTCTAAAAATAAAACAGTCTCCAAACCATCCAACATACAGTAAGCTATTCTCTGATGACATCAGACACTCGGAAGAAAATCTATCCCGAAACAGACACCCTGGTCTCAGAATTGGAGCGTGGCTGAGGGGAAGCAGGAGTTGACTGTGAACAGGTTGAGACTTTCCAGAATCCCTTATTAGAACCATGGACTCTCCCAGAGCCTCAGGTGGACACCAGTTTGCTTGTTAAGACCAAGAATCTGCCGCCTGTTGCGGTCCGGCAGATTTTCTGGGAACACGTAAATGACATGTATTCAGGTTTTGAGATATATTATACAGACGGATCTAAGACGGAGAGCGGTGTCGGATGTGCGTATGTAAGTGATGGAATTGAACAACGTTATACACTCCCTGTGACAGCATCAGTTTTTACTGCTGAACTTTACGCTATCTTCCGAGTTTTAGACCAGGTGTTACGGTCGAGGAGACGCAAATACGTTGTATTTACTGACTCACTGTCGTCTTTGCAAGCACTAACATCATTTGATTTTCACCCCTCATCGTCATATATTCTGGAACTTATTCGGAATAAGATGCACAGAGCACACTGCCAACAAAAACAATTAACACTGGCATGGGTGCCCAGCCACGTGGGAGTGCCTGGCAATGAGCAATGTGACACTGCGGCGAAGGATGCGTCACGGGGTATCGTGCCGTCAGGAATAAAAGTGCCTTACTCTGACTGTTTCCCTGCCATCAGGCAGTATGCATTCGAGTCTTGGCAACGGAGATGGGACAATGATCCCAAGGGCTCCAAATTGCGCCTTATGAAGCCCAGGATCGGCGCGTGGTCATCGGCCAATGCCAGGTGCAGAACGGACGAGGTTGTTTTAGCCAGATTGCGTATAGGACACACACACTCCACTCACTCGTTCCTTCTGAGAGGAGAGGAGCCACCGGAATGCCCGCGATGTGGGGAACACCTCTCTGTTAAGCATGTTCTCACTGACTGCCGGGACTTTGAGATTGAGAGGAGGGCTCACTTCCCCGCAGATTTTTCACTCGGGTCCCTTATTGGTGAGTCGCCGTCAGTCGATGTGGCAACAATATCGGCTTTTCTAAAGAGTATCGCATTCAATGTCATTTATTCACCCTCGTAGTTTTTTTTCTCACTTCATTTATGTAGCAGACACACACAAATGGTAACACCACAGGGTTAGTACTTTTTACGTATAAACCTCCTTTTTATTAGCACCTGACCTGTTACAGCCCTCACAGTACTTCATTTAATGTTATGGGCGCCATATGACCCAGCTGTCGGTGCGCCCAAAAACCCCAACAATGATGATGATGACCAAGCTCGGAAAGTCCGTGAGACGAAGCTCGGGGCCCCTGAGACCAAACTCGGAGGGCCCCCTGAGACCAAGATAGAAAGGCTCCTGAGACTAAGCTCGGGAGGTCCCTGAGACCAAGCTAGGGGGCCGCCTGAGACCAAGATCGAAAGGTCCGTGAGACTAAAGCTCGGGGGCCCCTGAGACCAAGCTCGGGGGCCTCTGAGACCAAGATCGAAATGCCCGTGAGATTAGGCTCGGGGGCCTCTGAGACCGAGCTCAGGGGCCCCCCGAGATCCATGTTTGGTACTCTGGAGCCCTCGATACCGATGATCGGGGGCCCCTGAGACCAGGCTTGGGAAGCCCGTGAGACCAATCTCGGGGGCCCCCTGAGACCAAGCTCGGGGGGCCCCTGAGACCAAGCTATGGGGGCCCCTGAGACCAAGTTCGGAGGTCCCTTGAGACCGAGCTCGGGGCCCCCTGAGACCAAGCTCAGGAGGCCCGTGAGACCAAGCTCGGGGGGGGGCCTCTTGAGACCAAGATCGGGGGGCCCCTGAGACCAAGTTCGGAGGTCCCTTGAGACCAAGCTCGGGGGCGCCCCTGAGACAAAGCTCGGGGCTCCCTGAGACCAAGTTCAGGGCCCCCGAGATCAATGTTCGGTACTCTGGAGTCCTCAATACCGATGATCGGGGGGCCCTGAGACCAAACTCGGAAAGCCCGTGAGACCAAGCTCAGGGGCCCCTGAGACCAAGCTCGGGGGCCCCTGAGACCAAGTTCGGAGGTCCCTTGAGACCAAGCTTGGGCGCTCCCTGAGACCAAGCTCGGGGGCCCCCTGAGACCGAGCTCGGAGGGCCCACTGAGACCAAGATCAGGGGGCCCGTAAGACCAAGCTTGGGGGCCCTCTGAGACCAAGCTCGGAGGTCTCCTGAGACAAACCTCGGGGAAGCCTGGGATCGAGCTCGGAGGGCCCCCTGAGACCAAGCTCAGGGGGCCCCTGAGACCAATGCTCGTGTTTTCCAGTGCATAAGGTCAGCCCAAGGGGGGGTCCGCGGACCCCAAGGACCCCCTTGGCTACGCCACTGGGCCTGAGCGTGCGTATAAGAGCGGTAGATGGGATTTAACATGCAGACATTTACTTGTCAGATGTATTTGCAGCGCAATACAAAGACATATTGTTCCATAAAAAGCTGACATTAAATGATTCAGCACCCTAGTACTCTAAATCCCGACAGCACAGGAATGCCTTCCAGAGGCGAACCTTTCTCTAGTAACTATCGCTGGAGAACGTCGTGAGGCAGATGCTTCTCCGTATTCTCCTGCGATTTATTTAAGAGCTCTGGTACTGATAAAAGAAGATCCTGTTTCATATTTTTACCGTTTAGGTGGCTCACGAGATCTTCCACCAGCTTCACACCACGTTCTGTGGGACCGTTCACGATAGTAAGTTCTAGAATACCCTGAAACAGGGGAAGCTATACCAGTCACCAGCTTCTCAACGGAGCCATTTCATGTCAGAATCTTTCAGATTCAGGCACCGCTCGATTACCATTCAGCTTTCAGGAATGAGAAATTGGGAGAGGCTTGGTATCGAGCCGAGTTATTCATAGCCTCTGTAGGAAACTTTAGCCTACCTAACTGAAAAGTGGATGGTTTTACTGTTTAGGCCAGGTTCTGTATCACTGCCTTTTTACCTTCAGCATTGTGATTCCTATTTGCGAAGCAGATTATAACTTTCTGGTCACAAATAACAATTGCGTTTGCACATTGACTTCAGCGCCTCTACACAATACCGGCGTATCATCTGAAACTGTAAGCTGCAAGCTGGTTTACGTGTGGCTGTCAGGAGAGGTTGTCTCCAACAACTGTCTGTTTAGAAGACCCGGATCCCAGCAGCGAGCCATATTATGGAATATAGGACATTTATGGCATGAAGTGCGTGCTAATACTGAGTCAGATTCTGTTCATCATTCCAGAAGATACTTAGAGACGAAATATTATAATTTTTGGAGTTAAACAACGCATCAACTGATCAGGTCATATGGCATTAGAGGCGAGAGGTAAATAATTAACTTGGGCTAGAGCAGGGCGCCAGATTCTGCCTCTGAGTGGGCTCGAACCCACGACACCCAGCACATAATGAATGCAATTGGCCAGCCGCGCGCAAGCGCTAACCGACTGAGCCACTCAGACCCCGGAAAAGTTAGCGGCTTTCCTTATAAGTGGTTCTAAACCATGCATTTGGGTTCCTCCGTCGCGGATAGTCAGCTTTAGAGCCTTCTAAGAGCCCCAAAGCTATCCATAAAATGCAATGCAGTGCTTTCATTAAGCTAATATAGAAATTGCCCTGAATGTGCTGAAGTCAATTTGCCATCAGCTGTGGTATCTGTGCACAGAAAGTTATATTCTGTCGCGCTGGTGAGAACCACCATCGTGGAGGTAAGGAGCCAGTCGCACAACAATTGGCCAAAACAGCAAACGATTCACATTTGACTAGGGCAGGCTTAACACGCGCATTGACGGGGGGGCGGGTACCCGCACCCCCTCGGGTTTTTCGGAGATGGCAAAAAACAGCGGCGCGTAGCGCCGCCGTACTTGGCATTCCTTTCCCCTCATCATTTTTACAACTTTTGTGAAAATTTTAAGGTTAGGTCATCTCAGGTTAGGTCACCAGTACAGGTCAAGTGACCTGACCTCAAAAAAGTTTAAGACAGCATAAGTCGGAGCAGGGTGAACTTATCCGATTGAAACTCATATCACATAATGGGCACACCGAGTTCTCTAAAATATATTCTGGTATTTTTGATATCGATGACCTAAGGTCAGGTACGAGGCATGACCTCTTTATTGGAAATACATTGGGAAAATGGTTTTTACTGAATAACACGGTAACGGATGGTGATAGAGCGTTTATTTTAGCTGCATTAGACTCGCCTTGGCTTTGCGGTACTACTGATATGCATTTTATATAATTTGACCCTGACCTGACCTCAGGTCAGGTCAAATCCTTGATTTGACCTAACAAGGTCAAATTATATATCATTCGATTCGGCTTGCTGTGAGGATCCATATAGTTCAAGTCGTTTTGCTCTATCTTTACTTGTTTAGATGTAATGACCGAAAAACTTAATTTACATGTTATCCCTATGGCAGCATGTTTTGACCTCTCGTGACCTTAAATGTTACCTGACAAAAAATGGCTCAAATATTTTCGATGGAGAAGTGGATGGGCTACCCAACACCATTTACCGTTTTTCGCTACCTACCGCGGTTCTCAAGATCTTAGGGGGGGGGTACCCGCCCCCCTCGTCAAAGCGAAGGTGGCTCAGACCCCCGTCAATGCGCGTGTTAAGTTTCCATAGAGGCTATGCAGAGCTCTGTAAATGCTCGGTACTAAGCCTCAGCCAGCTTGTCACTCCTGACAGCTGGCTGGTATTTGACTGCCTGAATCTGAAATATTCTGACCAGAAATGACTCCGTTAAGAAGCTGGTGACTGGTATAACTTCTCCTGTCTATAGGTATTAACACGCGCATTGACGGGGGTCTGAGCCACCTTCGCATTGACGGGGGGCGGGTACCCGCCCCCCTAAGATCTCGAGAACCACGGTAGGTAACAAAAAACGGTAAACGGCGTTGGGCTGCCCATCCACTTCTCCATCGAAAACATTTGAACCATTTTTTGTCAGGTCACATTTAAGGTCACGAGAGGTCAAAACATGCCCGTCATAGGGATAACATGTAAATTCAGTTTTTCGGCCATTAAATCTGAACAAGTAAAAAGATAGAGCAAAACGACTTAAACTATATGAATCCTCTTAGCAAGCCGAATCGAATGATATATAATTTGACCTTGCTAGGTCAAATCAAGGATTTGACCTGACCTGAGGTCAGGTCTGGGTCAAATTATAAAAATGCATATCATTAGAACTGCAAAGCCCAGGCGAGTCTAATGCAGCTAAAATAAATGCTCTATCACCATCCGTTACTGAGTTATTCCGTAAAAACCATTTTTCCCATGTATTTCCAATGGAGAGGTCATGCCTCGTACCTGACCTTAGGTCATCGATATCAAAAATACCGGAACATATTTTAGAGAACTCGGTGGGGCCATTATGTGATATGAGTTTCAATCGGATAAGTTCACCCTGCTCCGACTTATGCTATCTTAACCCTATTTCCGTCAGGCTCCCGGCTACCCCCTATTTCCGGCAGGGGGCAATATCGGCCCCCCTAAGATCTCGTAATCTAACCGGCCGATTTTGAAAATTCAAAGTGCTATAGATTCCCCTGACGCTAAACTTTATTTTGAAAAAAGAAAATTTCAAAATTTTGATTTTTAAGGAGAAAGTCGTGCAAAATATACAATTTTTGTGTATTTTTTAGATTTTCCATAACCCTTGTCTCTGTTGTACGATTTTCACAAAACTAGTTCAAATTTACAAATAATTGACCCAAAATTGTCATATACTCGAGTTACGCAAAAATTCGAAATTCAATGGCAGTTCCAGGACCAGGACTATGAGGGAAATATATACAACCTAAAAAGTTTTTGTTACGCGGATTAGAAGCCGTGATATACTGCTTGGCATCTTTGACACATAAATAAATGAAAAAAAAGTGAAAAACTCATCAGGGGCGGATGCAGTAAGGTAAAACAGTGGGGTAAAATACATCCCAACAATATGCGAGTGGTATGCATGAGTATATTAGTCCCTCGACTAGTTGAAATTTATTTCTGATAATTTTTACCCTCCCATGGCAGCTCTGGGAAAGGGGGTGACATAGGCGGATCAAGGACTCTCGTCGTGGGGGGGGCGGGTGGGGGTGATTGGAAACACATTTTTAATATACAACGATATTGAGTCGCGGCGGTGATACTGGCTGGGAATATGCATTTTGAAAATGTGTAGTGACTGGACACGCCTCTGGTAATCTAGAATTTGGTTATAACTATTTTGAATTTTCATATACCGAATTGTATTCGCCCTGGCACGGCTGTAAGCAGTCTTCTCACTTACTAACGTTTAGTCCTTCTTGATAACATTCCCCCATTTTGAACTGCTGTAACCGCCCCTGATGAATACAAATAGTGACAATTGTGAATGCACTATCATCCCACATAAAAAATGATATAATAAAACCATATAACTGGTATCAGGATCAGCAGAGACGGCTTCCTTTTACAAAGAACCCATCGCATACGATAATACTTGGTTTGTGGATAGAACCTCCCCAAAACCCAGCCATAGCTCCGCCCCTGGTAAATATATAATATTGACAATTTCAGAAAACCTGCCTGTACTAGTTTTAGGAAAAGTCAGGAAGTTTCAAAGTTCTATCGCAAGCCGTTTCGGAGATATTCTTGAAAAACCTTAGGGGCAATATTAGCCCCCCTGCCGGAAATAGGGTTAAACTTTTTTGAGGTCGGGTCACTTGACCTGTACTGGTGACCTGACCTGAGATGACCTAACCTTAAAATTTTCGCAGAAGTTGTAAAAATGATGAGGAAAAGGTATCCCAAGTACGACGGCGCTACGCGCCGCCGTTTTTCTACTATCTCCGAAAAAACCCGAAAGGGCGGGTAACCGCCCCCGTCAATGCGCGTGTTAAAGAACTTAATGTGGTTAAGGATCCCACAGCGTGGTGTGAAGCTCGTGGAAGATTTAGTGAACCATCCAAAGGGTAAAACTATGTAGCAGGGTCTTCTAGCAGTATCAGAGCTCTTAACCCGCGCCCCACCGGGGGTCCGGCGCCACCTTCGCCCCACCGGGGCCATCGATGGCCCCCCTCTAACTCCGAAAATATGGGCGTTAGCGCAAATCTGCAAAGTGCAATAGAAAGCTCGCGTGAATTCAGAAAGAAATTACTTTGCATGTTTTAGTGCTCAGGTCAATGGTTTGACCTCCAGAGGTCAAATTAGGTCAAGATCGGCTATTTTCACTCAAATATGCAATGATTAAGCAAACTGGGCATAACTCTTATGTCATTAGAGCTATTGAGGCCTGGTAAAGTACATTTGATAGCAAATTGCCAGTGCTTTTTCCGTTATGTGGAACGTAAAGACCTCCCGCCAGTGGTATGACCTCCAGAGGTCACCTCGTGACTTAATATGACCTAAGGTCACGAAAGGTCAAAAGTAGCCTTGCCGTATATCACATGAAAGCCAGTGACAAGACAAACACGATGGTGTTTGTTTCACCGCTCTAGCTTAATTAGGTCAAAAGTTATTGTCAAAATACTGTTTTTGACCCCTGGTGACCTTGGATGACCTTGGAAAAGTCAAAGGGTAAATATGACCCCTGGGATCCGTGAAAGGGTGTCCAAAAACGTTGTTCTGAGCAGTCTGAGTATTTGCAATCATTTTTGTGGCTTTTATATCATGAAACAACTTTTCCCCATGCTTTTCCAAAGGGAGAGGTCGCCTCGTGACCTGACCTCAGGGCACGAAATCGAAAAATCCCGGATATACACCTTATAGACCCTGGAGGGGTTATGAAGTGTAGGAAGTTTCAAATTGATCGACTTTGAAATGTAGCTCTTACAGAGCTCTAAAGGTGAAGTGAGGTGACCTTGGTTGACCTCGTCTGGTGACCTGACCTTGGGTGACCCGGGGTAAAAATTTCATGGATGATGGGAAAATGATGCAGTGAGAGGTAGAGCCCTCAAACGCGATGCTGCGCCCCGTCGTTTTTCTGCTATCCCGGAATAACCTCAGGGGGGCTATCGATGGCCCCCCGTGGGGCGAGGGTTAAATAGTTCGCAGGAGAATAGGGAGAAGCATCTGCCTCATGACGTTCTCCGACGAATGTTGCCAGAGAAAGGTTCGCCTACGGAAGGCATTCCTGTTCTGTCGGGATTTAGAGTACTAGAGGTGCTGAATCATTTAATTTCAGCTTTTTTCATGGAATAACATGTATTTGTATTGCGCTGCAAATACATCTGACAAGTAAATGTCTGCATGTTAAATCGCATCTACCGCTCTTATACGCACGCACATGCCACGCTGTCTTTACTGGTAGGTTATGCACCCCTTCATCGCAATTTAACAATGGGAGACTCCAACGCCGGGCGGCCAATCGCGCCCGAAACATGAAATCTTTAACCGTTTTGAGGCGATCTTTTCCGCTGTCGTAGACGCTTGGAATGTGGCTCATTTAAATCAGAATTGAATGTATAATGGGGAAAAGTGGGTTCGAGTCTGAAAAGTAAAAAAATATTTTTTGAACGACCCTAATGCAACACCCATCATACATATTTATTATTTCTGTACCTCAGAGTCAAGAATTTCAACAGAATAATGCGGTTACAAGTCATTATCGTGCCAACTGCCTAACCCAAACCTCGCTCTGCGACCGCCACTGATCCCAAAAACGAAACTCAGCACAAACATCTGTCTGCAACCATATATCAAGAGCTTTTGCATTGCTAAAAAGAATTGCTTCTGATCAAGGAGCATTATGCAACTGATATGTATTGCCCCCAATTATATACCCCTGGAACCGCCCTTGGAACACAAAACCGCAAAGTAAGCACAGATATGACCAAATTGATAAAGTAACGAAGCTATCATTGCATTACGCCAAAAAAACAAGTGATTTTGTTCCAAAAATAGAGCAAGTCACAGTTGAGCTAGTTCTTCTCATAGCTGGTTAACATGCCCCCCAAAAAATGTTCCTGGAGTCGCCCATGGACCACTTAGAACTTTATTTTAAGTTTTGTTTGATGTCAAATCGATAGTTAGGAAAAATCACAAAGTACGAAAGCGATATCTATTCAGGTTTAGCCACGCCACGCGAAAAACCGTCAGGGGGCCTCTGGAGCCCCCCTCTACACTAATAGGGTTAAGCATTTTTGGAGGTGAGGTTACTTGACCTGCACTGGTGACCTGACTTGAGATGACCCAACCTAAAAATTTTGGGGAAAGTGTGCAATTGATCAAGGATAAGGTGTGCCAATTACGGCGGCGCTTCGCACCGCCATTTTTCGTGCCGCCGGAAAAACCCAAAAGAGGATGTTCAAATACCCCCCATCGGGGCGAGGGTGAAGCTGGCATAATATGTGTCGCTGAGTTCGTACCGATAAGTTTACCGACTATCGCTGATAGGGATTGTATTGCAATGTAGAAGTTCATTTACTTTTGATTGCATATGTTGACTGGGGGATAGGAAAGAGGTAAGTGCACCCGCCCGCCCCCTCCTCCGGAACCGACCTAGCATTCACCGTCTCCACACTGGTCCCTGACGTTTCCAAAACGCCCCGGCCCACCCCTGAAATCGTGCTTCCCACCCACTCCACCCACAAAATGCGCCCTTGCCTTCAATGTGATTTGGTACTCGATTATTTTATATTGACGATAGATTTGTATATTTAGTATTGTATATGCACAGTGCACGGGATGAGCGTAAATTCCCAAGTATTTAATAAACGGTAGTTTACGCCATTGGCACGTTTCATACTGATATGACAATAAGGTTATTCTTACGCCAAATCTACATTGAAAAATAACGTTATGGTACTTTATGTTGGTTGCGTTATTATCGGTTTTTAGCTACGGATACGATAAAGAACATCATTATGATATCGATGGCTTAATCGATATCGTAATATCGATTAAATCGATATTAGTAAAGTACAGTTCAGGAAATGAAGGAAAACGTTGCATTACCCAAAAATTGTAGAAAATCCCTGCAATGGCGCAACGCAATTACTTTTGAATAAGCCACATCATCCGAAAAAGAATGCGCCCGACACTCACATTTTGGAAAATCCATCGCGTGTCTTCTGACTGGTGGCGTCGATGAGGCGCCGCTCACCGCGAACATTTTCAATCCCACTTATAATCATGTCTTTTGCTTGCTTAGAAACATCACTGTCGAAAACGTTTGGTATGAGTCTCAAGCTCATTTTCCCTGGATGCAGTTTTTAAGACTCGCAATGACGGGTGTCAGAACCGATTTTGCCCTGAAGAGGGGGTGGGCAACGGCCCGCCGAAAATCTAGAAACGACGCTAGTTAACAAAAACAGCAAACGGAGTTAATTTTATAACATAATCTGTAAGGAAAGTGTTCGAAATATTTTTGTTGGGTCAAATCTGAGGTCATTGGAGGCCAAAATATGTCCCAACATGGATATAGTGTGATGCAATTGAAATACAGTTTTTTCAATCCTATCATCTGATGTAGAAGAGATAATATGCTATGCTAGCTAAGACCTGATCTTGGGTCTGGTCAAGATAGAATTGGGTCAGAACGCATCTCATTAGATCTGCAGAAATAAGACAAAGAAAATTATGCTAAAATACACAATGTAGCTCCGTTACCAAGAAGCCATTTTACGGATACATTTCCAACGGAGACGTCAGGTTCATAACCGACCTCAGGGCATCTATATCGTGAACCCGGAAACAAATTATGTTGTATACCCTGTGAGCCGTTTATGTGATCTTAATTATAGATTGATAAATTAAACTTTTCTCGATTATTATGCCTTCTAATTTTTTGGAGGTGAGATTATTTGGCCTGCACTGATGTCCTGACCTGAAATGACCTAAACCGAAAATTTTGACAGGAGTTGTAAAAATCATCAGAAAAACTATACTGAGTACAGCGGCGCTGCACGTAGCTGTTTTCAGGACATTTGCAAAAAACCCAAGAGAATGTTTACTCAACTCCTGCCCCGGTAATGCGCTTACTCGGTACGAAGTCGGCCAGGTGCACCAACTGTGAGTAATGCTAGAGACTAAACTATAAAGCGCTTCTTTCCACTTCACATATCCAGCACCTGCACGGAGAGAAGGATCATACCATCATAATCCTCTTCACTATACAAAAAATAAATGCTGCTGCTCTGATGAGAATTTTATACCGCATTCTGTCTCAGGAAAATACAATAAGCTATATCGCTGTTTGTAATATGTTCATTAATGTATTTTTAAACTTCATCTTGTCCTTACAGATACATATTCAGTTTCAGCTCTTCAGATTTTTTAGTACATCATAAGCATTATATAGTTTCATCTGATTGTCAACAAAAGCAGGACACATAATGCTACGATTGTGATTCATATTTGTCATCTATACTATTGCATTGCTTACTGTCATGACAGTGGCTGGAGCATCTGAGCTTGAAGTGCATTTGCTAGCCCGCCGGAACGATTACAGACTACAGAACGACTACTAGCTACGTTGCAACGACTACAGCATAAATGGCATCGATAAGATTATTCGGAAACAACTCGATAAATCCTGCCGACCTCAAGGAACACAGACGACGACAGCAGGGGCAACGATTAAGCTGTTATATCAGAGCAGCTTGTCTTCAGCACATTTGAAGGATGAGAAGGCCCTGCATGAAATCATCCACAACAACTGTAAACCGACCCAACCAAGTGACCGTCTCCATCTGGTGATATACTACAAAAGCCCACGAGTATCCAGCCTTATAATGAAGAATGACCTGTCTCAAGACCAATCTGACTTGAAAGTCACTAACGTAGTCTACAAGTTCAACTGCCCTGCTGGTGACTGCGCGCACCACTCCGATTGTAGCTACGTTGGATTCACGACCACCACGCTATCGAGAAGATTCACCATGCACCTGCAAGATGGAGCTCCAGAAAAGCACATGCGCCGCTCACACGGTAAATGATAAACCAGAGACATGTTGGTCCAAAACACATCTCATCTCTGCTGAAAGGCTGGCAGGAGCTGTCACAGGGGCATGGACGTGACCACACTGCGCGCAGTGAGGTCTTCGTGGCTCGGTCACGCCTCCGGTGGTGGGTGTGCTTGCTCACGAGGGAATACTCGCGAGCGAAGGCCTCGGCCTCCGGTCCTCCACAGCGACACGGCCGCGGTCGCCGTTGACCGCCTGGCCGGGGCATACGTCCCGCGCGCCCCCCTCCATCCGCCTCACAATCTTCGTGACGCGGCCAATGGCCACGGGCCTGTTCAGCTCCTCGGTGACAAAATACCGGAAAGAGCGCCGTCTTGCCTCCTCCTCCGCCTCTCCGGCTCTTCTCTTGGCGGCCTTCCAGCGGTCCGTGGTTTCCCTTGAAGGGTCCCGTTCCATGGCCGTCCAACGAGTTCCGCCTACCTGCGGTGGACGGTGGAGAGGTGGAGCGCCTACTGCTCTCCGGACCCGAGGAGCAAGACGCCTGCCCCAGGCCCCCGCGCGGCGACCGCGGGGGTTCCTTCCAAATGGAACTCATCTGTCCCGAGGTGCGGGACGTTGCGGGGCCGACGCCCTGCGGCCCCGCCGTCTCGGAGCTGCCGCGGCTGCGCGGCGACTGGCAACCGCTGCGCCGTCGCCACCATCGGCACAGCTAGATCGTCGGCACACTCCAAAATAATTCTCGCACTGATATTATCGGTGCCACATGCCTTATTTGGACTCAGGGATTTTACAGCTATTCGGACTGCTTCCTCGGTTACGGTAAATCTAAACAATGGTTTCAAAGGGTACTCAGGTGCCGGAGGATACGTGTTAACGGTGGGCTGACTGAATTTTCTAGCTAAAGTCGTGTTCAGAAGAGCTGCTTTTTCTACATCGTCGGAGGTGAGCGTTTGGTCAGGTCTGCGCATAACATTAGAGACGCTAGACTTTTTGCCGACACATCTGATAAAAGACCAGTACCTCTTGGGGTTGGTCTTCATGTCGTCGGCGAGCTTACAATGGTGCTGAGAATATTTAAGGGAGAATAGAGATTTGAAGCTGTTTCGCTTTTCGGAGAAGTCGGCCGTGCTCTGCTCGCTCGGGTTTCGGCGCAGACGCCGGAAAGCTGCCTCCTTAAGCCTGAGAGCCGCGCGCACAGCACCGTCAAACCAAGGAGGGCACTTTCGCCGAATTGTGACCGTGGGCACGTGATCCGCGATGGCAGACTCCAGAGAAGGGCATAAAATGTGTCAACCGCCTCATCCACAGACAAATCATCGAGGACACCCCAATGAATAAGTGACAGACTTCTCCTCAATCCATTGAAATCAGCTTCCTTATAATTAAACACATTTTGACGGTTAACTAATACAGGGCGGTGCATAGGCAGACAGAAATGACTGACTATCTCTTTGTGATCGCTTGCAAACATACATTCTTGGACATCGACGCTTTGACAGTAAACACTCCTACAGAAAACGAGGTCTAACACATTATCCTCTCTAGTGAGCTCGCTGACACACTGTTTGAGGCCGTTGAAATCACACTCCTCCAAGAAGCTCGCGGCCCGTCCAGATGGCCTCAGCAAAGAGGGTGTGGCTCCTTCCAGAAAAGCTCTCCAGGATATATCGGGTAGGTTAAAATCACCGAAGACCAGCAGCCTGTTCGTGGTCGGTTGAAACGACGATAGAGATGCGGAGATTTTCTGTACTGCAGCGTCGACATCTGGTGGGCGATAAAGTACCGCCACCGTCAGTGCCAACCGCCTCAAGCGAATCAAAATCGTCTCTGAGTCGGTCGGATCCGGGAGACTTGACCCAGCATGACCTGAAATGACCCAGAACAGGCCCCTGACTGACAAAATTTCCTTTCAACCAACCGAAAAACTTTCCTTTCAACCAACCGAAAATAGAAAATGAATGAGAAACAGACTCTACAAGAACACTTCTTGGCGAAAAGGATTGCTGACGCATTTTTGGGTTGTTTTGAGGTCAATCCTGATAGCTGACTCCAGGTCAATGATGTAATAAATATTATTACCATCCTGAAGTTTGGGAGAACTAGATGTCATTATATGATTCAGTGTATAAAATAGCAACTAAGAACCATACTCTCCTCTCAACTTGAATTGAAGATAAATGATAAGTTTTGAAGTGCTGCGGCAAGGAGCATGATGATGAGTTGCTAAAATGTTCCCTGGCCTCTCCCCTCGAATCCAGAAATGTAAAAAACACACACGGAAATTGAGCTGAGCAAAGCTCAATTCGAGGTCTGGCTATACTAGGACTGAGAATTATTGATATTTACTCCATGATTCTGATGAAGGGCTGTGCCTGAATACATAATCTTCAGTGTTTTTTTACATTTCCGGATTCGAGGGGACAGGCCAGGGAACATCTTAGCAACTAAAGATAAATGACTTAATATGACCTAGTACTTTGGGTCAAACTAATAAACTTAGGGAAAAATAAGTATGGGGACGTGGTTCAACCTAAACAGCACACCTGGAACCATTTAGGAGGAATGTTCAAGCCCAAAGTGAGAATTTGATCCAACATAAGCTCACATGACCCAGGACAGGTCCTTAGCTGATAAAACGTCGTACTTGACATCTTTACCCTGAATAACAAAAAAAAGAGAAAAACTGGCTTACAACGATTACTCGAGGAAAAGAGGGCATTTACCTATTTGCCCATTCTTCTCCAATGGAGAGGTCACGCTTAATAGCTGAGCCCAGGTCAAAAATATAAAAAAGAAATTCCCTTACCCTATCTTTCAGCTCTGGTTAAGCCTTCATTATGGTATGCGTCTTAACACGCGCCTCGCTGGCGTCCCTGGCATGACGCGCCCCGCTGGGGGGCGTTGTCGCCCCCCCTCCGTATCTCATTCCCCACAAAATCTAAAGGAAAATTACGGGCGGCGTTCGACAGCTCTTGACAAGACGAAGAGATTTTATGCGAAGAATTTTTATGTCAGGTCAATATTGAGGTCAGCATAGGTCAAAGAAGGCTCCATACGCTTACAACAGAGCAGTGTACGTTTCTCTCTCTAGATCTGCCCTCAGGAGAGATAGAGCAAATATTTATGCATCATTTAATTCGCCCCTTCGCGGCGAAAATAGAATTATGTATAATATGACCCTGCTAGGTCAAATAGTGAAAATGACCTGACCTCGAGCTAGGTCAGGGTCACAGAGTAATCTGGTATGGTCATGTTGCATATCAATCGACGCCCCATGACAATATAAGCACAATGCAAACAAAATGGGAGCTTTATCTCAATACAGTGAGAAGTTATTGGCAAAACAATCACTCCATGCTCCCGTGACCTGAAATGACCTTTGAGAGGTCAGATGCTCAAAAACTCAACTTTATGGTCAAGATTATGGTAAGAATAGACGGTTCGATGATTTTCAGCTATATCTCTCCAGTATTTACTGAAAACGAGCCCATTCTATTTTTCACCCTAGACTTATAATTGGGTGACCAAAAAATTGACCCCACCTTAGGTCAACAATATCAAAATTCCGAGACAGCAGATTTGTAGACCCTAGTAAACTTATCATATTGTGGAAGTTTTAAACTGATCGGTTTGCTGATGTTCCCTGGGCGTCGCTTCAAACTCGTGATTTTAGGTTTTGAGGCCGGGTCACTTGACCTTGAATAGATCCTTGACCTGACATGACCTTAACCCAAAAATTTGGTCGGATGTGTAAAATTAATCAGACATAAGGTACTGTAAGTTTTGTTGTTCTGTATCTCTTGGTTTTTTAGTTATCTGGGAAAAACCGGGAGGGAGTGAATTTCACCCCCTAGCGAGGTGCGTGTTAAATCGCTGTTTCGAAACCTGTAGGCAGGGACAACTTTGAAGGTTTTCGACGGAAGGGACGTTTAAACTGAGCTGGTGCCTTGTCCTAATATGACTTGAGCTCAAATTGTTTTCAGAAAAGCTAAAACACGGTTAAATGATAAGGTAGACAAAGTTTCGTGGCACTTCGTCTCGTTGTTCTTTCACAAACTGTGAAAAATAATAGGGAGGGGCTTGAATAAGCCCCTCTCCTCCTCACTGGGCGTGGGTTAAGTCGCCAGGAGATCATAGGATCTATACAAAGAACCAATAGGAAGTTCTGCACGTAGCAAACACTGCTATTCTAGTTTGGTATCTCTTGCCTCATTATTTCACCGTTGGCAGAGGTAGTTGGTGGTTGCCTGTCATGCCCACTCGTGATACGAAAGCAGGGGAATAGCCAGCGAGGGAAGTCGTCAGACCTGGGTGATTTAGTTTTGCACCCCATATAAAAATACGACGAATAACCAAAAACTGCCGTGCACGTTTAACCCTTGCCCCGGTGGCGGGTACGAGCCACCTTCGCCCTGGTGGGGGGCTAAAAAAGACCCCCACGATCTCAAAAACTAAGAGAGCTAGAAAAAAGCGCAAAACGGCAATCGAAAGCTCTTCGAAAATGATATCGAAAATACTTCAGTCATTTTTCTTGTCAGGTCAATATCAAGGTCACCAGAGGTCAAAATAGGTCAAAATCGCTAATATGAGGTGTACTAAGAAAACCTCCTATATCTCCGAAACTATGATAGCTAGAAACATTTTTCTAACCCCATTCGAAAGCTCTTGAGATGTGCTTTCATTACAGTGGCATTCATTTTCGTGTCAGGTCAAAGCCTAGGGAGCTACAGGTCACTAAATATTGGGCATATTCTTGGGAATGTCCATAGCCACCCGTGCATAAGGGCGTTTACTTTTTCGCTAATAGCTTCCAAACCAAACAAGATACAGCCATAGTTTAAGCACCATTGCAATTCTCTCGTCAATACGAATCGAATGATATATGATATTGCTATGCCAGGTCAAATTTAAGAATTTGACCTGACCCAGGTCAACGGTCTGACCCAACTTGACCTGATATAGTCATGATGTATATCATTTGACTTCCAGTGACTATACAAACACTTTGGTGACAAAATAAAAGCTCTATCCTAGTTTATTCAAAATTTATAGAGAAAAACACCAAAAAATGTTTATTTGACCTAAGGTGACCTTTTAAAGGTCACAAGTCAAAACTTTTGGTATCAGCTTCAGAAATGGGCTAAGAGCAAGTCGCAACCGATGTTTGAAGTTGATTCCATCCATACTTACTGAGAAAAGCTCATTTCGTGATTTTCCCCATGCATTGTCAATGGGGAGGTCATGCTCTGCACATGACCTTAGGTCACCAATATCAAAAATCCCGGAACAAATGTTGTAGCTCCTGGTGGGCCCAAGATGTGGTATGAGTTTCACCTTGATCGATTAACCCTTCTTTTAGTTATGCCGTCCTAAGTATTTCTTGAGGTGAGGTCACTTCACCTGACCTGGTGACCTGACCTGATATGACCTTGAGCCAAAATTTTCAGGAAAGATGTAAAAATGATGAAGGAACAGCTAAACCAAGTTTGGCGGCGCTGCGTGCCGCCGTTTTTTGGTCACTTCGGAAAAACCTGAGGGGGGTCTAAAAAGACCCCCCACCCGGGCGAAGGTTAAAAGTTTGAGTTTTAGTTCTTAAGTATTGTCATATATGTCTTTTTCGACACGGAGGTGGCCCGGGACAACTTTTGGTGTGCATGTCTCTACGGGCTCCACAACTGCACCGATGGCACAAGAAGAAAACACCACCCGGGAAGAGAGCTCCGGCACCAAGGCTGCGACAGATGGCCAGCTGGCGGCCCTGTGTCTGACTGGCGTGATCACTACCTCACACTCCGCCGCTCCCATACTCAGGCGGATTGGTGCAGCTTCAGGTGCAGGTGGGATATGATTAACCGGTCCACAACCACCGTCCGTTTCCGAGAACGGCTTTCAAAGAAAACAGCAAATTACACAGTCGAATCGGCTCAGCCCCCTCCACACAGCAGGACACAATACCGGATCTAGGAAATCGGTAAAGAGGATGGGGTTGAGAAGGCTCTGGTGGCGGTCAAAACCACGAGGCGGCCGCCTTTCGTGCACTCTGTGGCGCGCCGTACCGTCACGGAAGTTTGATTTTATTAAGATCCCAATGTTTCGGAAGGGTTATCGGAAAGTTTGGAGCAGACTCGTCAACGAGAACGCCACTATCTAGGGAGGGCTGGATCAAGAGTCAAATAGAGGTCAAGAGATGGCAGCAGAAATCAGAAAACAATGAAAAATGATGAAAACCATACTTGGCTTCCAAAGTGGGTTTTTCCAATGTTTCTGTTTCGAGTCCTCACACTTGAACATGCGCATTGACAGGGATCTTAGTCACTTTCGCTTTGACGGGCGGGGCGCGGGTACCACCCCCCCCCATAGATCTCAAGAAGATCTCAAAAACGAAAAACGGTAAGCAAAAAAACGGTAAGCAGTGTTGGGCAGCCAATTCATTTCTCTATCGAAAATACTTGAAACATTATTTTTTGTCAGATCATATTGAAGGTCACTAGAGGTCCAAACATGCCATCGTAGGAATAACATGTAAATGAAGGCTTTCGGTCATTACATCTGAACGAGTAAAGATAGAGCAAATAGAAAAATGTAAGACTTTGGAATCCTCGCAGCAAGCCAAATCGAACGATACATAATTTACCTCACTAGGTTACATATGGGATTTGACCTGACCTGAAGTCAGGTGAAGAGAAATTAGATCAAAACGCATATCTTTAGAACTGCAAAGCAAAGCCAATATAATGCAGTCAAAAATCAGCGCCCTACCACTATACACTACTAATGTATTCAGCAGGGGTGGAAAAACCCGCCAACTCGCCAACCAGGGCTAGCAACTGAACTTGGCTAGTGAAAATATTTAGTGCGACAGATAACGTCTACCAAATTGGAACTCCAGTAGCCGCCGAGAAAACAAAAAGCTCCCAGGGAGCCGGTCTTTACGATGCTAAAAATCTCGATACACAGGCAGATCCAGGAGGCAAGGGGGCACTTGACGCCCCCCCCCACACACACACTCCCATAAACCCTCGCCTCCATCTGAAATGGTGATGGACCCCCTGAAATATCAATGGCGCCACCTAAAATGCCCCTCCCACTCCCACCCGTTCCGTATGCAGGTATCGCACCCACACAATAGGTTTCTTTCCGCACAAAAAGGCATCCTCATTGCCCCGATGCACAGTGTTCTAACGGAGCCGAAAGTGGGGACATAATTCAATAACTCAGGAAGTATGAATCCCGGATCAATAATTTTAGTATCAATCGAAAGCTCCTTTCCCATGGACTATGTGCGCAACATATGAATGTCAAGACCTGACCACAGCGGGCATGACTGTCCGGTATTTGACCCTAAGTCAGCAACAAAAATAACTATATGTATATATGATAATAATGGGCTTTGCATGGATGTTCTATTTAGTTTCCAGCCACTTTAAGTGTATTCACGTGATATGCTTGGCATTGAAGACGTTATTTAAACCTCGCTTAACACTCGCAGTAGAGGGGGCCCTAAAGTGCCCCCACCTATTTTTCCATAGTAGCCAGAGAACTGTTTGCCGCCGGAAAACGCTACTCGGCCACATTTGAGAGCATTCATGAGCGCGTCGATTAAAGGGAGATACGCGAAAAAAATTGTATTGGCTAGATCAAAAGGTCACAAAAAGTTGTATCAGAAGTCACATTCTCATTTTTGCGAATTCGGCCTGCAAATGCCTTAAAATTGATCTCAAAGTCAACATTTCTAGACGACTTTATCGATACACTGCATATCGATGTATATGACGTACACACGGCTAAGGCTATCAATTTCTCTAAAAAATTGGTCGTATTTTTCCTAAGCAGTGACTTAAAAGTTTTGAACTGTTAAATGAAAAATTATTTTAAAAAAGCTACAGCATAAAATAATATTATAACAGAAATATAGGATTTTTAAGAAATCACAATTGACCAATCAGAAGGTATAGCCACCTCAAAGAGGGGTCACGTGACCTTTCTGACGCAAAAGTTTTGACATCCTGGGAATTTTGCAGAAAACGATTGAAGACCCGAGGATTCAGTGAGACATATATGAACAAAAAGAGACGTATTTTAACCTGTATTGAAGCAAAGGAAACGAAAACATAGTTATATAGGGGATTTCGAAGCTTAGTGGGAGTTGTCGTTCTTGTATTCATGTTATCTTCCGCAGGTAATAGTACAAATAGTATTTTGCAGAGGTGACGCAGAAGAAATCTTCCGTTTTGTGCCTGCTTTTTTCTTTGAACCACAGAGTATATGTGAATGGCTTCAGAAAAATAAAGCCCATCGGCCCATCCGCCGTGCCATCATAGTTAGCAAACCAATAGAGACACCACAGTTAGTTACAACAGTACTCCGAGCAAGTGCCATAAAACGTTGTTTTCAGTCAGAAAGCATAAGGGAAGGAGATTGTGGGATGTTGGTGTGTGATCATACATGTAGGTTCTGGAGAAACTATGATATTGTGCTAAGGTTGATGACGGATTAAATATTTTTGTACCAACTGTAAGTGAACTCTGTGAGTATGCTAGCTTTTAAAGATAGATGTTCTTTAATATTTGTCACTATTTTCTGTCCTCAATGATATTCTGTCTGGAGAATGTGGCTGGTTTCTTGAGGCATTTGGGGCAGCGCAGATACTGCATATATCTGGAGGCATAAACTTGATTTCCAGAAAAAAACTTTTGTTTCCAACCGGTGCACATATCCATTTTGGTGTGTGGGGAGACCGCTTATTAATAATTGCCATTTTCTCTGTTCTCCTTTTCATTGCTTTGTAGCAAACATGATATATGTAAATTATATATATATTCACCATTGTGGAAAGTATGGCAGCTGGTCAGAAGAGTCGCACCAGCCATCTAAAACTCTGGCACAAATTTGCACAGCCAGCCACCTAAATTCACACCAATCTGCAGTATACCAGGGAGAAGGCACCCATCCCTACCCTAGTGTGCAAAGTATGGCATTTTCTTCGAGATCTCGTTGGTGCGAGTGAACTTGGAGACAGGATCAAGTGGTGCAAATTCAATCAACCTCGTGTGAATTTGTGAGACTGGTGCAAGGAAGGTGACACTGGAAACCAAACAAATATTGACTGAATGGTTATAAAGACTGAGGAGGGGGCCTTGAAAAAGTCCTTAACTATCTCACTAATAAGAGAGACAGCATTGCATTGTGTGGGTAGGAATAAGAGCGTTTTTCCCTGGTAATATGACAGGTTAGTGTGAATTTTTGGTGGCTGTCAGTGCCAGAATTTCAGATGGCTGGTGCAGCTCGTCTGGTCTGCTGCCATACTTTGCAGACGGGTCCCTACCCACATGATGCAATTTTCCTTGTGTCTTTATAACCATTTTCCATTTTTTGTTTGGTTTTCAGCGTTACCTCCCTTGCACCAGTCTCAAATTCACACCAGGTTAATAAAATTTGCACCACTTGTTCCTGTCTCCAGGGGCACTCACATTGAGTAGTCCTTGTCAAAAGTACCATACTTTGCACCCTGGTATATTTATGGTATATTGTAGCAAACAATGATTCTGTTGCTTCCTTTGCTGTTGTCACTTTTGTGTAATAACTTGAAATACAGTAATGTGATGGATAACATTCTTATAAAACATTTTGGCCCTAAGCCAAGTTTGTGCTCACATTTAAGTCAGTGGCGGCGGATGCTCTTTTCGGATGGGGGGGCAAGAATTTTTCCAGGGGCCACCTTGACGATGGGGCCCCCTCGGCAACAAGGGCCCCTAAAAACTGCAATAGATTGGTTGGGACTTGCTGCCTGAGGTCAGAGGCATAAGCGCAGGGGCGGATCCAGGGGGATGGGAGGGCTTCAGCCCCTCCTTTGCCCCATTTTTGGCATTTTTCGCCCTATTCCTCTTTTTCGCCAATTTTCCAAGCTCAGCCACTCCCCTAGCAAAATCCTGGTTCCGCTCCTGCATAAGCGTCACAAATGGTAAACGTTGTATTTGGCCCAGTACAAAAGTGGCTATTCCTCCCTGTTGTTTAGTTGGCCTGTGTAAAAAAAATGATTTTGCCTTCGCATTTGATTTTCCACACGATCTCGGATTCCAAGCTGGAATATGTTTCCTGCAGTACAGCAAAATAAGCAGCGTATTTAACATGTAGATGTCAAAATATGCATCTGCGTTTTATAGGTTCACGTAAGCATCAGACATTGAACGTCAAAGCTTTAAGCTCTAGCGTCACGTTAGGAGTTTAGCAAAATTATAATAACGGTACAACAACGGCCTTCAGACGCAAATAGTTCTTCTTTTAAAAAGTGAACGCTGTTTGTTCGTACGCATCTACATAATAAAACATAGTAAGAGACACGAATTATTATATTCTGAGGATTTTTTCCCGGAAAACTCCGTCTCCCGCAGAATGAGAACTGGGGGCGGTGGATGCTGTTGTCTATATCGGCACAGAAAAAACGCAAATGACAGGCATATTGACTTGAGCACACACAAAACCAAGCTCGGGGCCCTGAGACACAGCTCGGGGCTCCTTGAGACGGAGCTTGTGAGCTCATAGAGATCAAGCTCGAAGGCCCCCGAGGACAAGCTCACGGCCACAGAGACCGAGCTCGGGGCCCCTGAGACCAAGTTTGGGGGGCTCTTAGAGATCAAGCTCAAAGGCCCCCGAGCCCAAGTTCACGGCCCCAGAGACCAAGCTCGGGGCCCCTGAGACCAAGTTTGGGGGCCTCTGAAACAAAGCTTGGAGGCACCTGAAACCAAGCTCAAGGCCCCCTAAGACCAATCTCGGGAGCCCTTTAGACCAATCTCGGAGAACCCCTGAGACCAAGCTCGGAGCCCTGAGACACAGCTCGGGGGCCGCCTGAGACCAAGCTTGGGGCCCGAAACAAGCTTGGAGGCCCCTGAAACCAAGCTAAAGGTCCCTTAAGACCAATCTCGGGGGCCCTTAGATCAATCTGGGAAGCCCCCTTATACCAATCTTGGGGGGCCCCTGAGACCAATCTCGGAACCCCATGAGGTCGCGTTCTGGATCTTCCTGAGACTAAGCTTGGAGGGCCCCTGAGATCAAGCTCAGGGGCCCCCTTAGAGAAGCTCCAGAGCCCCTTAGACAATTTCGGGGCCCCTGAGACCGAGCTCGGGGGCTCCCTTAAGCCTAAGCTTGGATGCCCTGAGACCAGCCTTGGGGGCCCTTTGACCAAGCGTGGGGGTCCCTGAGACGGAGCTCGGAGGGGGGGCGAGGAACAGCTCGGGGCCCCTGAGACAGAGTGGGGGCCCTGATACCAGGCTCGGGGGCCCTTTAGACCAAGTTCTGGGCCCCCTGGGACCAGGCTCGGGGGCCCCTTTAGGCTAAGCTTGGGGCCCCTAAAGGCTAAGCTAGCCCCGAGTCTAAGCTAGAGGAGCCCTGAGCCCAAGCTCAGGGCCCCTGAGATAAAGCTCGGACACTGTCCAAACTTAGAAACTGTTAAAGGCTCAGTCAGGTCGTTCATGAACTTTCAGAAAAGAACCAAGCTGAAATTTCGTATTTTCCAGGGGCCCCCTCTGATAATTTTGGGGGGGCAACTGCCCCCCTTGCCCCCTTTATCCGCCGCCACTGATTCAGGTCCTGGGAATTGAAGTCTTCCATTCTATATTTTTGGCCTGTCCTTTCCTCATGCTTGTATGAATTTTTTCAGGTGCTGCCAGTGGCTTAAGATCTGTGGATGGTCCCTCACTTCCTGAAGCTGCTGAGGAACCACATCTTGGACCAGGGTCTGAGGCTACCGGGTCCAGAAGCACCGGTAGTAGACAAGGGCCTCCCCCAGCAGCTTTTGGCAAAGGACAATGCCGAGCTTCTGCTTTGCCACGCCCTTCAGTTGAAACAAATAAAGGAATGGGCCAACAGTTTTGTGCATCAAACTTTTACTTGCGCTCGTTTTTATATGTGCTGGACGTGAAATTTAAATGATTTGTATAGGATTTTAAATTATTCAGTGCTCGGGAGTGCACCTTTCCATTTGGTTTGTACCGTTTTTATGAATATACTGTGTACAATTGTATTTGCAGAGGCAAAATGGATTGCATTGCTATCAAATGAATCTCAGGTCACTCATTCGAATGAACATATCAATATATTTTTCTCTGACAACGGGAACATAGCAATAATTTTAGTGGTCCTCTTTTTAATAAAAAGACATTATGAACCTTTCCCTGATAGGTGAAAATAGATTTAAAACAAATCTATAAATGTGTGAGAGCTGAACATGTTTCATTTCCTAATATTTGCTAAGATGAACAATCATGATAAATGACTAGATTGTGAATATTTGGCTAAGTGTCAGTTATTCGCTCGATATAGCAGAATATCCAATAAAACTGTTCGTTTTGACAATCGCCGATCAGTTGATGATCGCCAGATGAAGTTTATACCAAAAAATTTCCGTCAGGTGACTGGCCAGGAGCGACAGCGAGTACGTCCAGCGGCCCAGATGCTCAGCGAGTGCGTGGAAAGTGTCTACTCCACCTATTCGGTCAGCGCTTCGTCAAGCAGGCTCAGTTCATCATCACCTGCGACGAGATGTTCGACACCTGCAACTTTCGGTGCTTCCTGGACGGCAAGTCTCATCGGTCAGCATTCGGCTTGGAGCACACCATCAATGCTCAGTATACTTGTCTGCTCGAGTTCATGCGGCTGATTCGGGACTCCCGAGTCGGATGCCAGAGCAGGTACCATTCCAGAACGGGTTCATCATGTCCTTAACAGACCTGCGAGGTCTCCACAGCATGCTCAAGAACATCTACGGTGTCAAGTACTTTCTGACGTCTCGGGTGAATCAGGACATGGTAACGAACTTCTTCTCTCAGGTCAGGGGCTTGGGAGCAGGCAGCACCCAACCAACGGCGGTGGAGGCCAAGACTCGTGTTCTTATGCTAGACCACATGCTGATGGAGCCCCAGTCTCGCTGGAAGAATAAGAATCAACATACCTGAGTGCGGCTACCCTGCAACTGGACACCCCCCCCCCCCCGGCAGTCATTACTGAAGAGCTTGATGACATCGCTGCTGTGTGTGATCAGATGGAGAGGGTGCAGCCGTGCCCCGCTCCACCGGTACCGGACAACCCGGAGCAGGACTAGCTGGACGAGGATGACCAGGACGACGCCGCGGAACGAGCTGCTCCGTCAGCAGGGGACGCGAACCAAAAACTTTGTAAGCAGCCACCGACCTACGTGGCGGGCTTTGTTGCTGCAAAATGCAAATCTGTGGACAGCTCTCTCTGATACATATCATCGAACGTGCCTGTAGTAGATGAAAGTGGGAAACTGGAGTGGATGCAACGTCTCAATCGGGGTGGTCTCACAATACCAAGTGAAAAGTGGCTTAGGTAATTATGGGAGCTAGAAGTTTTAGTTTGTGCTATGCATGGACCATACGACATCGATAGAAAACCAGGATTCATTCGCCGTTTGACTTCTGATGTGCTGGTTAAATTCCCGGACCTTCACGAAAAGGTAGCGCGAAAGTACGCGGTGACGAGAACACACATGCGGGTGAAGTGGCAGCAACAGTTGTATGCGGAGGGGAAGCGAAAGGCAAGGGCAGAACAGAAAAATCGTCGGGAAATGAAGAGAATGCGTTACTACATTTAGTAAAAGTGATTGAGTAGTATCCTCAGGTAGCCAGCTATTATTGATAATACTGTATCTGCACCCAGTTCGTATACTAATCGGGCGTTTACCCGCTGTAGCGCCGCGTCAGAGGTACGAGTCGGTGATTGATAAGGGATTATTTACATATATATTTTAGGAACGTGCATTGATCTATATACCTATGATGGAAGTGATAACAGTTGTGTGTACGTTTGGTTTTTTACATGTGTTTTTTTGTGATTTGGATTTCCCTTGCGCAAAATCATTTAAAATCCTAAAAAATAGCGGGGAGTGGTGTGGCCCATAATATTTGCTATCCATTTTTCTTCTTTGTTTTTCTTCGTAAAGTAAATGGGCACATGGGAAAGGGAAGGGCACTCCTGCATACCCAACAATGAGCAGGGGCAACATTTTATGAGTGATCTGTACATTTTGTGTTGCGTAGTTTGTTGCCGCCGTAAACTTATCACTTATGTATGCTAGTCAAATAAAACTGTTGGCTTCCCTGTTATGTATAGTAGTGTGACCTTTGTACTCAGTGTCCTATTTTTGGTGAATCTGAACAAGAAGTGAAGTATTCGTCATATATTTATCGTGACGAACGGCTCAGTGGCTGAGACTGCGTTAGTGCGCAAACCATGCAAGAATACGTGTGGAAATGGACGCGACACCACACAAAACATGTGCACGGCGTTACGATTTCGTTTAGCGTTTGTATACCGTCGATTCTCTGCTCACCTATATCATGATTAAATGTATGATTATGGATTGCGATATTTCATTTGGAAATGTCTGCCGAGATGGTACTGAATTAAATAGTCTTTCCGAAAAATTGCGCTCAATCTGATGTCAAAGGAGCTTCTTCGATGCCGTGATGAATATAAATCACTGCATTGGTACATAAATTTTGTTCCACTGTATTTACCTAGGCGTTTTAACACAAATTAGATCATTTTCTGGTGAAGCTGCTAGATCTTCGAAAGAAAATGCCTCCCACATTTGTTGTGGTTTGCCCTGATTTAGCTTGACAAAGTTGAGAAAATGCCTGAAAATAAATATCCATTGAAAAATGTTCCGGCTGAACATATGGCTGGTAGTTATGTTAACACGCGCATTGACGGGGGCGGGTACCCGCCCCCCCTCGGGTTTTTCGGAGATAGCAGAAAAACGGCGGCGCGTAGCGCCGCCGTACTTGGCATACCTTTTCCCTCATCATTTTTACAACCAACTTCTGTGAAAATTTTAAGGTTAGGTCATCTCAGGTCAGATCACCAGTACAGGTCAAGTGACCTGACCTCAAAAAAGTTTAAGATAGCATAAGTCGGAGCAGGGTGAACTTATCCGATTGAAACTCATCACATAATGGGCCCACCGAGTTCTCTAAAATATTTTCCGGTATTTTTTATATCGATGACCTAAGGTCAGGTACAAGGCATGACCTCTCCGTTGGAAATACATGGGAAAAATTGTTTTTACTGAATAAATCAGTAACGGATGGTTAAAAAAGCGTTCATTCTAGTTGCATTAGACTCACCTTGTCTTTGCGGTTCTAATAATATAAATTTTATATAATTTGACCTTGACCTGACCTCAGGTCAGGTAAAACCCTTGATTTGACCTAGCAAGGTCAAATCATATATCATTCGATTCGGCTTGCTACGAGGATTCCTATAGTTTAAAAGTCGTTTTGCTTTATCTTTACTTGTTCAGATGTAATGGTCGAAAACCTTAATTTATATGTTATCCCTAGGACGGCCAGTGTGCAAAGTATGACATTTTTGACGAGATCTCGTTGGTGCGAGTGCCCTTGGAGAGAGGACCGAGTGGTGCGAATTTTACCAACCTGGTGCGAATTTGTGAGACTGGTGCGAGGAAGGTGACACTGAAAACCAAACAAATAATGGCTATGTGGTTATAAAGATACAGGACTAAAAAAAGTGTAAAAATACATTCTGAATACAAATACATTATATGAGAAACATCAAAACACAATTTTAGTAACCATGGCAACGAGAAAAGACTGTCCCTGGCTAGTGATGGAGTGCTAGGTTTAATACTCTAACTGCTATTGATAAATATTTCGATAATTGTGATGTGGCCTCCCAAAAAATTGGTCGAAGATACAAAAATGATTATTGGTTTCAGGATCAAGATTTTTCAAATATCAAGAAACTACAATAAAAATGTTTCGCGTATCTCCCTTTAATTAAAAAAATTGAAAATTAGTCGGTATTTTTTTCTTATAGCCCTTCACTGTCAGACCTATATTTTGAGACCGTCGCACTCGGGCGGTTGCACCAGTTCACCTACACTGTCGACCGAGTGGTGACGTCATAACGCCATATAGTCAGGTTAGTTATCAATACCAACCCACATGAAAGTCAATATCAAGGTCAAAGGTATCATGTCCAGGTCATTGACTGCAGTATTCCGGTCAGGCATTACTCAGTGGCATTACTCAGTATGACGTACGTTATGTTATGGCTTTATAGTTGAGGCTACTTAGGGTCAAGGTCAAGATCAAAGTTTTTTTCAAGTTCAAACGCGCATTTTCCGCCCAAAGGCTGCTATAGTTCCGGTTATATTGTATATAACCACCCCCTCCCCTTTGGTGCGCTACTGCATGTAACTATAAAGACGAAATCGATCACATTCAACGGTGATGTGTTTGTTCATACACCAGCACAATGGTATCAGATTCCTGTCGAATAAATACAAAACCTTGGCTTTGTCCATGGCCGGACAGAATTGTTCACGGAATTGGCGTTACGTCGAACGCACAGAACTATTTTTTCAATGAGCCTGCCTCACGTCTTATGTCACTCTGTGTGTACTTACTTACCTGGTAAAGATCAGTGAGCTACTCATTCTCTTTTTCAATGATCTTTCCAAGTCCAAATGCCTTATCAGCTATACGCAGGTTTATCCGCGTTTCTACACTTATTCGCAACTCCATGTTTACACCATCCAGGACGAAACTCAAGTGACGATAAAAAGAACATTCAACAAGTGCGTGTGCGTGCTGTGACTCTATTCCCTAGTGTTATTTGAAGTGAGCTTTGCAAACGAGGAAGGGTTAATTTGTGTATCTCGGTTCTCACCCCATCGTGAGGTCGGACGATGGTCTGTGCAAATAGTAGCTGCCATTCTACGAATGGTTACTGGGCATGCTAGTGTACTGAGACATCAATTGAAAGCTCGGTTTTCCCATTCTGTAACCCTTGCACTTTTTAACAATTATTGAGCGGAGACATCAAGGACAGTAGGTTAAAAAGTCTAGTCGACAAGCAATGTCAGCAAGTGTTCATTCAACTCATTGTAACCAATGCACTGTATTTTCGCGGTGCCCTGGCCCACCTCCCTCCAAGCCTTCAGGCATATCTCGCCGACGGCCGCCGCCCCCGACCGGCAGCGCGAGCGACATGCCTTTGTATAATATGTCGCCACCACCACTGCCGCAGCGTGACGCAGCTGAAACTTGCAGGGCAGGTAGACGAAACATCTTGTCATATTTTAAAAGTGATCTCAGGGTGGGGCAGGCGACGCAATTTTTTGTATGCTTATCGACAATTGACATAGTCTCAAAATGTATGTGAAACGTATATGGTACATATTTTGCTATCGAAATTTAATTGTATCGATGACTGGAGAAAACTGTTTGCAGAATCGCATTTTTCATATCTTAAGCTTTCTAATGCTCCCTGGTTTGTCTCATCTTGCACGTTTTCTTAGCCTACAAAAAAGCACCGAAAATGAGCATTGCTCTTGGCCTTTGTCGTGTTGTGTGGCGAAAGATTCAAAGGCAGTAGTTTGATGCCTTGTTGAGTCGACTTCAAAGGCCTCAATTTTTATTCTTGACATGTTCTGACACTCTGATTATTTTGCTACTAGTTGCAAACATCAAAATCAGTTTTAAAAAATATTCAGAAATTCGAATAATGTCCCCATTTTGGCCTCCCTTAGAACACTGTGCGATGGCGCCCCAGCTTATACGCCCCCTTTTGCACGCGATCGGAAATCCTGGATCCGCCTGTATCACGATAGACGATTCAATACGTAAGACTTTTTGGCGAATAAAAGAAGTGGATCACAATTGTCTTGTTAGTAGTCACGTTCCTTTGCTGTTTTTTCTACGACAGCGCTGCGGAGAGGCTTCGACAGTGACGATCGGCGACAGCCAGACTTACCGGATATACAGGGCCCGGCCAGCCACGACGGCAAATCTGAACATCGAAGCCACTGTTCACTGTCACAAGCATTGGGATGTTCCTCTTGCGAAAATCCGAGAGCTTTTGATGCCAGGTGCTTTGTCAAAAAATACCCAAGTCAAATGACGAAGGGATTGAGACACGCGAGTCATAATTGGCATAACCAAGAATAAGGCAATAATAGTGTACTCGTTACATTTTTACGTCATTTATCTTGGGTATTTTTCAAGGCCAGTTATTATTTCCTGAAAAAATGTCTGGCAACAAAAGCTCTCATATTTTTGCAAGGGTGTCTCAAACACCCCCAAACTTCCGTTGCCTTATGTTGTTTGTAAATACCTATAACTTGATTCATCGAGCAGGTCCGCATGTGAAAATTGTTTTAGCGTAATGATACTAATAGCAGAAGACTGGAAAGTACCGCTTTGGGTCCCAGTGTTGGACGGAACTTGCTAAAAGTGCTCAAAATAGAATCAGAATGCGGCATGCCTTCCTACATGTGCGTATCGTCGTACTGCCTTCGTACAGCAGCAATCTGCCACCGCACACTGCTAAAGGAAGCAAGACAGGTAAATTGATGGAAGAGCAATTCAAAGTTTTCTTAACTGCCCCAAAAAGGGTAAAACCTGCCCCAAACTGGTTGGTTTTCCCCACGGCTGACCCAATGAGCTCTTGTCAAAACCTGCCATGCCGATTCAGCCATGACCCCCAAAGCAATAAAAGGGTCCAAATCCTCTTCTGGCCTTTTCCCTAGCCAACTAGTGTTTTATAATTGATCAATTGGGGAACTGTTCATCAATAAAACTATTTGGATTGTTTTTGTCCATTTGCAAGGTACCTAATTGATAGTGCAAAATGTATTGCCCGCACCAGATAAATACTGTCCATTGAATCCGTCAGTCAGTACTTTCATTAGACAGTATGCTCAAGTATATTCTGGCCTATTCTCATGTGGATGGGCTTGGCTTACCCCTAAGCAACCTGCTGGATTTGCACCTGTTTGGGCAGCATTTGACACTCCTGGTCTTAGAGAGTTGCCGTGCAGGAATTTGTGACAAACATTCCCAATAACCACTTTACCCAATAATGGGCTATTTGAACCATCTTAGTTATAATGGGGGAACTCTCAAGACTAGTTTAAAGGGAACATGACACTTTAATATGATCTGAACTGGGAAAACCATGTTATATGACATGCCAAGAAACCACTTTATTTCATTTTTCATATACAAACAGGGGGACAGAAGAAATGAATAGACCAGCAAAAGAAGACATGGGCAAAGCAAAGCAAAGGCTGAACAGCGAGCAACAGAATAAAACTTTACAGGCACATAGTATAAACAAAAGGAAGTAAGCAACCAGAGCACGAGTGTAAAAGAGCACGTGTGTAGCATAGGCAGAATGAGCAAATCATAAAAACCTAACAAAGAAACAGTAACCATGGAACGAGAAAACAAACAGAAAAAGCGATAAAAACAGAGACTGACAGGATAACAGCATAACAAAGTAAGATGAGCGTTAGAGAACGAAATGAACAAATATAACGCCAAAACACAGTTTAAAGAGCAAAATAAAGTTACAAGTAAACAAAACAGGACACAAAACAAAAATTAATAAAGTTAAGTTATAAGTAGATGCGTAGAGGGCCCACATATGTTGAACATATTGAATTTAAGAAAATATTTAGTTATTAGAAGCAATAACAAATATAAGAAATAAGGACAAATACCTAATCAAAGCAGGAACCAATCAAACTCAACAACATTCAAGCAAAGCAATCAAACCAAAAAACTAGAAAACAAACAAAACAAAACAAATAAAACTAAAAAAACAAAACTAGCTAAATCATACATAAACAAAGCAGGATATATCTAAACCACAGACAAAATGCGTTCGGCGAGATCAAATTAAGGCATTAGTGGGAAGAAACCAAAGACAAGAACAGAACAAAACAGTTAGGCAGTAAACAGACAAAACAGAGCAAGAGGGATACAACAGGAGAATTCCACAAATATACGTGTTAGGGATGGGGCCGAGCAAGAAGTTTAATTTATTTACACACTGTCACCGAATCCCAGGCTGGAGCCGGAGCAGCGAAGAGCCGCTCGGACACGGAGGTCAGCTGCTGTCCCTTGGTATGGCTGTTGCTGCTCCTCCCCGTCAGCTGAGGCGTCGTAGTCGTTATCCCTGATGAGAGAACGCACCGGTCGCTGGGGATACCGGATGCGGTCGTTTATCTACTACAGCTGGTGCGGTAGCAACTGATCTAGCCGGCTGAGGTCTCCTTTTTCGCGCTGGAGTTACTCCAGCCGCTGTTCGCTCAGGCAAAGCGACGCGCCGCCGGTTATGGCAGCGGTTTCGCCGGCGAAAACACGCGCTCACCGCCGGCGGACAGTGAGGCGCGGTTGAGTCAGGAGTCAGGCCCAGCCGACCACGGTGGGTGGCGCGGTATGTTACTGTAGATTGGCACGTTCATGTACGTGGGTTTGCTGGAAGCGTCCAAAGAGGGCCAGGCGGAGGCAGCCAGGTTTCTCCAGCCGTCGTTGGTGGCCGCCTTCAGCATACTGATGAGCGAAGGCGGCAGCGGAAGTAATTCCTGAGGTGACGATATGGCTAACTGGAGCAGGAATTATGCGCACCACTGATGCTCCATGATTTGCCAGTCCCGTCCAAATATTGGGCAGAGCTGGGGGACCTGCCGACATAAAATATTGTTTTTCTCTGGCACGTGGCCTTTGCACCCCTGCTATAAAATATCCGCTCGGTAGATTTTTGCGGTTTTTGAATATGGTATGCCCCTATCAATTGCAAACACAATGGTGTATCTTAAGGCGGGGCCCGAATTTTATGACATGTTCCCATTATAAAAGTGCTAACTTGACTGGACTACAAGGGCGGATTCAGGAGAAAACTGAGGGTATAATTTTCCTACTTTACGAGACATGTACAACGATAGGGTGATTTCAATCGAACTTTGGATATTGTTTTGCTTCTGTTTTGTATCAATATCTAATATTTTCTGATGATTCTCATGCCTGTGGGGATGTCAGACCATATTTTGAGTCGGGTAACCGGGAAGAATTCCTACTAAGTATGATATTGTATTCAACCAAATGATTATGAGTACATGAGCGTGTTTAGCCAAGCTAACCACCGTGTTGATACATCTTACCGTTTTTTTACGTGTTACTATTTGTATTTCGTGAATACACACGTAAACCAGACAATACAACGAGGGATTGGTTCAAATACCTGTACGGCATATAACGAGGCACCTTTCGCAACAAAATACAACTCAGGTAAAGCTTCATGACGACAGCCGCCCGCATCAATACACCCCACCCACCGGCCACCGAGCTATATAATTAGTCATCCACTGCCCTCAGTCCCCAGACGACGCTCAGGTATACCATTGTTTTCGGAAACGCTTTGAATCATAAATAAATTGCTGGAACAACAAGGCAACACGTCGGCTGACTCCGTCACTGACTTGTCCGTTAAGAAGTATCCTAACTTGCTTTTCTATTGGCAGCTGGGAGAAATTCGTTTGAAGAAGTTCTGAGATGGTGCAGTTTAATTACTTTAATCAGGGCAGTTGAATAACGGGTACTTCAAAGTTTTGTACCCAAAGTGATCAGAATCATAGTTTAGTCCCAGTTTTAGTATAATATACTAGGAATATGCCAGAAAAATACTAGTTTAGTACATTGATATAAGGTAAACACAAACGGCCGCAGCTGGTGACTGCGGTATTTGTTTGTACCCAAAACAGGAAGGAGAATCAGTGCCTGGGTACGATTGAAGATTTCATTGTTGTCAGTATTGTTGAGTTCCATTCCCTCGATTTTGAATGTTTACAAAGGAGCACATATGCTATTCGAATTATTTTTCGTGTAGTTTTGTCATGTCGGTATTGAGCAGAGGTGCAATCTGGGCCAGTAGCTTAAGCGACTGGTAAATACGACTACGTAGCGGGAATAAGCGGATCCAGGGTCGCAGATCGGAGGGGCAGCTTACGAGGGAAGCCATCCGAATCAGGGGGGGCGCCTTTTTTGGCCGACAAAACCTATCATGTGGTTGTCAAATTCTATAGCAGCGCGCCGATTTTTGCATGGGGGGGTGAGGTGATATTTCAGGGGGCACCATCGACCCTACAGAGCACCACCGTGAGCATTTGAGAGGACGCCGAGATTGAGAGGACGCCGAGGACAGGTGTGAATCTGGGCCATACGTTTGGGGAAGGCACTCTCAGGAAACATTGCGAACATGGTGTCGTTTCGATGACAATCGGCTGAAAGTGGATACAATTCAGCCACTTTTGGGACCATGGCAGGGGCGGATCCAGAATGGTCTCAAAAAGAGGCTCTGGTTTCAATCGTAGGAACCTCCGCTCGTGGCCCTCATTTTTCATTAATGGAGCGTTAACACGCGCATTGACGGGGGCGGGTACCCACCCCCCTCGGGTTTTTGGAGATAGCAGAAAAATGGCGGCGCGTAGCGGTGCCGTACTTGGCATACCTTTTCCCTCATCATTTTTAAAACTTCTGTGAAAATTTTAAGGCTAGGTCATCTCAGGTCAGGTCACCAGTACAGGTCAAGTGACCTTACCTCAAACAAAGTTTAAGATAGCATAAGTTGGAGCAGGGTAAACTTATCCGATTGAAACTCATATCACATAATGGCCCCACCAAGTTCTCTAAAATGTGTTTCGGTATTTTTGATATCGATGGCCTAAGGTCAGGTATGAGGCATGACCTCTCCATTGGAAATACATGGGAAAATTGGTTTTACAGAATAACTCAGTAACGGATGGTGATCGAACATTTTTTTGGCTGCATTAGACTCGCCTAGGTTTTGCAGTTCTAATGACATGCATTTCATATAATTTGACCCTGACCTGACCTCAAATCAGGTCAAATCCTTGATTTGACCTAGCAAGGTCAAATTATATATCATTCGATTTGGCTTGCTGAGAGAATTCATACAGTTCAAGTCGTTTTGCTCTATTGTTACTTGTTCAAATGTAATAGCCGAAAAACTTAATTTACATGTTATCCCTATGACGGCATGCTTTGGCCTCTCGTGACCTTAACACGCGCATTGACGGGGGTCTGAGCCACATTCGGATTGACGAGGGGGCGGGTACCCCCTAAGATCTCAAGAACCACGGTAGGTAGCAAAAAACGGTAAACGGCGTTGGGTAGCCCATCCGCTTCTCCATCGAAAATATTTGGACCATTTTTTGTCAAGTCACATTTAAGGTCACCAGAGGTCAAAAACATGCCGTCACATGCCATCATAGGGATAACATGTAAATTAAGTTTTTCGGCCATTACATCTGAACAAGTAAAGATAGAGCAAAACGACTTGATATCTATGAATCCTCGCAGCAAGCTGAATTGAATGATATATAATTTGACCTTGCTAGGTCAAATCAAAGATTTGACCTGACTTGAGGTCAGGTCAGGGTCAAATTATATAAAATGCATATCATTAGAACTGCAAAGCCAAGGCGAGTCTAATGAAGCTAAAATAAACGCTCTATCACCATCTGTTACTGAGTTATTCAGTAAAAACCATATTTCCCATGCATTACCAATGGAGAGTTCATGCTTCGTACCAGACCTCAGGTCATCGACATCAAAAATACCGGAACATATTTTAGAGAACTCGGTGAGCCCATTATGTGATATAAGTTTCAATTGGATAAGTTCACCCTGCTCCGACTTATGCCATCTTAAACTTTTTTTGAGGTGGGGTCACTTGACCTGTACTGGTGACCTGACCTGAGATGACCTATCCTTAAAATTTTCACAGAAGCTGCAAAAATGATGAGGAAAAAGGTATACAAAGTACGGCGGCGCTGCGCGCCGCCGTTTTTCTGCTGCTTCCGAAAAACCCGAGGGGGGTACCCGCCCCCGTCAATGCGCGTGTTAAATGTGACCTGACAAAAAATGGTACAAATGTTTTCAATGGAGAAGTGAATGGGCAGCCCAACACCCTTTACCGTTGTTCCCTACCTACCGTGGTTCTCGAGATCTTAAGGGGGGGCGGGTACCCGCCGCCCCGTCAATGCGAAGGTGGCTCAGACCCCCGTCAATGCGCGTGTTAAAACTGAATAAATCATCTGGGTGGTGTGTATTTAAACGTATTTATTAAATATAGTTTGATACTTTTAAAGGACTGCAGGCCAGCTATTGGGACCCCGAGACCAATATCCGTGGCGTTTGGGTTCCTTGAGTTTACCTAAGCAACGCCCACTGAACATAAAGGGAGCCCCCTGCTTCATAGGCGGATCCAGAATTGCCAATCGGGGGCGCCATCCGGTCCAAGGGAGGGGGCGCCACTTTTGAACGGTAAAACCTATCATGTGGGCGCAAAATCCGTATCAGTAGGCGCCGATTTTCGCATCCTGGGGGGGATAGGAAGCGAAATTTCTGGGGGGCGCCATCGACCTCTCAGAGGGGGGGCGTGACCATTTCGAGGGGCACCGAGGGTTGATGGGAGGCACGTGCCCCTTGTCCCCCTGGATCCGCATATGCCCTGCGGAGGGCCTTTTGCCGTGCTCAAGACCAGGCTAATGGTCGCGGTCGTCCCCGTCATCTACCATCCCCTTGGATCCGCCCCTGGGACATGACGTATTTACTCCTGGATCCGCCTCTGCACTAGGCAAAAGCATCCCTTAGAGCTAAAAGCACGAAGGGCATAAAATTGCATGAACTTCAAGCGAATACATAGTGTTTTGCACCTTCGGACTCTATGAACAGTTTGGTCGCTCCTAGAATTCGAACTTACGCCTGAAAATGAAACCAAAACATGGGACCGGTTTTCGCCGTCTAGCTCGCTGGTTAATGTCACGGCTGGCGGTTTTGACCCCGGAAATTTAATTAAAAATGTTCTCGTGTCATTTTTCAATTGTTTTTCGTGAACCTGCTCGTGGTTTAAGATACTCTCCCGAGGCTCTAGATTGCAAGCTTTTAACATGTGTTTCCTATGGACTAGTCGAAAATGCCAGCCGTTTAGTAGGAAAAACTTTGAGCCCCCCCTCCCGACTTTAATTTGTTTCGGCTCTCCATCGGCAATTTGCACTGGGTAATATAATGTTTTACATTTTCCAAAGCGCTGCCACAAGCGCAATCGGGATGATCAATTTTTTAGATGGCAAATGCGTGTGCATTTAAATCGGAGACGCCTAGTCTTAATTTTGTATACAATATGTTTCCGGTCTTGGAGCCGTACGAAAAGAATGCTGGCACTGGTTGAGCTTTTACCACTCGAAGTTCCAGATGCTTGGTGTAGTTTACATTGTCATATTGGACATTTTTTTATTTTTTTTACATGCAATTCTATTGCTAGAAAAGGTCCGCCATCCATTTAAACGGGTAGCCAGGCGTGCCCCCTCCGCGATCCCAACGACAACAGTACTCTTACGTTAACACCACCAGAACATAAAATATTACAAGTCGCGGCACGCCCTGCTAGGAAAAAGAAAGTAACTTAAATAAAGCATAATAAATATCATACTATTAGTAAAAACTGCCAGTAGTAGCTCCCTGTAAATATACAGGGAGCAGGAATACAGGTCTATTTAGGTTAAATGCACAATAATTTAGCTCATTACCGGTTAGATTGTTAGTCTTTTTCCAAACGGGACTACCCAAAACTGGAGATTCGTGTTAGCCCCTCCGAGATTCTGGCGAAAAGATAGAGGCCTAGTAACATTCGCCAGAGAACTCGGAAGACAGAAAGCAAATTAGGGCAGACATGCAGGCATAGGCAAGCAAGCAAGCGCAGCAGGGAGTCAGACACACGCACGCACGCACGCACGCACGCACGCACGCACGCACGCACACACACACACACACACACACACACACACACACACACACATACACACACAACACACACACACACACACACACACACACACACACACACACACACACACACACACACACACACACACACACACACACACACACACACACACACACACACATCCGAATCCACGCACGCACGCCTGCCTAAACATCCACACACACGCGCACGTACACACCCACACACACCGAGTACCGCAGTCACCCACCCACGCACGGCAGACATCCACCTTCCCACCCACAAGTACTCCCTCTCGCCCACCTACAAGCACACTATCCCACTCACATACACGCACGCCCACACCCACACACATTGTGCTCCGGTGCATCATCACCACCATCAGCGCCGGTCATCGAGGCTCATTATTAAGAATTCTATAATTGCAAAAGAATACTTCTCTGATATATTTTTTAAGCACATGTTTGTTTAGAGGAACTTCCGTTATACATTTAAAGGTTGGACATATAGTTTTGTTCCAAATTTCAGGTGCAGAGCATGCCAGAGCAAATTTCCTATAATTTGTTGTAGCCTGAGGTATTTCAAAGTGTCTAATCAATCTCGTATTAGTTGTTCTGTATTTCTGAAAAAGAGACGATATCACATCTGGCATTGTACCATCCAATACTTTCGACAATATAATAACTTTTTGTTCTGAGACTAGTTCAGGGAATTTAAGTATTTTTAATTTTAGAAACAATTCATTTGTGTGGTAATAATAGGGTTTTTTGTCGATGATTCGAATAGCACGTTTCTGTAATTTGATGATCTTATCGAGAGTGGATTCGTAATTACTACCCCAAACCATTGCACAATAATTTAGATGGGGCAATATAAAGGCGTTATACAAATGAGTGAGTTCGTGCGATGATAGGAAATACTTGGCTCTGCTCATGATTCCTAAATTTCTACTTATAATCGAAGACACATGAAGGATGTGCGAATTCCACTTAAGCTTTTCGTCAATATAAACGCCAAGATACTTTACAGTTTCTTCACGTTTAAGCTGCATTCCATTTAGTCTTACATCAAAATTTCTAATGTTAGCGCTAGAATAAAGCTGATAATGAGATTTTGAAGCATTTAGAGACAAACGATTGGACTGAAACCATTTTGACACTTCTGGAAGAACTTTATGGATTTTTGACTGTACACTTCTCACATCATCCCCCGAGATTATAATAGCAGTATCATCTGCAAATAAGTAAAATCTAGTTTCAATGGACACTCGATACAGATCATTAATGTATATAATAAATAATAGTGGTCCTAGTATTGATCCCTGTGGTACTCCCGTCCTTAATTGTTTTGCATGAGAGATGACCCCCTTAATTTTAGTCCTCTGAAATCTGTTAGTTAGATATGAAGAAATAATATTATACAATTTACCCTTAATACCAATGTGATTTAATTTTTGCAATAGTATGCCTAGACTAACCGTATCGAATGCTTTTTTCAAGTCTAAATAAATTCCACATGATGTGTTACCCTTTTCTAAAGATTTTGTTACGCTCTCGTAAAGATGTACCAGAGGCATGTACGTACTATGCTTTTTTCTAAAGCCGAACTGAAATGAATATAAGATGTTATTTTCGATCAAATAATCAGATATATATTGGTATAGTACCCGTTCCAAAATTTTGGAGAAGATGGGTAACAATGAAATGGGTCTATAGTTCGTAAATCTATCTTTTTCACCTGATTTAAATATAGGGACCACTACTGCTTCTTTTAACATCTTTGGGAATATACCTTTCTTAAGACATAGGTTGAAAAAATATGTCAAATTACAAAGACAACTTTTATATGTACGATGCAGAATCTTTGTGCTAATTCCATCAATGCCACCACCCACTTGTTTTAGTGATTTGATGATATTTTCTATCTGTTGTTGGTTTGTTGAAAGTTCAGCCGTAAATGGTGGGTGTGAGTAATCTTCGAGATATTCTATAGGATTTATGTTCGAAACAGGAATGTCTTTTTCAAGTGTTGATCCAATTGTAGCAAAAAAATCGTTAAATCCATTCGCTATGTCATCATCTTTGTGCTCCCCGGAACTATTATCAAAAAACACAGAGGGATATGATGTACTTTTCACAGTGTTTCGATTCATAATTTCATCCAAAAGTTTCCACGTTTGTTTTCCATCCCCCTTATGAGCTTCAAACTCAGACATATAGTATTTCCTCTTACTTTCCTTAATAATTTTAGTCAGGTAGTTTCTATAAAGTTTATATTTATTTTCATGTTGTCTCAGCACAGGATCATTTGCACTATTTGTTTTTTTCCTATTTTTGTGTGAAATATACCTATGATACAGTTTGTTCTTATAATTTATAGACGCTAGTATCCCTGGAGAAATCCACGGTTTAATTGGAGTTTTCCTTCTACATGGTTTAAATGATTTCGAAAATTTATCAATTCCAGTTTTATAAGTATTTATAAGAACTTCACAAGCCTCATCAGGATCATTGATGTTTTGAAAATTGGCTAATTCCGAAACAATATAATCATTGAGTTCTTTTTCTTTGGACCAGTCTAAAGTCTTTATCATAATTGCCGTTTTTGTATTAACTAATCTTTTTTAAAGTTATATATATAGGTAAATGATCAGATATATCAGTTACAATTATACCTGAATGTGCAACTTGATCTGTATTACTGACAAAAAAGTTATCCAATAAGGTATGAGAATTTGATGCAAACCTAGTTGCCCTTGAGACCAGAGGCAAAAGGTTGTATGATAACATCAGGGTTAGAAACTTATGTGCGTTTTTGTCATCTTTAGTCTTTAATAAATCATAGTTGAAGTCCCCTGCCAATACATAGTCATTTTTACACGGATTTATTGAGTCCAAAACCTTTTCAAAATGTTCCAGAAAGCTATTGCTATCCTGGTTTGGAGGTTTATAAACCTCACCAACCACGAAATGTTTCCCATGTTTATCTCCTGCGTTCTCTACTTCTACAAAAGTGGATTCTATTTGTTCAAACTCTAGATCTGCCCTTCTTCTAGAGGTATATTTTTTGTTCACATATATTGCTGTTCCTCCCCCCTGATTATTTTCCCGACTCGATGAATATAGTTCATATTCATCTATATCAAAATATTTTTCGATTTCTTTTTTCAGCCATGTCTCCGCGATGCAAATAATAGACCAAGTTATGCCAGATTGTGATAGAAAGGTTTTGATTTCATCAAACTTGTTTTTGATTGATCGCGCATTTATATGGATAATTTGAAAACTATTTGATATATTCATTTTAATGGGAGGTACATAGTATTCACATTTATTTGTTATTTCAATAAATTGCTGGTTTAAATCAGAAGTATCTTCAAGTACTATATCTTTAAAAGGATTCTCAAACATTTCAGAGAACATCACGACAGATATCTTCTAGGTCTTGGCTTGCACCTGTCAATGTATCGCTGTGTGTATATAGCTTTGTTTGGTGTTCAGTTTTATCAGAATTGAAAATGCAGTTAAGGCAACCCCGAACGACCAACGCTTGATAAGGAGCAACGACGTCCTGTCTAAGATTCATACGTACAAACTGAAAAAAACTACTAGATATACCTTAAGCTTTTTCTGTCCCACATCTGGGGAATCTAGAACAATACTATAAATACTAATACGAATGATATTGAAGTACAAAGAGTTACTGCGGCGCTGTTATCGCGCTGAGCCAGTACTGGCAGCGGCGCCATGGGACTGGGCATTATCTTATCTCATGCCAGCACACTAACACTTTGAAGCTGTTATATTCCCAGAGGCGGATCGGGGGGGCAAAAAGGCAATTGCCCCCCCAACGGAAAAGCTCGAAGCAAAACTATATTTTGCCCCCCCAAAGCGATCGACCTCTTTTTTCCCCGACTCCTTTTTAGCTTGTAAGCAAGATTTTGGTGCTTCAACTCTCAACTTCAAACAGAATTGGTGAAGTTCGGTGTAAATATTGGGGCTTGGATAGGAAAAAGTATCTTGAGTCCATATTTTTCACCCCGTGGCGTTTTTTTTGCTTTTCGTCTCCGGTTCACAAAATCTTACCGAAAAGGCAATTTCGCACTGCGCGACGTTTATTGCCTTTTCGACTTTGGTTTGCCCCTCCCAAAACCCTCCGGCTAGATCCGCCACTGTATATTCCCCTCCAAACGTACGCACGCCGGAAGTGTTGACACTCAGCGGCGGATCCAGGAATACATTTCGGGGAGGGAGGGGCTAAGGGCGTGGGACCAGCAAACTATAAGGAGATGCATAACAAATAATGTTTATGATTTCACGAGTTTACTTCGTTTTACTGCGCCTGGAACCGCCTATGAATTAGCATACAAATACGTAAAAATTTCAGTTTGTATCAGAATCAAAATTTCGCAGGTAAAATTTGAAGCACCAAGCCTCTCAATACGAAAAACGGTAATAACCAACAACTTAGTTACAATGTCCCCATTTTTAAATCTCCTACATCCGACCGTGGGAATAAAACGACAAAAATATGTTCCTTATATTTCTCAGTGTTATTTACAAACGTCAAGGATTTTAGTCGGCGACCACAAGCTCACTTTTTAGGCCCCTGGTTTAATTTGTTTCGGCTCTCCATATGCAAGTTGCACTGGGTGATATAACTTCCATAAGAAGATAAGATAATTTCAGATAAGAAAATGGCGTCAAAAACATATATCCAGAAATTTCTGATAATTGTAATAATTTTTAGGGCTTATCGACGCACCAACTGCCAGGGTCATATGGCGTCGCCAACTCTTTCCCTGTTGGAAGGGTTTCTCGGGAGCCAGCTTGCTCCTTATTCAGGGAAGCCGCCGGGCCTTGAACCCGGGTCGGCTGCGTGGAAGCCAGCTACGCTGACCACTCCACTACCGCGCCCCCCTGGAGAAATTTCCGGTATTTACCCCTCCTGCCTCCGTCCTTGAATTTCGAGTTTCAACAAACCCAAAATATATGTTTATTAACGTACAATTATAAAACTACACACGAAGTTTCTTACAACTTCATGGAGTTGCAATAATAAATATTGTAAATATAAATATAATATTGTAAATATTGTAAACATAAATATTGCAATAATAAATGGAGGCGCAGTAACCAGTTGAGAAGTTCAAAATATCCTATTATTTTACCCCTTGACTCCTTTCTGAATTTTTTGGAAATATATATAGCCTAACAGAGAGTTCACATGAAAACAAACAAAATGGTTTTTGTTTCATTTAAGTCAGTCGGAACTTTCCGAGCTATCAAGGGGGTCGATGGAGACCCTCCCCTACCGATTCTGACTTTGCACAGGGCTGGCGTAGTAGGGTTAAACATGCTTCATCAAAATCGGAGTAGCTATTTTGTCGTGGAATGCCCCGGGTGCCATATTGGTATTTTTCCACTCAATATTGAACCTAGTGAATGGTGTGTAAATTTTCATATCATATTATTTTACACCAGAATTATCCGTGAGCTTCACATTCTTGTGGAGTAGGGGGAGCCCTTTTGGCAACTTTTTCTTTAATGTTTCGGGACCAGTGGGTTTCTGATGTTCTTGGACCCGCTGATTTCGAATTTGACCTTGAAATTTTGAATTTCGAATTTTTTCAGCCCGCCCCTGCGCCTTCAAGTTTTCGAAAAACAGAGAAAATGCAGGTTTTTGCAGCCCCAAACAGCAAACACTGAGAATAACAAAATGAAATTTAATTAATCAGTTAGAATAGGTTTTTACCTACAGCTCTGCGCAAACTGCATGTTCATGGGGTTCTTATGCCTAATTTATCGCGCCTCAAATATTGCGATTTTTTGTCTAACGGTGGTATACTGTGCCGCACGGCACCTTACGCAGCGTTGCTCCCCGGGCAGTCCAGGAAGCATGCTGCCTTAAAATGTGGTACTTTTACATTATTTTTCGCATGAATTCAATGAAGAATGCCAGTTTACATGGTTTTCCCTTTCAAGAGGTGACAGGGGCGGATGTAAACAATTATTTTTAGGGAGAAAACTAGCGAATATAGTGAAATCCTTTATTTAGAAAGAAAAATAGGAAAATCGGCAAAGCTTGGCGACCGGCAGGTTTCGGTAGGTGTTGCCACTCTTGATTAGGGGATACCACGATATCAGCAAATTAGGCAGTATGACAAAAACTGCAATTAAAGGCATAAAAAACATTGCCGGAGTACCTTTATTACTCGATGAATAAAGGCGACAGCCTTCCACTGTCATGACCTACAGGGACAAGGACTGAACCGAAAGCAGAATCGACTCCGGGCACCACTCGCGTCTTATTTCCCTGACGGCAGTGAAACGTATTTTGTTAAGCGCCTTGCCATCTTGGCGGTCAGCGCCGCACACGCTGGCAACTGACTCGCTTGTCAGTTTTAAGGCCCTCTATTGACTGAGTGTGGCGCGGAATGCCTGTCCGGAGAGGTGACCCGGCTAAAGCCCTGAGTTGGGTCTGTGTAAATCCGTTCAGGAAGGGTGACTTCACATTGGGTGCACGGCAGACCCTTTTTACGTTGCTGTGCAGCTCCATATAGCTGGTCGCACACCGCTTGAGCTGCCCCGGCAGCACCTGGTAGCGCCGGACACAGGCACCATGCGCTCGGCCCTTCAACGTTGGGCCTGTGCGCCGACCAGAGGAGCTGTCCGCCGGCTGCTGGGAGGTGCTGGGAGAGCACTGCCCGCTCTCAGAAGCGACGTGCTGCTCACTGCAGGAGGTGTTGGGTGTACGCGCAAGATAGGGACCGGCTTCATCTGCGCTTGTGTTAACCTCGCGCGGCCGGGACACGACGATCTTACTGACAGCTGCAGCTCTGATTTTCTGGTCGTCGTCACCCAGGATCGCAAAAATGATGCTTTCCGGATGCGCCATGAGAGCGTTCCTCGCCACGCTCTCTTGCTCAACTGTCAGTGCGTCACCGGTCATGTACAGTCCCCCGCAATTGAAATTGCCATAACTAGGCTCGACCGGTTTAGGATGGATATCCTGCATCCTATGGTGCCTATAGGTTTAGAAACGGGTGCATCATGAGTATTTTTTCAAGAGCTTTCCAGTGGTCACCATTATTTACTAATCTGACATCTGGGTGAGAAAATATTACACAATTACTGATTTTGCTGCTTTCTGACGGGGTAGTCTTCGGCTGACTTGCCACCGCCTCTGATAATCCCTGACCCTCTCGCCCATACCTGGACCACGTGACCTCACAGATGAATGGGCGGTTGGCATTGTACCAGCTCATTCATCCCTCTCACAAATCTTGTCGTGTCTGAGGGGCACTCGTATTGCAATTGCTCCCACTGTGTTGCTGTGTGCTGGACAACTGGCGTCACTGACCTGGGGCCCCGGTCAGCGGCAGAAACCACGCAATGCAGTGGCAGAACCACGGGTTGCTTTTTGAGGGGGGAGCAATATCCAATAAGATGGGCACAGATGGGGCAAACCATCGGAATATATTTTGCTGCGGGGAAGCACACGAATTTTCCCTCCTATATCCGTCCTTGTGCTTGGGTTGCGAAACATGTAAGCTGTCATTGGCTGCCGGGCTCCCCTCACCTGCATGTTTATTTAGACAGGATTCTGGTAAAACGGCTGATACAGTGATACAACTTTGTTTGGAGGTTTCATTAAAATAATATTTTCAGATACTCGTCAGAAGAGGGGACAGTTGGAGCCATAGGTGGATCCAAGGGTAAAGGAATGCAGGTCCCCCTCATTGACCCTCGGCGTCCCTAAAATGATCACAGCATTCCTCTAAACGGTCGATGGCACTTCCTGAAATGTCACTTCCACCCCTCCCCAGGATGCGAAAATCGGCACCCCGCCATAGGATTTGGCACCCACCTGAAAGCTTTTACCGGCCAAAAGTGGCACCCAATTTGTACGGATGACGTCCCACCCCCGGCAAGGTGACCCCTATCGGTGATCCTGGATCCCCCTATGGTGGGGGCAGGCCCCCAATTTTCATTAAACATCGCGATTTAAGAAACAATAGGAAAATCGGGCATTGTGTGGGCAGCATTTTGCGAAGGTCTCAAGAAGCCTGAACCTGACGAGGTTTTGTTTTTAGATGGGAAATTTTCTTGTCGAGGGTGACGGTTCACTGGCTCTATCACTGTTTCGTCGGTGGCGGCGATTATTTATTATGGGACAATTGCTTCCAACTAAATGAGCTTAATTCCGTCCACAGAGAATTTTTAAATTTCCAGCTTGAGAACCTTTGTAGAGTCTATTTCTCGGGAGCATAAAACTGTGCCCTCGCTTGACTAAAATCACGCAGTCGTCTCCCCTCAACGAACGGCAACCATTGCTTTAACTGGGGAGGATTGAGTTTCCATGAACTGGCCTCTAGACTGACATCACACGGTGCAAGCTTGGCATAGCGTTTGCGATAGTCTCTAACAAAAATTGTTGGGGTTAGACGACGCTCCAGCTCTCAAAGTTATATGGCGTTACCAACTCTCACCCTGTAAGGAGAGATTTGGTGCATTTGATCATCATACCTATTCAGAGAATCTGCCTGGACATGAACCCAAGGAGTTGAACCCGGGGGAGTTGAGCCAGGGATCAGCGCTAGGTTTCTTGCGGCCTTTTGGCAGCACCCTCACTTGTCGGAAGGATATGATCATATTTTATGCTGAAAATATTAGATAATTTGTAGCAGTATTACAAAGGTATAAAAGCCTATGTAGCAGCTTTAGCGGTGATAGTGATCGTTGTTGAGAGTATCATTAGCGGTAAAATTGGTCAGTGATGGATCTAGGCGGTAGTTTTGGTGGGACAAACAAAAATCGAAACGCAAGAAAAAAACGTCGCGCAGTGAAAGCTTTTGCAACAATCTAACTAGCCGGCAGGTTGGGGAGGCGGGGAGTGGGGGAGTAAATATAAGTCGAAAAGCAAAACAAACAGGCGTCACTGGGTGAAATATGTGGCCACAAAATGCTTGCTTTCGATATCCAAGGATCATTCATCCAAATACGATTTTAAATATCAAGAGGACCAGGCTCCAATATTCACACTGAAGTTGACTGGTTCTGTTTGAAAATGATTTCTTCAGTTAAAGCACCAACACCTTGCTTATGAACTTAAAAGGAGCCGGGGAAAAGGTCGACAGCTTGGGGGAGGGGGATAACATTATGGTTTTGCTCCGAGTTTTTTCGTTCGGGGAGAAAATACGTATTGTCCCCCTCCCCTTGGGTCCTCCATTAGAACTGGGTGCTGTTTGAGGGGTCTCGTTGCCACGTGCGACCACCGAGGGTAAAAGGGCAGTGAATAGTGAATGTTTCTCTGATGAAATCCACCAACTCGAGAGCTACTACTCTTCGAAATTTAGCACGACATTGGTTCCAGCTATTATTGATGTTAAAATTGTTCGATGTGTCGCTGAAATGAAAATATTTTAGGATAAATATTGTTTACATATTCTGGTTGGGCGAAACCAGAATATTACCCGGGGGACCTTGTAACCAAAGCCTACCTTTGGCGGACGCAGGGGGGCATTCCGGTCATGGCCCCCCAAAGCGCTGGAGGGGGCCAAACTATCTTTCCCCCCAAACGCCGGAGAAATTTTTGAAAAAAGGTGTGTACACTAAGCCTGTAGAGCAAAAAAATATTCGCTTCCCCCTCCCCCACCCCGGAGAGCGATCATGCACTTGGAGAGGTAGCTTATACTAGATCTGTCGAGCACTGAAAAAAGGTGTTTACAATAGGTATGTAGAGCAAAAAATCTTCGCTCCCACCCCCTTCCCCCCCACAGGAGGACAGGCAGACATGGGTTTGCCCCCCAAAACTCGGGTCTGCGTACGCCCCTGAAGCCTACGCTGCTCCCTTGACCTGAGAGGGTATATTACCAACAAGACTAAAATTGGACTGGAAACGAATGTTAACCCGCGCCCCACCGGGGGTCCGGCGCCACCTTCGCCCCACCGGGGGCCATCGATGGCCCCCCTCTAACTCCGAAAATATGGGCGTTAGCGCAAATCTGCAAAGTGCAATAGAAAGCTCGCGTGAATTCAGTAACGAAATTACTTCGAACATGTTTTAGTGCTCAGGTCAATGGTTTGACCTCCAGAGGTCAAATTAGGTCAAGATCGGCTATTTTCACTCAAATATGCAATGATTAAGCAAACTGGGCATAACTCTTATGTCATTAGAGCTATTGAGGCCTGGTAAAGTACATTTGATAGCAAATTGCCAGTACTTTTTCCGCTATGTGGAACGTAAAGACCTCCCGCCAGTGGTTTGACCGCCAGAGGTCACCTCGTGACCTAATATGACCTGAGGTCACGAAAGGTCAAAAAGTGACCTTGCCGTATATCAAATGAAAGCCAGTGACAAAACAAACACGATGGTGTTTGTTTCACCGCTCTAGCTCAATTAGGTCAAAAGTTATTGTCAAAATACTGTTTTTGACCTCCGGTGACCTTGGATGACCTTGGAAAAGTCAAAGGGCAAATATGACCCCTGGGATCCGTGAAAGGGTGTCCAAAAACGTTGTTCTGAGCAGTCTGAGTATTTGCAATCATTTTTGTGGCTTTTATATCATGAAATAGCTTTTCCCCATGCTTTTCCAATGGGAGAGGTCGCCTCGTGACCTGACCTCAGGGCACGAAATCGAAAAAATCCCGGATATACACCTTGTAGACCCTGGAGGGGTCATGAAGTGATAGGAAGTTTCAAATCGATCGACTTTGAAATGTAGCTCTTACAGAGCTCTAAAGGTGAAGTGAGGTGACCTTGGTTGACCTCATCTGGTGACCTGACCTTGGGTGACCCGGGGTAAAAAATTTCAGGGATGATGGGAAAATGATGCAGTGAGAGGTAGAGCCCTCAACCGCGGTGCTGCGCCTCGTCGTTTTTCTGCTATCCCGGAAAAACCTTAGGGGGGCCATCGATGGCCCCCCGGTGAAGCGAGGGTTAAGCTGGCCTGATTCTGGTTTAGCCCGAGAGATTATTATCAGTATATTGTTTTGGGATTTCATTGAGTTTAAATCTTTAGCCTCGATAAATTTTTGGGAACTCCCGCAGCCTAATATTGAGCCCCTTGGGCTAAAGGGTGTTTTAAGCTCGTGCAATCTTTCGAAAGCCCAGCTGGCTCAGAGGCCCCTAACTATCGTGCATCCTTAGCTGCCATCTCAACTTAACGTATCTGCATTGGTTTTGGTCGCCCGGAAAGAGGCACATAAGCATTTATCACTAACTTTAAGAATTGTTGGGGTTTAACGATGCACCAACTGCCAGGGTCATACGGCGTCCCAAACTCTCACCCTGTTGGAAGGGATTTTGGGGATCAGATCGACTTATTCAGAGGCTCCGCCGGGACTTGAACCCGGGACCGGTGGCTTAGAAGACAAGGGTGCTATCCACTAAGCCACCTCATCCCCTTATCACTAACTTTATACGATATTATACGTAATAAATAATTTTTGCGCTTATCGATGCACCAACTGCCAGTGTCATATGGTGTCGCCAACTTTTTTACTGTTGAAAAGATATCCCGGGAACCAGCTTGCTCCTTGTTCAGGGAAACCGCCGGGCCTTGAACCCGGGTCGGCTGGGTGGAATCCAGCTACGCTGACCACTCCAATACAGCGTCTCTAGCATTTAATTGGAATTGAAGACATCCCTCTATCTAAATACTGATTTGTGCAAATCAGGATATATTTGAATATAAGCTGATGACCATTGTTGGTTGGCAGCCCCTACCAATGGTCCCCAGCCTTTGGAATTTTTCCCTAACTGGCAAACAGTACCCCTCTAGCTCGAAATACCTGAAGGCCTTTCCCGTTTGGCAAGGGCTAATGTGACCTTTGAGGCAGGTCGTTATGAGCACATAACCAGGCAAGCAAGGGCAAGGTAGGAAACCGAAGAGCCTAATAAAGAAAACAATAGCTCTTTTTCGATTCATGTAATGTGCCCTTTGTGCCCATCTCCCAGCAACATGAGAGTTGGCGACACTATATAGCCTCAACAGTCGGTGTGTGTAAACCCCCAAAGCTGCTTTGAACCCATTTTCTTCCTTTGTCCCTGGAAAAATGCGAAAACAAGCAAGACCTGAATGTGTGTATTTCGCTCTGGACACATGAGCAACAAGAAAACAGTGGAATAAAATTCAGGCAGAATATCTGCTCCTAATTTCGAAACATTTCAAATAAATATGAGGATTCAGTACTTGCAAGTCGATAGTTTTAGTCATTTTTAGTGTAGTGGCAGGTTTCGACTTATTACCTCATGCATTTATCTACCATTTTTTGTGATTGAGACCCCATTAGCCAAACGGCACTTTTTCATGCTCCCTTCTTGTTCTTCATAAGGAGTTTTAGCGACCTAGCGTTCATGAATTGTAGCCAAATATGTTAATCATTTTCATTTTAACCATTTTCTGGTCCATAAGTCCTGATTACCATATAAAAAAGAGATATTTATTTATTTATTTTGCAGCACAATGGTGACAATACTATCAGCATAATTCACAACAGGAACAGACACCCATGGAACAGGCATATATGTTAAACCTGATAAACAATTTGAATTCAAACTTACCCCACAACCCCAGGCCATTCCATTGATAAGGTAAGCGGGGAATATAGAGGAAAAATATGCCCATATACATAATTTTAATCGCCTTGGTGCTCTTCCCGGGCCCCATCCTCATTTTTGGCGAGTTATTCGGAGCCGATTTAAATGAGAGACTAGTCGACTTACACCAATTTATGGTTATCAGGCTGACAACTTATAACTGTAAATTGATAACAGTTCAGGTCAGGTGAACGAGTTTTAACTTGATTTCCACGCCCATGTGGGTCATTTTTGTTTTTCTTAGATAAGAACGACAAAGCAAGGAAAAAATGCGACTCCTACAGCAGGCCATGGTCGAGTTTCCTCCTCATTCAAAAGCTCTTCCAAATAAAAATTTCCCAGATATCGTCTAGTTATTTTGAGATCACGTCAGTAAAGACGCTACCAGGGATCACCGGAGGTCATAGCTTCGAGCTTGTTTGTGCTCATATCTTTAGAACAAGACGGCAAGGAGCTTCCAGCGCCATTTCTATGTTTCGTATCACCTTTGCCTCTTGAGTTAACAGGGGAAAGGGAGATGGACTGACGCCCCACGTCGTAGTGGGTGCGAAAAGAGGCCAGGTGGTGTCTGGTTGACATACTTGGCTTTTCCCATTATTATCCCTTGCACCTGACTGGATTCAGCCAAATCAAAAATTTCTTGGCGTCGTCTTCACCCCCCCCGGAGGGAGGGGGGGTCTGAACACCCTCCCTCAGATTTTTCCGACTGTGCATAAAAATGCCGGCGCGAAGCGCCGCCGTAATTGGCGCACCCTATCCGTAATTAATTCTTCAACATTTTCTAGAATTTTACGTTTGCACCATCCCAGGTCAGGTCAACAGTGCAGGTCAAGTTACCTCAACTCCAAAAAGTTTAAGATTTCATGAGTAGGAACGGTGTGAATCTGTCTTCTTAAAACTCATATCACATAATAGCCCCATCAATTAGCGCAAAACATATTCCGGGATTTTACATATCGATGACCTAGGATCAAATACAGATCATGACCTCTCCATTGGAAATGCATGGGAAAACAAAAATTGAGGGAAATGGTTTTATTTCTGTTGATATGTAGTTGAATACCTTCACATTCTCCAAATCGTAGTAGCTTAAGCCCCTCTCCAGGCTCATGGTGCAAGTTTGGACCTGTGATCTCTGAGAGGTCATCTTGGATTGCTTAAACCGCGCCCCAGTGGGCCTACGAGCCATCTTTGCCCTGGTGGGAGGGGGGTGTTTGAACACCCCCTCGAACTCGGCCTCTACGTGGGATAGCGAAAAAAGCGAACGCTGTTGGATAGTTCATACAAATTCATGAAGAAATTATATTTGTCACTTTTTGGCTCAGGTCAATTTTGAGGTCATGACAGGTCAAAGGAAGTGGGATTTTGAGTAGAGTTTTTGGTATCTGGCGTCTGGAGAGTTGAGTGAGACACCATTCGCTTCCTCTCGTCACGGAAAATTGAATGATGAATCAAATCGGAAAATCGAACGAGCCATACTAGGTCAAAACTTAAAAATGACCAGACCTCAGCTCAGGGTCACTTTTTAACCTAGCATAGTCAATATGCAATCAATCGACTCGCAATAGCAGTCTGAACGCAATGATATCAAAATAAAAGCTGGATCATTTCATGCAGTTATTGACATAAGTCTGAAAACTGCTTAAATAGCCCCAGATGACCTCTCAGAGGTCACAGGTCAAAAATTGCAACAGGAGCCTGGAAAGGGTCCCAGGATACTACGATTTAGGGAATATTGAGGTTTTCTCAGCTGTTGAGTACACAAATACAGCCCAATTTCTGTTTTCCCATGTATTTACAATAGCGAGGTCATGGTCCGTAGTTGACCTTAGGTCATCGATATGAAAAATCCCGGAATATATGTTGCAGCACTCGGTGGGCCCATTATATGGAATAAGTTTTAATTCGATAAATTCACCCATTTCTTACTTATGCCTCTTAAACATTTTTGGAGGTGAGGTCACCTGCACTGGTGACCTGAACTGAGATGACCCAACCTTAAAATTTGGGGAAAAGTTGCGGAATCAATCAAGGATAAAGTGCGCTAAGTACGGCGGCGCCTCGCGCCGCCGTTTTTTCGTGCCGCCGGAAAACACCCGAGGGGGTGTTTAAGCACCTTCCACCGGGGCGAGGGTTAAACAGGTAGACTTGGGTCAATAATTTCGCAGGAAATGATGAAAAAGTTTTTTATTTTGATACCATTACGTTTGGATTGTTATTGCAAGTTGATTGATATGCATATTGATTATGCTAGATCAGATAAAGACCTTGACCCAGCTTTGGGTCACGTTACTTTTATGATTTCATGTAGTATAGTCATATTATACATGGTTCAATTTTCCGTAAAAAGAGGAAGCCAATGGCGCCATACAGTTTATACTAACTGAATTCAGTCAGACGATAGGCCCCATAAACTCCTCTACACCCTATCACATTTTTTTACCTGTCATGACCTAAATATTGACCTGAGACAAAAAGTGAGTAATGTAGTTTCGCGATAAATTCTTATGAACCATCTACCAGTGTTCGCGTTTTCCTCTATCCTGCATAGGAGCCGGGCTCGAGGGGAAGTGTTCTCCCCTACAGCAAAAGATGGCTCGGACACCCACCGGGGCGCGTGTTAAATAACAAAATTCGGCCACAGGGTGCCGTTTTAAACCCCATGAACTCTAATCCCCCAGAAAAAAATATTTCAGCAGTGATCCTGTGAGCCTTATGAGGCTGGAAACATTGTTTGAAGCCATAACTCAGACATACCCAGTCTTGGACTCTCGTGCCCAGGCGCCTCGGTCACTGGACGGACCGCCTGGGGCTAGACACCTGCGAGACAGTACTGATCACCTCGGTTCAAAACACTGTGCCCCCTGCCTGCCACACACTATTTACTACGTGTGGCCTTGCACCTGTCGTTGTAAACACGTAGTAATCACGTGACCCAGGTATGCGTGCCGGTCGAGCGAAGGGCCGGGGATTATCAGGGGCGGTGGCAAGTCAGCCGAAGACTACCCCGTCAAAATGCAGCAAAATCAGTAATTGTGTAATATTTTCTCACGCAGATGTCAGATTAGGAAATAATGGTAACCACTGGAAAGCTCTTGCAAAAATACATAAGAAGAACCCGTTTATAAAGCTATAGACGCCATAGGTTGCGAGATATTCATCCTAAGCCGGTCGAGCCTAGTCATGGCAATTTCAATTGCGGGGGACTGTACATACTTTCGCTGCAGCCGCAGCTCCTCCGCCAGGTGGCGGGCAGCGTGGACAGCGTCCCACTCGCGCTTGATTCGGACTGTCATTGGCACGTAGACACAGATCAGGTACTGCGCCAGTACCTGTATCTCTGGCGATGGCTCAGCCCTGGACATGTACAGACGCAGCAGGCGACTCTGCGCCGTGTACCACCGCGCCTGGTACAGTTTGCCGTGTGCCTTATAGGCGACAGCAATAGCACCCCCGCAGTGGCGGATCCAAGGGGGAAAAAAGGCATTTGCCCCCCCTCCAAACGGAAAAGCTCGGGGCAAAACTATGTTTTTGCCCCCCAAAAGTGATTGACCTCCTTTTTTCCCCGACTCCTTTTTAATTTATAAGCAATATTCTGGTGCTTTAATTCTCAACTTCAAACAGAACCAGTTAAGTTCAGTGGAAATATTGGACCTCGGACCAGAAAAAGTATCTGAAACCCATATTTTTCAACCCGTGACGTTTTTTGCTTTTCGCCTCAAATACCCAAATTCAAAAATTCTACCGGGAAGTGATGTTGTAGCGCAGCTTTCCCGGCACGACGTTTTTTTCCTTTTCGACCTCTGACTTTGGTTTGCCCCTCCCAAACCGACCGGCTAGATCCGCCACTGCATCCCCCGTCCCCTGTCTTTGCACAGAGGTACGCTAGCTTCAGGTTCCAGCTGAATAGGGCGAGACATATCTGGCGCAGTGCACTTGCTGCCAATCGCCAACCTCCCCAGAGTCAAGTGCGATTCAAGTCCCTATCCAGCGCGTACACCCAACACCTCCTGCAGTGAGCAGCACGTCGCTTCTGAGAGCGGGCAGTGCTCTCCCAGCACCTCCCAGCAACTGGCGGACGGCTCCTCTGGTCGGCGCACAGGCCCAACGTTGAAGGGCCGAGCGCATGGTGCCTGTGTCCGGCGCTACCAGGTGCTGCCGGGGCAGCTCAAGCGGTGTGCAACCAGCTACATGGAGCTGCACAGCAACGTAAAAAGGGTCTGCCGTGCACCCAATGTGAAGTCACCCTTCCTGAACGGATTTACACAGACCCAACTCAGGGCTTTAGTCGGATCACTTCTCCGGACAGGCATTCCGTACCACACTCAGTCAATAGAGGGCCTTAAAACTGACAAGCGAGTCAGTTGCCAGCGTGTGCGGCGCTGACCGCCAAGATGGCAAGGTGCTTAAGATACGTTTCGCTGCCGTCAGGGAAACTAGACGCGAGTGGTGCTCGGAGTCGATTCTGCTTTCGGTTCAGTCCTTGTCCCTGTAGGTCATGACAGTGGAAGGCTGTCGTCTTTATTCATCGAGTAATAAAGGTACTCTGGCAATGTTTTTTTTATGCCTTTTATTGCAGTTCTTGTCATAAAGCCTAATTTGCTGATATCGTGGTATCCCCTAATCAAGAGTGGCACTACCTACCGAAACCTGCCGGTCACCAAGCTTTGCCGATTTGCCTCATTTTCTTTCTAAATAAAGGATTTTTCACTACTTTTACTAATTTTCTCCCAAAAAAATAATTGCTTACATCCACCCCTGTCACCTCTTGAAATGGAAAACCATGTAAACTGGCATTCTTCATTGAATTCATGCGAAAAATAATGTAAAAGTACCACATTTTAAGTCAGCATGCTTCCTGGACTGCCCGGGGAGCAACGCGCCGTAAGGTGCCGTGCGGCACAGTATACCACCGTTAGGCAAAAATCGCAATATGTGTGGCGCAATAAATTAGGCATAAGAAACCCCGTGAACATGCAGTTTGCGCATATCTGTAGGTAAGAAACTGTCCTAACTGATGAATTACATCTTATTTTGCTATTGTCAGTGATTGCTGTTTGGGACTGCAAAAACCTGCATTTTCTGTTTTTTTAAAAACTTGAAGGCGCAGGGGCAGGCTGAAGAAATTCGAAATTCAAAATTTCAAGGTCAAATTCGAAATCAGCGGGCCAAAGAACCCACTGGTCAGAAACCCAGAAACCCACTGGTCCCGAAACATTAAAGAAAAAGTTGCCAAAAGGGCCCCCCTACTGTGGAGGGAAAGGGCCTCACCCCTCCCCCTCCGGGGGGGTAGGTACGGACCAAAGCCCCTGTAGACGGTTAAGGTTTCTTCCCTCCAGTCTAGACGTGATCTTTAACCTTGAACTTCATGTGGTGTGAAATTGGAAAATAACCTGAGTATAATACGTTATTGGGTCATTCCAGGGCAAATCATCCAGGGAGGCATCAAAAGGTTCATCATGACCCCTCAGATTTCCACCGAATTGTGTACCCAAGGTTCCTTATACAAAAAATGGGCCCATTTTTAGGTTCCAAGGTCAAAGAGGTCAACAGAGAGATGTTACTAACACGCTTAACACGCGTATTGGCGCGAGTTTAAGCCACCTTTGCTTTGATGGGGTCCGGGTAGCCGCCCCCTTAAGATCTTTTGGAGATACAGCGAAAACAGTGGCGCAAAGAGCCGCCGTAATTAGCATATATTTTTTTCTGACCATTTGTACAGCATTTGTCAACATTTTAAGGTTGTGTCACCAGTGCGGGGCAAGTGGTCTCACCTAAAAAATGTTTCACATAAGTCCTACAAGGTGAACCTATTCTATATGCGTCAAGGTGAAAGTAGAACTGGTACTAAAATTCAGACTCGGCTCATTTCTGCCCTCTATGGGCACCTGCCTCGGTCCATCATTACCAAAACCCATGTCGACATGGGCTTTTAACACGCCATTGACTCCAGGTAGGGTAAAGCACTGGTCAGGCCTTGGGCTGCTAACATCGTTCATCACTAAATATCTCTCCGTAGCACCGGGCAGGCATTGAACAGCTGACGGTGGAGCAGCAGGCAGGATGGTCAGCCCCCTCTGGGCCCTTCACCACTTTACACCCGGGGGTCAAGGGCAGATCCACGGAGGGGCACGGCTGGACAATTATATTTCCCTTGTCGCATCTGGCCTCGGTGCAGCCGGGCAGAGTCCAGGTGTCTCCATGGTTGAATACTTTGTCCAGGTCCTTGTCGTAGCACTGACAGTTGACGGAGGGGCAGCAGGCCGGATAGTCAGCTCCCTCTGTGCCCTTCACCACTATACACCCGGGGCCCAAGGTCAGGTTAGGGTCTTCACATTCTTCTGTCTTCACCTCTCCGTTGACGCAGGAGGCACCCTGGCACTGGGGCTGGGTCCATTTTTCACCGATGTTGAAATGTTTCTTCAGTGGCGCCGAGTAGCAACGGGGTGAAGGTGGCACTCCGTACACAGGTGCTGCTGCTATGGCAACCACCACCAGCAGGCCAACAGCTGAGCTATGCATGATAATGTTACACCTTGATGAGAATGAAGCAGACTGTTGCCGCCGTTAATACGTGTTCGGCTTAAATACTGCAGATGGGAGGGAGGTCAAAATCGGCCAGCGCTGTAGCTACGTCGGTACACTTAGGATAGCACACCGCACGAAACACTAATCCGAAACAGGTGAATTCAGTTTTGAGAGCTGCCATGCCGTGCTTGTGGTGCGCTCTGCCCCCGTCTAAGCTGCCTGGCAACACGCGACGGTAAAATTTCATTGCGATGGCGGAGGCCTTCAAAAGCTGGAAGTAAAGGCAAATCTGGTATATTTGACGTGCTCAGGGAAGTTTTTCAAAGGCCCAAAGACGTCAAAAATGATTTAATTGACACATTTGGTCACATTTTTATCCAGCACCTGCGGAATTTCTGTTTTCCTAAAGCAGAGTTGCAGAAATTGCAAGGGCTCTTCTGGGAATGGTGTTTCTTTGCCTTTAAATGACATTGTTAGTGTAATAGCACAGTGATTTGTAATTCAAGCCATCATTGTTCTATATTAAAACACCAAGTACGGATTTCAAGAGACGTTTTCGGAAAACAAACCTAACATATTATGTTTTTATGTTCCGCGGAGGAGCGTGAAACCCTAAAAAGCCCATCTCTATTAACACGCGCCCCACTGGGGTCCCTTGCATGACGCGCCACGCTGGGGGCGTTTTTCGCCCCCTCCGTATCTCGTTCCCCACGAAAGCTAAAGGAAAATTACAGCCAGCGTTCGAAAGCACAAGACGAAGAGATTCTATCCCAATAATTTTTATGTCAGGTCAATATTGAGGTCAGCATAAGTCAAAGAAGGCTCCATAGGCTTACAGCAGAGCAGTGTACAATTATCTCTCTAGATCTGCTCTCAGGGGACCTAGAGCAAATCTTTATGCATCATTGGATGCCTCTCATCGCAGCAAATCGAGTGATGTATAATATGACCTTGCTAGGTCAAATAGTGAAAATGACCTGACTTCAAGCTAGGTCAGGGTCACAAAGTGACCTTTATGGTCATGCTGCATATCAATCGACTCCCCGTGACAATATAAGCACAATGTAAGCAAAATGGGAGCTTTATCTCAATTCAGTGAGAATAATTGACAAAACAAGCACTCTCTGCTTCCGTGACCTGACATGGCCTTTGAGAGGTCAGATGCTCAAAAACTCAACTTAATGGTCAAGATCGTGGTAAGAATAGGCGGTTTGAGGATTTTCAGTTTTATCTATCCAGTATTTACAAAACATAAACAAAACAATATCCAAAGTTCTATTGAAATAACCCTATCGTTGTACATGTCTCGTAAAATAGGAAAATTATACCCTTAGTTTTTCTCCTGAATCCGCCCTTGTAGTTCAGTCAAGTTAGCATTTTTATAATGGGAACATGTCATAAAATTCGGACCCCGCCTTAAGATACACCAATGTGTTTGAAATTGATAGGGGCGTAACATATTTAAAATCCGCGAAAATCTACCGGGCGGATATTTTATAACAGGGGTGCAAAGTCCACGTGCCAGAGAAAACCCAGAAATTTCAAAGTATAACGTCGTGGTGTGTCGAGCTTGCAACATCGTCCCAATGGCTATAATTTTTGGGAAGCAGGTACATATGATGCTGGAAAATTCAAACAACCTTAGGTGGTCAGTTGCTAAGATGTTCCCTGGCCTCTCCCCTCGAACGCAGCACTTCAAAACTTATCAACCTTAGGTGGTCGGTGGCCTACCCTCGGTTTGCACGTGCTGCACGTGCAAAATCAATTGTTTTTCAATTTTGTCTTTATTTACATTGCTTCCGTTAGCTCTCTTACCGATGTTTATTGTTGGATTACTGTTTTTGTTTGTCATTTCATTACGCAACATGTGCTTAAAAGACACACAAAACATAGGTCTCTACACTGAGAGAAAAAATCACCCCGATATCTAGCGTAAAACAGTGCAATTTTAACACCTCGTTTAAGCGTGCCAGTACCTTAGTTCCTGGAGGATTGGCACTCCATCTAAGAGGTTTCCGCTCCTCGCTACATTGGAGTGAATCTTCCCTAATATGAGCGTACAGTCACTCTGAGGGAGTAATGACACTCCCTATTGTGTGCTTAAATATACCGCTCATTCCGCAAAAAAGAGTGTTCAAAATATAGAGTAAAGCCAAAAGGAGGAGTGATGGTGCAAAACCACCCCCTCTTTTGGAGTAATTTCGATTTACTCTACCATAGAGTATGTTCACTCTCGAAACCATGGACAGGGAGGCACGGTCACGTGACATCAAAACAAGTTCATGCCAGCTGATGATTGGAACTGTGTTGTCGTGCTGTGTTGTCCCCCTGGGTCCTCACGGAGGACCATAGCCCAGAGGCTCCCTGAAGCGAATGTAGTCCCTGGAAAAGGCGGCCAGCAGGCCGTCGTCCCACAGCTGCTCAGGTCCGATGTTGATGTTGCCTCCCAGGCGCAGGCGGGTGCCGGCGAGAGACGGGCATCGGAGGAGCACGTGCTCAGGCGTGTCCGCCTCCTCCCTGCAGACAGCGCAGAGCGCCGCCGGGCACCGCTTGTCGGGGCACTGCGCACAGCCCGGCGAGGTGTGCTTGCCGATCCGGGGCATGTACTGGATGGATCTGCTCCAGTGACCAGCTCTCAGCTGGTGCACATCCACGGCTGCGTTGCGGTCCTCGCCGGGTATGGGGGGGGCGGCAGTCGAACCCCCATGATTCTTCTGAAGAGGCCGTCCGGCCAGCCTTCCCTCCACTCCTCGCTGACCGCGCGTGAGACGGCCATTGTCAGGGTCCTGGCGTCCACTAGGACGGAGCTCTGTGGCAGGCCAGAGGCCTCCCTGGCCAAGGCGTCCGCCCTCCCGTTACCGGGCAGGCCGCAGTGAGCCGGGACCCACTGCAGGTGGACAGCCTGCGGGCGGTTCGCTAACCCGGTGATGATCTCCCATATGGCCGTCCCAGTGGTGACGTCTGGGCCGCGGCGCCGCCCGCAAGCATGGTGAGGGCGGCTTGGGAATCCGTGCAGACTACGACCGGGGCCGTTGCCGGTTCACCATCCAGGCGCCTGAAATCGAGAAGCGCCGCTCGCAGTGTCACCAACTCCGCTCGGGTGCTGGAGCACAGCGCACCAGCCGGCGCCCGCACCTCTCTAATGTGCCCGGATTGAAGGGCAATGTGGGCGCCTCCACCGCCGAGCGACGTGCCTGCGGCGGCGGACCCATCGGTCCAGATCCAGGTGGCCCGGGTCGGTAGGTTTGCCAGGTGTCGTTCGGCAGTGGTCCGTCTGACTGGGTCAGGGGCTGAGCGGTGGCCCCCCGGTCCCACGTCCAGGTCGAATTGGACGGGACCCCGAGTCAGCCATGGTGGGGCGGTGACCGCCAACCGTTCCTCCACCGCGATGTCCGCTAGGCCGGCCTTGTTGAGGACCTCGAGTCCCAGCTCTCGCCAGCCCGTTGTCGAGTCGAGGCGTCTTGGGGCTGTCGACTCGACCGCTGCTCGGAGTGGGTCGTCCGCTGGGAACGACCTCGCCCGGCAGACCATACGGGCGGCCAGGACGCGGCGACGGGAGTGAGCCGGAGGTAGGCCCGCTTCTGCCATGAGTGGTGCCAACAGGGTTCGACTGTGGGCACCCGGTTACCACCCTGGCTGCGGCGCGGAGCTCTCTGTCAATCAGCTTGACGTGTGAAGGTGATGCGGCGGGCATCCATGCTTCGATGATTGGACCTCGTATTCCGGAGATATTCAAACGGGACAAGTAAAGAGCGTAAACGTAATGTAAATGATGCAGTTCGATGTGATTTTGGCAATGCCACCAGCGGAGACTATTCTAGTGCACTGAATTTTCAGCGACGCTTTATAAAAAATTGGACCTTGGAAAAGTAGTATTTGCATAGAAATAATATGCGGAACGGTGAAAAAGATATATATTCCGACGGTTTTCTACCATATTCAGCAACGGTGGGACGTCCAAATTTAAGGGGGGCACCATGAGCTTTTCAACCCATAGTCAGATGCAGGGGGAAGGGGGGCACGTGACCCCCGATCGACTCTCAGCGCCCCCCTGGAAGATCAATGACTCCCCCTGAAAGGTCGCTTCCTCCAGGATGCGAAAATTGGCGCCCACCGATAGAATTTTGCGCCCATCTGATAGGTTTTGCCGGTCAAAAGTGGCGCCCCCCGGGCCGGATAGCACCCACTCGGGAAGGTGCCCCCACCCTGATCGGCAATCCTGGATCCGCCTATGTTTCAACCCATTTCTTTCCAGTCAACGCCTTTGGTTTATTGTTAAAATTTATTATTTAAGGGAGGGTACCGTGCCCCGGTGCCCTTCCCCCCAGTTCTGCCGCCAGTGACCATACTCCCGTCATCTTATAATCAGTCAAAAGTAAAAAAATGTCCGGAGCAGTGACGGATCAAACTTCCAAGGGGAGGCGAGTGAATAGAAAGTTACCCACCCCTCGCCGCCCCCATTGGCAGACGCAGAGGGGCTTAGGCGGATTCAGGATTGTCGATCGGGTGGGGGCGGGGGGCACCATCCGGACCAGGGGGTGTCACTTTTGACCGGCAAAACCTATCAGGTGGGCGCAAAATCATATCCGTGGGCACGGATTTTTGCATCAATGGGGAGAAGGGGGTGGAAAGCGACCAATTAGAACCCCTTAAACCCATTGCAAAGAAAATCGACTGGGCATCGTGTAGAACCCGGTCGATTTGCGATGAAATTGCCCTAATTAAGTTTGAATGTTTTAAATAAAAAATACAAATTAGAAATCAGTTTTCACCCAAAAATGCATGAAATACAGACAGACGCTATAACAAATGCATATACATTTACTATTACAAAGAATCAGCAGAAATCGCGACACAAACAAACCACAGCAAAACCACAGGAAAAATCACACAGTCTGGCGCCTGTTCTCTGGCATCCACATCACCTGAGATCAAACACCTGATCTCCGAGGAGTCTATTTCACTCGATGAACCAACGGCACGGGTTTTGCTGGCACATTTGTTCCGTCCTGTATTCCAAGTATCAGCGCTTGTACATAGTGACCGATAATTTTGTTCCACAGTGAAAACTTGGAGTTGAACACCGTTGTCGACGAAGGTAGCCACCTCCATTTGCCCCGCAAACACCGCACGACCCACGAGTTTAAGGCCAGTCTTGTCCTCCACGGTTTTTTGTCTGAGCGACATCTCACCCAGAAGCAGGGATAGCTGGGGTTATAATTCTCCTGAAAAATAGACAAAAAATTATATTCAATTCAGTGGTTGGACCAACTTCATTCAACATAAAACATATGTGCGTGATATTCAGTTCCGAGAGAGCAAACAACGGGGCAGACTACAGCGCAGTTTACAGTACATGCTAGTGAGAAGAAAAATAACTGTAATACTAAACGACTCTAAGCACATGGAAATCCACTGCCTGCCAGCCCCAATCGTTACAGTTAAACGCCTCAGCATCGCATCGAGACGATACCGTCGCGTGTTGCCAGGCAGCTTAGACGGGGGCAGGGCGTACCACAAGCAAAAACAGCTCTCAGAGCTGAATTCACCTGTTTCGGATCATGGTGTCGTGCGGTGTGCTTTCCGAAGTGCACTTTCTTAGCTTAGGCACGCTGGCCGACTTTAACCTCCTCCCCAACAGTTGGCAGTATATAAGCGGAGCAGATATTAACGCTGGAAACAGTCTACTTCATTACCATCAAGGTGTAACATTACCATGCATAGTTCAGCTGTTAGCCTGCTAGTGGTGGTTGCCATAGCAGCAGCCCCTGTGTACGGAGTGCCACCTCCACGTTGCTTCTCGGTGCCACTAAAGAGATTCTTCGACATCGGTGAAAAATGGACACAGCCCCAGTGCCAGGGCGCTTCTTGCGTCAAAGGAGAGGTGAAGACACAAGAATGTGAAGACCCTGGCAAGTTGGCTGCAGGATGCCGTGTGGAGCCCGGCACGGGCACCGAGTACCCCGGCTGCTGCCCCCAGAAGGTCTGTTCGAGACCCGACCAATGCTACAACGACATCCTGGACCGAATCTTTGACGATGGAGACACCTGGACCCTGCCTGGCTGCAGTTTGGCCACTTGCACCCAAGGAAAAACAGAATTGAAGGCGTGTAGTCCCGTGGTTTTGCCAGAGGGGTGTCAGCCGGTGGGCGTCACGGAGGGGGCTGAATTTCCGGCCTGCTGCCCCAGCTTTATCTGCCCAAAGCCTGACCAGTGCTACGACGACATCCTGTACCGAGTCTTCGACAACGGCGACACCTGGTCTCTGCCTGGATGTCAGGAGGCCCAATGCGTCAATGGCAAGATAGAAAAGCGTTTCTGCAAACTCACAAGCATTGAATATATATTGGAACCCTAGATGTTATAACTCTCGTTCCCGACGTTGGCTTTCGGTCCTGTGCTTCGCATGCTTCCACACACCAGGCCCAAAATAACTTCACTCCCTTGAATTGCGTTTTTACACCCTGGGAGAAATATTGTTTTTTTACGCGTTAAGTATCTTACTCTGGCCAATTATTTCCTCTAGTAACCTGCCGCTCCTGTCAACCATGCCGTACCCCATCAGCCTGCCGGCCCCCCTCTTAGTCAGCCCGGCCCCCCAAACTAAAATCCCGGGTGTGCGCCTGAGCCGGACTGTGAAATTGTGCCTTGTAAAGAGTGCACTAACTACCCATTCTGCTGTAGCACAGTAAAGTGTCTCCAGTACAGAGAACTTTGTCGCAGTCACCCTTTGGTTTTTAGCATTGGAATACCTAAAGATACGAATATGTTTGAATTTGATATTGATTTTGGCAATACAAGTTGTGTTACTGCACACACTTTTGCGATTTGTTTCCATAAGTACGAGTGTTGTGAATAAAGTCTAAGCAAAAGCGACACGCAATGTCTCAGCTGAACAGCCAGGTAGAGTTAGCCCGATCCAAGGTCCTGCGCATTATACATAATCTGTGCCTGGAGGCTGTGCATACAGCTTCTTACATACCTTCCGTAAGAATCAAGCTCGTGATGATGTATTTCAAGTCCGATTTATTTTTAAAGACATCATTTGTTTGTTATGAAGCTCTATGAATATTGGCATTTGCGACAGAAAATATCAAACTTATGAAGTCAACATTTCACACCAATAGGTACATTTAGGTCTCTATTCTGTGACGATTTTTCAGACCTTAATTGCATGAAAGAGTGCAATACACGACGAACAGCCACACAATTGTTATCGTAGTCATGAGAGTTCTGACGAGTTTATCAGTTAATCGGCACCAGTTAATCATACAGGACGTCGGCAGGCTTTTTGAGGGCTACCAGTGATCTGAGCTTCCCATAAGCTGCTTCTCAGATTACTGCTAGCAATATTGCACGGCGCTTCGCTGGCTTAAAGACATCATTTGCAACAAAGAACTGACCTAAGCGCTCTTGAAACTCATTCCATGATGATGTCTTTGAGTGGAAAGGGCCAATTGATGGCAACTGGTTCAGCTTCTTATCTAGTCGCTAATGATATATGAAAAAATATTATTTGACAAAAATATATAAAACCCACAAAAATGATTTAAATACTTTCTATAGCGACTTGAATGGGCTATGCAGCCCCGTTTACCGTGTTTTTCGCTAACTAGTGTAGTTCTCAACATCTTAGGGGTATCTCTCGTTAATGCAAAGGTGGCTGATACCCCTTCAATGCGCGTGTTAACACGTGCAGTAGAGTGGGTCCTGACGCGCCCCCCACATATTTGTTTTCAAGATGCTTGGAGAACCGTTTGCCGCGGACAAAAAGCTATCTGGCTAGACATGAAAATTTTATGAGCTCGTTGATTGATAAAGAAACTCAGAAAATCAGACAAATTGCTTATAGGCTTCAAAGTCAGTCCTCTATTTTGAAATTGTTGCAATCGCGTGGTCGGACCAGTTGACCTGTACTGTAATGTAAGTGGTGACGTAATAGGGTCATTCCAGGACAAAGCGTCTAAATTATAAACCAAATTATAGTCTTGCAACGCACACCGTATGGCTACCCAAAATATAAACATGTCAACGAGAAACTATTCACCACCATGGTAGTACTTTCATAATATCAACTTTAAAAAATTTTTATTTTTTATATTTAATTGACGGGTACCCAGCCCCTCTCGGGTTTTTGGAGATAGCATAAAAACAATGGCGCGTAGCGCCGTCATGCTCGGTATATCTTTCCTCTGATTCTTTTTACAACTTTTGTTAACAGTTTTAAGGTTAGGTCATCTCAGGTCAGGTCACCAGTACAGGTCAAGTGAACTGACTTTAAAACAAAATTAAGATAATATAAATCAGAACAGAGAAAATTTATCCATTCTCCTAAGATTTTCAGTTCTGTTCCCAATGAGTCGGCATTTTCGGGTTTGATTTCATATTTTGTCGCTCCTCCAATCGCGAAACATTTTGTCTTTGCCTGGTATGATCTGCGCTCCACGGGGGTCCGGCGCCACCTTTGCCCCACCGGGGAGGGCACCGATGGCCCCCTTCTAATTTAAAAAAATAAAGAGGTTAGCGCAAATCTACAAAGAGCATTAGAATTCTCGCGTGAATTCAGTTAGTCTGGATACCTTGCGGTAAAACATCCATGCTGCAGTTTGACTGTAGATGAGTGAACGATGCCCGACCAGTGACGAGCCCACAATTCCCGAGCCCAGTGCTCAGTGCTCAACCAACTTCAGGAAACTGCAGGTAGCGTGCCTGAATGGCTTACAACATGCCTTTAACTTAGCCTACACAAGCTTCTTAATTTACCGTAAAGGAATCCACAGTGGTGAGAGGCACTGTGATTATTAGGAACATGAATGATGAATACATATCCCAGACCATCTGACATGACGTGCATAATCACTTCGGAGAATCGAGAAGCTTTCGCGTATTCTGCAAGCTTTTTCGTCTGATCATGGTCTGATCAGCTGCTTTTAAGCTCATCGCCGGGGATGGGTAGCTTAGTGGATAGCGCTTCTGCCTCCAAAGCCATCGATACTAGGTTCAAGCCGCAGTGGAGCCTCTGCATATCTTTATCTGATGTCCGAAATTCCTTGCAACCGGGTGAGAAGTGGTGATACCGAACAAACTTGGCAGTTGGTGCATTGTTAAACACCGCACAGGTACTACGAATTCAAGGCAAAGCAAAAGAAGGGCAGTGCATGCCAAACTCAGAGTAAAAACTCTAAAAAATATGAAGTGAAGGTCAAATTATGTTAACATCATTGAAATCAGTTTCTTCATTAGAGTTAAGTTTCACTATTACAGCTTGAACAGGCTCTCTAATATGTAGCATGCAATTCAAAAGTAGACAGGAAGCACGTGTAATTATATCAACCAATCACACCACGATTGGAATGCAGTTTGGATGGAATTGGAATCCAGACATGATTTAGGCATGTAGCCTTTTTTCTTTTTTTGCCGGAAAATGAGTTTACATCCCCTGTAGAAAATCAAATGTAGAAGAGCTTGCACTCAATGTTAAATGCATAGGCAGGGTCATTTCATGTCCAACTGGACTCTAGCTGTCTCGGGGACGCCGGAAGGCGGGCATATCTCACCTTTGTTATTCCTTCTCTTCGTGAATGATTTGTCATCTGTAATCTCTACAAACTCTTTGATGATTACCGATGACGTGAAAGTTTTGGGTCAAATTGGCACCCATAATGACGTCATCAGGTTTCAAAATGACTCGGATGCGGTTGCACGCTGGGCAGCGGACTGGAAGCTGAAGCTCAACGCATTAAAATGTATAGCATTCAAAAATACTCTAAACCGCAATTTCATCCCTTCATCTTACAAAATCAACGGCGAAATTCTGGAAAATGTCGACACCGTCCGAGATCTGGGTGTCATTCTGGACCAAAAAACTCACTTTTAGGCGCACATTAATTCCATAGTACTAAAAGGCAATAGGGCATTAGGCCTTCTCATTCGAACCATCCAGTCAGCTTCCCCCAACACAACTGGACAAGCATGTGGCGGTATCCGTGTTCAACGCAATGTTCGGTCAATTCTTGAATGCTGCTCCGTCATTTGGGGCGGGACAACAAAAGGTCATCTCATTCGCGTGGAGAGGGTTCATCATAAATTCCTAATATGGCTAGCCAACCATACTGAGCCTGCCAAAGCTGTGCTGGACTACAAGTACCTCCTTAGTTTCTACAATGTGCAATCCCTCCAGGCTAGGTGTCACCAATGTGATATATTGGTTTATGTAAAGTTTTTAGGGGCCTCATCTCATTGTCACATCTTTTAGAAAGTTTCACGGTACATGTGCCGGCCAGAAACAGTAGGATTTCCCGTTCTACTTTGTTTAGTGTTCCGCTAACTAGAGTGAATGCTGTTGCCTCAGGAGTTTTTAATCGTTTACCTCGTGTGGTGAACAGTTTTTTAAACGTGTCACCCCTCAGCGATATATTCTGTGATCCGCTCGGGGTACTAAAGAAAAATATTGCTGTGTTTGCGGCCGCCGAACCATTACTGGTCTGATGTGAGTATTTTTGTTGTATTTAGGCCTCCCTGTGTTTTTTATTCTACTGACTTCACCTGTAATCGGGTTTTTAAGACGCGCATTGACGGGGGCGGGTACCCGCCCCCTCTCGGGTTTTTCGGAGAAATAAAAAACGGCGGCGCGTAGTGCTGCCGTACTTGGCATACTTTTTCCCTCATCATTTTTAAACTTCTGTGAAAATGTTAAGGTTCGATCATCTCAGGTCAGGTCACCAGTACAGGTCAAGTGACCTGACCTCAAAAAAAGTTTAAGATAGCATAAGTCGGAGCAGGGTGAGCTTATCCGATTGAAACTCATATCACATAATGGGCCCACCGAGTTCTCTAAAATATGTTCCGGTATTTTTGATATCGATGACCTAAGCTCAGAAACGAGGCATGACCTCTCCATTGGAAATACATAGGAAAATTGTTTTTACTGAATAACTCAGTAACGGATGGTGATGGGACGTTTATTTTACCTGCATTAAACTTGCCGTGTCTTTGCAGTTCTAATGATACACATTTTATAAAATTTGACCTTGACCTGACCTCAGGTCAGGTCAAATCCTTGATTTGACCTAGCAAATGGGACATCCCAGGACAAAACGACCAAAACTATTTCAATTTGACACCACCATGTCTAGAAAAAATCTGAAACTTTGTCTCCGGGGTAATTTTGCGCCAGGAACACGCCTGTGAGAATCTTAGCTCCCTCAGACCAACGATGACTGAGATATAGCCCGAGGCATTTTCGGGAGGTCACCTTGTAGACTTATCTTTGATGCTTCATAACTCCGAAACGCATTGCCTAATTAACAAGTTTTGTATATCATTGAACTTGTCTTTAACTATAAATTATTTTCAAAAAAGAAAATTTAATTTTTTTAAATTTTGACTTTTAATTCGTTTGACCTTTTCTTTTTGAACTTGCTTGACCTTTTCACAGTTAAAATTTCCCTTTTAGACACCTCACAAATTTTGCTTCATAAAATATCTTTTGATGAAAAATTACAAAAAATGCGTTCTTGCTATAAATTCCAAATTTTTATCTCCTAAGGTAGGTATGCAGACGGTTTTTTTTACCACTGCGGTAGTACAGCCTTATGTTTAACACCACAAAGAAAGCGATTGCTTTTGTAATCGGTTACTTGCAATAATATTGCATTGTCTTTACGAAATTTTCATCGTGCAAGTGTCAGAATTTATTAAAATTAACACGTGCCCACACGAGGGAGCGGGCAACCGGCCTCCTCGGGTTTCTACAGGTAGTAAAAAAAAAAACACTTTCGCGCAGCGCCACCTTACTTCATGTACCTCTAACACGACATTTTTTCAATTTCTGGCAAAATAATTTAGCTCAACTGGCAGATGGTAGGTACCGCAAATGCCGTAGGTCAGCTGGCAACTGACTGTTAAGCGGGTAACCTGAGGTAGATGGCCGTCGTTATGCCTTGTGGGACGTTCAACTTTGGTTCCTTAATCAAACTTCATCGTGGGAGTTACTCGTTTGAGTGGTGGGGTCAGGGTCTCCGTAAAAAGCCCCTTGATGACTCTAGTGAGATTCCGACTCCTAAAACTGAACTGGCAACAACTTGGACAAGATTTGTAAAAAGAAAAATAGCAGGCATTTAAAGTGATAGAAAGGGATCCATTGTTTTGATGGAGACGAGCCCAAAGGAACTTGTTAGTAATAAGCCTTGCAGCCTTCAACGAAAATTTACAAAGATGTCGCGACTTCATCAATAATTGAAACAAGTATAACTTATCCTATAAGCACCACTAACTCACACATTTACATCGTTCCCGGAGATGGAACAATAGTATCAATACAAGGTGACCCAGTGCAACACAGCATACGTTTGAGAGGATTCATACAATGTAAAAAAAACGTCTGAAAGGCTAAGGTTAGGTCATCTCATGTATGGTCACCAGTACAGGTCAAGTGACCTGGCCTCAAAAAAATTCTCAAAAAGCAATTTTAGTCTGCTCGTATATGCGAAAAATGTTCTGAAATCATAGCGCATTCGACTTGGTCACTTGAACAGGTTGCCTTGCATGATATTTTTAAAAAGTGATCATTTCATAGTTGATACGGACCCCAGTTCAAACGCTACTTCGAAAGACTTTTGATTGGTGTTTTTAATGATTAGGGGTGAAAAAATTTGAAGCAATATCGAGAGCCACTACGTGAAAATAAATAGCAAAATGAATCAGGTGGTTTGCCCTCTCACAGGCCGGTTGAACTACATTGCACCAATAAGTAGTATTTGAAATAAAAAAGAGAACATTGAAAGGATGTTTTTACCATTTTTGCCACTGTTTCCACAGTTCATTGGAGTTCGTCGGGCACCCACAAATAGATATAATTCCGCACTCCTGGTGCCTTTTATAATCATTGAAGAATAAGGGCAGGGGAGGAAAAAATGTCAAGACTGTCGCCAAACCAGAATTCATATGACCAAAACTGTCGCACCAGGGATAAGTTGCATGCTGGTACAACACAACATACAAAGCTTGGAAAGTCGGTCGTAGATCTGTCTAAAACTCCCGTTAAGCCAAGTTCCTTAGCATGTTATAGTCACTAAGACTGATATTCTGTTATATTTGTTACACATATGGTTCACTGACATTTGGAAATGTACCGCTACTATCAGGGGTCATACGCGCGCGTGACGGGCGAACGCGAGCGCCGACGGGAACGATTTATGCTAAGTGCGGCGGGCGACGAACAGCGACGGAGGTGTCTGGGTGGGACAGAGCGAGCCACGGACGGCTCGCTCGACGCAGAGACGATGTGTCCCGAGGTGAGGTTACAGGCAGGGTGAGGGCTCTTTATTCCGAGGCATGTTGGCTGGTTTGGATGGGCACACATATGGTAAAGCACACATACGAGCACCGTTCTTTCTGCGTCAGGTGAGAAAAACTGACAAGAGACAAGCTAAGGGTATGCTTAAAACGGTAACAACGGAGGGCTGCTGCAAAGCTTAAGTCAAGATTAGGATTCAGAAGCTAGAGTAGCAAGACTAGCTATGCAATAAAGTACACAGCACATCCAATGCAGGTCTCATAGGAGCCGCTACGAATCCTTCGTCAGACCGAGATCATAGGTGGCGCTGTCAAAATTTCAATATGGCTTCGATACCAGCCGGTTACGTCTGTTCACCACCGCCGAAAATGATCAAATAAACATTCAGACAATTGCCATACAAACGGCCTCTGAAGTGGAGTTTCTGCAAAAGTTTTAGTAGGTCGGGTACAGATTCATATTCTAGGATACGAAAATAGAACACCTAAGCTGCTAACAGGAGCGTCGGAACTATGTTCAAAGTTGGGGGGGGGCAGCGGGAATTTTCAAGTCATTTCTTTCCAGTCAACGCCATAGGGTTAATGGTTAAGAATAGGGGGCAGCTGCCCCCTGCCCCCCCCACCCGGCTCCTACGTCCCTGGCTGCTAATTGTTCAAAAAAACCTCATTGTGCAAAGGGATACATTTGAGTTACATGCTGGTTTAGAGTGGCACACAAGATACATAGGTACAACAGCTGTGATGGGAGGGAGAACTGCAAAAGCAGAAAGTGAGAGCTTATACACGAAAGGCCCTGCTACTTGCAGCAAATTTACCAGAACAATGTCGAGGTAAGAATTCGAAATAGCTCGATGTTCGGCAAGTATAAGCATGTATCAAACACATGTAGGAAATGTGTATCAAACACATTTTTAAGGAGCAGCTTTGTGAGTTTGAAACAAATATTCAAAGAAAATTCAACCACTAGTTTCATACTTCAAGTGAAGCTTTTCAAAATTTTACAACTTACAGCTAAACCACTACAGCAGCAGCCCATTTTATTTCCTAGTGGCCTGTTGAGTTTCTTTTTTCTAAAAGAAGATGACACCTTGAAACTATTCAAAATTATAGTGCTTCCAGGGACAATCTATGCTAAAAATAATGGATTTGGCCCATATCTGCAAAAAAATGATATGACTGATATTTCAATAAAAATAATTGTTGGGGTTTAACTATGCATCAACTGCCAGGGTTATATGGCATTGATACAACTAATATTTTGTTATATTTTGCTTGAGTTAATTTTCCTCTGTTAGTAAAGAAAAATATCCAAATTATTGTGATATCAAATTGGCCCATGAGCTGGCAATGCTATTTCCCTATTTGATTTGTGCCAATAATGAATATGAATATAAGCAAATATGTTTAGCTAAAAGAGGTTACCATTAGGAGCCAAAGCAACATATATCATTTCTTCTCTTTTGTTTACAACATTTAAACATATTTTGAGCTTAAACACAGTCAATAAGCAAGTTATATATACCCATGTACAATCAACAGTACCAATAGTATGTTTCACATGTGGGTTTTAAAGATGACCAAAAAGAAAACTTTGTTCCCTCAGCATGTGTAGCAGGGTTGAGCGTAACATAGGTAACTTGCCTAAGATTGTGTCATAAAGTGTAAACACGACCAAGGAGGACAGGGTCCACAGGAAAAATTTCTTCATTTTTCTGCACACAGTAAAACCTTGAACAGATGAAATGGCGATCAAGTGGTGTCTTGGCATTTTGTATCACCACGACTTTCTCCCATTGTGCTGAGTATGGCATTTTATATGAGATCTTGTTGTTGAGAGTGCCCTTGAAGACAGGAGCGAGTGGTGCAAATTTTACCAACCTAGTGCGAATTTGTGAGACTGGTGCAAGGAAGGTGACACAGAAAACCAAACAAATAATGGCTATATGGTTATAAAGATACAGGAGGGGCCTTATGAAAAGTCCTCAACTAACTAACTAATAAGATAGGTAGCATTGCATCTTGTGGGTAGGAATGGGTGCGTTTTTCTCCCTGGTATATGGAAGATTGGTGTGAATTTTTGGTTGCTGGCGGTGCGAGAATTTTAGATGGCTGGTGTGACTTGTCTGGCCTGCTGCCATACTTTGCAGACTTGACTTTCTCAGTTCAAGTCATATTAGGAAGGTATCATATTCCCTAAACTGGTCTTCAGAGTTCCCACATTTAAGAACAAAGATGGGTCAAGTAACCCATTATCGGGTCAAGTGGTTATTGGGTCTGATTGGCACAATTTCCAGCATGGCAACTCTCCAAGACCAGGAGTGTCAAATGCTGCCCAAACGGGTGCAGGTCCAGCAGGTTGCTTAGGGGGAAGCCGAGCCCATGCATGTGAGAATAGATCAAGTATACTTCAGTATACTTTCTACAGAAAGTATTGACTGACAGAGTCAATGGGCCAAATTTGTCTGGTGCAGCCAATAAATTTTTCACTATCAATTATAAATAACTTGCAAATGGTCAAAAGCAATCAAAATAGTTTTTACTGATGGAAATTTCCCAATTGATTAATTATGAAACACTACTTGGCTAGAAAACAGGCCATAGGAGAGTTTGGACCCTCCCATTGCTTTGGGGTTTATGGCCGAATCGGCATAGCAGGTTTTGACGAGCTCATTCGGGCAGCCTCAGGGAAGAACAACCAGTTTGGGGCAGCTTTTTACCCTTTTTAGGGCAGGTAGGGAAACTTGGAATTATCCTCCCATCCATTATATTCCTTCATTTAACAATGTGCGGCCGCAGATTATTGTTGATAGGATATACTTACATGTACGAAGGCGAACATGCCGCATTCTATTTTGAGCTTTTTTTAGCAAGTTCCGTTCAACACTGGGACCCAAAGCGGTACTTTCCAGTCTTCTGCCATTATTGGCATTACGCTAAAACGATTTGCACATGCCAACCTACTCGAGATGAATCACATAGGCATTTACAAACCAAGATACCTTTACAAACGAGATACGGCATAATGCGAAGGAAATTTGACAGACACCGCTGGAGATTGAGGTATGTTCCAGACCCTCGTGGCGAAAATCCAAGAGCTTTTAATGCCAGATGTTTTCCAAAAATTACCCAAGACAAATGACGCAAGAGATTGTAACATGTGGGTCATAATTTTCATATCAACGAATGAGGCCCATAACTAGGCAATACAAGTTTATTTGTTACATTTCTTGACGTCATTTATCTTGGGAATTTTTCAAGGGGTCAGTAGGTATTTCCTCAAAAAAAGTCTGGCACCAGGAGCTCTCAGATTTTCATAAGAGAGTCTGGAACATACCTATTATTTCCGACAGTGAACACCATGGGCGCTAAAAGCGGGGGGACGGGGGGAAGTGTCCTCCTGTTGGCCAACCAAGGGGGACGTTCCCCCTCCCAAATTTTTGGATTCATTATTATTAATGCTGCCAGGTATCGAATACGCTTCAAATTTGCTTCCCCCGGTCAGCACCAGCCTGGGTATTTCCCCCTGTACAAATTCCGTGGCGGCGCCCCTGGTGAATAGGGATTTCAATGGTTCAGATTTGCCGTCGGGACTGGCCGGGCCCTGTATATCCGGCAAATCTGGCTGTCGCCCAAGGCCGCTGTCGCCGATTCTCACTGTCCCATGCACACTGTCTGGGGTCATTGAACTCCGCAGTGATGCAGTAGAAAAACACCAAAGGAACGTGACTACTAATTAGACAATTGTGATTACTTATTTCCTTCGCCAGAAAGTCTTATCTATTGAATCGTCTAACGTGACATAGGCGGGTCTAGGATTTCCGATTGCGTGAAAAAAGGAGCGTTTAACACGCGCATTGACGGGGGTCTGAGCCACCTTCGCATTGACGGGGGGCGGGTACCCGCCCCCTAAGATCTCGAGAACCACGGTAGGTAGCGAAAAACGGTAAACGGCGTTGGGCTGCCCATCCAGTTCTCCATCGAAAACACTTGAACCATTTTTTTGTCAGGTCACATTTAAGGTCACGAGAGGTCAAAACATGCCCGTCATAGGAATAACATGTAAAATTCAGTTTTTCGGGCATTAAATCTGAACAAGTAAAGATAGAGCAAAACGACTTAAACTATATGAATCCTCTCAGCAAGCCGAATCGAATGATATATAATTTGACCTTGCTAGGTCAAATCAAGGATTTGACCTGACCTGAGGTCAGGTCAGGGTCAAATTATATAAAGTGCATATCATTAGAACTGCAAAGCCCAGGCGAGTCTAATCCAGCTTAAATAAATGCTCTATCACCATCCGTTACTGAGTTATTCCGTAAAAACCATTTTTCCCATGTATTTCCAATGGAGAGGTCATGCCTCGTACCTGACCTTAGGTCATCGATATCAAAAATACCGGAACATATGTTAGAGAACTCGGTGGGGCCATTATGTGATATGAGTTTCAATTGGATAAGTTCACCCTGCTCCGACTTATGCTATCTTAAACTTTTTTTGAGGTTGGGTCACTTGACCTGTACTGGTGACCTGACCTGAGATGACCTAACCTTAAAATTTTTACAGAAGTTGTAAAAATGATGAGGGAAAAGGTATACCAAGTACGGCGGCGCTACGCGCCGCCGTTTTTCTACTGTCTCCGAAAAACCCGAGGGGGGCGGGTACCCGCCCCCGTCAATGCGCGTGTTAAGCTGAGGCGCCATCAGAACCATGAGGAAGCCTTTTTGTACGGAAAAACCTATTGTGGGGGCGCGGTACCTGCACAACCCGGTTTACCCAAGACTACACAACGATTTTGTCGACATCCTTTGTGATCATGGTTTAGAGCAGCTGGTCACCTCTCCAACACGTGCAAACAACACACTAGATCTGGTGATAACCAACAGTCCTCATCTTGTCCCAAGAGTTGAGGTACTTCCAGGTCTCTCTGATCACGACGCTGTGTACTGTGAATTTAGCCTTTACGCACAGGAACACAAACAGACACCCAGACTTGTTCCATTGTACAATAAGGCAAATTGGCAGGGGCTGAAGGAGGTATGTATTGACCTTCTCGTCAGAATGGGTCCGTTGAACCGCACGGCCACTGCTGATGAGCTGTGGAACATGTTTAAGGACACCATCTCAGATGCCATATCCAGGTTTATACCACATAAGAAGACACGCTCTAAAGAGAACAAGCCTTGGATACCCAGAGAACTTCGCCAGCTAATAAACAGGAAAAACCGGCTTTTCAAAAAGATGCGAAAAAGGGGAACTGAAGAGCTTAAAAAGCAGTATCAGCAGCTTCGAAGAGAAGTTCAGCGGAAGCTGAGGCGAGCTTATTGGCAGTATCTCAACTCTATTTTTGAAGGTGATGAGTCGGCGCAATCGACCAAAGACAAAAGATTTTGGACTTATATTAAGCATATGAAGTCATCGAACATCGGAGTTGCACCACTGAAAGACGGTGAACGCTTAGTATCAAACCCGGAACAACAGGCGGAGATACTCAACAGACAATTCAAATCTGTTTTTGGTGAGGGCAAAACTTACAGCTACGAGGAATTTCAACGCAAGTGCGGCATGCCTCCGAACACCTTCCCAGTTGTTGATGGAGTGATTATAACCGAGCACGGAGTTAGAAAGCTTCTGTCCAACCTGAACCCAAGGAAAGCAGCCGGGCCTGATGGCCTGAGCACCCGTGTCTTGAAAGAACTCGCACATGAAGCGGCCCCTATACTCACGATGATTTACCAAACATCGCTTGACTCCGGTCTAGTCCCGATAGACTGGAAGGACGCCCTTGTGACACCAGTGTTTAAGAAAGGGCAGACACACGACCCAGCCAACTACCGCCCAGTTTCCCTCACCAGTGTGTGCTGCAAGGTAATGGAGCACACTCTGACCAGTACAATAATGACACACCTGGAATTTAACAGCATCATGAATAACAGCCAGCATGGATTCCGAAAAAGAGGTCATGTGAGACACAGCTTTTGGAATTAGTAGAAGACCTAAATGAAAACCTGGCCAGTGGCTTTCAAACTGACGTCCTGGTCATGGATTTTGCTAAGGCGTTTGACAAAGTAAACCATAGCCTACTTATTCACAAGCTCAGCCAGTATGGCATTAAAGGAAGGATTAACAACTGGATATCCGACTTCCTGAAGGATAGAAGACAGGCAGTGGTGGTTAACGGAAGCAAGTCCGGGTTCATTCCGGTCACATCCGGAGTCCCACAGGGCAGTGTCCTCGGCCCCTGTCTCTTCCTCGTGTACATAAATGACCTTCCGGACACCCTAGCAGCACGCACGCGGTTGTTTGCTGATGATACTGCAGCCTACAACGTAGTTTCCAACACTGCAGACCAGTTCAGCCTACAAAAAGACTTGGACAAGCTTGCTCGCTGGGAGGAGAAATGGGATATGCAGTTTCATCCGAAGAAATGTACCTCACTTCCAATCACCCGCAGCAGAGAACCAATGCAGTACCAATATGTCTTACATGGGCACAATCTAGAAACAGTCAGCTACGTCAAGTACCTGGGCGTCACACTCAGCAAGGACCTGACCTGGAAACTGCACATCGAGAATGTTTGTTCAAAAGCTAACAAGACATTAGGTTTCCTGAGGAGGAATTTGAAAATCAGCTCACGAAAGGTAAAGGAAACCGCATACAAAGCATATGTGCGCCCTTGCTTGGAATATGCTAGCTCTGTGTGGGATCCTCATCATCAAAATGATATCAACAGAATCGAAGCAATTCAACGCAGAGCTGCGCGGTTCGTGATGAGGGACTACAAACGCACCTCTAGTGTCTCAGTCATGCTAAGTCAGCTCAAATTGCCACTGCTTGAGCAGCGACGGAAGGCGGCACGCCTAACAATGCTTCGAAAGATCGCCAATGGCAACGTAGAAGCAGATGAGCTAAGAGAAAAGCTAACACCGCTCCCTGAGCGGGCAAGACGAGGGCACCACCAGCAGTTTGTCATGCCGCAGCGCAGGACCGATTACCGTCTGCACTCATTCCTTCCAAAGACCATCAGGGACTGGAATCTACTGCCAGAAGAATCTTTGGATCGTGATTCATTGATTTCTCTCTTGTAACTCTTGTGTGATTATTGTTTGTTCTTTTGGCTTTGCGAGACACGAGCTACAGCACTTCAATTGACAAAATAATCAACTCGATGATTGTGGTCAATATACGGTAGAAGTAGAAGTACCGTTAGGTAACGATCAATTCTGATACCCTGGGTTACTGAATGCTGCATAGTAAAAGCAGGGTGAACGAACAATGAAGTGAACCGACTGGTAATGAAAGAAAATTGTCTGGGCTATGCAGTGGTACCATTTTCGATTTCATACCTTCGACACCTCTGCTAAGACAGCGTTTTACTTTACGGAAACTGGTCTCACCGCCGTGATCATTAGTGATTGAGTCGGGCGGGCTCCAGTGGCATAGGTTCCCCGGATCTCCGCCAGGTGGCAAGCGTCGCGACGCCCGATATTTGGCTAAATTTGTAGGAAAAACGCTCTTATCTAATAAGGATCAGAAACAAAACCTTAGCTTCCAACGGTTTCGTATGTAATCGGATCTTGGCTATCACGCCATGCCCAATTCTACTCTGGGCTACGTGCCGGTCATCGGCCCATTTCAGATTCATACCCTCGTGTCAGTATCTTTTAACCATTACAAGAAGCGCAGAAATCGGTGACGAATTCAGAAAGCCCCTTCCAAGAGGGACATTCCCTTAGCACAAGTCTTAAGTACGAACAGTTTCGTATGCAGCGGAAAATGCGCTATCGATTGGTATGCCTTCACGTTCAGTGCATTTTGCCGGAGATCGGCCCATTTTAAGATGCAAAGACCTTTCTACCCGTGCGAGTAGAAATATTTTCGCATTTTAAAATGGGCCGATCTCCGGGAAAATGCACTGAATGTGAAGGCATACCAATCGATAGCACATTTTCCGCTGCATACGAAACTACGCGTAGCTAAGACTTCTGCTAAGGGTATGTCCCCTCTTGGAAGGGGCTTACTAAGCCTCCACCGGCCTAGATTTCTAAGTTTTCCGCTGGGCAGCAAGCGCCGCGGTACACACAATTCGGGTTCAATTTGCGGAAAAATTGGTCTTCCAAAACTTTCTTTACTGAGAAGCAGGCCTAACACCGTGCTTACGCACAATTTCGTGAGCAACTGGACCTCGGCTTATATCTAACTCGTCGTAAAGCTGCTGGCAGATCGATGGCCCATTTCAGATTCATACCAGCACAGCAAAAATCTTAACCACTCCCGGAAGCATATGAACCAGAAAATAAACTCTTCAGCCATTCGCTATGAAAATATATCCTAAGAAGAGGTCTGAAGTACGCACAGTTTCATATGAAGGGAACATCGGATGAATTCTGTTATTGTCTACATAGGCACATCGTGAACTGCGGTTTTAGGCACATACATATAGTTTCGATGCAATGGAAAAAGGCAATCAAACTTAATTAATTCCCATTCGGATAATTTACACGGAGGTCATCCCAATAAAAGTTCCAAATGCTTTCATTTCCCACAGCAAGCTTCCAACAGCCAGAACTCGTCAGATTTCTGTTAGGCATAGGCGCAGGGATTTTTTCCAGGTTGGTGGTGGGGGCAAAAGTTGTAACCAATGGTAGGGCCAAATACGATTCGGTCTATCACTTGATTTGTCGACAGAAAAAAGTACGGAATCGGCTCAAAAGAGCACAAAGAGGGCCCTGCTTGTTACAGAATAGAGTGCTGAAGAGGGCTTAAGAGGGCCCTGTCTGGTATAAAATGCCAAATTTGGCCTCAGAGCATAGTGCGGGCGAGCCGCACTTCGCGCGGCTCGTGTCCTCAGGAGGACCATTCGGGCCCTCAGGGAGGGGCGGCTGTCCCTGCCGCCCCCCTTGGCTACGCCCCTGAACCACTTCACAACTACGGAAAGTAGAAACACAAGTTTCATTAGCTTACTCTGTAGATATATCCTAAAGCTGAACTCTTAAGTACGCGCAGTTTTCTGTGCAGTCGGTGACTAAAAACTGAAAATATTCTGGTATGATTTTAAGGTAAGTGGTTTTACCTTCAGGTCGGCATATTTAAAAAGCAAAGGTTCTGCCCGCTTATCCGGTCAGCCAGCGATGACCGAAAGCCCCGTAAACCCTGTTGGGTCACACCATAACACCTTGTTACGCTTTATTTGATCCAGCATATAGGCTATCATCTAATATTCAGTTCTTGGTTTGATCATTTGTATCCGTTCATATATTGACTGACACTCCTGCATGTAACATAGTGCGTACACCGATACATGCCTGTAAGACACCGACCTAAAATAGACCAGTGACAATTTTAAAGTAAAATTAACCAGGTTCCCCAAGCACGGGGCCCCTTTAGTTACGCCGGTGGGCACCCAACCAACCATAAGCAACTCAAGAAATGTAAAATAGTGAAACACAAGTAAGATAGACACCCGCCGTCCACATCGAGCGGATGAAACGGCTGAGCGGAAGGACAGAGCGGAGGTACCGGTGGGGAGGGGGTCCACCCGGAGGTATGTGGGGCTCTCCGACCCATCACTGGGGGGAGGGGACAGCAGGTCCGCAGTGGCGGCTGAATAACGCTACAGTCCCGGAATGTCAGGCGCACTACCCGATGGGCGGCACGCCGACCCCCTTCCCCCTCCCCTCCCCCCACCGCCAGCCGCCGCGCGGGGTTGTTGGCGTGTCGGACGGGCGCGCCGGCCCAACAGACCCGACCGCCGGGGCAGGCCACGGCCGCGAGATCGCTTGCGCATCAAGGTATTGGGGCATCCCACGACAAATCGACCAAGCGATAGCACCTTACATGTCAGACTTTGATGAAAATTTGTCACATCGGTTTTGCGAGGCGCAGACTATCGCTGTGATATTATTAGCTGCGCCCGTTTAATGGTTTTTGAGTTGTGGCCTTGGGCACTTTTTGGACCCAATGAAAAACCTTACTTTTCCACTTGCCATATATTAGAGACTAATAATTAGCATTATATTAATTGTAGATCCCTTGAGTCGTTAAGACCCAAATCAAATATGATGACGTCTAAATTTAAGTTGACAAAAACAATCAAACATTACCGTTTTACCGGTGACCTAGGGTTGGGTTAAGCGACTTGGTACTGATTAGAGTTATAAAATGTACTGTTTTTTTAATTATTCAGTGGCTTATCCGTTGTAAGAATTGGCAGCAGGATTTTTTATAATTGTTTGATGACATTTTAAATAAGTGATGCAAGAACAATGTATGTATGTACATACCTAACTCTTCAATGCCTTCCATTGTATCATATCCGTCCTAGCACCCTCGATGGCCCTGTTATGGGAATTAAATTTTCAGCGAGAGATGACCTTCAAAGAATAAAATAACCCGTAATATCCCTCTGTCTTCCATGATTTGTTTGTTTTAACATGAGCCCTACAGGGGAAAAATTTTCTCCCTGCTGGTTTTCCCAAGAAACGCAAAAAAGAAGAAACAAAGGACAGCACAACTTACAGTGCCTTATTCCCAATTCGTGTTATGCACCTGACTAAATTTTCTGTCAGGTCATGCCAGATACAGGAGCTATTCAAGGGCAAGCGACCCAACCTCAGAACCCAATATAACAAGTTTCACGCTGCGTCAAAGGAATATCTGGCAACCGATCAGTTCCAAACAATAGTAGGGGAGACCAGGGCAAAGCGGTCACCCTAGTGATATTTGCTCAATTTTGAAGAACTTTTAATCCCCATTTCTTATGTTTTGTACCATGATTTTGTCCCATGTTCAATTCTGGAGACACTAGAGGGGACAAAAAGGCAAAAATACAAGATATCTGCACAGGAAACCAAAAAGTAAACCAAAGTTATTTTGACCACTTTGCCCCAAGCACGGGCTTATTTTGCCTCGATTCTTTGTTTGCAAGATATTTGGCATGTATACTTTTCAGTTTGATATAATTTTAATATATAATTGTACATAAATGCTTAGATTCACTTATTTAATATGATAGCGTCTGCGGAGTGGCAATATTGCTATCCCCTCCCCGCTACTCAGTTTCCAAACGCTCTAGCATTAAATGTTCCTATCTGACGGTAAAAATGTTTTGCGACAGGCCTCTTTGCGACAGGCCTCTGTGGTATGCTGCTGTGCCCAACATGGACGGTTAAGGAGCTTCCAGCACCAGAAGACCGACGACTTTAACAGACAAAGTCGCATGTTACAATAGTCGTGAGTTGAATAGGAACGCATGCGTTGATCCTATCCGGGTGGAAATATTCTGATTTGCGTAGAGGGAATTTAACCCGCGCCCCACCGGGGGTCCGGCGCCACCTTCGCCCCACCGGGGGGCCATCGATGGCCCCCCTCTAACTCCGAAAATATGGGCGTTAGCGCAAATCTGCAAAGTGCAATAGAAAGCTCGCGTGAATTCAGTAAGAAATTACTTCGCATGTTTTAGTGCTCAGGTCAATGGTTTGACCTCCAGAGGTCAAATTAGGTCAAGATCGGCTATTTTCACTCAAATATGCAATGATTAAGCAAACTGGGCATAACTCTTATGTCATTAGAGCTATTGAGGCCTGGTAAAGTACATTTGATAGCAAATTGCCAGTACTTTTTCCGCTATGTGGAACGTAAAGACCTCCCGCCAGTGGTTTGACCGCCAGAGGTCACCTCGTGACCTAATATGACCTGAGGTCACGAAAGGTCAAAAAGTGACCTTGCCGTATATCAAATGAAAGCCAGTGACAAGACAAACACGATGGTGTTTATTTCACCGCTCTAGCTCAATTAGGTCAAAAGTTATTATCAAAATACTGTTTTTGACCTCTGGTGACCTTGGATGACCTTGGAAAAGTCAAAGGGCAAATATGACCCCTGGGATCCGTGAAAGGGTGTCCAAAAACGTTGTTCTGAGCAGTTTGAGTATTTGCAATCATTTTTGTGGCTTTTGTATCATGAAATAGCTTTTCCCCATGCTTTTCCAATGGGAGAGGTCGCCTCGTGACCTGACCTCAGGGCACGAAATCGAAAAATCCCGGATATACACCTTGTAGACCTTGGAGGGGTCATGAAGTGTAGGAAGTTTCAAATCGATCGACTTTGAAATGTAGCTCTAACAGAGCTCTAAAGGTGAAGTGAGGTGACCTTGGTTGACCTCGTCTGGTGACCTGACCTTGGGTGACCCGGGGTAAAAAATTTCAGGGATGATGGGAAAATGATGCAGTAAGAGGTAGAGCCCTCAACCGCGGTGCTGCGTTTCGTCGTTTTTCTGCTATCCTGGAAAAACCTTAGGGGGGGCATCGATGGCCCCCCAGGTGGGGCGAGGGTTAAGCGATGGAATAGAGAATTTTGTGGCGGTCGAAAGATTGCTGTCGTTTGCTTTTTAATATCAGTCGTTTAAGACACAAGTCAAATGCTGGCTGCCACGTCTGCAGATAACGTTATTTCAATTTATGTGTAAAATTTCGGTCTGGTTTATCAAACCCACAAGAAGCGAAAGAAACACGCGTATATTTCTGTATCCACGATGATCGCTAAGGCTTCCTCGCCATTCACGAACCAAGGCGCCCACTAAAGGTATGTACGTGCCACACACGAAAATGATATCCTCTGCAACAAACCCCCCTCCCACATGTATCGTGAACCCACTAAGGCATATTGCGCAGCGTGACCGGCCATCACCTTTTTTGGATTTAGGGTTAGTCTCTGTACAAAAGATATTTCTCATTTCCATTGCCATCAGTTTTAAGAACTGGCGTCTCGGTTCGCCTCTCTGGCTCGGACCAGCCCTCGCACCGTTGGTGTTCATTCTTGGTCTTTCATTCCATGCCTCTGCATCAACCCCTAGCTGATCCTCAGGGTGCCTGCTTTCTCCACCTGTGGTTGCTTTCCCCTCTGGCACTTTCTCTGCATATGCACCAACTATTTAACTAGGTTGGGGCCCTAGCTCAATTTAGGGGCGCCCCAAAGGTCGGTGTATATTGGGTCTCAGAACATCTCCAGGGGCCATTTAAGCTCTGGTCCCCAGCTCAGCTCAGGGGCCCTATAACTGTGCAGCGGCCCAGACCAGCCCAGGGGCTACCCAGTTCAACACAGGGAGCTCAAGATTGGCTTAGGGCCCACCTTAGCTCAGGGGCCCCAGGTAGGATCTGAACACGCGCATTGACGGGGGGCGGGTACCCGCCCCCGGCTTTTTCGAAGGTAGTATAAAAACGGCGGCGCGTAGCACCGCCGTACTTGGCATACCTTTTTCCTCATCATTTTCACAACTTGTTTTCTTCAAAATTGTAAGGTTAGGACATCTCAGGTCAGGTCACCAGTACAGGTGGAGCGACCTGACCTCAAAAAAGTTTAAGATAGCATAAGCAGGAACAGGATGAACTTATCCGATTAAAACTCGTGCCACGCAATGACCCCACTGAGTTATCTAAAATATGTTCCGAAATTTTTGATATCGATGAACTAAGGTCAGGTACGAGCCATGACCTCTCCATTGGAAATGCATGGGAAAAATGGTTTTAACTGGATAACACAGTAATTAATAAAGATAGAGCGTTTATTTAAACTGCATTAGATTTTCCTCGTCATTGCGGTTCTAATGATATGAATTTTGCCCAATTTGAGCTTGACCTGACCTCAGGCCAGGTCAAATCAAGTATTTGACCTGGCAAGGTCATGTTATATATCATTCGATTTGGCTTGCTGCGAGGATTCATAGAGTTCAAATCGTTTTGCTCTATCTCTACTTGTTTAGATGTAATGGCCAAAAAACTTCATTTACATGTTATCCCTATGACGGCTTGTTTTGTCCTCTAGTGACCCTAAATGTGACCTGACAAAAAATGGTTTAAATATTTTCGATGGAGTAGTGGATGGGCCATCCAACGCCTTTTACCGTTTTTCGCTACCTAGCGCGGTTGTCGAGATCTTAAGGGCGGGTACCCGCCTGACTCGCTAATTTGGGGGTTTATCTAGAAGCCGAGCATTGTCGCCTGCGCTGCTTTTGTCCTACAATTAGCGGCCGTTGATGTGTATTTCGATAAATGTTTTGCCATAGGCGGTTCCAGGAGCTCATAATGGGGGGTCTACAATGTTTTCCATTCGAACCTTCCAAAGTGAATATACTGCCTACAGAATGGACGGGAGGGCTAAACATAACCATGCATTGAGCCGATATGTGTGTTATATAATGATAGGAAGCCATCGACGTGCTCAGGTACCGTAATTAGGGGTGAGGGGGAGTTCACTCACACTCAAGTTCATTTTAGTGTTGTGTCTGCATTGAATGGGGCAGAGCATCGAAGATATGCATTTAATCCTTACACCAAATGGACACAATCCATCCATAGGTGGATCCAGGAGTGTTCCCCGGGTCGAGCAGAGGTGGATAAAGGCGGGGTAATTTGAAAAGTAGCCATACCTGAAAGGCGGGGTTGTTTGTCTTACCCTACTTCTTTGCCTCCCTGAATCCACATCTGACATATGTTTGGCATTTGATCATTTTGTTTGACATAAGAGATATCACACTCTACCTGGCGTATGTATTTCTGCAAAAAGACGAGCAAAAATCATATAATTCCCCCAAAATTCTGGCCCTTAAACCACCCTTTAATTTTTAATTTCACCTAAATAGAAGATATCACCATGTTCAAGCAATTCCCTTTCAATCCATACCAGTTTCGTGAAAATAGAGCCTAAGAGACAAGAGTTACGGATAATCTAAAAAAGGCAGACATTTTGTATATTTTGAAACACTTACCCTCAATTTTCAAAATTTTGGGATTTTCTTTTTTTAAAAATGGAGATTAGCGCAAGATGAATCGATTGCAGTGTGAATTTTAAAAATCGGTCGGGTAACTTTTTAAATCTTCGGGGGCAGAATCTGCCCCCTGTTGGAAATAGGGGTAGCCGGAAGCCCGTTGGAAGTAGGGTTAAGTTAGTCATGGGCGGATACAGGATTCATTATCGAGGGGGAGGCACATAGACCAGGTTTGCACCAGCTAATGCCGAATCGCAGTGTAGTGTAGTCGAGGACTTGATCAGAGGGTAACCACTCTCCTCTTCTGTTTACTCTGAATTCGCCCTTGATACCTTTGATGCCAGGAAAAATGTCAAATCGGCAGGTACAATGGAAAAGCCAATGTGCATGGTGCTTTATGTTTGGACTACAGAAATGCATATATGTAATTAACATAGGGTGCCCAGTTCAAGATGCCGCTTCGAATCCGTAATGACAGATATATTAACAGAGTAACACACTCTCCACAAGTTTTTTTGTACCCAACATATACCACGCTTATATGTCAACGTAGAAGCAATAAGAGTCAAACATAATGCTCTGCCAGGTACGAGGCAGAATTTTAGCCCCTTCCCCATTCAGCAGACATTGCTGTGCAATGACTAAAACTCAGCCTCATGTTCATCTTGTATAAAATAATCCAGGAAACGATACGTTTGTAAAAATTATGAGCCCGCAGCTAATATCAATGATCCCCCTCATTGTCATGTTAAAAAACAGTCTGAAATGTAAGAATTCCATAATTCATATCCTTTACACACCAACACACAATGAAATGCTGAAAAAAATTCATAGCATCAGACTCATCAATGGAAGTAAGCATGTGGAATAGTTTAGTTCCTTTCACCGTTAGTGCCCCAGGGGATTCAGAAATTGCTCAAGGCGGGGCGAACCCTGATGGGGGCGGCCTCGAAGGAGGCCCAGAATAGCTTTTGGGGGTCCAACCGTGCAAGATGTAAATTTTCGTAAAAACGCATATGCACAAAAACATGTCGGGGAGCAAAAAAAAAGAAAAGTTAAACAACATTTTGGGGGCGAAATTTCTGAGCATTCTAAACGCTCACAAAACTATGAATTGGCCTTAAACTCCCTGAGGTCCGTTCAAAATTTGATTGAATCTCCAAAAATCCAGGGTTTGGCCGAATTTCAGCTAGGATCACTAAATGGAACCATGACAGATCGCATACAGTATTCTGGAGCCTGCTTGAATTAAGAGTTTAAGATATAATACTTACCTACTACTCCCAAGCAGGGACGGATGTTGTAGCCACGGAGGGCAGGGACCAAAGGAGTCCCGCAAGCAAGGCAGGGGCCAATTGTAGCCACAATATTTCCGGGCCACCTTAGATATTCAGGCGCCAGCACTAATCCTGAAACCCTGGTACTGGATTCATCTGAGATTTTCGGGTCCTTTTAACTGGTACGGGGCCTCTCAGCGGATTTTGGACCTTTGAGATAATTTTGAGCCTCCTGCGAGTAAGTTTTGCAAGTAGTCCCTGGGCTGTTCTGGGGCCATGAGAGGGTATTGCAAAGGAGCTTACTGGCATGGCCTTAGACTCCACCACGCTGTTTGGGGCCCCTGAGCTGAGAAGAACCACTATGGTGGAATTATTGAGACGGGCACCAGCTGGTCTAGAGCCCCTAAGAGGATCTACTCAAGATGTCTTTGGCTTTATCGTAGGGTTCCTAGCTGGATTGGTGTTTATTGAGCTGGTAAGAACCCCTGAGATGGCATTGGATTTTTTAGTTTGTCCAGGCTCTATTGCGCTGATCTAGATCCTACGCTGCTTTGGGGCCTCTAAGCCCGTTGGGGGCCCAGTTGGTCTGGCCTCCTGAGTTTTTTTACTTGCTCAGCTGATCTGGGGCCCCTGAGCTGGTTCCTAAGCCCCTGAGCTTATCTGGGTCCCTTCTAGATGGTAAGGGCTCCCATGCTTATCTTGAAACCCAGGTTTTGGCACTAGGGCTCCATTAGCCGTCAATGACCCCTTATCTGGTTCGAAACCTCTTAACTGTTACGGGCCCCTCGGCTGATCTTATACCCCCTGAGTTGGGGTCGGGCCCCTTGAAAGGGGGTTTGTGTTGCATGTTACAGTGGGGTGCTCCAGTACTGAAAAAGGGCGGTCAATCATGAAATATAGGCACCCAATCACAAACAAGAGGGCAAGCAAAAATCGATGAAGGTGGTCCATGTTCAAGTGAGACGCCCAATGGTATGCCGGGGAAAGCTTACTCAAAACCAGGGGTGGCACAAAATAAAAAAGGCCAGCTTCAAATGGTTTTTCCTTCGAGCTTTGGTCTAGCATTCACTGTTCGTATCCAAGGTGTCGCAAATTTTCGTTCGTCTTCGGCACCCGAAATCGGTGGAAGCGGCACTTGGGTCATAAGTGAATGAAACAGTCGTTGTAAAGACAGTAACCAAAATGTTAAGAAATATTTACAAATATTCACTTTCCAGGTAATCACAACAGTTTATAATTATATTGCGAGAAGTGTATAATGTAGATTATATATGACCGGTTCTTTACACAATGGGAACGCACGCTATGGGCAGGGGCGGCATTACGGATGGCGGAGAGACTATCAGTTTCAGTTATAAATGGGCCCATCATTATATTGTACGTGATCACTGTATGAGTGAATGTGCTGTGACTCCGGCTTCCTCCCAGGACGGACGTAGGTAAGGCTTAGACGCACGCCTGTTTTTGACACAAAGGTGCCATCTTTGGCAATCGTCTTTCACGAAACTGTCAGGAGCTGTTTGATTTATCTCGGTGAATTGGCATTGTACATTGTAGCCAACCCTTCGGTAAGCATCCCGGCAGCGCTGAGTGATGGTCCCCTCCACCCCACCCACCGCGGAGCCATTGTACGGTTGGCTCCACTGTCGTGTTCCGGCACGTATCAGGACTGTCGCCGGCGCACGTATCGGGTGACGACTTAGTATCAGCCGGCTAAAGCTTTTTGTTAGAGGGTTGAGTGATACCCTGACATGTTGTTGCTGTGGTCACCTTATTCAAACACTTGTGTTACCGCATAAGCATACCTTTTCATCCCTTCGTCGAAATTCGCCTCCACGGGCAATACGGGCGCATTGTGTTGAGCGTAAGGAAGTGTCATGGCTATTACGAGCCCTATCCCTCTCACGCCCCGCACAGCGATATTTCACGGCGGGCGTAATTGATGGATGACTGGGTGTACCCTCCTCTTTTGTTGAGGTCGGGCTGGCAGCGCTCCGTAGCCATGAGAGAAATCCGCAATGAACCAGAGTAAATACACCACTTTACGGGTAGACCCTAGGATCAATGCGTACACCGGAAAAGACGTGATCTGAAAATAAGTATTGAATTGAAGAGTAAAGCAATGTGTGTTGTGGGAATGACCTAGGACCTAAAAGATGATACAGATGACAGTAAAGCCTAAAAGACTGGCAGCCTAAAACGCCAAAGTCCAGAAACTAAAACGTCTCAACCTAAAAGCCCAAAAGGCTACGTCAAGGTAAAGATAAGAAGAAAAAGCGTGGGGTGAGGTAAATACAACGTTTCGGTCTTGACCGTCGTCAGGCGAGGGACCCCTCGCCTGACGACGTCAAAAACGTTGTTTCTCACACGCTTTCTTCTTATCTTTACCTTGACCTTTAGGTTGAGACTTTCAGGGACTTACTTAGGCTGCCATTAGCGCTTTACTGTCATCTGTATCATCTTTAGGGTCAGGTCATTCCCACAACCTCTGCACTTATGGCACCTATCTTCAGCAGGCCTTCCAGAGAACTTATGGTAAAGCAATGTATTGTATCTTAATCTTAGAGGTCTCACCATCTATCCTAATCCCCTCCTATTAGCTTGTGAAATATAATAGTTCTTTTTAGTAACGCCGACGCTCCATGACATAAGCGTTATACCAAGATGTTATTTCCCCGTGTTGATTCCTTACATTTTCATTCAAGGTATGGGCAGGAAGAAATTTGCTTTCCCCACTTTATGCGAGAGTGCCAGGGAATATGTGAGTTTTTAATACAAAACCATTTTGGGAGGTGGGTGAACTCTGACCGTGACTCGTGACTGTGATCACTGCCTCAGGCAGTGGTGGAAGTATAGCTTAGGTCCCACTCCTGAAAGTAGCACGTTTCCATAGACTAACAGAGATTCTTCCAGGGCAGCCGCGTCAGGCTTTATCTCCAGAGTATTGACTTAGCTGCCCCCCCTCCCCCCCACCGTTCTGAACTTGGGGCCTGGGTCCGTCAGCACTATTCGGTGACAAGCAGGGGCGCAGCCAGAACTTCCGAATGGGGGGGCACATCACCTTTGAGGGGCACGCCAGGAGTAAAAGGTGGCTTTTTTAACGTAACCTAAAAAAACTTACTATATCTTAAATTATATTAACTTTTGGGTACCTTTGGTACGAGAAAAATGCAAATCAAACATTGGTGGAGAAGGGAAGCTAGATTAAAACCGGAAAAAGAAAATTTCACCGCAATCTCATCAAAGTAGTCAAAACATGACTGTTTTGGATAGATTTAAGGACAAGTCAGCCAACTCATGGAAGTACTTAACATCAGAGAAATCAGCGGAGCCTGTGATATCTCACTATGTGCAAGCTAAGATATATTGGAGTCGAAAATTCACTTGTTATGTCCACTGGTTTTGTCGTGACGAGTGAGCCCTGGTTGAACGCGGATTAAGTTCCGCGGCTCCCTCAAGGGGTGTAGGAGGAGGAGTGGCAAAGTGGCATTGGACCATTTTTGCTGCCGGAACAATTTGAGAGATATCTTTTTAACGCGTTTATCAAGTTCCATATTTTCGAGGATCAGTCCCAGTTAGAGTAAAAAGGTAAAGAGGCTGGTGGTTTTGTGGGGATGGTGTGACAGGGCTGAAAATTGTGAAAAACTAGTTCTTCATTTAGATTAATTACTAGAAATCCTGGTTTAGGGGACTGCTCTCTGAGCTCAGGGGCACATGCCTTTTTAGCACATCCCTCCCCAGAATCCATAAGTATAATTAGCAATTTATATAATCAGGGGTGCTTAGGCAGCACCCCGACCAGCTCGGGGACCATATCAACTCGGGGATACCAGATCAAGTCAGGAGGCACTTAATCAGGCCAGGAGCCCCATACCAGCCCAGGGGCCCTCATCAGCCTCAGTGTGACCAGCTAAGCTCAGGGCCCTAGAGCTGCTGATGAAATTCCTCAACTCAAGAGGCCCAGATCAGCTTCAAGGGAGATACGCAAAAAATTATTGGCTAGATCAAAAGGTCACAAAAGTTGTTTCAGAAGTCCCATTATCATTTTTGCGAATGCGACTTCCAAATGTCTTAAAGTTTCTCTTTCTAGACGACTTTACCGGTACACCTCTTATCGATGTAAATGACCTACCCCCGGCTACGGCTATCAATTTCTCTAAGAAACCGGTCCCATTTTTCCTAAGCAGTGACATGAAAGTTTAAAACTATTAAATAAAAAGTTATTTTAAAAAAGTTACAGCCAAAAATAATATTAAAACAAAAATATAAGGACTTTTAAGAAATCACAATTGACCGATCAGAACGTACAGTCACCTCATAGGGGGGTACAGTCCCCTCATAGGGGGTCACGTGACCTTTCTGACGCAAAAGTTTCGTCATCTTGGGGTAGAAGCAGAAAACTACTCAAGACCCGAGGTACGAAACGGCTGAGGACGTGAGTAGTTATGTTTTTTCCGTTTTTTGGGGCGTATTAATTCATTTTGTATTTTCAATGACTTTTTAAAGTTAATTCAAATACCAATACATGAGAATATACATTTTTATTACAAAAAACATTAATTTCTAACTTTAGATAGTTTTCGAAAAGTAAGTGATGGGTGAAGGTTATAGCATTTTATCGGGATTATTAACCTATTTCGATGATAAGTGAGTGGCCTCCCAAAAATTTTGCAGAAGATACAAAAATAATTGACAGTTTCGTAATCCGTATTTTTCAAATAGCAAGAAACCACAATAATATTTTTTGCGTATCTCCCTTTAAAGGGCACAAAATAGGTACTAGCTCAGGGGGCACCAATGTGTGGTGGTCCTGAATGGCTTAACGCTGGCACAGCAATACAAGCCCCGTACAAAGCCTATCAGAGACCCAAAGTCGAAGGAGTACTGAGCCTCCCCAATCTCCTGGGATCTCCAACCAATGGCTAGGGAGGGGTAAGTCAGCGGCTTCATCAGCAGGACCGTCCACGGAATAGGTGTTATATAGCAACTGGGGCACAGTTCTATATCAAGGCTTCAGCCTGGCTTTAAGTGGCGACATTGAATTGAACCCAGGACCTCAACCCGGGGCACAAGCTACAGGAAAAATATCAGTCTGCCTTCTAAACACCCAGAGCATCAAAAATAAACTGGGTGACTGGCGACAGGGCGGCACCGGCACTGCAAACTACTAATATCATAGCCTTCACAGAGACATGGCTGAATGAAACAGTAAAAGTCATCAGAAATAGAGAGACAGCACTCCATGATCACGCCCTGTTCAGGCGGGATAGAAAATATCGAGTCGGTGGTGGCGTCGCTTGTCTGGTGAGCAATTCTCTCAGACCAGAGCGAAGAGAAATGCTAGAACGCAGCGAGGTGCTGAAATGTTAGTCATCGAAATAAGAACCAACCCAGCGATCATCCCTCGCCATCTGCTATAGTCCACCAGATGATCTAACGCCCTGACTACGACCATGGCAGCACTGCGAAACATAACAGGAATGTTTTCCCGCCAAGGCTGTAGTGGCGTTAGGGGATTTCAACGTTCCAGACATCATTTTGAGAGCTGCTGACGGACTGGAGCCATCCCGACAGTCACCCGCCGCTCAGCAAGAACCACAGGAATTTTTTGGATGGTTACCACATTGCTGGATTTACCCAGTATATAACTCAACCGACTCGGGGGCGGAATTATCTCGACCTGGTGATGGGAAAGGGAATTGAAGCAACCGCTATGGTCAGACCCAGCCTTATCCCTTCGGACCATTTGAGGTGTCCTGTGACATCAGTGCTTCACCTCAAGCACCTCCACTGGTTTCAAGAAAGTCGGCAGTTTAACTACCGGCAGAGCCGACTGGGAGGGCATGCGGACAAACGCTGAGGCTGCTTCCCTGGAACCTGCTTGACGGGCTACCGGTAGATGAAGCTTAGTGGACCTTTTCTAGCAGATGACCTCCTGACATCGACAATCCAAGACAATATCCTCGAG